>OZ010653.1:68936915-69571915 GCA_963932375.1 Phania funesta | reverse complement strand
TGGTGCTCCAAACTGCTTAGTCATAGAGGGAGACAGTTGTATAGTATAGTTTAAGATAACAAATTAGTGGGTAAATTCACTTATTGGCCCACAGACTTTCAAAAGTTGCTACATCTTATTATTTTGACTATTGTAAAAAACATCAAACTTGATCAACTATTAGTTACTTCATCCTTTGAGCTATATTCTGATCATTCACCTACAATATTTATTTTACACGAAAGCTTTCCCACTGTACCTGAAACCCTTATTTTCTATCCAAATAAAAAGACGAATTTGCCTAAATATAAAATGTATATACAATGTCCTATTGCCTACGACTCCCCAATAAGACTGGAAGACTGCAATTAAGTTAAATGCTCAAGTTAAAGGGCGATATCATTCGCTAAACACTTAGATAAGATTTTCACGCAGCATGATATAATTGGGGTTATTATTTCGGTTATGTTAACTAAAAGCGACAATAAAAATCTTTGTAACACAAAATCGCCCGGACCTGCGTATTACAGGATCAATGATAAGAAACTTAAATAATTCGGCTCTTAGAAATATATTTTTTATATTTAATTGTTGCGAGGTGGCTTTTTCCTATGCTCTTGGAAGAAGTCTAAAATTTTTATTATCCCTTAAACAGAAAAGGACTTAGGTCATACTGATTCAACGTTGTTTTAACAATTGAAAAATTATCAAGACATAATCCCGGTTTAAGAGCAAAGCTGCTTCGTTCGGCATGTGGTTAAAAAGCACTATCATCTTTTCTTCTATTATTTAAATTGTTTATAGCATTTTTTGTATCTGTTGTTCATGTACTGACTATCAGTACAATTATTTAAGCCGGTTTAACTGACCATGCTCTACTTGTTATTGTTTATTTTGCTATTTGTTTTTTTTTTAAATTGTTCACGGAGTCTATTACTTATTCAATTCAACTTTTTACGAAAAACTACACCTATTATGAATATAAAACATGCACTAAATATGATGTACGTCTATATTCAACCACGCTCACAATTGAACTCGATTTCTAAAATAAGAAAATCTTTTCAGGAGTCCCGCAAAGTAGTAAGCTAGGGCCACTGTTGTATATCATCTATACAACGGATATGTTTAGAAGCCCAAATGCATAAACGCCACCTATTGAAGTTGATATTGCATTAAAAAGTTTTGGTGAAAATCCGAAGATAGCATACGAACAACTTCAGTCCCACATTCACGAGCTAGAGTACTCGCTAAAAAGGATAATAAAGGCAAATCCATCGAACTGTGCTCAAGTAACGTTTTCTCTCAGAAGGCAAAATTTTCCAGTAATAATAAATACCACTGTTCACCGGAAACTCACGTTAAATATTTCATCCCGCCGTATTGAGGCGACAATAACGGTAATAAAACTGAACTCAACTACAGGCGTTAAATTGTAGGTCCCAAAATTAGAACAAATCAACTACACTGGTTAATAGGTCCTAACTCAAACCTGGCTTTAGAGTACAGTCGTTTTGTACACATCCATTATAAAACCAATATGGACATACGACGTTAGACTACGGGGTACTGTTTGCGTATCAAACATCCAGAAGCTTAGAAGACGGCAGTCTAGGATTTTGTGATATATCGCCTAAGCACCTTAGTATATAAGAATGAAAATTTTCATAGAGATCTAGAAGTTCCAACTATCTAGGAAGAGGTAAAAACAGACTCGTGCAAATGCGTGAACAAACAACATTCCTGGGCACCAGAGACTAAAACACAGCCAAACAGAGTCGTTTCTAGGTAAAAGTTAATTGTTTACAAGTAGATTTATTTGTGTTAGAAGATGCTTTCCTCTTATGAAACCAATTTATTACTTCATATTTGACTTTGCAAGAATTATTTTCATTTAAACAAATATTGCTTACAGCTAGACTTATTGCTTATTTACACTTTGGTATGGCATTTGTATCACTAATTCGATTTTCAATAACAAGCATTATATATATATACAGGGTGTCCGCTGAGAAGGTATACTACTTTGTTTGTTTATAAGTTTGGATTAAATGAAAGAGAATGGATATTGATAAATGTTTTATTTAATTTCGGCAATTATGTAAGGAATAGAATATCAGATAAATGTCCGTCTTTGTTAGCCTCACAAATGCGAGCTCTTTCGAAAAAATTGGTTATTATATTCTCACATATTTCACGCGGTATTTCATTAATTTCATCACGAATATTTTAATTGAGTTGCTCCAGCGATTGCATAAATCTTACTTTTCAGATATCCCCACAAAAAGACGTCCGGAGCACTCAAATCAGGTGACGACATGTTAGTCTTGTTGAAACCACATGTTAGTCAAGCCCAAAGCATACAGTTGTAGCGTTAAAAAGTTTTCAATCATATCACAATATCGCTTCCCATTTACCAAATTGCACACCAGACTGTCACTTTTAAGGGATGCACAGCTGACTGATGATTCATTTGAGGGTTTTCCATTGCCCAGAACCGACTATTCTGTTTATTCACATATCCATTCAAATGAAAATGTGCCTCGCCACTCATTATGATTTTTTCATGAAATCGGGGTTGTCATGGGCGAGCTGTAGCATCCTATTGGCATATGTACGGCTGCTTAAATGGTCTTCTGGAAGAAGCTCTTGTGTCAACTGAATCTTAAATGGAACCAAATGCAAATCTTTGCGCAAAATTGTGGCCAAAGTTGTTCTTTGAATACCAAGCTCCTGAGCACGGTGTCGAATTAAGGTTGATGGATTGTTTTGAACACTTTCTTGAACAGCAGTAATGTTTTCAAGCGATCTTGCGTTGAAAACGTTGTGGTCCATGCTTGGGCCCATCATCTACAGTCCCTCTTTCTTCGAAATCATTCACTACACTATAAATAGTGCCTGTTGTTGGCATGTTGTTTCTTCTAAAAATTTCACGTAAATTTCTCATCGTCACAGTAATCCTTTACCGAATATTTTTCCATAATAAATTTGCCACGTCTCTACTCCACGACTGCCAAATATGAACTGTCAAGACTAATGTTTACCAAAATGGCGGCGAAACAAAGTAGTATACCTTTCCGACGGACACCCTGTATATACATATATACGTTAAAGTCGGCATATTTAGCTTACCTTGAGATATACTCATCATTTTTAATTATGCGGTAGGATTTTTTTTTTACTTATTCCTGTATGAATTAGCTTTTTTAAGCAATAAATGATAGAAAGCGGAAACTGTTTTTATAATTTGTTTTATTTTATGCGCGTATAACTTAATATGTTATTATATTATTAAGAATGCACCATTATATCAGTGTTATTTTCCTTTTATTGTTGATAAAGTTGTTCTCGCTCCAGACTGGCGCTGACGGGAAAGAAATGTCTGCCCTTGTCCCATAAGAATTGCCAATTTATTGTCGATAGAGTCACGGTGAACATTAAGGCTTAATCTGTAAACAAAACAAATAATTGCATAAGTTATTACACACAAAGAAATTAGTTGGGGGGTTCAGAAAAACGTTTGTTTGTGAATTCGCGAAATTTCAAAAGAAAAAAACAGTGTTCGGATATAACATCACAAATATCTTGAACATAAACGTCAGTAATTCATGAAGTTTAGGTCAGTTCTTTTCTAAATTTCGGCGATTTCTTCAGAAAGTTTTTTTTCAGAACATGAGCGAATAATAAATAAATTAAAATAACAAACGCTTCAGGTAAGATACTTATGAATAATATGTAGGTTCAACCATAAAAATTCATTAAAAAATAAAAACTGGCGCCAACTTTGTTTAAGTGTACTAATATGCCGGTGTGTGCCAGTGTTACCAGGTTCTGCGGAAAAAGGTAGGACTTAAAATAAGGCAAAATTGCATTTTAAAAAATCCTGAACTATTTTAGCTTAAGAATTTCAAGTTTTATTAATTGTTTAACATAAAATACATTACCAGTGCTGTTCTGTATTCCGAATCCGCAATATTTTATTCTAAAGAGAAAATTTTCGAATGTTTTAGCTGTTTTGTATTCCAGTTCCGAATAATTTCTTTCGTTTTATTTATAATAAAAAAGTTTGGTGGAATGTATTAGTCAGATTTTCTTAAAATAAATCTTAATTGAAATGTTAAAATGGGAATTTTGTATTAAATATATATATATATATATATATATATATATATATGTAACTATATATAATTAGTTATTTAAAAATACAATTAAATTAGTTTTAACAATATCTACATTTAGAGAATAATCAATGTGCTTATAATATTTATTAAATTGGTTAAAAATTTTTAAAAGAGGTTCGGAATTTGCATAATTTTCTCTCAATACTTTTACAGATAAAGGGCGTGTAAATCGTGAAGGAACATTAAAAAAGAAATTACTAATCAAAAATTCAGAACATACATTTCCTTTTAACAGATTTAAAACAAAAGTAACATTTAGCATTGTTCGGCGACCTTTTAAAGTAGGCAGCTTAATGAGAGCTAGTCTCCTGGTATAAGGTGGTAAGTTTAATGGATCAAAATGTAGACTACGTAGGCAAAATAACAAAAACTGTTTTTGAATGGATTCAATATTATTGGTGTGAACCATATATGTCGGATCCCAAATTATCGAGCCATATTCAAGAATAGGTCTTACTAACGATGTATACAATTGTTTCGTTATATACGGCTCAGAAAACTCCTTAGCCCAGCGTTTTATAAATTCAAGAAGACTACGTGCTTTTGCAACGATTGAAGATACATGTCGTCAAACAGCCCAAGTTCCTACTTCCGCGAGCGGTGGACAACGCGTCGCTAACTCAAGAGGAGATTAGCACAACGCTTGCGAAAGAAAAGGCGGTGCTCAACACTCGGTCTATGACAAGAGAGTCAAATATGCGAAGTTATGCAAGGTATGGCAGTGCTCAACACTAAGTCTATGACAACGCTACGAGATAGATAGAGATAGGAGAGTGTTCGCTTCCACCAGAATCCAGAGAAGATGTGACAGGCAAATATGCGAAGTTATGCAAGGGATGGCGTCTGCTCTGCGCAGACATTCTGGCAGGATTGGTATCGAACCTACATTCTGGTCCTTCAAGACGAAGTGGCACCAAGAAAGGACCAATCTGAGGGTAGATGAACGGATAATAATGTACGTTAACAATTGCCCGCCACAACCAGTGTCTTACGGGGAGAGGACGCTAATGTCAGAGTGATATAGATCAATAGCGGAAACGGCGGGAATAAGCACCCAGTACAAAAGTTAGCTCCACTGCCAATCACTTGAAGACTTCCAATGTTTTAAATATTTTGAAGTACCCGCAATCTGTTTGCCAAAACAATGTATTGTTGTAGATATTATAATGCAATCGACGTGACTATGCCACAACCATGTTTCTAGAATGCAATCAATCGAACAGCGTTCATTTGCTTCCCTTCTAACTGTGATCCGCTATATACAGCAATAATGGCGGTCTACTACGAATTCTCAACAAAATATTACTGGGATCACAGAAGTTTACATCGACTACTAAAAATGGTCGAGTAGCTCTCACTTTATTAGTGGGTAAGTTGCCCATTATTTGGACATAAGTTTATATGGCAACAAAACAATTTCTTTTTGGTAATAAAAATGGGAATTTGGTATTATACTTCAAATTTGCATTAAGCAAGCTCCTGCCGTAATTATAATTGAGTATGTACCCCTATTTCAGTCTTTGAATATATGATATCAAGACAGAAGGTTTTCGTAATTTTAGTTTATGCTGAGAAAAATTACCACTATTTATTTATAATTATTACAAGTGTGAATGACCATTTTGCAGTATGGATAAGACTTTTATATAATTTGTGTTTTTTCAGAGTATCGCCAAATCTGAATACAAAAGACGTTACTCGCAACATCATTTTATATGAAGAGTATTTTTCAATCAGATCCAAACCTACGTGAGAAATGCACTTATTTGTCGAGCTAATTCGAATTTTTAGTCTTCTGTTATCTCGAAATTTTCGTTTACTGGCCAATGAGAACGGTGTCAGTTAGATTATGTTTAGTTGGCCACACGCTTTGAAACAAAGGTTGATAGAGAGGATGGATGTGTCAATGACACATTGTGTCATAATCCAATTAAGAGTTATTTCTGGATCTGTCCAGAAATTAACACTCCCGATTGTAAAGCTCCTGGTAAACTTATTTTTGCTGTAAGTAGTCTTGAAACGACTCCGATTTTTCTGGTCTATAGTAAGGATGAACTCACGGCTATCCAGGGTATATTTCCAAGAAAATTAGAATTGAAGTTCCGAAATTTTAGTATGTATGGTTTGTGCTTTATTTGATGTAGTTTGGTTTAGTTCCGATAATTATAATTCTCGGTGAACCAGGAAAACTAGTATAATACTATAAAATAATTTACAATTAATCTTAATTCTAACGTATTTTAAATGGTTCCTTGCATCTTTGCTCCTAGCGAGATTGCTTAAAAATAATAACTTCTCTTGGTCTAGCTATATTCCAACAACTATCTTACTTGCTTATGTCCTTTCCCAGCGCGATAAGTGATCCGAGAGTATTATAATAATATTCGTAGGGTGGTTTGAGGAACTAGTGTTATATGCTACTTACTCTTGCTTGCTCTCTTTGTTATAGCCAGTCTGTTCCGTTCCTCTTGGTGTGAAGCCGTGCAACAGCGGAATGCACCCACGCAAGCTCTTCTACGATCTTACTGGTTGAGAGCGAGACCACGGCTGCATGAACCCCCATTTGCTCTCTTATGCAGTGAGTCGCCTCGTTTTCTGTTTAAGACCGTGCAATGGGAGACTACATTGCTCAACACTATTACTTAGCTGGTTAACTGCCTGGCTGCTGTTTGAGTTGTGAATTTTTATTTTACGATAACAGAATAAAATTGTGTACCATTGTGTGTTCTGTTATACTTGTTACAAAAACAGAAGCAGATCATTGCAGTCGTACTTGCAATAATAGTAAAGGATCAGCTACTTGATCGCACAGATAATGATGCGTTATTGTTGGTACTTCTGCAGAGTTTTATTACTCTAAAGCTCGTGTGTGTGTTCGTTAGAACATATCAACACATACTTTAATATTGTAGAAGATTTTATATAAAGAAACAGTGGTTATTTTTAACAATTCTTCCATATTCAAAATGGTTACTTTTAATTGATTTGCACTTATACGAAGGTTGTCTTTTAAGTTTTAACAAAGAGTGAAACAGAAACAAACAAGACCGAAACAAAATGTTTTATTGTTTTTCGAAATATTCGCCCTTAAGGTCTATACATTTTTGCATACCTTCAAGCCAATTCTCGAAACATTTATTCCACTCTGAAACTGATATCGTAGAAATATGGCTTTGAAAGGTTCATGGTTAAACACCCAAATAGTAGGCTGTTGTTTGCTTTTAGGATCATACGTATATATCCAAGTTTCGTCTCCCCATGCACGCTCTCTCACTGTTTTACTGCTTGGAAGGTAGAACACGGCTGAATGAACCCTTGTTCGCTCTGTCATGTAGACAGTCAGGTCGTTCTGTCAGTTTGAGCTCGTGCAATGGCGAAATGCACCCATGCAATTTCTCTCACTTTTACTGCCTGAGAGCGAGAGCACGGCTGAATGCACCCTTGCTCGCTTGCTCTCTCATGCGGGCAGTAGGTTGTCTTTCTGTCAGTGTGAGCCATTGAGAAACGCGAAGATAGCGGCTAATCAACTATTATCCTTGCTCTCCCAGCTTTTAGCAGCGCCACGACAACAGCTGAATATCTATTACATTCGCTCTCCCATACTTTAGGAACGCGACGACGCACATTGACTGAAAACCCTTTTTCATTGGCGAAAAGTCGAATTTTTTTTGTCACCGATTTTTAAAATTTTTACGCCTTTTTGGAACTAATATATCCATATTAAGGTAGCCAAAAAATTTGGTTAAACTCTTAATAATGGTGGCATGCTGTCAAACTCAAATGTTTTTTAATTTCAGAAAAAGGTGTTTTTTATTTATTTTTTGGCAAAAATAAATGGTTACTACTCGCAAGCTATCATCGATAATGGCCTGCGGTCTTTTTTATAATGTTGGTAAGATTATAGTCTTTAGTTGTTGTAAATGGTTACCGCTCTAGCGTTTAATATTAGGGGCGTTATGAAATATTTATGAAACTAATATATTTTTCTGAAATTTAAACTTTAGTGGAATAGAACTTCTAGGGAACAAGAAACGTATACCACCCGAAGAAAGGTGAAAGTGTCTTCTTTAATCCTATATATACTTTTGTATCCGCCACGATCCGCGGGTAGAACACTTTTTTAATTTTAATGAAATTACTCTAAAAAAATTCAAATTATGATCATTTAAACAGTCCTATAATTACTCGTATATGGTGTATTAAATTTTCTCTTTTTCGCCTAAAGGTTTATGTTTTTTTACTTTAGACTACGTAAAACTAAAATAATTAAATATAATACTTGCGAAAGGGTTTCATGGCTTTGTTTTGATGAGCAAAAAATAAGTCATAAAAATATCACAATAGGTTCTAATATACCTGTTATCAACTGTTAGGGTCAATCAAAGTCATAAACAATTTTATAATAATAATGGCGACATTAAACCACTAAAGATAAAAAACAACCCCAAATTGGCGATAAACTAATTAGTTTTACCTGATATTAAGGTCTGGATAACAAGTGCAGTTTTGTTTAATTTAAGTACCACCTGATATGAAATTGAAGATCATTGTGTCAATAACATATATCAAAAAATGTATAAAACTACGGATTCGATAAGGGATTGCTCAATAATATGTTAATCCTTTACGTGTACGGACGTATATTTACATGTGGTAAAATATAACAGACTCAAATAAAAATATTCAGAAAAATATGGAGAGCTTCAGTTATAAAGAACTGGCCGAAGAGTATTTTAGAAATAAAAACCAGAAATATATTCTTAGTTACGTTAAAATAAAATTAAACTTAAATTCGTGTAGCACCGAAATAAAAGAGCAATTATCTAATTTTGTAAAAGTACTAAAAAAACGCTACAAAGAAGTTAGCTACAGTAAACAAAAGTTTTATATAAAAAGTGAAAAGTGGCTAGAAGGCCAATTAACTGTCGCTGCAGAAACAGCAAAGCAAGATGAGGTTGGAAGACCACGCAAATCATTGGACAACTGCAGCGATAGATCTAAGAGGCGGAAACTTAAAGATGTTAACGATGCAATTGGTTGTACAAATATAAAATAATCTTTCCTACATCAATTACGATCACAGAACCAATTAACAAAAGTGGATATCATTGAAAAATTTATTAAAGCTAATCCAGTGAGAAAAAAACGAATTCTTAAAAGTATACCGACTCCGAACGATGCAAAACAGTACACAAATGAGGATGCATTAGCTTTATTTCTGGATTTGAAATTAACAAAACAGCAATATATTAAGCTCATGTTGCATGCGATTGAAAGGGGCTCAAATATCTATCCAGCATATCATCATATAACCGCTGCTAAAATGGACTGTTTGCCATCAAAGGACACTATTACAACCACCACAATTTCGGCAGAGGTACAACTACAATCTCTACTTGATCACACAGCCGAACGCTTGCTGCAATCAATACCAGGAAATGCGTTAAAGAAATGTGGAAACACAAAGCTAATAATTTTTTGCAAATGGGGATGTGATGGTTCTTCGGGACAAAAACAATACAAGCAGGTTGTATGCGCAAATATTTCGGACTCAGATATGTGCATGGTATCATTTGTACCATTGCGATTGAAACAGATTTTGGAAGATTCAGAGCCTTCGACTAGTACAGCGCAAACAATGGATATTTGGAAAAATGAGACACCATCTTCTACGAAATACTACAGGCCAAATAAATTTGATTTCAAAAAAGAAACTCGTGATGCCATTAACAAAGAAATTAGTGATATCAAGGCCCAAATTGCAACACTACAGCCATTACAATTAGATGGGCAGCAAATTGAAGTAAGCTACCAATTAGTCCTTACAATGATAGAATGATGGAAAGGTAGATCAGGTTTTGACTAACACGAAGGCTGCATCCAGCTGCATTATATGCCAAGCAGCATCAACCCAATTAAACCAAGTTCCGACAAAATCATTAGATAATCCCGAAGCATGTGAATTCGGCTTAGCACCACTACATGCAAGAATACGACTTATGGAACATATACTAAAAATCAGTTGTGATTTGGATTTCGGGTCTTCAGGATCCATAAGAAACAATAAAACCAACAAAGAGTTAAAAGTTCAAAAAAGAATCATGTTTAAGATGAATATCGCAAAATTGGATTGATTATAGATCAGCCAAAACCAGGGTTAGGCAATACAAATGATGGCAATACCGCACGAAGATTCTTTTCAGATCCAGAAACAGCATATGAAATAACAGGAGTGGATTTAAACCTTATTTTCATATTTAAAATAATCCTAGAAGTACTTGCGTGCAATGAAGACAATTTGGAGATTATGCTAAGGAAACTGCAAAAATATATACAACCAACTATTCATGGAGAAATATGTCTGCAACAGTTCACAAAATCCTTTATCATGGAGAAGATATCATTAAATATCAGTTGGTGCCACTTGGAGATCTATCAGAGGAGGCTCTGGAAAAAAGGAACAAGGATTACAAATTTTATAGAGAGCACAATACTAGAAAAAATTACGAAATTCCACAAATGAAGATCTATTTAATATATCATTGGCAACGTCAGATCCGTTCATCTCCAATATTCGAAATCAATGGAAAGTGGAACATCGGGATTTAGATGAAGAAGCCAAAAAACTGCTAAAGAACAGAAATAGCACAGAACAAAATATAGAATATTTGCAACCAATATTTGTGTCAAATGAGTAATAATTAAAATTGCCTTTCATTGCTATTTAAGTACGAAAAACATAGTACATATTTGTAAAAAAATAACAATAAATAGAACTTACCATTGTTACAAATGCTATTAAAATCTATTGCAGTTTTTATTTTTAAAATGTTTTTTTTTTAAATTATCAAATTTGACAGCAAAAAATAATAAATTTTTCTGTAGTAACAGCAAAATCTCCAGTTAATTTTATTATTGTTTTTTTGAGTGTAACATTAAAACATTATCACAAAAAATAATTATAATTATTATTAAGTTCCAAATATGAAATTTTTTAATATGTAAATAAAAAAATAAACCCATATTTCACTCCAAAAGTTAAAAAAAAAATCAAAAGTTCAACTTTGACCTAGAAGTCCTTAAAAAGTCCGCAATCAATTTTAATGTAATTAAAACTGAGTCAAGCTGAACTAAATATCTATCCATTAAAAAAAAATTACTTCAATATTTGGATCGGTTCAAAAGTTACAGAATTTTGGACAATGAAAACGATTTTCAGCCACTGTGCGACGACAGTCAAATCGCTATTTTCTTTGCTCTCCCAACGTTTAGGTGTTCGACGATAATAGCTGAATCAAGTATTATCTGCAAAAGTTCCACGTACCTCTCTTACGGATTACACACGACTCACCACGAAATATAATTGGCCTGCTAATTATATCCTATCCAGTGTGTGATTGCTTAATATATGTTTATATGTTTATATGTTTATATATATGAAATTTTATTAATCCCGAAAATAATGTAATTAAATCCCCTTTTTTTTGTTTCGATAACATATATGTACGCTGCCTGTTTTAAAGGCCGCGAAGTTCTAATCTCCTCCTGTCAAAATAAGTTCCAATAGTTCGTTAAATAAATAAAAGATACGCGTAGATACTTTCTTTTTGGAAAAAGGCTCGTAAACTAAGCCCTTGTAATTTCAACCTCCAAACTGGTAAGACGATTCGATCTCCACCTGATAAATAATAAAATACTCCTAATTGTTTCTATTTGAAATTAGTTTTGTTTTATTTCATTTCATTGGCTGGAATTTTATTTTTTATTTGTGAGAAACGAAAGTGGGTTTAAACAACGTTTTTAGGCTCATAAGAACACTTACTTCCATCCTATACAACTTTCCTCATCTCTTCCAAAAAAGGTACAAAGACTTTGATTAAAAACAATGTATAATACATTTAACATTGACGTAAATTATTTTAAGCCAAGTATATATTTAATATGTATATAAAAAAAGAATATAAACTAAGCACTTATTTAAAATAACATTTATTTTGGTCCACGGAGTTTTGCGTCGTCACAGTCTCGACGCTATTTTATTTCAATCAACATCTTGGATGTAGCTACTATAGGCCATATACGTCCGAGAGGGTCGAAGAATCAAGAAGAAAGTAATATGTTTATTTTTGTAGCTTGTAGCTTTTGTAGTTATCTTGCAAACGAAAGTTGATTGTCTGACACTTTGGAGCCCAAGTGCTTAAGAGGAATCCGAATATATGTGCAATCATTTTATTTTTTTTTAACAATGTATGAATTCTGAATATTTTGAACACCAATTAGTAAGATTTAAAAAACACACTGATGTGTGGTGAAATAGTGAGGAAAATCTGGTATTTTGTTTAAAAGTAATATATATCTTAAGTATAAATAATCTTTCATTAAGTCATGATAGATCTGCCTTATAATACTGTCTTTGGAAATTTTTCGTTCCAACGAAAGAAATCGTCTTTTGGCAGTTTCAAAGGATGAACCCAGCATAATTGTATCTGATTTGAAAGGCAAAGACTCATTTATCAAAAGCCCCTGAACGTACAATAAGTACGATTAGCTTAAAATTCCTAAACAGAACTAGCTGATCCTTGTTTTCACAACCACAGAAATTTTACTTATAACTAGACGCAGAAGCTTTCATTGACTTGATATATATTCGCCAAATAAAGGCTGGTCCAAGCATACCAATTCTTCAAAAAACTTCACTAGGTTGGATTGCTACTGGAAAGTACAACCAATCAAATGGCTCGAGTAACAACAAAGTCTTTCATTTAAGTACACATATAAAACGAGATCAATATTGACTCAATTGTTAGAAAATTCTGGGAGTTGGAAGAACTTTCGAGCGATGCCATCGACACATAATCTGAGGAACAGCAAATATGTGAGGACAAATTTAGAATCTCAGTAGGACTCTTAGTGCCAATTACAAGCAATTTTTATTGTATTTTATTTGTAGATTTGTAAATTGTACTTTTGAAAAATGGGCCTCAGGTTGCAAATTTGTAACTGGACTTAATGCCCATAAGTTAGAAGTGAATTATAATTGGTTCGCTAAAGCCGTTTAAATTGAACCTGACCCCTTCTTTCTTTCTTCTTAATAGCTGTGGAAGTTCCTCAGTTATAAAGTTTGGTTGAGAACCGGAACCTAAAAAAGCTTTAACAGGTATATATTGCCGATAACTTCTTCTTCCCACTTCGAATTGGTTACTGGATCAATCTCCGACGACACTATGTGTATTAAAATGAGATTTGTTGGGCAGATGACCAAGGATTTGCGATTTGTTGCAAATGAAATTTATCTATGTCTGTCAATGTCGGATCATTATAGGACAAGTTGTCAAATTAACTTATAGTTTTTATATTCAGCATCTTCTCCAGTAAATTCGCCTAGCTTCATTGAGTAAGTTTTTGTTGTACACGTTCCTTTACTTTTCAAATATAGTGCATCCCTCAGAAAACAAGCAGTGTAGAGAATTGAAGGGTTGCTTGTCAAATACCAACAAGAAGGTAGCCGCAGGCAAAAAGGCAAAGAAAATGTTTATACAAATATAGGAACATAAAAATTTGTGAACATGAAAAAAAGAGTGCTGCAAAATGATATTCCTCTCTTGCGATACAATGAGTGCAAGCATTGTATTTATACACATATGTAACTACGTACATGGTGAAACTGAAAATAGTTCAGTGAGCAGATGATGACAATTATAACAACAAATATGTATGTATGTACATACATACATTTGTATGTACATCCATAACAAACAGCTAAACAAATAATTGATTTCGGTAGCAATTAGACCTAATTTTCGCTGTTGGTTTTTAAAGAGTACATGTGATTTTTAAAACGGTGATGCCTATATATTTTTTACACGTCAAGAAAGGTGTAAAAACCCAGGTTTTTAATCATATTAGTTTATAACATCTTTTTTTTTTGTACGCTAGCTGTTACACGAAGACAAAAAACAATTATATTAATATGCAAGTAATTCTGGTAAAACAAAATCTATTTCATACATAAACAATTAAAATTTTTAAATGAAACCAATGTACATTAAATTTGTTTTAAACTATTTATTTATTGTATTTAACAACCAGAATTAAAACTTTATAAAATATCTTAAAACGTATAAACTTCATTATAATATACGAAATAATTATATTATTTCTATGATACCAATGTCTTTATTATGTAAAATAATTCAATTTCCCGTAAAAATAACACTTAATACGCACAGCAACCATAGATTTTTATGACCATTTAAGGTACTTATAATTAATAGAAATATTTTTTAAAAAAGATATTAATAATAAGAAATTTATAAAGGAAATAATACAAATATCTTAATTAAAAAATTAAACCAAAATCCAATCACCAAAAGGAGTATATGTATATATTATATGTAAGTTAACACAACTTTAAATTCCCAACAGTGTATTTAGCTTATTGAACTTTATCAACACGTTTATGCTATGTAATCAGCAATATTCCACACATTGTAGAAGTAAAGAAATAAAACACCGGACGCAAACTCAGCAGTATTTTGGTATGGGGGCCGCTTAATAAATTTTGCAGTTTAGTTTTAAGTTTTAGTTTATTTTAAGAATCGGAAGAATAAAAAATGAAAATTAGCTCATCGCTTAACCATAAGCAAATCATCTTTTTATTACTTGTATAAAACAAATATGTTTTACGCTTTTTATCTCTGGATCAGATTCGGAGTTATTTCCCTGTTTACGTTCAGCAAATGATACAGTGACAACGGGGCTGAAGGTAGTTGCGAAATTGAGGATTGTTGTTGTGTTTTGGTTGAAAGAACGATTTCGACCATACAGATATTGATGGAATTTTCGGACTCTGAAAGTAATAGATAGAACTTCTTTTTAAATCTGACTGTACTTATTCTTTTGCATAATCTACCTGTAGTTCTTAGATGAATAAAGAATGGGTCGTTGGAATAGATATGCGAAATTACAGGTCAAATACCAAATGAAGACTCGTCTGTAGCTAAAGCAGGAAAAGGTAATTCTGCAATAAAATTCATAAGTTGAGCTAAGTCGATTAGCTGTCTTCATAATTCTTCTAAGCCTCCTCCTGATCTTTACCAAAAACAAATTTTTGATGTTTCAAATGAAGGAAATTCGCTGATACGTAGTTGAGTAATTTTGAATTAAAGAGCTATAATAATAATTAACTTTTGCTATCAAGGATTGTAGTTTTGCTATTCGTTTTGGTCTTTTAAGATTTTGTATAGCTTCTGTACTTGATTCTTAAGGAACAATTCCAGAGCTAGTTACATCATGTCCTAAGTATTCGAGTTTTGTTTGGAAAAACAGCATTTTGAATAATTACACTATCTACTAATCTTTGCAATAATAGAAGCAGGATGTAATCTATATGTTGCACTAGCGCATATAATATCATCTAAACAGTTTACACATGCTGAAATACTACTTACAGGTTGCTTAATTATACGTTGAAATATAGCAGGTGCAGGTGGCTACAATTCGAGCTCAATCGAATACATCATTCTTTTTGTGACCGTGGTTGAGTACAGACGTACATAATATTTCGCGCATAATTAATATTTTATTAAAAAATACAATTGACCAAGTGAAGACATAAGTGAACAGTTGGAAAAAAAACTAAGAATATAGAACAACAACATAACATATATATTGTGTGTTGCAAATAAGAACAAAAACTACATGGTTAAAAAATTCCACTAATAGTCAATGCATGAGTGCCCAAAACATTCATGAAAAACAAATTTAAAAGGGAATAACAACAATGCTTATTATTATTACACTTTTAGTTATACAGATGCTAATAATGCAATCAACAATTTAAACAATAATAAAAAAGGTGGAAGTGCTTTTTTAACCATCAGGCTAATTTACCGAACCAGCGCATTGTAAGTAAAGATAAATATATCTTTACAGGTAACAACGCAAGAGTCAAATAAAACTCAACAAAAAACATTACAGGTACTATACCAAAAATAGTACAACAAAACAACGAAACAGTTACTGTAAAAGAAAAATTACAAACTTGAATGCATGGATATATAACCATAACCAAAAGGAAAAGCGAGTCCTAAGCCTCCGCAGCAAAAGAGCACCGCTTAACAATACAAGAGTTCTCAAGTAGCTGCAATGCCGGTAAGTGAAAATAGATCCTCTGTACTTACTAGCGCGGATCATTAAGCTGAACCCATTGTCAATTAACAAAAACCACCACAGATTTACTTACGGGAGCAAACATCAATATCCCTTCTAAACATATTGTACTGGCTTGCATGTAAGGAAAACCTGTATGTCGCTTCTGTACGAAACGTACATATCCAATAAACAAAGATCCATACACATACGGAAAAATTATCAGCTCAACGCAAGTCGACTTGTATCAGAAAATAAATATATTGTATGTATTAATAAAAAAGTGCTAAAAGTTTAAATATTGTTGTAAACGGCATTGACAGTTCTGTTCCCACTGAGGAAATAAAAAATGCCATAGAAACTGAAGGTTACGTCGTGCATAATCTCCTTAACAAGATTAAAGGTTCCTAATCAATATATCGTGTTGAAATTGTATTTAATGCAACTCAGAAAAAATCTTAAAACTCCGTCCGCCCAATTTCTGCAAACTACCATCCGAATGCGTTGATTGTGGTGACGCCCAGCGAAATCCGGAGAGCACTTTTTCCATAGCTGATTTCAATTAAAAACAAAAATCCAGCAGTGGCAGTGAAACCATACTGCAAACTATTGTTGCTTGAAAGAATTTACTTCCAAAACGAAAAAAATTATTTACAACTTTAATGTAAATCCGGATATGACAAACTAATAAAAAAGATCAACAAACCCGTGGAAAAGTGAAGAGTTAATTAAATACTGTGAGTGTTAAACTTTACAAAAGATGGCGAAAAAATATACACAATATGAATTATGAACTGGAATATAAAAAATTTAGAAATTCGGTAAATAAAAAATAAACTGTCAAAAAAACAAGTACTTTAGAAGAAAATTCATTGAAAATCATAAAAAACAAATAACATTGATGAATCCATAACAAGAAATTTTAGAACCAATATTATTAATGAATTATTAAATGGTTTTGCATCAAATTTTAAAAAAAAACATAAACAAAACTAAACATACTTGTAACATAAAAACAATAAATAGTGTTCCAGTGCTCCTAAACTCTATGTATTTGAAATATTCCAATAAAGAGGAAATTTTCAATATTTTGAAGACTTTAAACTCAAAGAAAGGCCCTGGAGTGGACGGTATAAGACCATTAAATCTAAAAAATAATGCAAGTTACCACAAACCTATCTTAACAAAATTCATTATCTTAAGTTTAGAAGATGGTATTAAACCAAGTATGCTAAAAACTTCGTTAATACGGCCCGTTTATAAAAGCGGATGTAAAACAGATTACAACAACTATAGGCCCATTGCCATTTTACCAGTGATTGAGAAAGTGCTAGAGAAATAAATACAAAATAATAAATGAAAGCCAATTTGGCTTCTAATAAAGGAAGAATATAAACGAATTACTGGGAAACTTCTCAAATTTAATCAACAGATGCTCTGTCAGCATATGCACTGTTTAGTGCTATTCATTGATTTTAGCAAAGGCTTCGACACACTCACACACAACAAACTTCTACAAATGTTAGAGAGAATTGGAGTCAGAGGAAGTACTCGTACATTAAACTGGTTTAAGAATTATCTTGATTGCAGAGCATATCGTGTCAGAATATGTAATAAGCACAGCGAAGAAATGACAATAAATTGTGGTATACCACAGGATTCTAAACTTGAACCATTACTTTACATAATATACGCCAATGAAATGATAAGTGCACTTGAAGGAAACTTAACATTTGCTTACGCAGATGATAGTGGTCTAAAATAAAAACCTTGAAAATGCTACAGAGCTAATGCAGGTGTCACGACAATGGCCTAATTTTTAATGCAACAAAAATAATGCATATAAAACTTAAACATTTCTCGCATTCAGATATAAGCTTAAAATTTCATAATTACGAATGTCAAAAAGGCCAAAAGATCAAATGGAAAAACCTACTGCTGTACTTACGATGTACTAAGGCAAGCATATTATTCATTGGCCGAATCTTACATACAATATGGCATCACAGCTAAAAATACTTCAGCAAAACTACCATTTATCCAACAATACATATAACAACAATTATTCACTGAATAATGTCAGCAACAACATTCAAAGCAACAACACTTCATTTAACATAACCAACAACATACAACCCAGCATAATTCAATGCAACACTTCCGTCCACACAATCAACAACACATCTACAAATAACAACATATTGTTATCAACAAGGAATTTGCAAACAAACAACACTGCGTTAAGAACAACCAATAATATAACAACAAGAAGAAAACAGAAATAGCAACCAACATAGCAACAAACACAACAACAAATACGTCAACAAACAATGCAAATAGTCTTGCCTCTAAGCTCAACGTTTGAAACATTAAGAGCATATATTGATTAACAACAATGAATGAATTCTATGGAGACAACAGATTTCTCAATGTCATCGACCACCAACACAACACAAGACGTCGAGCTCAAGGAAGATACAAAGTGAAAAAAATGTTGAATGAATATGGCAGAAATGAGCTAGGCGTCACATTGCCAACAACTTTTAATAGAATACCGATGCATATAATAAATGAAAACAATGAATTAAGAAGAAAAAAACTTTTAAAGAAATATTTTTTAAGTTCGCAGTAAATTGATATAATATAATAAAATTTTGATACCTTTTCTGCTAAGCCAATGGCTTTACGGCTAATATTAATTAATTTTTTTATGTATAAATATATAAATAATAAAAATATGTTTCCTTTACACAAAAAAAAAAGGAACTTAAAATATCACATTGTATACGAATCTTCACTAAAAATTGAAAACCGTACATGGGCAAAAAACTCAAATTAAAAGGTAAATAAATATCTGTACACCACATGACATAATCAGTGATGATGTAATTGATTTTTTTTTAAATTTCGGCTATCATTATTAAAATTGAGAATTATAACGCTAGATATGAGAAAATCGCCCGGTCGTATTATGCTGTGATAATTTAACTATTCGTATTAAATGCAATGTTGCGCGTTGGCGTCTTCCCATGCTCTTGGAAGATGTCTGATTTTGTTATGATCCTTAAACCAGGGAAGGATTTAAGTCATACAGACCCATTATCCTGCTATCAAATTTATCGAAATTGCTTGCAAAATTATTAGTTTCGAGTTTAAATTGTCACCGTTATTAGATCTGCATTTGAAAATAAGAAATATTGTTCAGCGTTGTTTTTTGATATTTTTAAGGTATGATGGGCTATGTACAAAAATAACACAAGAAGAGCTATATAACAGAAAGAGCGTTTAAAGTAAGGTCAAAGGATCGAACAAAATGGAAAATCATGGCCGGGGTCCCTCAAGATACTATACTTGGACCGCTATTATATCTCAACTATACAGCGAATACGTCAACAAGCCCAAATACATATACGTCTACGTTTGCAGAAGATACTGCATTGATAGGTGTAACCAATTTACATCTGATCAACTTCTGGCCCACATTCAAGACCTAAAGGACTGACTATAAAGATGGAGAAGAAATGTAAATCTTGCGAAACCTGCTCCCGTAACGTTTTCTGTCAGAAGGCAAAATTGCTACTAATAATAAATACAACTGCTCCTGCGGCATGCACGTTTAATATTTGGGTAGCCTGGCAGATAGACGCCTAACTTGGTGAAAAAACAACGGTCATAAAGCTTCGAACAAATTACATATACTCGATATTACGTCCTACCAAAACCTTGGTTTTGAATACAAAATCATTTTATATAAATCCGTTATAAAGCCAATATGGTCATATGGCATTTAACTGTGGGATACTGTTTGCGCTTCAGACATTCAGAAGTTACAAGCAAGACAGTCTGGCCTTTTCTGACTTATTATATGCGCTGTGGTAAATAGGAATTGAAAATATCTACAGAGACTTAGAAGACCCTACTATACAGGAAGCAAAAACATACACGTCGAAATACGTAAACACACTAGTCGTCCATCCCAATACTCTAGGCCGTTATATTCCGCAATTTCATGGCTCACAAAGGCTAAAAATAATATTGTTACGTTTATTACCACAATAAACGTGATTTTGTAGGGTTCGTTTAATTGTAAAAATTAAATTACACAGTCCTTAATGATTTTTACCAGTTCACAACTTTATTCGGCAATTTAGACTCTATTTACAACTATACTAAGTACTTATTTACACTGTACACTTAACACTTTTGTACACACAGATATTCACTCTTTGTAATCTCAAAGTCAACTAACTGTTCTGCGGTGGACGGCGCCTTTATATACAGATCACGGCCGCTTCTTGAAATGTCCCGAACATACGCGAAATTGCGCATTTGTTATTTCAGTTGCTGGCATTGTAGTCTTGTATATGTGTTTGTGTGTGTGTGTGTATCTTTGTTTACTTTTTGCTTGCTGTAGAAATTGTTTTTTTGAATCGCGCTTCATGGAATTTCTGCTGCGCAATTTGTTTTTGCTTTGTGTTTGTGATATTGCGCATTTGTACATTTGTACAATAGGTCGTTTCACATACCTTTGACTATTACTTTGTAACACTGCCGCCCACTTAAGCCTTTTCGTCCCGAACAGGCTCAACATCACCCTTTCCATATTTGGCTAGTCGTTCAAGGTGAACCACCTTCATTTTGGACCTCGGGCTATGGCACTTCTGTATCCGGTAAACTACGTCATTTAGCCTCTTAACCACCTTGTATGGTCCCTCCCAGTGAGTTTGCAATTTAGGGGATAATCCTTTCTTGCGTTGTGGGTTAAACAGTAGAACCATTTGTCCTTCGGTAAATCCCTCCGTGTTTGCTGCTCTATCATATCTGGCTTTCATCTTATCACTGGACATTTTAATGCGGTTACGGACAAACTTATGAAGCTCGTGAAGATCTTCTTGTGCCTGAAGAGTGTTTCCATTGTCTTCGCACACAGGTTTAGGTTTAACACCGAACTCTAAATCCGCTGGCAGTTTCAGTTCCGTTCCAAACAGGATTTTCGCTGGACTACGTGAGGTAGAATCGTGGACTGCTGACCGGTATGCCAGCAACAGCTTAGGTATATGCTCATCCCAATCCTTTTGGTGTGTACTGACCACTTTTCTGAGGTATTCCTCCAGCGTACGGTTAAATCTCTCAACCATGCCATCAGACTGTGGATGTAGTGGTGTCGTTCTCGTCTTTTTGATGCCATATAAGTCGCACATTTCTTTAAATATGGCAGATTCAAAATTTCGTCCCTGATCTGAATGCAATTCTATCGGAACACCGCATCGACACACCCAATTGTTAACAAATGCGTCTACCACCGTTTTAGATTCTTGGTTTGGAATGGCATACACCTCGGGCCATTTGCTGAAATAATCTATTACCACTAGTACATACCGGTTACCAGCGTCACTGACAGGGAATGGACCTGCTACATCGATAGCTATCCGCTCAAAAAGGGCACCTACGTTGTATTGCTGAAGCTTGCCACGACTTCTTCTTGTTGGACCCTTGGCCGCAATACACTGTTCGCAATTAGCTATCCAATCGGCTACAGACTGTTGGCATCCAACCCAGTAAAATCGCTGTTTTATCTTTTCCAAAGTTTTTGTAATGCCCAGGTGGCCGCCACTAGGACCCTTATGGAACTGCTTCATTACTTCCTTTATCTTGGAAGTTGGCACGACAATTAAGTCCGTTGTAAATTTGCCATCTGTACTTTCCCAAGATCTATATAAGCAGCCATCTATTAATTTTAGGCTATTCCACTGGGCCCAGTACGCTTTTACAAATGGACTTTCTGCCGATATTTCATTGCGGGTCGGTCTTTTGTTTTCCTGCTTAGCCAACATAATCTTTGCCAAAATGGGTTCGTCATTCTGTTCCTTAGACCAGTCTTCCCCTGAGATAATTTGGGTCAGCCGCACGTCAATGACACATTCCTTTTTCTCGACTTTTGTGCAGTGCTTGCACTCTACGCTGCATGGCCGTCTTGAAAGGGCATCAGCATTATTGTGTTTTCCGCCTTTCCTGTGCTCGATACTAAAATCATAGCTTTGCAGACGTTCAATCCAGCGTGCGAGCTGCACTTCGGGGTTCTTAAATTGCAGCAGCCAACGTAAAGCGGAATGGTCTGTCCTTAAGGTGAAGTGTTGACCATATAAGTATTTTTGGTAATGTTTGACACACTCCAGCACTGCCAAAAGCTCCCGTCGTGTAACACAGTAATTTCGCTCGGGCTTGGACAACACTCTGCTGTAGTAGCCAATGACCTCTTCCATGCCATTAACCACCTGGGAAAGGACTCCCCCTATTCCATAGCCGCTCGCATCCGTGTCCAATATGAATTTCTGCTCAGCGATTGGATAGGCGAGGATTGGTGCTGTACACAAAAGTACCTTGAGCCTCCGGAACGCTTCTTCTGCTGCCTCATTCCAGTGGTATGGTCGCGACTTTCTGGTCAACTCATGCAAACTAGCAGCAACTTGAGCAAAGTTCGGCACAAATCTCCTGTAGTAAGTGCAAAGTCCCAGAAAACTACGAAGCTCATGAAGATTCCGTGGGCGAGGCCAGTCCTTTACAGCCAGTATTTTGTCCTCATCAGTGGATATACCCTCTGATGTTACACGATGCCCCAAATACTTAACCTCCTTTTTAAACAAAGCGCATTTCTTAACGCTTAGCTTTAATCCTGCAGCTGTTATACGCTTAAACACCTCATCCAGGTTTTTTAGGTGTTCGTCAAAAGTCTTCCCCATCACAATTATGTCATCCAGATATACCAAACACGTCTTCCAATTGAGACCTTTAAGCACACGTTCCATTAAACGCTCAAAAGTAGCTGGAGCGTTGCAAAGCCCAAATGGCATCACCTTGAACTGCCAGAGACCATCGCTCGCGCTAAAGGCAGTTTTCTCCTTGTCCTTATCGGCTATCTCTACCTGCCAATAGCCGCTCTGCAAGTCCAAGGTAGAGAACCATTTCGTTCCGGCCAACGTGTCTAAGGTATCGTCAATTCTGGGCAGCGGAAAACTATCTTTCTTTGTGACGTCATTGAGTTTCCGGTAATCAACGCAAAACCTGGTGCTGCCGTCTTTCTTCTTCACCAAAACTATTGGCGAGCTCCACGGACTAGAAGATGGCTCAATGACTCCATTCCGCTCCATTTCGTTGACCAGTTCTTTGACCTCGTTTCGCTTTGCTAGGGGAATACTCCTGGGTGCTTGTTTTATAGGCCTCGCTTCGCCGGTGTTGATTTCGTGTTTCACAACTGAGGTTCTACCTTGGCTTTTATTACTCAGAGCGAAGACAGAGGCATGTTTTCTAAGCAACTGCTTAGCTTTGTTTCTGTCAGGAGATGTCAGGCCTGCTACCCATTTTTCCAGCTGCTCTGCCAGTAAATCTCGTTCTTTGGTTGTTGTTTTGGGGCATACTGAATTCGCCGCACATATAATTATGGCTCCTGCCGGCTCACATTGACCAATCTCAAAATTTCTGTCAATGTTCTTTTCGCTTTTGGACAGATTAAGTACTCTTACAGGAACTCGTCCATCGTCGCAGGCTTTCACAAGGGATCTAGCTGTTATGATTTCGGCTTCTATTACTTTTGGTTCTACAACCCACAACCGGTTATCCACACAATCTTCCTCCACACGTGCCCATACTATAGTTTCTGCCTGAGGTGGTAATTTCTGGCGTTCAACGGCAAACAGCTTCCTTACTGTGGTCCTGCTCTCATATCCAACATCCAGGGGTATCTCGACATTGCGCCATACCATTATTTGATGTCCCATGCGCAGATCAATCCCATGGGCTATCATGA
The DNA here is from genome assembly GCA_963932375.1 of Phania funesta. Lineage (NCBI taxonomy): Eukaryota > Metazoa > Arthropoda > Insecta > Diptera > Tachinidae > Phania > Phania funesta. Next base: position 69,547,801 of record OZ010653.1, on the reverse strand, counting down.
AGTCTGCACCAATAATAACTTCATCCAATATGTCGGCGACAACAAACACATGGTCGACGCTGATATTTGCGATAGTCAGTCTTGCCCTGGCTCTTCCATAGACAGTAGCTGAATCCCCAGTAGCAGTGCGTAGTCGTATATTATTTAGCGGTTCTACTGCTCCTTTTACCAAATCGGGCCTTATTATAGACTGCGATGCTCCTGTGTCTATGGTGAGGACCTGTTTCTTTCCGTTGATAAGACCACAAGCAGTAAGTTTGCTGTTCTTCTGCTGCATGATGGAAATGGAGATTGTGGGGCCATCGGTTGTAGGAGCTAGCTCTTGCCCCTCAGCGTTAGCTCGATCTAGTTTAACGGTAACGAATGCGTTTTGCTGTTATTAGCCCGTTTGTTTTCCCTCGGTGGCGAAGCAGATCTTGATCTCTTCTTTGCTGATCTGCAGTTGCGCTGGAAGTGGCCGACCTTACCGCAATTAAAGCATTTTGCGCGAGATTTTCCTTTTTCCTTTAGTATTTGCTTGACCACCTCTTCTATCTCGCTCCTTTTGTCTCCGCAAGTTGGCGTATCAGCCTCAAGTTGCCGCACCTTGTAGACTTGTGGCTTCGATATAACTTTTGCGGTCTCTTGGGCCAGCGCGTACGAAATGGTTTCCGCAAAGGACGACTTCTGCATAGCGCAAACTGCATATCTAACATCTGGATCCCGTATGCCATTTACAAATGCTTCTATCTTGAACTGGTCCAGGAATGGATGGTTCTCACCTGGGTAAGTCAGCTGCACCAAGCGTTCAATTTCCATCGCAAAATCTTGCAGCGTTTCATTCGGCTTCTGGACTCTGCCCCGTAGTTCCATCCTGTACAGTTCTCGCTTATGTTCGCCACCGTACTTACGTTGCAAGGCCACCATTATGTCTTCGGAGCTATTTCTGCAGCCAGTTGGTAAGCTTTCAAGGATTGCTGCTGCTGTTCCCTTTAACGCCAGAATTAGTTCTATCGCTTTTTCTTCATTGTCCCATTCATTTTTGCTAGCCACCGTTTCAAACTGGAACTTGAAGACATTAAAAGGTGCGCTACCATCAAAGCTTGGGGCCTTTATCTTGTTGGCGTGCTCAGAGATTATTCTGGCCGGTCCTTCTCGAATTTGTAGATCGCTCATCTTGTTCTTCAACTCATGTAGTTCTGCGTCTACGCCGGAAAATTTTTCCTCAAAATTTCTCGTTATGCCAGAGAATTTTTCATCAAGCTCACTGACTTTCAGTTCTATAGCTTCAACTCGTTTGCCTATAACTTCTGAAATTTCCTGAAGTGTCTCGTTGTTGGCTCTGACCTCAGCTGAGAGTCTTTCGCTGTTCTTAGAAACTTCTTGAAACTTTTCTTCTAGTCCCTCGTTGTTGGCTCTGACCTCAACTAAGAGTCTTTCGCTGTTCTTAGAAACTTCTTGAAATTTCTCCTCTTGTCTTTCGTTGTTGGCTCTGACCTCAGCTAAGAGTCTTTCGCTATTGGCCTTAGAAGCTTCTTGAAGTTTTTCCTCTACCCCAGCTAACAGTCTTTCGCTGTTGATCTTAGAAGCTTCTTGAAATTTCTCCATCATAGCGGCCAACATTACGTTGAAGTCCATATTAGTGTTTGTGGCAGGGGTACATATCTCGAGCTCCTCTTTTTCCTCGAATTCATGTAGACCGATGTCGATACCACGTCGCTTGAATTCCTCTATTAGCCTCTTTTGCAGTTCTGCCTTATTGCCCGCCGTTGGCAGATCAAACTTGCTCAGCTCTTTTTTTAGCTGATCTACTTTCAGCTCATCAAACTTCATTTTGTTTTACTTACTTTTTATTTTTTACAATCCCACCGCTGTCACCAGTTGTTACGTTTATTACCACAATAAACGTGATTTTGTAGGGTTCGTTTAATTGTAAAAATTAAATTACACAGTCCTTAATGATTTTTACCAGTACACAACTTTATCCGGCAATTTAGACTCTATTTACAACTATACTAAGTACTTATTTACACTGTACACTTAACACTTTTGTACGCACAGATATTCACTCTTTGTAATCTCAAAGTCAACTAACTGTTCTGCGGTGGACGGCGCCTTTATACACAGATCACGGCCGCTTCTTGAAATGTCCCGAACATACGCGAAATTGCGCATTTGTTATTTCAGTTGCTGGCTTAGTAGTCTTGTATATGTGTTTGTGTGTGTGTGTATCTTTGTTTACTTTTTCCTTGCTGTAGAAATTGTTTTTGTTGAATCGCGCTTCATGGAATTTCTGCTGCGCAATTTGTTTTTGCTTTGTGTTTGTGATATTGCGCATTTGTACATTTGTACAATAGGTCGTTTCACATACCTTTGACTATTACTTTGTAACAATATTATTAGATAGTTTATTAAGATTTGAAAACAATTAGTAAACACATTGGTGATAATAAATATATATTACTTTAGAGATAAAATTTGAAAACTTATTGTAATTTTCTTTTGGAAAGATTGCCTAAAATAAAATTAAAGCCTAAAAATATATTTTCAAGAAAGTCGCCATAATTCGCTAAGTCAACAGAAAGTTGATAACTAACCAAAAAAATAGATATAACCAAAAAATTTCAAAATCACTAAAGTCTAAAAAAAAAGCACAAAAATCTTGAAATGCCCATAATAATTTTTAGTTCTTTAGACCCAAATTCTACCAAAACAAAATTCTAAATTTTTTATAAAATTACAATTTGTACTAAAAATCAAATTTTAATTAAAAGATCGAAATTAAAAAAAACCAATCGAAAATATTTATAATATATTAAGACGAAAGAAGAGTTTAAATGTAACATAAAACGCGTAAAATTGTAGCCCATAATTAAAGATCGCAAACAATACCAAAAATCTGTAGTAGTTTATTCTTTTATAAGGCGTATATAAGACTCGGCGCAGCTAAATATAACTCTCCTACTGGTTTTTTAACCGTCACTATATTATGAAATTTTGTTATTTTCGGTTTCATTTCGATTTTTTATAAAATTTAGAATTTTTATGATTTTAAAAAATTTTGGTGAATTACGGTCTTATAATGAAATTTGATTTCTTTATATAATTGTGTATAGATTATTCGAAATCCGATATTAGAAAACCGACCGGTTTCGATTAGTTTAAATTTTCAAATAATTCCACTTACCGGTTTTGTTATGTCGGTCAACCGATGTTTTAACAATGTATAACTTTTCGGTCAAACAATTACTTTTTTTGTGTAATCAGAGTAGCCTGATTATTTGTTTTATTTTTTTTTTTCAAAACACTTAGATTTTTTTACATTTTTGATTTTTCAGTGTTTTCTTCAGAGTTTATATAGGAGTGTGTGTGTGCGTGTATGACTTGGTTTTTGTTCATGAATATTTTTTTATGCAAGACTCTCATTGAGACCGTGGTTGAGTACAGACGTTCGTCATAGAAAGCGCATTGGACAAGTGCGGAAACAAAAGTGAAAAGTTAAAATAAAAAAAGGAATTAAAAATAACAACAACTTAATAAAATAACAACAATGATCATTCAAGCAGGTTAAAAAAATTCTACTGATTATCGAAAAAATACAAAAGTGAATAAGAACAATGCTTATTACTCTTTTAGTTATACAAATGCTAGCTAATAACGTAACGAACAATATAACATAAAAACATATGACCTTGATTTTTTAACCGCCATGACAATTGATCGAAAGCGCTCATTATCAGCAAATATAAATATATCTGCTAGCAAAACAACGAAGTCATCAAATAAAACTCAACAAATAAACATTACAGGTGCTACACAAAAAATAGTACAACAAACAAAGAAACAGGTACTGTATCTAACCGCATGCAAACTGGTATGGATCGGTACATAACCAAGAGCAAGGCCAGTCCCAAATTTTCGCAACAAGAGCGAACCGCCAAACAATATTAAGCTTCTGATCAAGTAGCTGCAATATCGGTTAGTGAAAATAGATTCTCTGTACTTGCTACCCCGGATAATGAAGCCGAACCCACTGTAATTGAACAAAACTCCCACCAATTTACTTGCGTGAACAAACATCAAACGCCTTTATAAATATGCCGTCCCAACTCATAGGGAACGAAAATTTCTATGTGACTTCTGTACGAAGAGGACAAATATAAGAAACAAAGATTCAAGCACATACAGAAAAAAGTTATCGGCGAATCGCAAATTGACAGTTCTGTTTCCACTGAAGAAATAAAAAGTGGAATAGAAGCGGAAGGTTACGTCGTTTGGACAGTACATAATATTCTAACTAAGAATAAAGTTCCCCAATCAATGCATCGTGTTGATATTGTATTTAACACAACTCAGCTAAAATCAACGAATTCCGTTCATCCTACGTACAACCTGCGTTGCCTCTTGAATAGAGAATAACTGTAGAGAAGCCCTTAAAACACAATTGTCCCCGTCAGTTCACTAATTGTCAAGAATTCGGCCACACAAAAACTTACTGCAAGTTAACATCCGTTTGTGTTGTTTGCGGCAACGCCCACCCAACTTCGAAACACAAATCTTCCAAAACTGATTCTAAGATTAAAGAATGCACTAACTGCGGTGAGAACCATACTGCATACAAAAGGGTCTATAAAAAATAATCCCTAGGATTCGTGCTGAATCCGTAGCTAGTACACAACCTAGTAACATACCACACACTAAACCAAATTACACGTATGCCCAAGCACTGCAAAATTATGCACAATTACCTAATGCTAACGGTAACGCGAAAAATCAGTTCACGCGAAAACACTCTTATGTCAACATATTAAAAGAGGGTACACAGAGATACCGTTTACAAACAATTCGAATTAAATCGAAAACTCAATACAAACAATGAACAACTTTATGACAATAATGCAGGGTATGTTTCAAGAGATGATGCGCACCCAAAACATTTTGCTAAGTAAAAAATGAACCAGTTGAAAATATGCTTCTGGAACGCAAATGAGCTCTCCCAACATAAATATGAAGTTGAACATTTTCTGCTAACACAGGAAATATACCAACTCTTGGTCTCTGAAACACATTTCAGTATAAAAAACTGTTTTAGAGTCAATGGATTTCTCACATACGAAACTAAATATCCGAGTGGGAAGGTATATGGTGGCACCGCCGCCATAATGCGCAAGGACGTAAGGGACAGTCCAATGCCAGAATTCAGCGAAGATTTTATACCAGCTACGTCTATAAATCTTACTGATTGCATTCTCATTGGTGTACTGTCCGCTCAGGCATAAAAGCGTGCACAATCAGTTTGTTGCAGCTGGCGACTACAAAGCACACTTTTTGGGGCTCCAGACTTCTTAGCCCAAGAGGAAGACTTTAATCAGCTGCCAGATTAAATTGATTTTACCAATGTAAAAAATACTAGACGTGAGCTATTACTAGTCAGTTCGTCCAAATATTAACACGAATTGATTTAAATATAAAATGTATGATATTCAAGCAGATGTTCTCCTGACATCAAGAACCAATTCCACCAACGCAAAGAACTTTATGTAAGTACAATTAAGCAAGTGAACAAAATTGTCACCATTGTTAGTTAGATCCGCATTTGAAAAGAGGCTTATATAATACCCTCAAGGTAGTATATAATGGCCGCTCACCGTTTGCAGATGACTCTGCATTTTAAAGTGTTATTAATGATCCGAAGGTTGTATCTTAACACACACCTTTAGTCGCACATTCGAGAGCTAGAGGACTGGGTTTTTATTTTCCCTCAGAAGACAAAATTTCCAAACAATTACAATAACAAGTGGCTCGGTTCCAGCGGAAGCGCATGGTAAATATTCGGGTATCCACCTAGATCGACGCCTAATTTGGTCCCGTCACATTGACTTAAAAATAACGGCCATAAAGGTTTGAACAAATCAACTACACTGGTTATTAGTTTTAACTTAACATTGGCTTTGAAATTAAAAGTTCTTTTATACAAATCCGATAGCTGTGGGGTACTGCACACGCATCAAACATTCAGAAGTTACAAAGAAGACAGTCCAGGATTTTACGACTTATTGTATGCGCCATCTGGTACATAAGAAACTAAAACATATACAGAGATATAGAAGTTGCCACTATCCAGTTTCCAGTATTCCAACCACTTATACTCTTATGCTCATACATACTCGTATAACGTATGATCGAACTACATCATAGCTCTGAAAACTAGTTTTGTAGGAAACAGCTTTATTGTTGATATACAACTAATGATAAAATAAATTATATAATAAAATTGTATATTAAGATATGAATTTAAAAGAAATTTGTATGAGTTTTTTACACAAGTAAAATTTTTTTATACTTAGGCCCCGATTATCGTTTACAACAGTTGTTTATTTAATGTTGTATTTTTTAAAAAGCGATCATGATTTACAACTGTTGTCAGCACTGTTGTACTCAGAGTTGTTTATATTTTTTAACGCCGATTATCGTTAACAACATGTGTATTTATGTGTTGTCAGCACTGTAAAAATCTAACAACAGGTCAGTAGAAGTTGTTTTTTATATTTTGTTTACTTCAAAAGTTGAAAATGAATATGGAGAAAAATCTGTAAGTAAATATATAAAATTTGCTTTGCAAAATATATTAATGTTAAAATATTATTCATTACAAATTATTCTTAGCAAAACTACAAATAAAAAGGAAATGGAAAAACTTATTGATCCCATGAAGATTAATGCGGATATTGGCCGAGGCAAGCTACCATTTGGAATGAACAAATTGCATCTTAAAGAAAAATGGGATCAATTTACGGATCAATTGAATGGCCTGGGACCTCCCATTAAAACTACAAAAGAATGGCAAAGAGTAAGTCCCAAATCAAACAATTACATAGGAACTGCTTAAAAACTATTTTTATTTTACCATAGGTATGGACTCATTATAAAGCCAACTTAAAAAGAAAATTAGCTGCAAACAAAAGAAACTTTCAAGCTACTGGTGGTGGTCCGTCAGCAGAAATAAGCCTGAGCCCATTGGAACAGAGCACAGTGGAACTTATTTCAATGCAGACACAAGTAAGCCCTAATGGCTTTGCAATGGGCTTGGAAGATCCAGAGGATTCAGATGGCAAGAGATCTACATTTACTCCACAGAAATCTTCATTGCCTGCTGATTGTACAGCACAATTACCAAAAAGTGGTAGATCATCAAAAAATAAACTGGAGGATGAACGTTTGGTAATATTACAAAATCAAACAAAAAATCAGGAGGAGATCCTAAAAACATTAAAGCGCTTAGAAAATAAATTATATAAGAACTATCAAATTAATACACAAATGTATGAATTAAAAAAAAAGAAGGCTGATTTGCAAATGAAATTACTAAAAGCCAAACTTGAATTAACGAATAAAAGAATTCAGGAGATGTGATTTAGTTTTAAGAATCTGTGACTATATCATTTTTTTGTGATATTTTTATTTTTTTATAATATGAATAAGTTTTTAAGTTTTTCTTTTTTTACATAATTTTTTTTTTTGTTAATGTTTAAACGAATAAAACCATAAAATATTTTAAAAAATGTTTACTCATTACATATTGCATGCATTAAATTATTTCTAATTCGCTGTGCAGAATTTTCAATATTCGTTTCTATAGCATCTCCAACTTCTACTTTAGTGTCTAATGGAAAAGGCATTTCTTCATTGTAGTCCGTTTTAAAATGTTTGCTTAAATTGTGCAAAGCGCAACAAGCATTTGTAATTTTAGTCGCTTTTTCGGGAGTGTAGTGCAGACCTCTTTCCGAAAGCAAACACCGAAACCTGCTTTTGAGAACTCCAATAGTTCTTTCAATAACGTTTCTTGCTTTTGCGTAAATATTATTAAAACGTCTCTCTCGCGATCCTTCTGCAGTACTTCGAAATGGCGTAATTAAAAACGGTTCCAATGGATACCCAGCGTCACCTAAAAATTTACATATATAAATTTATAAATGAAGTAAAGAGAACTTCCTACCTAGAATCCAAGTATTCTCCTCTAAATTATGTTGTAAATATTGTTTTAATTCACTCATATTCCACACGAAAGAATCATGATTTGAGCCGGAGTATCAAGCATCTACATAACGTATGTTCATCATGTCGCACAGCTATTAATAAAAATACATATAAAGTTATTAAATCAATTAAAAAATACTACCCTCACAATCATGAAATTCAGGCTGTAATATCCCTTCCTGTTCAATTACAAGTGTTGTACTTCCTTTTTAGGCGCTACAATTCGTACGTGCGTACCATCTATACATCCAGTTACCCCTGGAAATCTTGTTTTTGAGAAAAACCACATTATGTTGTTATTTATTCCTTCTTGGGTCATCCGAGCATTTATCCACTTCTTGCAAATTTTTCGCTCAAAGAAATTAATTATTTCATTTAATATGTAGCAAACAGTTGGCTGCGAAAATCCTACATTAAAATCACTACCGCTACTTCTTTGGTAACTACCATCAGCAAAAAACCTCAATGCACAGCACAATTTTAAAATCGGTGGAATGGCAGAACACCGGGTTTTAAAAAAATGTTCAGCTCTTGCAGTAAATATAAGAAACCGTCCTTGTTTATACGGAAAAATTTAATAAAGCTATAAAGTATATTGCAATTAGTATATTATAATAACTTTTAGTTTTAGAAAAACACTTACTCAGTATGTGGTAGTTCCAATGGATTTGAACTGTTGCGAATTCTTTTCTGGATACGTGCCATGTGTGCATTTTCGTTGGTCTCATTATCATTAAAATATAGATCGACATTTATATCCATGATTCTTACTGTTATATTTACTTCTAACAATATATTAATGTATACGTTTTTTTAATTATTCCTTTTTAAACTTGGCAGTTATTGGCATTCAGATATGTTTTTTTATGGAAAAGTTTACTACATATGAAATGCAACACTGTGTCGTACACAATATCTAGATGTTGTAAATCATAATCAAATAAAAGATAAATGTTGTTTTGTTGCCGATACAACACAACATCTATGTGTTGTAAACGATAATCGGGGCCTTAATTTTAATTTATTGAATCTTTCAACTTAAAGAAATTTACAAAAAGTATTCAAATTGAATTTCTAAATTATTAGTCACTTGTTATTACGAATTTGGACGCGTGTGTTTTAACTTGTTCTTGCATAGTGGGAACCTTTTGATCCATATGGATGTTCTCATTTCTTATGTACCAGGGGTGGCATCGATAAGACGCAAACTTATAGACTGTCTTTGCTGTAACTTCTGGATGTATGGTGCACAGGCAGTACCCCACAGCTGATGGCCATATGTCCATATTGGTTTTATTATGGATTTTATGGACGTCGTTTTTGCCTTGATGTGACGGGACTAAGTTAGGCGTCGATCTATGTGGAAACCTAAACATTTAACGTGCGTTTCCGCTAGAACCGTGGTATTTGTTATTGATATTGGCGGACCATCTGGCCTTCGTAGGGAAAACGTTACATGAACACTTTTCGAGGGATTTACCTTTATACTCCACTGCTTTAGCCAGTCTTCTAGCTCATGAATATTGGACTGAAGTTGTGCAGTTGTGCTATCGTCGGATCGTTATTACCACTTATAATGGCAGCGTCATCTGCAAAAGTTGACGTATATGTATTTGGTGTTGTTGGCATATCCGCTTTATAAATTATGTATAATAGCGGTCTTAGTACACTACCTTGAGGTACTCTTGCACTGATTTTCCCATTTCTTGAAAGCTGATCCCTTGACCTTACTTTAAACATTCTATCTGTCAAATAGCCTTTTAGAAGCTGGTGGGTGTTGTAGTGTGTCAATGTAAACAAAAAATATTAAATTCATTTTCAAGCTCACGATCACATTTGTTCTTTTACTTGCAACTTTGTTTCATTCCAAGTGTGCAACTTTGTATCTACTAAAAGTAAACAAAATCCGCTTATCAACAATAATGTTGCGTTAGGATAGGTCAGTAGTAGAAATTGATTGAATTTGATTCGCGCTGTGACAATTAAAGAAACTTTGTATTCGTTTGCTCCACGTTTAAACAATTCAGTGAACTTTGTAATATTTTGAGTAATAGGATACTCTAAATAATTGAAAGCAGTCAATGTACGCTGTTGAAAACAGGGCAATGTTCGCGTAAGGAATTTTGCGACATTGGCAAAATAGTAACGTTGGATATTGAACTTAGTAAAATGTTTGATCAATGAGAATTATTGTTAGTATTTTTACTTGAAACCCCTTTAATTTTCTGCATGCCTGGTAAAATACAAATTGAAATATAGAAGTATAATTGAGTGAGTAATATTAGAGAATAAGAACTGAGAGAGTCTAGTGAATTATTCAATTGTCTAGAACTTCTCATAATTAGTATTTAAGCAGAAGAATTTTAAATAAAAAAAGGATTGATTTCTCGTATCTTTAACAAACAACACGCTTGAGTTTTAATTATAAAACTTTACAGTGTTTACAGGAATAATCCGAGCTATTTTAGTGAGTATCTCATCATGGAAGACTTTATCAAATGCATGGGAAGGGTCGATTTATAAAGCTGAACAGTAATGCATTCTTGGACTTTTCTATGGACTTTTTAATAGTACTATGCCTTGCTCGAGCAAGAACCTGGCAAATTGCTGGTCTTCGATTTTATGCCTAGGCGGGCAATACACCAACGAGACTGCAAATTTAAAATCAGTAAGATATATAGTGGTGGTTTGCAAAAAGTGTTCCCTGTATTTAGGCAATGGAAAATGACTTACGTTTTTTCGGACTATACTGGCAGTCCCACCACATACCCTTTCGATTGGGTGTTTGGTGTCATATATATAAAACCCATCAATTCTAAAGCACTTTTTCATAATGAAGTATGTTTCAGAGAGTAAAATTATATCTATATCTTATGTTAGCCGGAAGTATTCTACTTCATATTCATGTTGGGAGAGCCTGTAAGCGTTCCAAAAGCATATTTTTAACTGGCTTATTTTTTTGCTAAGCTAAACTTGTAGGCACATGTTTTGCTGAATCAATTTGATATAAGCCTAAAACAATAGGGAGCTGATCCTTATTACTACCATATCTTTACAAATACCTGCTGTAAATCACGCTCATTAACATTCTGTTAAACATATTTGTTTCTCATTGAGTGGAGTGCATGTATGTATGCATGTCACTTAAATAATTCCAGTAAAAAATACTTTTCATATTTTTTTTATTAACCCTCTTCGAAGCGGATGTTTTAAAATGTTAACATATAACATTTTTTATATATTCATAAATTGATTAATCCATTTTGTACCACTGTTGCGTTTTCGCAACACTACATCTAGATGCATTTTAAAACATTTCAAACTCTTTAATTTGAATATTTTAATTTGTATATCATTCGTTTAAGGACTTTTCTATCTAATATATGTTTTAAAAATTACACTCCTGCTTTTATTAGTTAAGATTTACAAGTTTTGAAAATTGTAAAAAAATGCTTTTTCTTAAACCGACATAATGCGCATATATGTATATATATATATTTTTTTTTATTTAAACTTAGCTTGAGAAAGTATCGAAAAACAATAAAGGAAAATATAAATCCGTTCATTCACTACAATCTTTTAAAAATCACTGTTGCGAAAACGCAACGATGGCTGATTGCATGCAAATCACTTTGTTCTATTTAATCTTTTTTTTCGCCTGCGCTCTCTGCTTATGCGAGAGAGTTTTTTATTTTATTATTTTCTATATCATTTTTGAGCAGAGCTATAGTTGCTATGTTGTTGTAGTTTGACTTTAAATCAGTTTTGAGTAAAAGTGAGAGGCTACCTAGGCTACATGTGGAAAGTATACGCAAGAAATAAAGTTTGGTATTCCAAAATGGGTGAAATCAAATCAGCTCAATTTTAACTTTGAATATCCAGAAGAGTCTTCAGTCAAGCAACTTTAGAACAAGCGTGGTATCAATGGGTAAATTTATGTGAAATATATCTATGTTTGTATGTATCATTATATTTGCAATTTATAAATGTAGCTGGAAAATCACCTTTAGAGTTATTCCTGCAAAATTTTTACAACGAAATTATGGATATGCTTTTAAAATATTCCAATATTTATACTAGTCAAAAGAATATATCAGTGAAAATCCCTAAAGAGAATTTTTACCGCTTTATAGGTATTCTGATTCTCTCAGGATACCATACTGTTGCCCACATTCAACATTATTGGTCCACTCAACCTTCATTGTGTGTGCCAATCGTGAAGCAATCGTTATCTCGCAACATGTTTAAAAAAATTAAATCTGTATTTCACATAATGGACAACAATGAAATGGACGTTTCTGACAGATTCGCTAAGTACGTCCATTGATTGATGGAAAGTATAAACAGTTTGGCATATTTTCAACGTTTTTATCCATAGACGAGCAAATGATCCCATATTTCGGAAGACGCAACTGCAAAATGTTTATTCGTGGTAAACCAATACGTTTTGGATTTAAGTATTGGTGTCTTTGTTCGGATATTGGGTATCTGTTTGAAGCTAATCCATATGCTGGATCCGCCTCACCCTACGATAAAACTATTGGCTTAGGAGCATCCGTTGTTTTGAAATTGTTAGAATCAATTTCAAGCCCAGAAATGCATGCAGTGAATTTCGATCATTTCTTCTCGCCATACCTGTTCTGCTTACTAAGCGAAAGAAAGTTTCGAGCAACTGGAACAGTTAGATCTAATCGCCTTAGAGGAGCAAATGATATCCTTGCTCCAAGTCGCAGTCTCAATAAAATGAATACGACTACTGTTTTGTAAAAAAAGAACAAATTATTGGTTTGTCGCTGGCAGGACAAAATGAAAAAAATGGTACATTTGGAATTACGGAATTAGAAATATTGTATATTGTTTAAAATTATTTTAGGTTTCTGTTCAGCAGCCAAATCTAATAAACGACTACAACAAGCATATGGATGGTGTAGATTTACACGATAACGCAGTTTCGAACTATCGAGTTGCAGTACGTGGAAAAAAGTTGTGGTGGCCTTTATGGACAAATGCAATTAATAGCACCACAGTAAATGCTTGGAAAATCCATCATCTAATTGCTAAAGCCAAAGGAAGCAAACCACTACCTCAAATTGATTTTAAAGCCGAAAAAGCTACCAAATTGCTACTTTTTCAAGAAACCCCTGAAACAGATATAGAGCTACAGAATTCAGACAATATAAACAACTTACCCCGTGGAAATATTCGAGAGCACATTATTTGGAAAACTCCTGATGGGAAACGGAAAACATGCAGTGAATGCCAATCACAGACTGTCTATCAGTGTAAAAAATTTAATGTTACATTGCATCCAAAATGTTTCGAAATGTACCATAATAATTTAAAATAAAAATTTGCAATAGATTGACTTCATATTTATATTTATATAACAAAACACCAAAAAATTTCTAAAAAATATCTTACTGATAATGCATAAATTGTGATTTGCATGCTATTAGCCAACGTTGCATTTTCGCAACAGTTCACCACGCCCAACCTGGCCACCCAATTTTTTATGCATTCAGGAGGTTGATAGGAACTAGCGTACCAAAAATCTAAATGATTTCGAGTAGTTGAACATAATGGGTTAAGAAATCAAGTTTGAATTCAGATGAGTAAGAACTAATTTCCTATTCAACTTGATCTTCCGAAAATCAAAATCAATTCCGATCGAAAATGATTTTAATTCCGAAAATAGAGTCTCTATAAAACGAAAAATTTCTTCGGTATGAAACCACTTTCAATATTCAATAAAGTGGAATTGCTATTTTTCATGATTTGTCAAAACAAATATGATTAAAAGTCGTTAATGCAGAACAAATAAATGATACATTTTTTAATTATATTTGTTTTTTTAGTGTTTAGTTAAAATTTTTGCAATTTATTCTAATTATAAAGAAAAAATATGGAATATATAAAGCTCTTCAGAAGGAATATTGCCACATGATTTTTTCGTCCAAACCACTTATTTTTTAGAACAAATATCAAAATGTTTAACAAATTTACGCACCGGCACAAAGTGCACATTACCAAAAGAAAATAGAAAACATATGTTTTCTAAATATGTAAATAAAAAAAAATTTTTTTTAATAATTTTAATTACTGATTTTATTTATTAGGGGCAAACACAGAAATCCTCAGCAATAAAAAATTTTTCTAGATTTTATGGAGAAAAACCAGGACATAACCAAAGGATATGTAAAAGTAGAACATCAAAAGAAGCTTTGTGGTTAGATTTAACGGAAAAGTTGAACTCCTCTGGGCCACCTATTAAGGACTGCAATGCATGGAAGAAAATTTGGGCTGACTGAAAGGTGTATGTTAAAAATAAAATGAGCCACAATAAAAAAGAATCTCAAAAAACCGGAGGTGGTCAATTCAATAAGTTTATTTTATCTGATGTAGAGGAAACTGTGGCAAGATTGAGCGGAACAGTTTTATCTCTGTGCGATTTCCAAAATGAAAAAGTTCCGGCTCAAGACTACTTAAATTTTGAGTTTGGAGATAGCCAAGAAACTAATGCCGAAAATTGTTCTATGTCATCGAAGCGTCGGCAAAGTCGCTCACCATCACCCGACCCAAAACGTAAAAGGCAACGAACCCCATGTACTAGAAATGCTCCAGTAAACACGGATTTGAACAAGCTTCTATTGTATAATCATCTTAAGTCCATTGTAAACTTAATGGAAAAACAACACCCAGAAACTATAATTTTAAATCAAAAGTTAGAAAAACTGTGCAGTGTTTTAGAAAATCATATTAAATTCAAACAAATTCATGATAATGAAATGCAGAAACTACTTAAAGAAAATACTGAAATTAAATTAAAATTATTAGAAGTCGAGACCCTAAAGCTGGAAATGGAAAAGAAAAAATCAAACGCCATTAAATCATTCAGAATTTTCAAGACTACAAAGCTACGCAATTTTTAAAAATCATTTCCTGAAGTACATAGAATGAAGTACCTTATTTGCATTTAATGTATTTAGTTTTTATAAAACAATTCCTGAAGTACAAAGAATGAAATTCTTTTTTTGTTTGTAATGTATTTATTTTATTAATAAACTGAGATTTTCATAATACATTTTTTATTGGCTTAATTGAGCAGCAATATTTTCCCGTACACGTCGACCAATACTGAACATTTCTCTTTCAGAATATTCCTCTACATCTTCTAGGTTAATTTCAATAGCATCGTATAAATTTACAACTTCCTCGCAGTCTACGTTGAATTTTCTGCAAATGTTCTGAAGAGCGCAACAAACGTTAATAATTTGAGAAGTTTTTTTTCGGTGTGTATTGCATTGCTCTTAGCAAACACCTAAAACGGATCTTTAATACTCCAATCGTTCGTTCAACAATGTTGCGGGCTGATGTGTGTTTTAAATTAAAATTGTGCTCTAAAGTTCCAGCAACTACATTTTTGTATGGAGTAATTAAAAATGGCTCTAAAGGATAGCCAGAATCACCCAATAGCCAAGAATTTTTATTTCCATTATTGTAATTCCTTAAAAAAAAGTTTCTTGCTCTGCTCATATGCCAAATATAGGAGTCGTGATAAGAACCGGGTCTACATGCATCCACAGCACGTACTTGCATTTTATAGTCACATATCTTTAAATATACATACATATACATATGTATTTGTAATAAAATGGTAAGGAAACAAAAATCAATCTTACAATCATGGTATTAACGCTAAATGTTCCTTTCTGTTTAAAAACACGGGTACATCTTTAGATGGCTTAGACAGTTTGATGTGTGTCCCATCAATGCATCCTATCACTCCCGGTATTTGATTTTTTTTTTAAATAAGCCTTTGAATTTTGAATTTCATCGTCTGTCATTTGTAGCTGTATCCATAGGGGGCATATTATATTTTCGGCCGCATTTATAACTCCCCACATCACAGTTGACACCGTACTTCTTCCTAAACTTATATCGATATCTTTAGCTGAAGAGTAATTTGTTGAGCTATGAAAGATCATATACAGAAATAACACATCTTACCTATAAGGCCTTAAAATGACCCTGTACCTAAAAGTCGGAGTGTGGTAGATAACTGTATTATTGATTGTATTGAAGAACTTTTTAAGTGTGGAGCCAATTTATCCAAAACCATTACAAATGCTTCCTTACTAAGACGACAATAACTAATAAAACTGAAAAAAATAGGTGCATGCAGTTAAAATATATGCATACTTACACGGCGTTTGATATGATAGAGGATCTGACGTATCCCTTAAAGTTTTCCGTTGTATTTTTTCAACAGACTGTTTTTGCCTCTGGACATTTAATACTGCAGCAATAGAAATTCCGGGCATTTTGAACTATTTATTTTATTATTAAAATGATAGCTGTTCTTGACCTTTTTTTAATTTAATTTATTAAAATTGTCAAAGCTTGAAGGTCTTTTTTAAAAATTATAATTTTATTTTTCGATATTTCGCTACTCCATTCTGTTGCATCGTCAGGAATTTGTTCGTTATTTTTATTTCCTGATGATGCTACACAATGGAGTGGCGAAATATCGAAAAATAAAAATATAATTTTTAAAAAAGACCTTCAAGCTTGGACAATTTTAATAAATTATATTTATTTTATTTTCTTTAAAATTGTACTCTTCCCGGTATTACAATTTACTTTTGCCGTGTTCTTTTATTTACATTAACCATATATTTTTTGGTTTGGTGTACACAATATTGCCACACTAAAATTAAAAAATTGGGATTTGCACCTTTTTGGGAATAAACAAAATCGATCGAAATCTGGAGAATGTAAAACAAAATCGATCCAAATTGCAAATACGGAATTAAAACTATTCCGATCGGAATGTGTGACATGCCTGTATGATTAAAGTTCTTTTTTCATTGAAGTACAATTCAAAAGTTGGATTCAATTAGACGACAACATAGAGACTCAATGACAAATTAAAAGAATTTCTCAATTATTTTCATATAATTCTTTTGTATTGTTTTCGTGAGTAAATTGTATAACTTGTGAATCCTGCCATATGTCAAAGGATTATTCTTAATGTATTACAATTCCAATGGTCTTGAAATTTATGGAAGAAAATTTTATAATATAAGGCATTGGAAATATTTATTTCCAAAAATATACACAAAAGTAGGCCAAGGCATTGGCATTTTGTATATTTGAACAGCTAATCAAAGCAAAGGAACCGAATCGAAAATATTTGTCTTTTTACCGTTTGTTTTTCCTTGACAATTTCTTGGTAAATTTAATATTCATAAATTACATAAATTTCAATGAATTTAAATTTGTTTACTTAAATTTCGTTGCATATTTAATTTCCATCTTCGAGTCGACAATTTTGCATTTCATCCAATCTTTATAGAAAGTTTTTGGGATTCTGTTGTTAAGCAATTTATTGCAACCATTTTTCTTACAACCTAGTATTTTCCTATTTAAAATTTCTTAATATTTCACTCGATAACTTCATACGACTCGCCGACAGCATTGTAGACAGCATTGTAGATTTTAAGCTGACTTGAACGACAATCGGATTCCGGTTAGCACTATACATTGAATAGAAGTCCATACATCTGAGCTAACGTCAACGTGGAGTCGTGTGAAAACTACCTTTGAGCAATATTTATTGGATAAAGATAATGATAAGGGCACCGATTCTATAGATTCCACCGACCTTGAAACTCTCAAGGTGAAATATAAAAGTACATATATTACCTTTTGTAACTGCATTTCTAAACTTGCAGAATATTCTGACAATATTCGCTCAAAATTCACTAGCAAAACTAACACACCCTTACTGTTCGATTTAGATCGCTTAGCCTCAGTTACAAGTCAGAAACATTGATTTCGTCCTCCGCCCTGTGGGATAGACCTATTTCATGGAAATTATCAGTTTTGGCCAACATTTCGAGATCTTTTTACGGCTATGTATATTAAGAATGAGCACTTAAGCCCTGTAGAGAAGCTTTTGGAGTTGACACAAAAAACATCTGGTGAAGCCAGAGAAATTGTCACTAAGAGTCCCTTGAGTAATCAGAAAATCGCTTCTAAGTCTGGTAAGGCGATACAACAACTACAAAGAGCTATAAACTCCTGCATTTCAAGTTAAGCTGCATCATATAAACTTTGAGAGCTAGGAACCGATATTTGTATTCCTCTGTTCAAATCGCCTTCCAGAATCAACACTGACTCTATGGGAACAAGGTATAAAAGACAAATCATCTCTTTCAAAATGGTGCGATTTGGATTGTTTTTAACCGATCGCTATAGAACCTTAGAATCAGCTTCTGAAATTCGAAACATGTCTTAGCCAAAAACTTCGGATTCAAAATCTAAATCTACGAACAATTTGTCAAAAAAATAAACATATTTCAAAATAATATATCTAGTCTTAAATGTTCACTGTGTCCTGGAGAGTCACATATAATTAGAAAATGACTTAAGTTTCTGGAAATGCATTAATTTCAACGTTTTAATGAAACTAAAAACCAAGCGTTATGTATTAATTGTTTTTCAAAAACTCATTCTGTGAA
Source organism: Phania funesta (assembly GCA_963932375.1). Classification (NCBI taxonomy): domain Eukaryota; kingdom Metazoa; phylum Arthropoda; class Insecta; order Diptera; family Tachinidae; genus Phania; species Phania funesta. The sequence continues at coordinate 69,529,262 of OZ010653.1, read as the reverse complement.
AAATTGTGAAGGCAGTAACAAGTGTTTTCGATGTGGAAAAAGACGAAATACATTGCTTTCTAAGGATACTGAAAGTTCTCCAAATACTGTACAAACTGCAATAGTAGCCATATACTAGGCAATCAAATACTATTACTATACAGTCCACTAAAAAATCCAATACCACCATTGTAGACTCTTGTTTTGCAGTTAATTCAGGTGGAGTTTTTTTAGGCACTGCGGCTCGAAACATTTTCCATTTAGACGATAAATATCGAGTTCGAGCTTTAATTGATTGGGGATTTGAAGGATCATTTATATCTGAAATGCTAAACGCATATATGCCCTAATATAACTCAGGATGCTTTTACGAATTGTTGCTTTAAGACAATTCTTGACGCTAAGAACTAATCTCTTCCAAAAACCACTCCACCATGCTGCTCCCTCGGGAATATATTTCCAGGTGATGCCTTTATGTGCGGTTATTTGTTGGATATTTGTATGCTTTAATATTTGCTCTAGTTTCCTTAGCTCTAGGTCAGCTCGCTTGAACGTTTTTTTCGTTGTCAGATATGATAGTTTTTGGAGGACCAAATCTTGATATAAAACGACATAAAGCATTTATGCAGCTTTCAACCGTCATATCTTTGACTAACTCTAAATGTACAGCACGAATTGCTGCGCAGGTAAACAGCATAATGCAACTCTTCCACTTCATTGTTTCACCATCGCATTTTATGTAAAGAGGACCTGCAAAATCGATTCCTGTTGTTTCGAAGGGGCGTGTTGTTCTGATACGCCCTACTGGCAAAGTTGTCCATGGCTCTGAAGCGCTTTTTACACGAAGTCGCTTGCAGGTCACCGGCTAAATATATTTTTTATTAGTTGGCGTCCTTTTACAATCCAAACACGTTTTTTCAAGAGTGCTCATATAGAATTAACACCGCTATACATTGCCGCGTGATGCGCCTCATTTATTAACATTATGCTGAGATGGCAATTCTTACGCAAAATTGTTGGGTTACATGAATAATCACTGAAAACTGAGTTTGATAACCGCCCTTGAAGTCGCACAACAGCGTTGATTAAGGTTGGGTTTAAATAAATTAACTTAGACTGTGCTGATACTTTTTTCTGCCCTTGTTGTATTTCGCGATAAGATAATTCTTCAATATTATTGACAGCAATTAAATTCACGCGTTTTTCTGAAAATTTGCTCTTACAATTTTTTATAAAGCGAAATACATACGCTGTGACGCGCAGCAACTTTGTTAATTTGCTAAACTTTTCAACATTTAGAATTGGTTCCGTTTTTTGCATGATCTCTGATTCGCTCTCAACCGATGCAAACAAATTTGTCGAGGACTTCAAATTGTACTCACTTGGCCAATATTCGGTAGTTTTTGTTATATTGGACCAATTTTCCAAGCGTTGCTTTGTAATAGTTGGGTAGCTGTTAGACCTCTCGTTAAAAAATCTGCTGGATTCGATTTACCCTCACAATATCGACACTCATATATACTACTAAGCGGATTTATTTGGTTGACTCTCGCTTTGCCCTAAGGTATACGTTTACCATTACCATTTATCTAGTTCAACGCTGTCTAGAGCAAAAATGCATTTATTTCAAAATCCAGTGAACATCTAAGAAACTCCTTTAATCGCGCAGCCATTAATGCAGCTGTCAGCTCCAATTTCGGCAGTGATAACTTATCATTCTTTGGTTTTGTTGATAGGGCGTACTCGATTTTTGGAACAAATAAAATTTGTATAAAATTCTTCGTTACCTGTTGTCTGCTCAGAATAAGCAACTGCTCCGAATGCTAAAGGACTTGCATCTGCAAATATGTGGATTTCCACGCTACTTGACTCAGTTGATAGACACCGCTGTATTGAATATTTTTTTAAAAATGATAACTCCTCATGCCATATTTGAAATTCATTCAATAAATCGCCAATTAAGTTCACATCCCAATCAATTTTTTCCTCGATTAGATTCTTCAAGACCACGTTAATAGTGTCACTAACAGTGCACCAATTTACACCAAGTATTTTTTCAGATGGAAAATGCCTTTTTACTTCGAAATCATTCGAATTCCACTTACGTAGCTTAAAACTAGCCTTTGCCATAAATTCTGATGCAGCTTCCATAGTTTTTATTGCCGACTCAACTGACTTTTCGCTGACAACCATATCGTCCGCATAAAAAGACCTTTTTAATTTATTGCAAATACTTGCGTATTGTGCTTAACAATTTGACAAATGTTTTTGAATTGTCGCTGTCAAAAGAAATGGACTGCTTGACACTCCAAAGGTTACTCTTGTCATCCTATATTCAGCAACTGCTGGCAGTTTGTCTGACTTGTCTGGCGTATCTTCAAACCAAAGGAATCTATGAACGTTTCGGTCGCTATTCGATAGGGAAATCTATAAGAAAGCCTTTTCAATATCTGAGGTAATAACAATTTTATTGGAACGAAAACTTAACAACATTGATAACAAGTCTGCCACCATATTTTCGCCAATGCTTAAAAGATCATTTAAAGACGCTATACCTGGTTCGCTGGATGGCGCTTCGAAAACTATTCGCATTTCTGTTGTAGCTTTATCTTGTCTATAAACAGGTCTATGCGACATGTAATAAACACGGTTATTATTATTAATTGTTGAAGATGAAATTTTCTCACAAATGCCGCTCGAGAATACCAACATCATATTCAGATAACTTTTCACTGTTGTTCATCAATTTTAACGTTAAGTTACGTAACCGAGCCATCGCAATTTGTATATTATCATTTAGCATATTATTTTCACGCCAAGGCAACGATACTTCATGTTTTTTAAAGTTATTTTATTAATTGTTTCGTCAATAATGGCTTTTTTGCTATTTGCTGCAAAACTTGTTATGCCTATTGACTCTGAGTCCCAGAACTTTTCTATTTGGAAGCCTTCTGCAGCTTCTCGAATCGCTATTATTATTCGCACCTTGTAACGTCAAACCAAAAAATGTATTATTGGCAAAAAAATTTCTTGAAATTAATTAACAACCTTGTTTGTAAAATTGTCGATAATAATATTTCCCAATCAAGAGATTAATTCCATCGGTAATTCGCACTTTACAGTTGACAGCATCATCACAAATTTTCGGCACTACTGTTGCAGTTATTGTAATCACTTTATCGTCGTATTGATTTTTTATTATTATTTCAACGCGCTTAAATATTTCTGTTTTAATATCATATTGCTTTTCACCAAAGGAAATTATTTTTATTTTCGCTGTTCCACAATATTTTAAGTTTAGCTCTCTCACCATATGTTCGGTGATGTAAGTTCTCTGGCTCCCGTTATCCATCACGATTCCTAGACAAAACGCTTTTATTGTCGTTTGTGTCACTGATTATACCTTTCGCTGTTTGTAAATATATAACGTTTTGTTCTGGTTCCAATGTGTTTAATGCTGCTGCACCGCTGTTATCGTCTTTTGGACTTCTCTGTGACTTCTGGTGTCTTGCTTCGCTCCTTCGAGCTTCGTCGGCGTTACTGGTTTTTACATTATTTTTTGTCTTCTCACACATAGAAGTAATATGCCTACCTCTACAAGTCACATTTAATCCAGTTAGCTTTACAAAATTTAGAGTTGTGGTTTTTTTATTGCACATCTAAAACTCCTTGCTTCTCTCAACAAAATTTACTTTTTCTCCTCCAACGATAACTGTGTTTTGCAGTTTTTGGTGGAGTGATTATTCCGTTTGCATAAAATAGAATTGTTTGTGTTGTTGTCGCTAATAAATAGTCCAGTTGCTGTACCGTAATTCGGTTGAGCATTTCTGTTCGAAGTACGCCGTTCAGACATTTCTGTTTTTTCCAACACTTCTACCTCTATTTTTATAAAATATATTATAAACTAAACTCTTTAAACTTTAAACTTTTATCTCTATTGTCTCCTTCTTCTTCACCTACTATTGTACGAGAATGAGCTTGAGGTTTTATGATAAACTGTTCGGAGCTGTGCTGGTATTGCGCCTAACAAAATTGATTTTACCATAAGGTCATATTGTGAAGGTGAAACTTTTAAAGCTTTTAATTATCGAATTGTTGAGCTGACTTCATTGTAAAGACGACGAAGGCCATTTACATCACTGCTAGAATGTACTTTATTTAAGCACATAAGCTTTTGCACCAATCGTTCTATTATTTTTTCTTGCTTACCATATTCCTCTAAAAGCAATTCAATGGCTTCATCGAAGCACGCTTCTGTAGGTGTAAATCCAGCTATTGTTGTTGCCTTACCTTCCAAAGATTCAGAGAGAAAGTTAAATTTTGCAGCCTTAGATAATTTATGATTATCGTGAACTGCATTCTTAAATTGTTTCCAAAAGGGAAGTCAGTTCTCAAATTTTCCCTCAAACCTTTTAAGCTCAAAGGATTTTAACTTTGCGCCACTAAATTCGCTTGCGCTACATGTGCCAACGCTACTGACTCTGGTTGTGTCGTTTGCATCAACGTTAGAGGCCTTGGGTTTAAACTTCGTGAGAACATATTCTAATTTTGAAATAGTGCAAATTGCCTTATCATCATGCTCTATGATTGCCTTTCTGATAATCACATTCTTTCTAATATTCTTCCGGCTTAATTGTGCCACTAACAGCCTGATCTGCTTTTTGTGAACTAAGGTGAGCATTCTTTATTCGCTGCACATAGATGTTAATATCAGATTCCATCTTTTCTGGGCTTTCAACATTTTCAAATTGTGTGCCTTCATGGGATTTTAAGAAATATATAATTTCGTCAACTGGGTTCGCCATACGGCTCTGTACATATTATCCATTTTTGTTATTAATTACAACCTCCCGCTATATAAATTCTTTAATCCGCCAGCAGTTAATATTTTTTATTTTATACATTTTTTTGCATGATCTCTGATTCGCTCTCAACCGATGCAAACAAATTTGTCGAGGACTTCAAATTGTACTCACTTGGCCAATATTCGGTAGTTTTTGTTATATTGGACCAATTTTCCAAGCGTTGCTTTGTAATAGTTGGGTAGCTGTTAGACCTCTCGTTAAAAAATCTGCTGGATTCGATTTACCCTCACAATATCGACACTCATATATACTACTAAGCGGATTTATTTGGTTGACTCTCGCTTTGCCCTAAGGTATACGTTTACCATTACCATTTATCTAGTTCAACGCTGTCTAGAGCAAAAATGCATTTATTTCAAAATCCAGTGAACATCTAAGAAACTCCTTTAATCGCGCAGCCATTAATGCAGCTGTCAGCTCCAATTTCGGCAGTGATAACTTATCATTCTTTGGTTTTGTTGATAGGGCGTACTCGATTTTTGGAACAAATAAAATTTGTATAAAATTCTTCGTTACCTGTTGTCTGCTCAGAATAAGCAACTGCTCCGAATGCTAAAGGACTTGCATCTGCAAATATGTGGATTTCCACGCTACTTGACTCAGTTGATAGACACCGCTGTATTGAATATTTTTTTAAAAATGATAACTCCTCATGCCATATTTGAAATTCATTCAATAAATCGCCAATTAAGTTCACATCCCAATCAATTTTTTCCTCGATTAGATTCTTCAAGACCACGTTAATAGTGTCACTAACAGTGCACCAATTTACACCAAGTATTTTTTCAGATGGAAAATGCCTTTTTACTTCGAAATCATTCGAATTCCACTTACGTAGCTTAAAACTAGCCTTTGCCATAAATTCTGATGCAGCTTCCATAGTTTTTATTGCCGACTCAACTGACTTTTCGCTGACAACCATATCGTCCGCATAAAAAGACCTTTTTAATTTATTGCAAATACTTGCGTATTGTGCTTAACAATTTGACAAATGTTTTTGAATTGTCGCTGTCAAAAGAAATGGACTGCTTGACACTCCAAAGGTTACTCTTGTCATCCTATATTCAGCAACTGCTGGCAGTTTGTCTGACTTGTCTGGCGTATCTTCAAACCAAAGGAATCTATGAACGTTTCGGTCGCTATTCGATAGGGAAATCTATAAGAAAGCCTTTTCAATATCTGAGGTAATAACAATTTTATTGGAACGAAAACTTAACAACATTGATAACAAGTCTGCCACCATATTTTCGCCAATGCTTAAAAGATCATTTAAAGACGCTATACCTGGTTCGCTGGATGGCGCTTCGAAAACTATTCGCATTTCTGTTGTAGCTTTATCTTGTCTATAAACAGGTCTATGCGACATGTAATAAACACGGTTATTATTATTAATTGTTGAAGATGAAATTTTCTCACAAATGCCGCTCGAGAATACCAACATCATATTCAGATAACTTTTCACTGTTGTTCATCAATTTTAACGTTAAGTTACGTAACCGAGCCATCGCAATTTGTATATTATCATTTAGCATATTATTTTCACGCCAAGGCAACGATACTTCATGTTTTTTAAAGTTATTTTATTAATTGTTTCGTCAATAATGGCTTTTTTGCTATTTGCTGCAAAACTTGTTATGCCTATTGACTCTGAGTCCCAGAACTTTTCTATTTGGAAGCCTTCTGCAGCTTCTCGAATCGCTATTATTATTCGCACCTTGTAACGTCAAACCAAAAAATGTATTATTGGCAAAAAAATTTCTTGAAATTAATTAACAACCTTGTTTGTAAAATTGTCGATAATAATATTTCCCAATCAAGAGATTAATTCCATCGGTAATTCGCACTTTACAGTTGACAGCATCATCACAAATTTTCGGCACTACTGTTGCAGTTATTGTAATCACTTTATCGTCGTATTGATTTTTTATTATTATTTCAACGCGCTTAAATATTTCTGTTTTAATATCATATTGCTTTTCACCAAAGGAAATTATTTTTATTTTCGCTGTTCCACAATATTTTAAGTTTAGCTCTCTCACCATATGTTCGGTGATGTAAGTTCTCTGGCTCCCGTTATCCATCACGATTCCTAGACAAAACGCTTTTATTGTCGTTTGTGTCACTGATTATACCTTTCGCTGTTTGTAAATATATAACGTTTTGTTCTGGTTCCAATGTGTTTAATGCTGCTGCACCGCTGTTATCGTCTTTTGGACTTCTCTGTGACTTCTGGTGTCTTGCTTCGCTCCTTCGAGCTTCGTCGGCGTTACTGGTTTTTACATTATTTTTTGTCTTCTCACACATAGAAGTAATATGCCTACCTCTACAAGTCACATTTAATCCAGTTAGCTTTACAAAATTTAGAGTTGTGGTTTTTTTATTGCACATCTAAAACTCCTTGCTTCTCTCAACAAAATTTACTTTTTCTCCTCCAACGATAACTGTGTTTTGCAGTTTTTGGTGGAGTTATTATTCCGTTTGCATAAAATAGAATTGTTTGTGTTGTTGTCGCTAATAAATAGTCCAGTTGCTGTACCGTAATTCGGTTGAGCATTTCTGTTCGAAGTACGCCGTTCAGACATTTCTGTTTTTTCCAACACTTCTACCTCTATTTTTATAAAATATATTATAAACTAAACTCTTTAAACTTTAAACTTTTATCTCTATTGTCTCCTTCTTCTTCACCTACTATTGTACGAGAATGAGCTTGAGGTTTTATGATAAACTGTTCGGAGCTGTGCTGGTATTGCGCCTAACAAAATTGATTTTACCATAAGGTCATATTGTGAAGGTGAAACTTTTAAAGCTTTTAATTATCGAATTGTTGAGCTGACTTCATTGTAAAGACGACGAAGGCCATTTACATCACTGCTAGAATGTACTTTATTTAAGCACATAAGCTTTTGCACCAATCGTTCTATTATTTTTTCTTGCTTACCATATTCCTCTAAAAGCAATTCAATGGCTTCATCGAAGCACGCTTCTGTAGGTGTAAATCCAGCTATTGTTGTTGCCTTACCTTCCAAAGATTCAGAGAGAAAGTTAAATTTTGCAGCCTTAGATAATTTATGATTATCGTGAACTGCATTCTTAAATTGTTTCCAAAAGGGAAGTCAGTTCTCAAATTTTCCCTCAAACCTTTTAAGCTCAAAGGATTTTAACTTTGCGCCACTAAATTCGCTTGCGCTACATGTGCCAACGCTACTGACTCTGGTTGTGTCGTTTGCATCAACGTTAGAGGCCTTGGGTTTAAACTTCGTGAGAACATATTCTAATTTTGAAATAGTGCAAATTGCCTTATCATCATGCTCTATGATTGCCTTTCTGATAATCACATTCTTTCTAATATTCTTCCGGCTTAATTGTGCCACTAACAGCCTGATCTGCTTTTTGTGAACTAAGGTGAGCATTCTTTATTCGCTGCACATAGATGTTAATATCAGATTCCATCTTTTCTGGGCTTTCAACATTTTCAAATTGTGTGCCTTCATGGGATTTTAAGAAATATATAATTTCGTCAACTGGGTTCGCCATACGGCTCTGTACATATTATCCATTTTTGTTATTAATTACAACCTCCCGCTATATAAATTCTTTAATCCGCCAGCAGTTAATATTTTTTATTTTATACATTTTTTTTAAAGAACAATAACTGTCCCGGGTTTCGACACCATGTAAAAAATTATTGTTTTTTTTTTAAGAAAATACTCCGATTCATGGACAGTTTCTGCGGAAGTTTATTTATAACTAACTATTAAAAGGAAAGATAAAATGTTTTATAATAAAAAATTACTTCAAAATTAGTATGTACATAAGTATAATAATTCATTTACATAGAGAGAGAGAGAGAGTAAGAGAAAGAAAAAGAGTATTTATAGAAATATTTATGTTAGCCATAGTCGGCTTGCATTCATGTTATATTTCTAACAGGAAGTCTTTATAAACAAACTATTGAAAGAGATAAGACTGGACGATATATAGTTTCAATCCATTAAAGGAAGGGTATGTAGATGATAGCAAACAAGAACACTGACGCAAAAGCGCAATGGGACAAAATCTAAGGAATAAGTTTAAATTTCGTCGAAGTCCTGAACAGAAAACAGTTACGTCATCAGATTCAATATCTTCAAATTACTATCTACCACATCATGCTGTGATTACACCTGACAGCACTACATCAAGACTACGCGTTGTCTTTAATGCGTTTTCCCCATCTTCCAACAGCCTGAGCATAAATGATATACTTCATTCATGACCTGGCCTGCAAAATGATTTGACACTCCTCATTATTAAATGGAGATTTTTCCAGCATGCTTTTAATGCCGACATGCAAAAAATATATAGGCAAATCCTAGTGAATCCGAAGCACACTCGATTCCAAAGAATATTGCATATAAGTGATCCAAATGAGAATCTGCTTGATTACGTTCTAAAAACAGCCTTCTTTAGCGTGAACTGTCCGCCATACTTAGCAATTTGTACTACCCTCCAGATAGCTGATGATGTCGCCGCCACCTATCCCAATGCCAGTAAAATTCTTCAAACAGCTGGTTTTACTCTACGAAAATGGCCCTCGAACTCGAAGGAAATACTTTCTGATATTCCGCTGGAGCATCGACTTTATGATGATTTCTTGGAATTCGATGACAGAAGATTAGCGAAAGCCCTAGGCGTGCGTTGGAATGCGCTCTCAGAATTCTTTTATTTAATTCCCAAAACTTTTCCAGAATCCAATTGTACAAAGAGAGAAGTGTTGTCGCAAATTGCCAAATTGTTCAACCCAGATGCCTTCCTCCTTGCGTAGTTTTGGCGAAGATTCTGATGCCAAAGATTTGGATTGATGGAACATATTGGGATGACGTTCTTTCCAAAAACCTTGAGGCAATGGAAAGCTTTTCAAGCCATTTATACAAATATTAAGAACATCCGCATTCTTCACTGGGTAGGTTATGTTCCTCATGGAGAAAATTAGTTCTACGGATTTTCAATCCTTCAGAAGAAGCATATGCCGCTACCCTTTACATTTGAATAATAGAAATAAGACAAGCTTTCACCTGATTGCTTCTAAAACCAAGATGGCTCCTATCAAGACAATGTCGATTCCTAGATTGGAGGTCTGTGGTGCAATTTTGCTACCTGAGATATTGGATAACTTACTTCCAAAAATGGAGATTGATGACTATTTCTTATATAGCTGGACAGATTCGAAAATTGTTCTATCTTGGTAAGCTAAACAACTCTGCGCTTGGACACTCTTTGTAGCCCATCGAATTGTTCAAATTACTAATCCATCCCATTGGAATCACGTTTGTTCCGATTCTAACCCAGTGGATTTAGCGAGCCGAGGATCATATTCACAAGATCCTACTGTAAACAGCTTGTGGTGGCATGGACCCGCATAGCTTAATCATGAAAAATCGGAGTTCCCACATAGCGGGCAAAATATTCTAGCATGTGAAATTGAACCAAAAGTTATCAAGGTCAATTTTACATACTTTCAAGCCTATGCCAACATTCTGGAGAGATTTTCGTCATTTCACCGCGCAGCAAATCCTATTAAATCAAACAGTTCACTTGTCACTCTTAATCCATTTTTAAATGCAGAAGGGGTGATTCGTTGTAACTTTTTCGACCGAATTTCACTCATCCCTTGCAAGTTTGGTTTGGGAAAAAACCGGTTTCGGCTATGTGCCATCTTCGTTCTAAGAAGTTCGCATCAATTCGTTAGTGTTTCATTGTTTGTCATGTATCTATTTGTAATGTGAGCTCGTAGGCATCTATAAGGTAGGAACAGGTGGTGGCACGCAAAATTTTGTAAGTCGGGTGTTTTGTACAGATTGGTAGATGTAAGTGATGACCGTTTTATTGCTTTCTATTGCCTCAGAATTTGTGTATGCGGATGCTAGGTAGATGTTATAGGCACCTTTTGTTTGTTTTTTGCTTTTCTTTTTTCACCTGGGTGATTCCTTCTTGTGGACGAATTGAAACTTGAAAAATCTTATAGCCATTCATATAATGAGCGATATCCAATTATACTTCCGTACAATTGTCCATATTCTACACTACTTGTTAAATTTCTTCGAGATCAGTCTTCATGGAGGCAACCAGCTAATCCTACGGCTTACACGTACTCAATATTAGATTCCGAGATTGAACATTATCATTAAGACAACTATTCGAAAATGTAAAATTTGCGTTTTATATAAGACCAGATGCCAAAAACCAAAATGGAGAGGACAGAGTTTTCTCGACCCGTTACCTACACTGGACTAGATTTTGCCGGCCCTTTTGATTTAAGAACATATGCAGGCAGATCATGTCGGCTGACAAAAGGGTATGTTTGCATTTTTGTGTTTCCTCACAAAAGTAATACGACTTGAAGCATCGACTGATTTGTCCACTACCGCTTTTAGTAGGCTTGTTGGTCGTCGTGGGTATACTCTCCATTTATATTTTAAAAATGGAACCACCTTTGTTGGTGCTTCAAGAGTTCTTTCTCGAGAATTTCTTAAGATGTCCAGCCAAATTGAAGAGAACCTGCCTTCGAACGCATGGCGGCTAGGTAGAGTAGTGAAAGTATACCCGGGATCTGATCATTATGTTCACGTTGCCGCCTTATACACCAAAAAAGGAGCAATAACATAACCAATTAGTAAAATAATTTGTTTGTCAAGTCCTTGAAAATCCTCCTTTCTTTTTTTTCAACAACAATCTTCTATGAATTTATTTTTTCTTTCAGAACAAGTCCACAAAGTCGAGCAAATAGTGGAAAACTCAAAAAGACATTATGTCCTATGCATTCCGTGTTTGTAAACGCCACCATCCGTTAAGAATTTGTCCAATATTTCTTGCGCTGAGTATTTTAGATCGCATATGATCTGTTCGAGTTCATAAATATTGTCAAAATTGTCTTGCGCACACAATCATTCTCACGGAACATGCTATTCGGCAAGTTAGCCCTCCTCGCTTACACCTTCACGTTCTCCAACTCTTGAATCATCACCTTCAAAACCAGCTCGTGCAAAGACCTAACCGCAACCTGCGACGACTGCAGATTCTGGGTCACCTATAAGTCGAATTTCAAAGAAATTTGTGGAAAAGTTAAATCTCACAACTTTAACTATGTAGACCGAGGCTATGAGCCCCAATATTATTAAATCTAGATTCGATCCGAACTCAAAAATTTAGGGATTATTTAGAGTCGACAATAGAATAATAATCAAAACTCCAACCCAGGCACTTGCAGATGGTTTTAAGCAGCGTTTTCGCCACTTATTCATATCTGATCCAATGTTTTACAAATCTGCCGGAATTGACATCATATTAGGAGCTGATGTATATCCAAAATTATATGCGAAGGCATTTTTACAAAAACAGGGCTACCAACGGCCCAGAACGCTATATTTGTCTGGACTATATATGGGCCCTACGACACGTCATAATTTTTTTTAATATGGCTATCAACATATGATATCTTAAATGAATATCATTTATGTAAACATATGTATCTATGGTAAAAAAAACCCCAATTTTGTTTTATATTAGTTTAAGAATATTGTAACTACATTGTCTTTTTGTAACAAAGGTTATGTCTGCACGGAATGAAGTGTCTGAGGTGTACACTAAACATCCCAGGAATATTGCAAGGCGGGCGGCAATGTTAACTAACAAAATTAACTAACTTTCATTACAGTTGTTTATCGTCATTAACGATGTCATACTGCCGGTGTAACTCCTACTCTTAAATATAAACATAAGTTGAAAGACATATTTTTTTCAGCATATCTTCTATCTTTTACTAAAAGATTAAAGCCTAAATGAAACGTGGAATATTAACTACACCTCATGTAACTACTTCCGTAAAACTGACAATATTAGTTTTTCTCTTCTGCTTCAATCTTTCGTGAGTTTGGTACGATTTTTCTTCCTACAGATAATAAACAAAATCTAATTTTATTTCAATAATTTATTGTTTGCGTTAATGCATTGGATTCTTGTTTGTTTTCTGTATTATGTTTCGGCTCAGATAGTTTTTACACAGCGTTCCAATCAATCCAGATTGCATCCTCTCAACCAGCCTAAGATCTCATCAATATTTTTTATCGTCAGGCCTACTCGCTAAACCTGTTTCAAATTCAGAACACTCCATTTCAAATTATAATATTGTAAAATATTAAAAAACTCCTTTTTGTTGGGGCACACGCAGTCAGAGCAAATGAAAAATCGACTACTGCTAGGTTTTTGTGTAGTTTTAGCTTATTTTAGTTACCTTGCTTAATAGTAAAAGGGACACGTGGAAAAAAGTGGGAAAATAGTATACTAAAAAAACAATAAACAAGAGTCTTAAATATTGTGTTAGCTACTATAATAGTGGACGGATTTGGCTCCCTGCCACTTTTTCCTATTCACAAAACTGAATAGAACAATGAAAGGAATGCGTTTTGCCACAATTGATGAGATAAAGTCAGAATCGAAAAACAGATGAGGGCCATATCGAAAAGTACATTTCAGAAGTGCTTCGAAGATCAGCGCTGGCATAAGTGCATTATATCTGAGAGGGATTACTTTAAAGGGGACAAAATGGATATTGATGGATATTCAAATTTCCCCTTTTCTTTCGAACAAACCACGTATGTGGATAAATACTATGAATATACTCATTGTACCGCGAAAAAGGAACATCGTTTTTTCAGTACTCTTTTTATATGTCCACAAATTTTTATGTTCCAATTTTTGTATGAACAGTTTCTTAAGAATATATTTGTCGGCGGCTACCATCTTGTTCGTATTTGATAAACAACTATTCAGTTCGCTTCACTACTTGTTATCTGAGAGAAAGAAAAAATATGTACTGTATTTGAAAAGTAAAAGAACTTCACGTTCTCATTAAAAAAAAATTATGTATTACTGACAATTTTACATACCTGTAGAATGCTGTTAACATGAGGCTTTCTTCCAAAGTTGACAAGTTTCCTCTTGGGTATACTGCAGTTTCTTGTAGGGTTTCATTAACGTCAACAATTACTACAAGAAAAATAAGCTGCCTTAAGTCACATATGTATAAAATAACATAACAATAAAAAGTGCAAAAAAGTAAAAATATATAAATCTTAAGTTTGTATTAAATACTAAAAGAATTATTTTTGTACTTTTTTAATTTGTAATTTTGGGTAGTGTCCTGGAATTTGACAAGTTCTACAGAATATTTCTTGTATTAAAATTTATTTGATTTATATGAAACAGCTAAAAAGGAGTTGTTAGAAGCAGGTTTGTCCTTATATTTAAATAAATTTGTTGTTCTTACATGTACGAGTATGTAGAGTATCTAACTAGATCGCCAAGACCGACCGATTGATGTTGTGAAGTAAAATAACGGCACATAAATTTTACAGACGAATAGAACACAGAGACAGTATATAGAGAATATATAGGGAAACTAACAAGACAGTGCACTGTGTTTGACTTTCGGAGTTGCATGCCTTCTGCATGTAACACAATTCTTTTGTTATTTGCTAAAATATTTTGTACACACTGCCCATCAGCATGTATTAAGCGGACTGAGCCTTTTCCCACACTTCGCAAGCAGCATATGGGTTGGTGTAGGTTATTGTATTTTAAATAAATTAAGATCTAAAAATATATTGCAATAAATGAACATAACAGACGCAATAGGCTGGATAACTAAGTAATTTGCAGAAGAAGTAAAAACAGTTGAAAAATAGTCATTGAACAAGTAAAGTCGTGAAGAATAGAAGTTGTGAAGCAAAAAAAAAATATTAACCTAAATAAACTTATACTAACGACGAAATACCTATGGAAACGTAATATTAAAAAATGTTAAATGAATTTAATGTTAACCAAAGCAAATAAACTGGAAATTACACTAAATTAAATAAATACCGAGTTTCGCGTTAGTTCGAATGTGGGTAGAAGATAACACATGTATACAATATTTGTCTTAATTTGATATTAACTGTTGTTAAGAACATACACACTAAACTGAATAATTTTTGGTAATTTGCTTATCAGGTATTTTTAGTTATTTTGTAATTTAATAACTGTTATAATAATTTAAAGTTATATTTGCATACATAGTATTTTAAATTCAATAACCAAATTCAGTATGTTTACTGTAATTTTTGTTTACACAGTATTTTAAGTTCAATACCAATTGCATGTTTTAATGGAAATTAATACAAGCATATTTTATATTGGCCGATTTAGATAATCCTTATTATTAATTTCTCTATTAATACATTGTATATAAAAGGATAATTAAATAAAGAATATATCAGTTTTTTTGGTAAGCTTAACAAGTGTGTTTAATATTGAACAATTTCCTTCAACATACAAGTACTTGTAATTTGGTTATTTAGTGCTTGTTCAAATTATGTGTTTGAACTAATCAACACTAAAACGTTTTAGAAACATTTTGGTGACCCCTAGTTTTCAGATAGTTTTTGAGCTCCTCCTCGTGAAACACGCAACTACCCAAAAAGGCAACAAAAAATCAAGCAGCCAAAGAGCCAATTCACTACAACATTTTGGTGAACCGAAGTGTAAGGTTCGCTTAGATCTCCCACTCAACTGGAAACTAATGACACGATGAAGCACCAGTCAACATTTGCAGTCTCCTCAGCTTTGGCACCATCCTTAGCAAAGGATCAGAACTACGTCAGAATTAGTCATCATCAAGGCTTCAAATGGTAGGGCAAATGAGTTTAGGGCTATTCGAGATTCAGGTTCACAAGTAAACATTGTGACTAATTAGCTCATCAGAAAATTATCACTTTCAACAACAGAAGCCCCCCTATGCATCGATGGAGTTGGAGGGATGCAGAAAAGAGCACATCATCGCGTTAATGTACAGATGACATCCAGAAGTCATGATTCTTTAACAAACTTGGAAGCTTTTTACCAACCATTATTCCATCACATCCGAGTTATATTATTGAATTTTCTACTTGGAAAAGTCCAAAGGACATCAATTTGGCAGACCACAATTTCAACATGCTTAAAAAAATGGACATCCTTCTGGGTGCTAAGTTTTATTTCAGCCTGATATAACCAGGAACGATAAAATTAGGCAACAGTCATCCAATACTTCAAAATATGTCAGTAGGCGGCTCATTTAAACAACACACTGTTCCTTGCCATCATTCATCATTAACTTGTGTAATCTTTGATAATGAAACATTATTAGAACAAGCAATCGAACATAGTTGGTAACTCGACGACGTAAAAAGAAGGCAATATCTCCAGACGAAAATCTTTGTGAAGCCAACTTCAATCAGCATGTTCAGACTAATTTAAACGATCCTTTCATTGTCAACCTTCTATTTAAAGAAAACCCATCAAATGGCATACAAAACATTTATTAGTCTAGCGAAACCACGTCAGAAAAAGAAAAATGTGCAAAGTGAACTTATTAAATTTATGAAAGAATACGACCAGTTAGGCCACATGCAAAAGGTTAATATAGATAATATACGCAATATTTCATATATAAAATTCACCATAAAAATTCCTTTGCAACCTTGCAAAGAATTGGTGCATATGTATTTAGATTGACAAGGAACTCTAGGATCCCTAGTGCACATCGACCGAGACACCCATCACTTTCTCCAAAAGAGTTAGACGATTCTCTTCATCTAATTGTTCAAGAAATACAATCTTCAGAATTTGCAACAGACATATATCAACTACAAACGAGCCAGACGATAAATAAAAATAGACCACTTAGCAGTCTATCACCATTTTTGAGCAAGGAGGGTAAATTCCGAGAACATTCCAACCTACCACCACACACAAAAATCCAACAATATTACCATATAACGATCCTTTGGCAAAACTATTGTTTATCATGACACGGGAAGATAATAAACATTTCGGACCACAAACGCTTCCGAATACAATAAGACAATGGTTTCGGCCAATAAAAGGGAATATTACAGCACGAAGAGGTATTCAAAAATGTGTAAAGTCACAGCTGAACAATCAAATTCCATAAAAACCAAGGATGAGCAATTCATATGCGAAAATAAACAGTCGAAACTAAGAAGAAATAAGAATGACAATCCTTATGAAAATAATAGTTTCAACAATCATTCAACAACAAATTGTAATATCAATAGAATCTAAAAAACAACAGTTTGTAACCAATTAAATTATCAAAATAAATGGATCTTTGCTACTATTACAGATATTGAAGCGTCAATTGTCTGAGGTATGGAAATCACACTCAGCACGATAAAAAATACCGCATTAATGGAAATTGATTATTTAGATTTTTGGTACGAATTTTCGTCATCCCTTGTCAAGTTTGGTTTGAAGACAAACTGGTTTCGGCTATGGCCATCTTCAGTGTAATTTTTCTTTTTGCGAAGTTGGCATCAATTCGTTAGTGTTTTATTGTTCGCCAGATATCTATTTGTTATGTGATTTAGTAGCAGGTGAGTAAAGTGTGAACAGGTAGCAGTTAAAGCTCGTAAGTCGGGTGTTTTATACGGATTGGTAGATGTAATTACCTTTTTATTGTTTTGTACTGCGTCAGAATTTGTGATTTTGGACAACAGGTAGATTTTATATGCACCTTTTTTTGTGATTACTATTTTATTGCGTCGGAATTGGTGTTTGCAGATGGCATGTGAACGTTGTTTTTAATTGTTTATAGTGTTTTTGTTGGGGTTGAAAGAAGTGCGCAATTATTGGATTATGGATTTGTTATTTTTGTAATGTGTTTTTATTGTTTTTGGTGTATCTTGTTCGTTATTTTTGTTGTATCTCTTGTAGATTAATTTTAGAGGTTCGAATATAACGTCTGAATCGGACTTTATTTGTTGGCTTATGATGCGTCCGTCAATTGTCTTATGTTTGTATATTTCCATGTTTTCTAGGATGTTTAGTCGCCGTCCTTTGTGCTGTGTGTGTAGTTGTTGTACCGTTTTTCTAATATGCTCTGGATTACATTTGTTGTTTAACATGTGGTTAGCGAAGTTAGATTTTGTTGTCGAGCCGGAGTGACGCATCTTCTTGTTATAGTCTCTTATATGTTCACGAAATCTTGTTTTTTATTATGCGTCCTGTTTGTCCTACGTCAGTTTGTAAGCCCCCTGTTTATCTAGCTCATCGTCTTTGTTGGTGTTGGTTTCTAATATTCATCCTAGGATGTTTCTGGTTGTCTGCTATATTTATGTTGTGATTCTCGATAAAGTTGGCTATTTTGACTGTTGATTTTCCGGTATAAGTTAACGTTGTCCATGTTTTTCTTTCTTTCGCTGTTTTGTTCTCTAAATCTTTGCAATTCTTTTTTGACTTTGTCTACAGTGTCTTTCTTGTAACCGTTGTTTGCTGCTATGGTCTATATTGTAGTTAGTTTTTTGATGTAGGCTTGTTTCTCAGTACTGTTTCCTGCACTATGTTTGCAGTTTCTGCTATTGCTATCGATGGATATAGATCTTTATAATCGATTGACATTAGCTTCGTGTTTTCTGTGATCTCTACGGCGTTTAGTTTTTCAATTAGTTATGTCGTGTTGGTTACTGTGTACGTGTTTAGCAGTTCTAAAGTATTTTTCAATACTTCTTTTAAATGTTTTGGATAGTTTGTAGCTTGGCGCTGATATTGGTCGCATTAGAGTGTCTGGTTTGTGTATTTTTGGATCATTGGTGAGACTGGCGGGTTCATATTTGTCAGTACATGTGCTATGTTTGGTTTCACTATCTTGGTTGCTTTCTTTATAGCTTCTTTTGATGCTAACTTGGTATTCATCAGTAGGGTATTTTCCAATTTTTCTAGAGTGTCTCCTTGCTGATTAACACTGTAGTATTGCTCTTGTCAGCTTCCGTTGTGATTACGTTGTTTCTGTTTAAGATTCTTGTTAGTTTCAGTTAGTTTTTGTTTCAAGATTCTTGACTGCTTTGCATTCCATGTTCTGCTGTCCTTTTCTTTTTGTTTTGACTTCTCTGTTCATTATTTCTTCGTACATGTTCCTCACATGGTCTTGTTCTTCTCTTGGTAGTCGCGTTATACCCATTTGCTCATCTACAATAGCTTGCTCGATTTCCTTTTTCCTGTTGTGGTTGTGGATGTTGTGTTTTAGTCCTTTTTCTAGTATTACCGCCTCGGCTTTGTTGGTTATTACTCCTCTTAAATTCACAAACCTTGCATTGAAATTAGGCTCCTCCTTTCTTTGCTTATTTGGCATCCTTGATGTTGATAACATATCCAGTTCCTTTTTTAGGGTTTTATATTTCCCTTCCATGGTCTTTGTGATCACGTTCTTCTAATTGTATCGAAAACGCCCATCAGTGTGTGTGTTGGTATGTATTCCTTTAACTCAGTAGTAACTTGTAGTTAATTATGGCTTTCTTAGTGTGAAGGTCTCATATTTCGTATTTAATGTAATGTCATTCTGCTTTCTCTATTGTTCGTTTCTCCACTCTGGTGTTACTATTTATTTTTAACTTCGCAAATTTTGGTATAACATTCAATATGAGGCATTGTTTGTTAAACCAAATACTTGCTTTTGTGTTGTGTATTTTCTGTAAGTCTTTTATATATTGTCAAGAGTCTGGTCATGTAGAAATTAGCCTGACTGGCTTTAGTTGATTGTTGATTTGATATTCCAACAGGATATTTTGATGTAGATTTTTGGAACAAATTTCCGTAATCCCTTGTCAAGTTTGGTGGCAAACCGGTTTCGGCTATGTGCCATCTTCAGTGCCATTTTTCATTCTAGGATGTTTGTATCAATTCGTTAGTGCTTTATTGTTTGTCGAGTACTATTTTTCATGTGACCTAGTAGCAGGTGAGTAGGGTGGCAGCAGGTAAAGATCGTAAATCGGGTGTCTTCTACGGATTGGTTGATGTAAGTGGTTACTGTTTTATTGCCTTGTATTGGGTCAGAATTGGTGTTTGCGGACGGTATGTGAACGTTGGTTTTAATTTTTTACTAAATTATATTTGGTGACAGCGAAACTCGATACCAAATCACAAACAAAATGGGATGGAAATTTGCCAAAGTCATAGTTAAAAAAACCAAAGAAACCGGCTAAAAAATTCCAGTGAGTCAATAAAAGGGAATAACAATATTGATTATTACTCTTTTAATTATACACATGATAATATGCAATGAACAATATAGATAATAAAAAAAGTTGACAGTGCCTTTTTAACTGTCAGGCCAATTGACCGAACGCGTTTATTATCCGCAAATATAAATATTTCTGCCCCACAAACAACGAACTCATCAAATAAATATCAACAAATAAGCAATACAAGTGCTACAAAGAAAATTGTACAAGAAAATTCAAAATCGGGTACTGTATCTAAACCCGTGCAAGCTGGTATGGATCGGTACATAACCATAACCAAGAGGAAGGCCAGTCCTTAGTCTTCGCAACAAGAGCCAGGCCAATTGACCGAACGCATTCATTATCCGCAAACATATCTTCACTGGTAGCAACAACATCTGAATTCCAAAATAGTGCTACAAACCAACGAAACAGGTAATACAACAAATTCCATACAAAAAGTGAAAACAGGTATGGATAACCATAACTAAAAGAAAGGCCAAACCTACGTTTTAGCAACAAGGTCGCACAACGAAGCAATATAAAAGTTGATTCTAGATTTGATATTCCGACAGGGTGTTCTGCGGAACGAAAAATTACACTGAAGATGGCACATAGCCGAAACCGGTTTGTCTCAGGGCACAAAAACCACTACCGATTTACTGGCGCGAGCAGTGCTGTTGTAAACATGCTGTCACAACTCGAAGGTCGCCTCTATTCGACAGGGACAAATCCAAAAAATAAAAATCCAAGCACACACGGAAAAAAATATCGACTCATCGTAAGTTCAATTGAATCATAAGAGAAAAGCTATTATACGTATCAATTAAAAAGTGCTAAAGGTTTGAGTTTTGTTGTAAAGGGCATTGACAGTTCTATTCAAACTGAGGAAAGGAAGGAAGTGTAATACAAGCGCAAGACTACGTCGTTAGGCCAGTGCACAATCTCCTAAACAAGATAAGATTCCCCAACCAACACATCAAGTTGAGATTGTATTTAATGCAACTCAGATGAAATCTAACGACTCCGTCCACCAAATTTACAACGTACGATACCTACTCAACAGAAGAAAAAGGGTAGAAGAGTCATTAAAACGTGTTGGTCCCCGTCAGTGCAGGAATTCGGATACACCAAAACTTACTGCAAACTACCATCCGTATGAGCTGTTTGCAGGGACGCCCACCGAACTTCGGAGTGCATCTTTTACAAAATGATCTTAAGTTACAAAATTTAACTACTGTGGAGAAAACCACAATGTAAACTATAGGGGCTGTAAACTTCCAATACGTGAAAAAAATCGTACGCAAACCCAAATATGACTGATATACGGCTTCCAAATTTCCTATGTTTCGTGCTGAATCCATAGCTAGTATAAAATCTAGTAACTTACCACACACTAAACCAAATTATTTGTATGCCCAAGCTGATCGTGATGCGAAGTCAGTTCGCACAGTTTTGTAGTGTGCATATAAATTCCATTCATAACTGCAACTTATTCTCACCAAATATTTGTAACTATCTAGTGTGTGGCCTAGTTTCTTTGTTTCTTTCATAAGTAGATCGGTGTCACCGTTACAAGTACTTGACATCGATATTAAAGCATAACTCAAAATTATTGAATTGCATGTACTTGACATAATAAGTAAGCAAAATAGAAGATAAGTAATTGTAATAGGAAGTAAATTAAAATTGTATATATAGAGAATAATTTTAAGAATTAATAACAATAAGTATTTGTAAGTGAAAACAAGTAGACGACTTGTTAAAACAAATTAAGAAAGCAAAAATAAATTAAAATAAAATAAAAATGAAGAAAAATTTATAAATTACCACAATGTGCTTATGTGACATTATAGTTTTACGACATGGCGATCCTGCCAATTTAAAATGAACTAAGACAAAAAAAAGTAAAGTGTACACAAAAAATAAACTAAAACAAAAAAAAGTAAAGTGTACAGAAAAAGTGAACTAAAACGTATATACGCACATAAAAAGCCAAAACCAACAAAAGCAATATATCTGAAGCTTAATTTTGATGATAATGGCCGTAGTTATGCCAGGATAAACACATTTTTCGGCAAATAGCAAAAGAATCACGCAAAGAAGGAACCCAATGAAAATTTCGATCCCGGTGGACATCTTAACCAAAATCATGAACACTAAGAGCAACTAGAGGAGACATCAACAAAAAAAAAGGGTCACCAACAAAAGAATAAGAATCTGAGGTAAAGAAAATTTTTAATAAGTGCATTAGTAAACATAAGTATATTATTAAATATAAGAAGTGCATTATTAAATATACAATGGGCAATGAAAAGTCGAAAAACGAAGAAATTATAATTTCGAATAACAATGACGGCTCGAACAACATCGGCATAAGCCAAACATCATTATTATATTTAATAATAATCTTACAATTAATTATATCTTTATTTAAAATTCATAAAATGTATAAGAAATTTATTCAAAACAGAGTAAAAGAAAGAATTTTACTAACTTCAAATAGTAGAGTTTAAAAATATAAAACAAAAAAAAGATATACATATATACACACTTTATTGCGAACTTATTTTAAATAATTAATAAAATGAAAATAAAAGCAAGAAAATTATATTAAAATAAATCATTGTAAATTATGCAAAGTATATATGACCATATAGATTCCATTATATCAAACGCAAAGAAATCCTTAGTGAGAGGTTATACATATGAAACGATTCAGAGTAAAAGAATAGAACTTAAAGAATTAGAAAACAGGTGTATAGAAATATTAGGAAATAAAGTAATAACAGAAGAACAAAGGCAAATACATATCTTAAAATTTAAGGAAAAAAAAGGAAACAGCATTTCAGGTACTACAGAGCCACGAAGACAAACTTACAATTGAGACATTAAAAGCACGATTAGAAAATTCCACCATGACGAACGACGGTTTAGACACAACAGAATTAGCATCAATCTCAAAATTGCTAACTGTTTTTGATGGTAATAAAAACGAATTAGATCCATTTATAGCAAATATTGAAATAATTAAAGATACATTACCTTCGGCAAAACATAATTCATTTTTCAATTTTGTATATAAGACTAAAATTTCAAATAAAGTGCAAACCAAACTAAGACAGGTATTAGTTCCTACTGACTTAAATTCCTTAATTTCGACATTGAAAGAGACTTACAAAACAAAAAAATCGCCAAATGTTATTTTGAATGAATTGAAAAGAATTACACAGATAGACACAATTAGAAAATTTGCGGACAAAATAGAACACTTAACTATGGAATTAAATGAGATCCAAATAACTTTTTAGGCGAGTATCATAGAGACGCAATTAGCAAATCAAATGCTGTAATAGCATTCAATTCTTTCAAAAACGGACTGAAAAATCAAGAAATCGTTAGGACTATAGAAGCCAGTAGAGTAAAAACCTTAAACGAGGCTATTGAAATAGCAATAGAAGCATCAACGGATATTAGACAAAATCAGGTAATGTTCCAAACAACACGATACGGGAACAGTTACACAAACAACAGAAACAACGCAAATTACAGGAATAACAATAATTCAAATAACAGATATAACAACACAGATATAACAATCACAGAAATAATAATAGAAATAACTTTGATAATAGAAAAAACCGCAATATGACAAATAGTTATAATAACAATAACTACCGAAGTAACAATTATAGTGGTAACAACTATCGCAACAATAACAATGGCAATAACAATAATTACCGTAATAATGGCTACAATAATGGTAATAATTACAATGCTAATCCTAATAATAATGCAAATAGTCGTAAGAGATACAATAATTACCAAAACAATAACAGAAATCGGAATGTGAATTGTATGGAACGAGACCACGGAAACTCCCGTGGTCCGGAGACAATAGAATACCAAGGTTCTCCGGAACAAAACCAGTAACCTCGAGGGCAGTATTTAGCATTTCATCAGATCTGAAAAATTATGTGAGACTAAATATAAAAAATACACACCGTGTATTGACATTTTTGATAGATACAGGCGCTGACATCTCACTATGCAAAGAAGATTTATTACATAAATATGATGAAGATCCAGATGATTTCTGCTGTTTAACAGGAATTACAAAAGAGAAAATAAAATCCTTAGGTTCCACTAACATATCTATACAAATTAACGAGACACTAATTAAACATAAAATACAGTTGGTACTGAAAATTTTCCTATCCATACAGATGGTATACTTGGACGAGATTTTTTATTAAAATACAACTGTAATATAGATTATGAAAAATTCACTTTAACCGTCAACACAAGAAATTAGACATTGGCATTACCTATTCACAACGACACATTCGAGATAAATGTAATAAGAATTCCTCCAAGAAGTGAAATAATTATACCCTGGGAAATAAATATTGAAGAAGATAGTGTAATATGCAACCGTGAAATTGGAAAAGGTGTATTTTTAGCAAATACCATAATTCCTAGAGATGGCTACAAACATATAAAATTATTAAACGTATTAGACAAGACTGCAAGAATAGAAAATTTAAAAGTAGAAACTATCCCTTTAAGAAATTTTGATATATATAATACAAATCATAGTGGAAAAGTTACTGAATACAATGAGGAACGTGAGGAATATAGAAAAGAATGATGAAAAAGCAACAAAAGAGTTATTTGAAATATTAAAGAGATATCAACACATTTTTCATTTAGAAGGCGAGAACTTGACAACCAATAATTTTTACAATCAGAATATTCAACTAAATGACAAAAATCCAGTTTACATAAAGAACTATCGTTTACCACAAATACATACAGAAGAAATTAATAACCAAGTGAAGGATTTACTGAAACAAAGAATAATAGAACCATATACAAGTCCTTACAACGCTCCACTTTTATTAGTACCTAAGAAGGGGCAAAGCGATAAAAAAAAATGGAGATTAGTCGTTGATTTCAGAAAACTAAATGACAAAATAATAAATGATAAATTTCCACTGACGCGCTTAGATGATGTTCTAGATAAACTAGGAAGAGCTAAATATTTTTCCACGTTGGATATGACTAGTTCGTTTCACCAAATTAAACTCGATCAACAATCAAGACCGTATACAGCATTTTCAACAACCAATGGTCATTACCAATATACAAGATTACCGTTTGGACTAAAAATATCTTCAAATAGTTTTCAAAGGATGCTAACGATAGCGCTAGCTGCACTAGAATCCGAAGCTTTCTTGTATGTTGATGATATTATAGTTTTTGGATGTAGTTTGAAACATCACAACAATAACTTATGTAATGTTTTCGATAGATTATCCAAGTACAATTTAAAATTAAATGCGAATAAATGTTGTTTTTTGAAATCGGAAGTTGTTTATTTGGGACACTTAATTACATCGAATGTAAACATGATGTTATTTCCAAATACCCTACTCCTAAAAATGCTGATGACGTGAGAAGATTTATTGCATTTTGTAATTATTACAGAAGATTCATCAAAAATTTTGCAAACATTGCCAACTGCCTAAACAATTTGCTAAAAAAGGGCACAAAATTCGAATGGTCACAAGAATGTCAGACTGCATTTGAAACACTAAAGAACAAACTAGTTGAACCCCCTATTTTACAATATCCAGACTTTGACAAAACATTCATTCTGACGACAGATGCATCAGATTTTGCATTAGGCGCAGTTTTGTCACAAGGTCCGATAGGAGAAGATTTACCTATTTCTTACGCAAGTAGATCTTTAAACAAACACGAAAAGAATAAACCCGTAATTGAAAAAGAATTATTAGGTATTTATTGGGGCATACAATTCTTTAGACCATATTTATACGGTAGGAAATTCACAGTCGTAACAGACCATAGACCTTTGATTTCACTATTCTCACACAAAAATCCAAGTTCTAAACTAACAAGGATAAGATTAGAACTCTCTGACTATGATTTTGACATAATATATAAAAAGGGGTTAAATAACACTAATGCGGATGCATTATCAAGAATCAAAATAGATTCTACTACACTTAAAAATATGACCCCGTTAGAAAATGACGAAAACGTAAAGAAAACACTAGTAATAACAAGAGGTATGAGCAAGAAGTCATCAGAAAAAGAAAATATTACGAGTGAATCTCATAAGGAGACTGATCAACTCTTTATGTGGGATTGCACATCGATAAAGGATATAAAAAGCGTTACGAAATTAAAATTTATATTAGAAAAAGGCCAGAAAATGATATAAAAGAATTATATAAATATATAGTAGAAAATGATAAATTTAAAAATGAAACACGTGTTAGATGTAGTGATAATCCAAAGTATTTAGGTACTCTTTTGGAGAAGCTATTATCATATTTAAAAAATACAAGAAATAAGAAGTTTGCTATCGATAGAAATGATGCAATATTTAGTATTATACCTGCAGATGAATTTAAGGCCAAATATAATGAAGTAAATAAGAACATTAAAGATGACATAATTATATTATTATACAATAAACCTCAAAATATAACAAATGAAGAAAGAAGACAAGAATTAATAAAATTATACCATGATACACAACAAGGAGGACATTTTGGAAGGAAGAAAACTTCACTAAAATTAAAACAAAAATATATCTGGAAAAACATGAACAAAAATGTTAATGAATACATATCTAAATGTGATTTATGCCAACGACATACGAGAGAACAATTAAAGATTACAGATACTCCTACAGACAGTTTTAAAACGATATTAATCGACACAATAGGTCCTTTACGTCCAATAAACAACTATAGATATATTTTGACTATGCAATGCGAATTAACGAAATATATAATAGCATGTCCTATAGAGACGAAAGAAGCAAGATCTATAGCAAAAGCATTAGTAGAAAATTTGAAAATTTAATACTCAAACATGGTTTATTTAGTACATTAAAATCAGATAACGGTACAGAATTTAAAAATGAATTATTAAAAGAAATATGTGAATTATTAAAAATTAAACAAATTTTTTCCCCGCCGTATCACCATGAGACGTTAGGTACAGTCGAAAGAAATCACAGGGTTTTGAATGAATACTTTCTATCGTTTGTGCACAATGATATTTGGGATTAATGCATACCTTATTTCACTTTCGCATATAACATAACTCCTCATGTAGATACTGAATATTCACCGTTTGAGCTAATTTTTGGAAAATTACCAAGTTTACCCGGAGATGAAGTCATGAATCATCCAAAGGTTTACAATTTTGAAAATTAAGCTAATGAGTTAAAGACTAGACTAAAATATTCTTTAGAAAATGCCAAAAATTTAATACAAACAGTTAAAAATAAAAGGAGTATAGACTCATTAAAGGAAACAAATAGTATAGAATTAGAAATAGGAGACTTAGTTTTAACCAAAAAAGAAAACAGAAGAAAATATGAACCACCATACGAAGGTCCATATGAAATAGTAGACATAGATGACCTAAACGTACTAGTTAATATAAGGAATACCATAAAATCATTTCATAAAAATAGACTTAAAAAGTACATGACAAAAAAAAACAAAAATATAGATTTTAAGAACACAAATGTATATTTAAAATTAAATAGAGTAAAATAACAAAACATATATATGTATGTATATAAACGTACAATAAGAAATTCAAACAAACCTTGACTATTAAAATTCATTCAAAGTAATTTAAAACCAAAAAAAAAAGAGAAATAATAATATGTGTCATTAACAAAATGTATGTCATATAATAAAACAAAAAGAAAATAGTTTAAGCAAATATCAATAACATGCAATTATAAATTATAAACATTGAAAGTCATTAACATTTACAAGCATATAAAGGTTCAGATTACCAAACGAATTCAAAATTATCCAATTTCAATGAATTGAAACCGGATAGATTTTTCTGAAGGGTGAGGGTGTAGTGTGCATATAAATTCCATTCATAACTGCAACTTATTCTCACCAAATATTTGTAACTATCTAGTGTGTGGCCTAGTTTCTTTGTTTCTCTCATAAGTAGATCGGTGTCACCGTTACAAGTACTTGACATCGATATTAAAGCATAACCCAAAATTATTGAACTGCATGTACTTGACATAATAAGTAAGCAAAATAGAAGATAAGTAATTGTATTAGGAAGTAAATTAAAATTGTATATATAGAGAATAATTTTAAGAATTAATAACAATAAGTATTTGTAAGTGAAAACAAGTAGACGACTTGTTACAACAAATTAAGAAAGCAAAAATAAATTAAAATAAAATAAAAATGAAGAAAAATTTATAAATTACCACAATGTGCTTATGTGACATTATAGTTTTACGACAGTTTATTAGTGACTGTGTTTGAGTACAGCCGCACAGTGGCTGAAAATCGTTTTTCATTTGCCAAAATTCTGTAACTTTTGAACCGATCAAAATATTGAAGTAATTTTTTTTAGTTCAGCTTGACTCAGTTTAAATTACATTAAAATTGATTGAGGACTTTTCAAGGATTTCTAGGTCAAAGTTGACCTTTTGATTTTTTTTTAACTTTTCGAGTGAAATATGGGTTTATTTATTTTATTTTCATATTAAAAATTTTAATATTTGTAACTTAATAATAATTATAATTATTTTTTGTGATAATGGAATTTTTTTAATGTTACACTAAAAAAAATTTTTACACTCAAAAAAAGTAAAATTTTGCTGGTACTACAGAAAAATTTATTAGTTTTTGCGGTCAAATTTGATACTTGATGGATCGCCGCGAATAACGTTGCAAATGGCAAAATAATAATTTTCAGGAGAGCAAAGAAAACGTACTTAAAAAACAGGTTTTGCAAAATTTGTCTTTTACAACCTTATTCGCGGCTTTGCTTCAATTTTAAAAAACATTTTAAAAATAAAAACTGCAATAGATTTTAATAGCATTTGTAACAATGGTAGGTTCTATTTATTGTTATTTTTTACAAATACTATGTTTTTCGTACTTAAATAGCAATGAAAGGCAATTATAATTATTACTCATTTGACAAAAATATTGGTTGCAAATATTCTATATTTTGTTCTGTGCTATTTCTGTTCTTTAGTAATTTTTTTGGCTTCTTCATCTAAATCCCGATGTTCCACTTTCCATTGATTTCTAATATTGGAGATGAACGGATCTGACGTTGCCAATGATATATTAAATAGATCTTCATTTGTGGAATTTCGTAATTTTTTCTAGTATTGTGCTCTCTATAAAATTTGTAATCCTTGTTCCTTTTTTCCTGAGCCTCCTCTGATATATCTCCAAGTGGCACCAACTGATATTTAATGATATCTTCTCTATGATAAAGGATTTTGTGAACTGTTGCAGACATATTTCTCCATGAGTAGTTGGTTGTATATATTTTTGCAGTTTCCTTAGCATAATCTCCAAATTGTCTAGAGTCAATGTCTTCATTGCACGCAAGTACTTCTAGGATTATTTTAAATCTGAAAATAAGTTTTAAATCCACTCCTGTTATTTCATATGCTGTTTCTGGATCTGAAAAGAATCTTCGTGCAGTATTGCCATCATTTGTATTGCCTGGCCCTTGTTGTGGCTGATCTATAATCAATCCAATTTTGCGATATTCATCTTAAACATGTTTCTTTTTTGAACTTCTTAACTCTTTGTTGGTTTTATTGTTTCTTATGGATCCTGAAGACCCGAAATCCAAATCATAACTGATTTTTAGTATATGTTCCATAAGTCGTATTCTTGCATGTAGTGGTGATAAGCCGAATTCACATGCTTCGGGATTATCTAATGATTTTGTCGGAACTTGGTTTAATTAGGTTGATGCTGCTTGGCATATAATGCAGCTGGATACAGCCTTCGTGTTAGTCAAATCCTGACGTAACTTTTCATCTATCATTGTAAGGACTAATTGGTAGCTTACTTCAATTTGCTGCCCATCTAATTGTAATGGCTGTAGTGTTGCAATTTGGGCCTTGATATCACTAATTTCTTTGTTAATGGCATCACGAGTTTCTTTTTTGAATTCAAATTTAATTGGCCTGTAGTATTTCGTAGAACATGGTGTCTCATTTTTCCAAATATCCATTGTTTGCGTTGTACTAGTCGAAGGCTCTGAATCTTCCAAAATCTGTTTCAATCGCAATGGTACAAATGATACCATGAACATATCTGAGTCCGAAATATTTGCACATACAACCTGCTTGTATTGTTTTTGTCCCGAAGAACCATCACATCCCCATTTGCAAAAAATAATTAGCTTTGTGTTTCCATATTTCTTTAACGCATTTCCTGGTATTGATTGTAGCAAGCGTTCGGCTGTGTGATCAAGTAGAGATTGTAGTTGTACCTCTGCCGAAATTGTGGTGATTGTAATAGTGTCCATTGATGGCAAACAGTCCATTTTAGCAGCGGTTATATGATGCTATGCTGGATAGATATTTGAGCCCTTTTCAATCGCATGTAACCTGAGCTTAATATATTGCTGTTTTGTTAATTTCAAATCCAGAAATAAAGCTAATGCATCCTCATTTGTGTACTGTTTTGCATCGTTCGGAGTCGGTATAATTTTAAGAATTCGTTTTTTTCTCACTGGATTAGCTTTAATAAATTTTTCAATGATATCCACTTCTGTTAATTGGTTCTGTGATCGTAATTGATGTAAGAAAGATTATTTTATATTTGTACAACCAATTGCATCGTTAACATCTTTAAGTTTCCGCCTCTTAGATCTATCGCTGCAGTTGTCCAATGATTTGCGTGGTCTTCCAATCTTTTCTTGCTTTGCTGTTTTTGCAGCAATAGTAAGTTGGCCTTCTAACCACTTTTCACTTTTTATATAAAACTTTCGTTTACTGTAGCTAACTTCTTTGTAGCGTTTTTTTAGTACTTTTACAAAATTAGATAGTTGCTCTTGTATTTCGGTGCTACACGAATTTAAGTTTAATTTTATTTTAACGTAACTAAGAATATATTTCTGGTTTTTATTTCTAAAATACTCTTCGGCCAGTTCTTTATAACTGAAGCTCTCCATATTTTTCTGAATATTTTTATTTGAGTCTGTTATATTTTATCACATGCAAATATACGTCCGTACACGTAAAGGATTAACATATTATTGAGTAATCCCTTATCGAATCCGTAGTTTTATACATTTTTTGATAGATGTTATTCACGCAATGATCTTCAATTTCATATCAGGTGGTACTTAAATTAAACAAAACTGCACTTGTTATCCAGACCTTAATATCAGGTAAAACTAATTAGTATATCGCCAATATGGGGTTGTTTTTTATCTTTAGTGGTTTAATATGCCGATTATTATTATAAAATTGTTTATGACTTTGGTTGACCCTAACAGTTGATAACAGGTATATTAGAAAGAGGTCATATGTTTACTGTAGAACCTATTGTGATATTTTTATGACTTATTTTTTTTGCTGATCAAAACAAAGCCATAAAACCCGTTTGCAGGTATTATATTTAATTATTTTAGTTTTACGTAGTCTAAAGTAAAAAACATAAACCTTTAGACGAAAAAGTGAAAATTTAATACACCATTGTATACGAGTAATTATAGGACTGTTAAAATGATCGTAATTTGAATTTTTTTTAGAGTAATTTCATTAAAATTAAAAAAGTGTTCTACACGCGGGTCGTGGCGGGTGCAAAAGTATACATAGGGTTAAAGAAGACACCTTTCTTCGACCTTTCTTCGGGTGGTATACGTTTCTTGTTCCCTAGAAGATCTATTCCACTAAAGTTGAAATTTCAGAAAAATATAGTAGTTTTATAAATATTTCATAACGCCCCTAATATTAAACGGTAGAGCGGTAACCACTTACAACAACTGAAGACTATAATCCTACCAACATTATAAAAAAGACCGCAGGGCATTATCGATGATAGCTTGCGAGTAGTAACCATTTATTTTTGACAAAAAACAAATAAAAAACACCTTTTTCTGAAATTAAAAACATTTGAGTTGGACAACATGCCACGCCCACAATTATCAATAGTTTAACCTATTTTTTGGGCTACCTTAATATGGATATATTAGCTCCAAAAAGCCGTACAAATTTTAAAAATCGGTGACAAAAAAATTCGACATTTGTCAATGAAAAACAATTTTCAGCCACGTACGTCGTATTAAGCGCATAATAAATTTTATTTTAAGAATTTAATTGAACAAGTGAAGAGACACAGTGAACACTTAGTAACAACAAAGAAATAAATAACAAAAAATAAACAAAATATAGTATATTGTGTGTAAAGAAACAATAACAAATAGTGCATGGTTAAACCGGTTTAAACAATTGATAGTGAATGCATGAGCGCACCAAACATTAATGAAAAAAATATAGAAGGTAATAACACCAATGCTTATTACTCTTTTAGTTATACAAATGCTAATAATGCAATGAACAATACAGATAATAAAAAGAGATGACAGTCCCTTTTTAACTGCCAGGCCAATTGACCGAACGCGTTCATTATATATATATATATATATATATATATATATATATATATATATATATATATATATATATATATATATATATATATATATATATATATATATATATATATATTATATATATATAGTTCTGCCCCAGAAACAATGAACTTATCAAATAAAAATCAAGAAATAAACAATACATGTGCTATAAAAAAATAGTACATAATAAGATAAAAAATTGGGTACTGTATCTAAACGCGTGCAAACTGGTAGGGATCGGTACACATCCATAACCAACAGGAAGGCCAGTCCTAAGTCTTCGCAACAAGAGCGAACCGCCGAACAATACAAAGGTTCTCATCAAGTAGCTGCAATATCGGTAAATGATTCTCGGTACTTGCAACCCAGAATAATGAAGATGCCGAACCCACTGTAAGGGAATTTATTTGCGCGAACAAACATTAAATGCCATTGTAAATATGCTGTCTCAAGTAGTAGGTAAAGATAATTTCTATGTGGCTTCTATACGAAGAGGACACATACAAGAAACAAACATCCAAGCACATACTGAGAATAATTATCGTCTAATCGCAGGTCGTTTCGATGCAGACAATAGGAGCTATTATACGTATAAACTAAAAAGTGCTAAAGGTTGCCACTGAGGAAATAAAAAGGGCCATAGAGGTGGAAGGTTATGTCGTAAGGTCCGTGCACAATATCGTGTTAAAATCGTATTTAACGCATCCCAGCTAAAAGTTCGGTTCATTATATACACAATTTGCGCTACCTTTTGAACAGAAGAATAAAGGTGGAAGATCCTCTGAAACGTAATGGTCCCCGTCAGTGTACCAACTGTATAAAAATATAATTTTTAAAAAAGACCTTCAAGCTTGGACAACTTTAATAAATTAAATTTAAAAAAGGTCAAGAACAGCTATAATTTTAATATATTAACAATATATTAAATGAAAATAATATGATTAAATACCGCTAGATCCAGGTGTTTACGTACGAAATACCCCTAGTGTATGTTCAATCTTACATTTACTAATTTGACTTTTTCTTTTGTATTCTAATTTCTGGCGCCTAGTTTTTGGTTTATGTAAACTCACTTTTTTCTCTCTCGCTAATTGTATCATTCTTGTGCTACCCCCGAACCTGAACGTAAGTTACTTTACGAAAAATAAATTTTATTTAAACAAGAAACTAACACCCTTTTTATTTAACTTTAAATATTTTTTTGAGAAAAATATTACCACAACATTTTTGGTCCTTCGAGCCGGATTACCCCAAATCCCACGGAAATATTTTTCTTAAAAAATATTTTATATTTACAGAACTCACCCCCAGCAAACCCGAGAACACACACAATTGTGTATTACATAATTTTAGTATATACCCTTCCTATCCCTGGTGAAACAAAAGGTAAGTCATTTGAAATTGAACAAGTGATTTTTATAAAGTGTTACAATATAAAAAGAAATTATTTTTTTTACATACATATAAATAGGTGCATAAAACAAGTGAGAAAAAAACTCGTATTCTATACTGACAACGACCGGCCGGTTGTTAACATTTTGTGTTTTTTCACATAATTCAATTAATGTGTTTCTGTTTGTTAACACTCTGTTAATAAAAACTTCTTAACAGCAGATACCCAGTGCTTGTTCAAATACGGTTTTATTAGTTGTAAAGTCACATAAAACCACCAAATTTACTCGTTGCTATATTAAACAAAACGCCGTGTTGTAAAATATTAATTTTGTTTTTTTTTTAAATTAGTGAAGTGCTCTACACAATTTATAAAAAACACAAAAACAAAACAAAAAAAGAGAAATAACAATTCCGCTACGTTGTGTATACACATACATACCTACACACATATCTCATGGTGGTATTGTTTTTATTTTTTGTTGCTTGTGCATTTTTATATTGTAACACACACATTACATTAGTGGGTCTCTGTTTTAATAAGTACTCGTGTTTTTTATCGTCCTACACTTTTGTAATTAATTTTTTATAACGCTTTGTCTCAACAATTGCTTTTACACTGTTAGAAATGGACAAAAATTTTGTTCTTTAGTGTCTTGATTGAAATTGAACACAAGAGTGTAAATTAATTTAAAAATTTTCCTAATATACCATTCTGCTTGTTTTTTGTGCAAGATAAATACTTATCTATAGATACTGTTATGCAATAATTTTGTTAAGTACAATTTATCCCCGTTTTCTTTCTTTAGTTTACCTTTTTTTTCGATTATCACCCGGAGATTTTTGAATTTTTTCTCTCTTATCGTTATTCTAATTACTTATGCAGAAACCAATTCACAAGATGTCAGCGGTCTATGATTTTGATTAGAAATTGCGATCGTTTGGCTGATTCTGAGGCATTCGTTGGTATTACACCGCAAGTCTTTAGGTATTCATGAAAAGGAATTACATCGTTTATGGGAAGTTGTTAGGAAATCATATCACTCACTGTTACTTTTGGCTGAAAGTGATCCTGATATTCAGATCATTGAGGTGAAGCAAAAGTAAATGAGTTCCTACACTACTTATGTTCGTGGCGAATCCCTAATTTCGGATCACTTAGAGCGTTTAAACCAAGCTTTAATAGATGAGAAGGCTCAGGAGCTTAACTTCATCCCATATTCCCATTTACCCCCGTGTGAAATAGATCACTTTTACGGAGATTATTTAAAGTGGCCTTCATTTCGCGAATCATTTAAAAGTATTGTGCTCAGCTAAAAATTCTTTTTAATATCACCCCTATCAGCAGAGAAACTGGTCCCAAAATTAAAGAACTGCAGAGAACTATAAACGATTGTATCACTAATCTCTCCTTGCTTAATGCCAAACCTGATAGTTGGGACGTAATTTTGGTCTACATTGCCTCCACAAAACTTCCCAACACCACGTTAAATCTATAGGGGAACAGTCAGAAAAACGCGATGCAGACATGCGATTATGGGATGAATTGGACAAGTTTCTAACATCTCGTTATAAGACTCTGGAATCGGCTTATGATATTAAAGGATCTCATCCAAACCAGCCTCTAAACCCCGTTAATAGTTATAACTCTAACCAATCGAAAAAAAAACCTCTAATGATTTCAGAAAAGTTAAGGAATTTGTAGATAAGACTAACCAGGCTCAGAATTCAAGTCAGTGCGTTTTATGTCCAGAGAAACACCCTCTTAGACTCTGTCCGATATTTTTAGGGCAGAGTGTTAATGACCGCTTGTTAACTGTACAAAGGCTGAAGTTTTGTACTAATTGTCTGGCGTCATCCCACGAGTACAGAACGTGCAAAAGCGTTCATGTTTGTTTCATCTGTAGACAAAAACAATATCTATTGCACAAAAACCCCAGTCAAAACCCAGATCGCATAAAGAATTCCTCTGTACCACATAACTCTTCCCGCTTGAATTATATCGGTTTTCTCTTAGGTGAAAATAGTCCCGGAAATCATAGCTCGAATTACAGTCCACCCCCAAAACAACCCTAATGAGGGACCATCAACCTCTAGCGAAACTCGATCGTTTCAAACATATACCTCACACGTTAATTTAAATCCCCATTCTATGGTATTGCTAGGAACAGCAACTTGCGAAGTTCTTGTCGCGAAGTTCTTGTATGTGACACGAGCACTGATCGATCCTGCTTCTCAGGCAACTTTTATTTCCCAAAGTTTGCAAAGGAAACTTTGTTTGCCTACACTTTCGTCTACTATGGCAAAAATTACTGGCCTTAACGGCAGTTTAACGGTCAAAACTACTAAAATATACTTTATTACGATTGGTTCTAAAACAAACCCTAATTTTAGAATTCAATGTGAAGCTTATGTAGTGGAAAACTTAACCGGCCGATTGCCAACATGCTCAGTTGATAACATCAGCTCATCCGATTTCCCTCGGATTGAGAAGTCTGATATTAAATTTACCCGTAGGGATCTACGTTTAGGAGGAGACATCTACCCTAAGATATTACTCCCTGAAGTCAACCTTATTACTCAAAAGACAATGTTCGGTTGGATTGTAACAGGTAAAGTGTTTCACGATAACCTCTTGAACTCGGTTGAATGCTACTTTAATCACATTGATTTTTAAACAATCAACTTTCTCGGTTTTGGGAACTTGAAGAAGTTCCGAAGGTTACCCCCCATATTGATGCTGATAAATTTTGTGAACAATATTACTAGTCGACAACCTATTAAAACCCCGATGGTCGTTACGTAGTTGCCTTACCCTTTAAACAGGAGTTTCCGGAAAACCTTTCTTTAGGACACTCACGCGACAATGCGTCGTCTCAGTTTAAGAGAAATGAAGCTCCCCTTTTACGAAACCCGGAATTAAAATCACAATATGATAAAGTAATTGGCGAGTATACTGAATTGGACCATATTCGCGAAGTCGGCTCAGATTGTATGGAAGCGACTTCATATTATTTACCCCATCATGCTGTGTTTAAACCCGATAGCACGACTATCAAACCTCGTGTGGTATCTAATGCGTCCAGCGCCTCTTCAAATAGCGTGAGCTTAAATGATGTTTTATATCCCGGACTACAGGCTGACCTGACGATTTTAGTACTCCGTTGGACGCTAAATCGTTATGTATTTAATGCTGATATTGAAAAAATGTATCGGCAAATTCCGGTCCATCCCAAGCATACCCCTTTTAAACGGATATTATTTCGAGAAAGTCCCGAAGTCGCAGTCAAGGATTTTGAGCTTAATACGGTTACGTTTGGAGTGAACTGTGCACCGTATCTCGCCATACGAACTTTGATTCAATTATCAAACGAATGTGAAGCTCAAAATCCAGCGGTGTCCGAAATATTGCGAACCCAAATGTACGTCGATGATGTTCTCGCTGGTTCTCATGAACTAGAGGAGGCAATCACTCGGCGAAATGTTCTAACAAACGTTCTTGGTTCTGCTGGTTTTGTTCTACGAAAATGGACTGCAAACCATAAACGTCTGT
The DNA here is from genome assembly GCA_963932375.1 of Phania funesta. Taxonomy (NCBI): domain Eukaryota; kingdom Metazoa; phylum Arthropoda; class Insecta; order Diptera; family Tachinidae; genus Phania; species Phania funesta. The sequence goes on along the minus strand of OZ010653.1, from coordinate 69,491,913 downwards.
TAGAGGATAGGGTACATCCTGCTAACAGTAGATTTTTTGCAATTTTCGGACGCGAGCACGACTAAGACGCTTGGTTTGCGATGGAATGCTAGTTCAGATAAGTTATTTTTTAGAGTTACATTGCAGCCAAGCAGAGATTTTGTTACAAAGCGTGCCGTCTTGTCACAAATAGCAAAGCTCTTTGACCCTACCGGATGGCTTTCTCCCAAAAACATTGTCGCTAAGATGATCATGCAACAAATCTGGCGAGACAAGACAGCTTTAGGATGACTCTAAATAAATGGTATGCTTTTTGGGAGGACTATCCAGATATTGAGAAAATTAACATTCCAAGATGGGTTTATTTTCATCCCGATTTTGATATTGAGATTCATGGCTGTTGCGATGCTTCTGAAAAGGCATACGCTGCAACTTTATATATTCGTGCTGTTACCCCAAGTAATGAGATAAAAAGTCATTTACTAATGGCACTGAGAATTGGTCTCACGTTGAATCTAAGAATAACCCCGCTGATATAGCAAGCCGAGGATCTCTGGCCCGAGATTTCATTGATAATTCTTTATGGTGGCATGGCCCGCAATGGTTAAGTCAACCGAGAGAAAATTGACCCAATACTCAAATTACTTATCACTTAAATCTCGCAGCAAAAAATATTATCACTAATTTTACTCTGAAACATAATCAAGATGATTTACTCAAACGGTTTTCAAATCTACCACGAGCTATGAGAGTGGTGGCATATATTTTTCGATTTTATAATAGGTTGCGGAAACGTTCCATAATTTTTGACTCAGCGCAGTTGGCAAGATCGGAGATCGTGTTTGTAAAAACTCGTTTAACTATGCTATCCCAGCAGCTCTATTTACCCGAATACTTCTGCCTTCTAAGAAATGAGAGTTTGCTCCGCGGGAGTAAGTTAATTTCTTTGAACCCTTTTCTCGATTCTAACGGAATAATGAGAGTGAATGGACGTCTTGCTCAAGCCATGGGTTTGAGATATGATGAACGTTTCCCGAAGATACTACCATATTGTGCTCCTTTTACTCGATTGTATATAGAATCTGTTCACCAGTACTCATTACATGGTGGAAGCTCATTGCTTATGCGTTTCGTAAGGATTGACTTTTGGGTCCCGATACTCCGAAATTTGGTTCGAATGATAGTAAACAATTGTAAAGAATGTGTCATTCACCGAAAACAAACCAGTCGGCAAATGATGGCTGCCCTACCACCCTAAAGAACTTCCGTAGCCCATCCCTTCGATCATACTGGGGTCGATTTCACCGGGCCGTTTGACATTAAGTCTTATAGCGGACGAGGTTGTCGAATTTCAAAAGGCTATGTCGTAGTATTTTTTTGCTTTGGGACAAAGGCAATTCACTTAGAAGTGACCGAAGATATGACGTCATTTAGCAGCATTTTCCTGCTTCATATCCCGTCGCTCATTACTCCGGCATAAGTACTCCGATCATGGAACAGGTTTCGTAGGAGCTGCAAAATTACTTACTACCGACCACAAGAAATTTCTTCAAGAACTAAGAGATAAGGTTCTTGCGTTAGATTACGAAAGGTCTTTGGAGTGGCACACTATTCCCCCCGGTGCCCCTAATATAGGTGGCTTGTGGGAAGCTGGTGTAAAGAGTTTTAAGACCCATTTAAAAAGAGTTTCCAGTTTACAGAAGTTTACGTACCCTGAATTCGAAAGAATGCTAACCCGAATTGAAGCATGTTTAAACTCTAAGCCCCTATGTGTAATGAGTGATAATCCTACAGATTTATTCCCTTTAACCCCCGGTAATTTTTTGGTCGGACGGCCGTTACTAGGACGTGCCGAACCAGATCATTCGGAAATGTCCATTAGTCTTGCCAATAGATGGCAAAAACTTAAAATTCTTTACCAGCTTGCCCTAAGGTGGAAAGAGGAATATTTGAAAGAATTTCACAAACGTATGAAGTGGAAATTTCCTGAAAGGGACTTTGTCGTAGGCGATTTGGTGGTCGTTCGCCAAGACATTTTGCCTCCCAATCTATGGAGAATCGGCCGAGTATAAAAAGTTTACTATGGCCTAGATTCAAAAGTTAGAGTCGCTAATGTGAGAATTGCTTCCGGCAATATTACCCGGGCAATCGCGAAGCTTGTTCTCCTTCCTAATTCGGACCCAAATTAATATAATGTTTCTCCCTTGTTTGTTTTTTTTACCCACAGGTTGTCAAAATGTCTAAAGAAGTGGCTCGTTTCGAGGTTCACCGACCTTCCAAAGCGGCTGAAGAGAGAAAGTAAGAGGAGAAACCCAGACGAGAGGAGAGCCTACGAGATTGCCGTCTGTGCAAAAGCGAGCATACCATTCGGAAGTGTCCCAAATTCCGGAAAATGTCAGTAGGAGAACGGTGGGAGGCAGTAAGACTCGCAATACCGTTACTGGATTAACTGTTGACATTCAGGTCACAATGAGGGACATGGGCGTAATCAGGGATAAGATGTATGGAATGCTGCGTCGCGTTTAAAGAAAGTAAGCCCCGGTCAGCACATAAAACGCAGAAACCCGTCAAGCAGAACTCAAAACGAAGAAATAAGAAACGAAGAAATAAGAAACAGAGCCACAACGAAAAGACAACACAGAAGCACAACAGCTTCAACAACAAATCCAACAATTAAAACAACAAGTACAACAGCTACAACAACAATCCAAAAAAAAAGCAACATCCCTCACAGCAACCCCAATAATTGTCAAACAATTCGAGGCATAAAGATGCTGCGACTATAAAAATTAACGTCAACAGCGAACGCCCAATATAATTTTAACTATTTTGAATTGAGTGAATTTAATTATTTAATGAATTTATTATATGTATATATATATATATATATATAGAGGTATGCATTGAGTATAGTTTCAGGACAGAAAAAATATTGTATTTTTCCCATTGAATACAATATATTAGACCTATTTCTACCGATATGGCCCATTTACTTTTATAATATCAGCAAATTTCGGTAGAAACAGTAGTTTTAATAGACTGCGTTTTCTTTCAGGACAAATGTATACGGTGCCTATTATACAAAGACATGTCCCCAATATATGCTCTGTCTATGTCAAAAATATTATTGCCACATTTTCATTCGTTTTACCGGCGTCGTGTAATTTTCTACCATCAACTTGGAACTTTCCAAAAACATGATATAGTGATGCCAGCACAAATAAATTTTGTTTAAGCGCTTATTTAACAAAAAATTACGATTAAAATCACTTAATAGAAAATAATAGCAAGAAAATGTACATGTTAACAATACTGAATATACGAGTGTACAACGGAACATATATTTCATGCGAGTTGTCAAACACAATATGTAATAGAATGATAATGATTCTTTTTAATTATTCTTTATATGGAATTTGACAACTGAACTAAATAATGAGCGTAGTTCTATTGTTCACCTATTCAAGCGTCTTGGAACTTGTGTGTTTTATATAAATGTTTCCTATATTTACTATGTTTAATCTGTAAAACAATATTTGATTAACTTTTGGCTGTTTTACGTATTTAATTCATATTATTAAATATGTATTTCATCTTTACTGCTTCTCTAATATCGAATTTTTGACGAATTTTAAATTATTTTATGTAAAAAAATTTTGATTACATTTTATGAAGATAAATTTTTTAACTTTGGATTTTTAGTTCAATGTGACCTTATTGTAAATATACGTATTAAATGTGTTGTTTCGATATTTCGATGTATTTAAATTTTTTTGATATCTTTTCATATTGATAACGTTTGAGCTATAAAAAAATACATCTCTTCATTCTAAATAAACTTTCGATCAATATAACAAATTATTTCAGTCACAATAGAAGTTGTAAATACAATGAATAGGTGGATTAACTCTTGTTTTTTTAATATTGCATTTACAAATAATATAGCAACATGCTTTATGAAACTAAAACACGTAGTGTAAAAATTAGCATAAAATTGTTTTTCTTCGGTGGATAACAAATTTTGACAAACAAATCTTAAGTTATCCGTTAATCGATATGATGGCACAAGTTATTCTGATTTCTGATATACGTTCATTCAAAAATTATAACCTTACATATTGGTAAAAGTTGCTAACTTTAGGTAAAAGCTTAAGGTTATAAATATAAATTATATATTACACGAAGTATTACCTTTCTAGCAATTTACTGAAATACATGCAATACGTTATCATGACATACAAATTTGTGGAAAAAAATAGTCGGCAACGTTAAGTAAAAACTATTTGGAGTTATTGTAAAAATCTTGAGGAGCAATATCATGGCTTATGCTGTGAAGGCAAAAGTATTTATAAAACTTAGTATTAATTAGTTATTTTCTGATATACTGATTACGAAATTATAATGCAAAACCTTTGGAGAATTGACATTATAGCAAAAATTTGTTAAAAAACTTTTTTGGTTGTTATCTAAATTCATCGTATCGCGATACAACAGCTTACGCTACTCAATAGAAGCAAAAATCTAAATGATAACTTAAATACTTATTTCTAAATTATAAATTTCTATCTTACAGCAAAATAGTACACCAAAATAAGTTATATCGCGACTAGTATTATTTATTCTCCGATTATTATAATATAAAACCTTTAAGAACGCAAAAAAGTCGTGCAATTTATACCATATATAAGTTATATACATAGCGACTTACGACTTATTTATTGTACAACAACAATAAAATATAGTAATAGTTTTATAATATAAAACTATTATTATATATTATATTTCCCTGAATGCTAGCAGTCCGAAATTATAAAATTATTTTAAGGAAAAAATCACTAAAGTTATTTACATAAGTTTTTACGTGCTTATTTCTAAATCCTTCGATATACGGTGTAATGGCTTTTGCCGCTCAATAGGGAACAAAAATATGAATCAGAGCTAGTATTAGTTATTCTCTTAAGCACTTACATTACAAAATTATAACGTAAAAGGTGTGGAGTTAAAAAAAACGCCAAAATTGATAAATTCTAGATATGGCTTACGTCAATAAATAGAGGATTAATTATTTTTGTAACTGCAAGCATTAAGTATTTATATGTATGAACCGGTTGAAAGAGTAATAACAATTTAGGTTAAAAATGGTTTTTGGTTATATATATAGTAATCTTCCGGTATGCAAACTTACATTCGGAAGGTCGACGTAAAACCTTTAAAAAATTGAATAAAACGGGGCAATGAAGGGAAATGTTTTTGGCAATAAATCATAAAGTATTCGTTGATCCATATGGTGGCTTATATCTAAATGTCGCTATACTTTCATTAAGGAATTATGCCTTTACAAATTAAACGTGAGCTAGATGAAGGGATTAGGGTATTTTTTTTTTTTTTTTGGTTTTTGCTAGTAGGACTAAACATAAAACTTTTAGTAAAAATTGCTTTATATAAAAATGCAAGCTGACAAACATTTCCTGGGAGTTATTTCCCTTGATTGGCATTGTCTTATTTAATTAGGCTAATGTATGTAACTCTTATTACGTTTTGGATCGTATCTTTTTAACATATATAAAAGTTTACTTTTAATTATAAATTTTCAAAGAAAATTTATAAATTTAGCGATAGGTCAAGCTACACTAAAAACCATGTCATATGTGTATACGTTTATTTTTTCATATGTAGTTTGACAGCAAAGAAATAACAAATGAATAAAAAAAAATTATCTGCTGTGCTGATGAGTATATCTGTTACCTGATATATCACTTATCGCTTTAGATACGTTGCCAGATTAATGCTTTACTTTGAGCGATATAAAACACATTTTCTTTTAGTTTTGATAGAAAATTGTTTTTTCTCGTGTTTATTCACGTTTTTATAAATTTTCCAGCATATATGCAAGCAAATTTTCCATCTTGATCTCAACATTATTTCCGTTCGATTTTGGATGCCATAAGCTATTAAATTGATCTACGAATAATATGGGTTTAATTATCAAAACACTGTTTACCTAATTTTTTTGAATCTTTTTTCAGTTTCTCAAGTCGGTACCGTTGCTCTTTAGCGAATTCTTTTGGAACGATTTATAACTAAAAACTTGTTTTCTAATTCTTTAAATACCTCTAGATTTAGCTGAAGTTTCTACTTGTGATTAAAATTCAAAGTTAAACACCATTTCATTAGTATTTTGTTGAACATTTAGTATGTTTTCAATACTTAAAATTGTTTGGTATGTATTAGTAAAATGTGAACGAGGATTTTTAAACTTCGAATAGTAAAGAAGATTTTTAAACTTCGAATAGTAAAACCCATTCAATAAAAAAAAACTATGTCAAACAAAATATTTTTTTACAACATAGTAACATAAATGTTTAATACTTGGGTGAATGACACAAAAGATTCGGCACTACCGAATTAACGTTCTTTCTCGTTCGGATATATTTTAAAAGAGCTTATATAATAAAAAAAAAAGCGTTGCAAATATTTTTAATTAATTATATTTTAACGTTATATTTTTGCCACTGAATTTAAGCATTTCTTTTAGCTCTTAGTCACGTGATATCTGAAGTTGAATATAATGGTAAAAATTTTTTATTTTCCATTTTTTAGATTAATGGAGATTTTTGATAAAATTTTTAATTTTTATGATTTTTAAATATTTTGGTGAATATTTTAATATTTCTGGAAATTCTCCACTTGTGGTGAATTTTTTATGTATTTGTTAAAATGTTGACGTTTTTCATGAAAAATTGATTTATTATATTTTTTGGCTTTTCAGTGAAATTACAAAGTTGTGGTGAAATTAAAATTTTTGCGGTAAATATTCAAATCTTGAAAATTTTTTTTTGAAATTTCGGTTTTTGGAGGAATTTGGGCTTTCGTAGTTTTTTAAGGTTTTTAAAAAAATTTTTAAATCGGTACAACATTTAGGTTCGTAAATTATCTGGCACCTCGGGCTGATAATTTGTATAAAGGGACTTCCAGAAAAAGGGTATTTTAATCTTATCTCGGGAATTTGTGGACCGATATTGCTGATTTAAATAGCGAATATTCGCCGAACGCACTGATTAAGCAGCCGAAGTTTCAAGATATTTAGTTGACTAGTGCCGTCAACATCGCACAGACGGTCAGAAGGGCATCGTTAATTGAACTCCCCACTTATAGGGATCCAGAATATATACACTTTGGGTCGGAAATGAATATTGTAGAAATTACAAACGGAATGACAAACCTAAATATATATATAGCCTTTTCATTTTTGTAAAGGGTATAAGCATGCTAGCAACTAGAGAGTATAACACCAATACTTTAACGTATTTTTTCGTGTTAAATTGATAACAGTTTATACAGCCCAATAGTGGACAAAAATACATACTTATGTGCATCAAGGCTAGCATAACGTACTCTATGAAATGCTTGAGCTCTGAAATAATAATGTAAAAACATTGGTGAAATAAAAAATTGCTAATTATTTGCTCAGAAATTAAAATTTTAGAACTTTGAAGCATAAAAAATCGCAAAAAAGCGTTGAGTGTTGGATTTTAATTTGGAAATCTAGTTCAAAAAGAAATAATTTTGTCTGAAATCAACAGTGTAATTTTAATAAGCTGGCAACCTATATAATTAGATGAGCCACAAATTGTTGTTTTATTTACAAATACGTAAACATATTAAATTTGGCAACAAAGCAACATTTCTGTAGATACACCAGCGTTGCCAGAAAAATTTTCTAGAAGAATCCTAAATTGACAAAACCAAAGTTAAACTGCTAAATACAAACTTTATATAAACTATGTATAAATCACTTTATACATGTGTAGATACTTGTCTAAATATAATCACACATTTTCTTACAACAGATTATAAAATTAAATCAAGAAGAAAATTATTTTCAAATTCCATATTCAACTTAATAAAAAATTCCATTTTTCGGAAATTTTTTATTTGTTGCGTAGACAGACGACAGCGTTAACTTGCATTAAAAGCTCACGAATGGGATTTAAAATTTTATTCTGATAGACGGGGGTTTTTGCAATTCGAGATTTTTGTTTTTAATTTTTCACAGTCGATGGTTCAAATCCCAGCCAAGGCAAACAAATTTTGTTGTTGTCGTTTTTTTTGTATATTAAGATATTTTTTATTTATTTATTTTTTTTTCTAAAACTAATTAAACTAATCTAATACACATTGGGATGGGGATAATTCACAAGATAATTGTGAATAAGGCAGCCGTCTGCATACGCTATATGATATAGATTTATAATCATCCATATAATCATTTGGATTTTTAGCAGCACACTTTTACAAATTTTAATATTTCTCTAATTTATTTAATTCAGGGTAGCAATTCAGGTTTAATACCATTTCCAATTTGGCTTTGTTATTAAAGCCATTAAACTAGAGAAGGATAAAATTAGTAATGACGTTACAAATGTCGATAATTATATTAATAAATTTTCGAGAAATTTTGAATACAGAGGATGTATTTAATTTTTCATCCCAATATGGTTTAACAATATCCGACCTTTGGTCCTGAATAATATTTATAACCATAGAAATTATTACTAAACTCTTCTACAATATATTTTAATCGGATTTAAAATATTGCATAAAAAATGTTAATACATTTACGAATGTGAAAAAATGGGTAGTTACATTTTTGCGTGTCGCGGCTAAAGAGAGGACCAAAATATATTCCAAAGTACGAGTATGTATCATTTATTTCCTAGATAATAAGATTCAATAGTATAATCTAAAAACTTTAAAGAATTGACGAATTCGCGTAAATTAGGTATTAATTTTTTTTCTGAATGGTAAATTATTCATGCCGTGCCATAACTGCTTACTCTAGTCAACAGAGAATAAAATTACCTATAATAACAAGTTTCGATGATTTCCTTACATGCTAGCAAGCAGAACATGTAACCCAAATACTCTAGAACTTGAAGAAATCGCTAAGGCTATAAGAAAAATTTTTTCATGTTTTATTTTAAATTCTTTGATTAGTGAATAAATTATGTGTCAGGACTGGTATTAGTTATGCTTTGTAATAATTGAATTGAGATTATAACATAAAATTTTTATGGAATAACAAAATCGCAAGAACTAAAAAATCTTAAAAAAAAAGTAAATGTGTTTTTGGCTTTATTTTCTAAATGACTAATTTTTTTCTGGCGACGAAACAAGATTAAAAATACATAATTTTGGTGTGAAGTCAGCCTAAAATAATTAGTAAGCGGGCAACACCTCCAATATGATAAGCACGAAACATTTATTTGTTTTATACATATACATACATATAATATTTGGCAATAAAGTATTAGTGATGTCAACTTGTATATATGTATGCACAAAAATAAACACAGGCTAAAAGTGTAAAAAATCATTAGAAAGTTATGCATTAATTATTATTAATATTTTAGTTAATATATCATTGACACCTACTAAAAATGAAATGCAATAAATTGCAAAAGGTCATTTTGTATAAGGTAATATGGGAATTATAATCCATATTAAAAATTACTTATATCGTCCTAACAGGTTGTTACAGAAATAATTAGGTGAAGTGAAAAAAATTATAATTCAAAACTAAATGTCTGATTTTTTGATATCTTTTCATCCAGATATTATATCTTAACAAAGACATTATTCAACACGGGATGTAATGCGATGCTATTGGTGTACTGAAATACGTCTACATATGTATGTACGTCAAAGATTAAAACGTAGAGTTTCGTAGAATAAAATACTCGCTAATCATGTAAAAAAGCTTTTTGTTCTAAATTTTATTTATTAGTTATTTTCTAAAATACCTGGATCACGAAGTTAATGCAAACATTTTGGGGAATTGACAATATCGCACAAATTAAGTAAGCATTTTTTTTATCAATCTCAAATTATTCAAGTCGCTATTAAACAGCTTGCCACTCAGTGGAGGGAAAAACATATAATCTATAACATGTACAAGAACAAGTTTTGGAGATTTATCTAAATTATAGTAATCAGTCTTTATACCGTCAACAATGTGTACCCTGTTTTGGCACTTTTTTACTTATATAGGCCTCTAAATTGATGTTTACTTTGACTAACAGAAAACACGTTTTGTTCAATTTAAAATATATACATAATTGTTGCTTCTCGTGTTTCGTCATATATTAAAACAGAAATTATAACTTAGCATAAACTTGATTCTAATTTTTGATAAAATTCAAAGCTTTTATATTCTTAAATCTGCATGCAAATCCACGAAACATGTGCAATACTTGATCTGAATTTAAATCATTTGAAAACTTTTCTTTCATGTTAACCCTAACGAAGGACATGTTATTTTCTGTAATTGTTTTACTCATACAAAACAGTACGAAACATGTAATTTAGTATTTAAAATAAAAAAACTACGCGAATTTTTTATTTTTTAGCTTTTACATTACAATTTGTGAACGTTAGCTATTACGAAAATGGGAAAAACTAGTTCTGATATGTACTTTTGTTCTCTTTAAATGGCGTAAGCCATTATATCGCGAAATAAATACTTTAGGATTTCTAATCAAAAACTTTTTGCATCATATGTGCGATTTATCCAATTTTACAATGTTTTTTAATTGGATTCACATTTGTAATGTAAAGTGTTTCACATAATAACTGATACTAATCCTGATATACATTTTTGTCCCTTATTAATCGGCATAAACCATAATATTTATCGCTTATCAAAGACTTTATAATTTACAACGAAAAAGATTTACATACATACATTTTCGCGTTATAATTATTGATTGTATAGGTGTTGCGGAAAATGACTAGATATTGCTAGTTCCGATATGTACTTTTGTTATCTATGACAGCAGCCGTTAAAGCGCAACATAAATAATTTTTAACTTACAACGCAACTTTTGCGATTATGTCGTTTCTTTAAAGTTTTTAACTACTAACTAATACAAGTGCTGACATTATATTTTTGGCCTCTACTGAGCGGCGTAAGGCATTATATCGCTTATCGAAAACTTTAGAATAAAACTTTGCGGCGTTGTAACTTGCGAATGCAAGAAATTTTATCAATCTACTTATAGATGACATTTTTGCCTTCTATTGATCAGCATAAGCATTGAACAAGTTAGAATCAAAAAAGTATAACTTTTCTCCATATACATATATCCTCCTAATTTTTTATATGTATCAATGCGAAACATAATTTAGTAGTAGTCAGCTAAAACTTCAATGAGAATTCATTTATACTTCCAAGTGATTTTTATTTTAGCCGGTCCATACATAAATGTTGACATCACTAACTCCTTGTTGCCAAATTTAACATATGTTAACATACATACATTAAGATAAGAAAAAGCAAACATAAATTTGGCGCTTATTTTTTTAAATAGGTTGCCAGCTTTTTTATGCTTTCTTACATTCGACAGTTTTTACGTTATAATTTAAACGATTTTCTAATAATTTTTAAAATTTTGTTACTTTACCAAATTTAACAATCGCTACTAAAATAATTTATTGCAAAAAATAAATTCACCAAAAATGCCGAAAACCGCAAAACTCGTAAATTTTATTAGGGATTTTTAAATTTTTCGAAATTGTTACTTGTAATAAACGGACGGCAATCAGATTTTTCTCTGTTACAATCATTCACCAATCTAATTTACTGCTGTAAATTATATACAAATCAATTTCTACACTTCACCTATTGTTTTTATAAAATTAGAAACATCATTACGTGAAAGCAACTGTAAAAGGAACATTTGATTTAATTCGATTTCAACAAATGGATCGAAAAATAATTCACTCTTGGAATTTTCGAAGTTGAATAAGAATGTAAAAGCACTTTAGTGCACTTTGATTTAGTTTAATAATTATCAATTAATTAAAATTATACCGTGTCTGTATATATAGATTTACATTTTTGTTTTATTTTCCTTATTTGTTATAAATAAAGCGAAAATGCATATACTTTTAAGTACAAAAGGGAAAAAGCTGAGTTTTAGCGTTTTATACGTCAAAATTGTAACATCTGGTTACCATAAAATGGCGCAAATTATAAATATAAATACCAAAGGCGACATTGTAATTTATTTTTAACGCCGTATTGGTTAGCTCGGCGGCGTAAAAGTAAGTAAAATATAGATAAAGTACGGCAACATCATACACTAAAATTTTATTTTAAAGTAAAAAATTTGTACATTTAGGAAGAGTCTATAGATAAACGGATTTGTATAAATTAATTAATCAATACGGAAGAAATATTCGCAAAATATATGAAAAGATCGGGGACTGTCCTGAAAGTATGCAAATGTGGTTGAAATATGCGGTAGCATGAAAACCTGTACTGAAACTATACTCAATGCATACATATATATATATATATATATATATATATATATATATATATATATATATATATATATATATATATATATATATATATATATATATATATAATTTTATTTAATTATAATGAATTGAAATACTGTTTTAATACCTATCCCTTTTTCTTCTTGCTAGTCATCCTTCCTTGTTGCACTCGTGCAAGAGGGGCGGTATGTTTACGTACGAAATACCCCTAGTGTATGTTCAATCTTACATTTAGTAATTTGACTTTTTCCTTTGTATTCTAATTTCTGGCGCCTAGTTTTTCGTTTATATAAACTCACTTTTCTTGTATCATTCTTGTGCTACCCCCGAACCCGAACGTTAGTTACTTTACGCAAATAAATTTTATTTAAACAAATTTTATTTAAACACCTTTTTTATTTAACTTTAAATATTTTTTTGAGAAAAACATTACCACAACACCAGGATATTTCAAAATAGAAGATAAAACCTTTTTGGAGAATAAAAATAAATATCGAAAAGTAATTGGATCATTGCTTTATTTACCGAAAAATACTAGGCCAGATATCGATTAAACCGTTTCTGTGTTGGCAAGGAAAGTAAGCAAGCCAGGATTAACAGATTGGAATGAAATTAAAAGAGTGCTTAGTTATTTAAAAGGAACGAAATATTACAAGCTATGTATAGGAACAAATCAAGAACTACAATTGGAAGGTTTTACAGATTCCGATTGAGGTGCTGATGTCAATGGCCGAAAATCCACTAGCGGTTGCCTTTTCAAATTTGGAAATAAAACAATTTATTGCGCGGCTAGGAAACAAAGTATTGTAACTCTTTCGTCTACAGAAGCAGAATTACTAGGTTTAAATGAAGCTAGTCAACAAGCTGTATGGATTATACAATTGCTTAAAGACTTTGTACTACAACCTGCCCCAAAAACGTTCGCTGACAATCAAAGTACTTAAAAAGTGCTGGAATCAGTGAGTGTTAATTCCAGATCTTAGCACATTATGCAAAGGACCTTATGAATAATGGAATTATTTTATACCAATACTTTCCAATTGAAGAAATGGCTGCAGACATTTTCACCAAACCATTATCAAAAATTAAATATTATAAATTTAGAAATTGTTTAGGTTTAAACAAATAACAAAAAAAGTAAAAATGAAACAGATATTGAAAAAGGATGTTGATATTATATGTATTACTTTATGCAATAACACTTTGTTTTCAATAATGTAGTTTTCCTATCGAATATAGTTTTAAACTTTCTTTTAAATTTTATATTAAAAATTATTCCCAATAAAATTATTATAAGAGTCAAAAGTATTTTGTATTTTAACTAAACATTGTTGTTCCAAGAGGTTAACTAATCGTATGCCCAAACTTTGAGAAATGATTTACGTAAGGCGAAAGCCAAAAGTTCTAATGCGCATAAATATTTATATGCCCACGTCTTAAAAAAGGGTGCTCAGACACCCCTCACTAACAATTCGAGCTCAATCGATAATTTATTACAAATAACGAATAATTGCATGACAACTATGCACGGTATGTTTCAGGAAATGATGCGAACCCAAGACATTTCTTCTGCAAGTTTTGCTTAGCAAAAAAATTAACAAGTTAAAAATATGCTTCTGGAACACTAACGGGCTCTCCCAGCATATATATGAAGTAAAATACTTCCTGCTAACACATGATATTGACATACTTTTAGTCTCTGAAACACACTTTACTATGAAAAACGGTTTTAGAATTAATGTGTTTTTTATATATATGACACCAAACACCCAAGCAAAAGGGCATGTGGTGGAACCGCCATTATAGCCCGGAAAAACTTAAAACATTTTCTATTGCCCCAATTCAGGGATGGCTTTTTGCAAGACACAACTATAACTCTCACTGATTTTAAAATTGCAGTCTCGTCAGCGTATTGCCCGCCTAGGCATAAAATCAAACACCAATTTGCCAGGTTATTTGCTACACTACAGCAAAAGTTTATTGCTGCTGGCGATTACAATGCAAAACACACATATTGGGGTTCTAGTCTCCTTAGTCCTCCAGGTAGGCAGTTGTATTTTACAGTTCAAGCAAACAAGCTGGTCGTCGTATCTGCCGGTAAACTCACCTATTGACTCGCAGACTTTAATAAGTTGTCAGACCTTATTGATTTTGGGTTAGGAAAAAACATGAAACGCAATAAACTAGTTCATCCTATATACTCTGATCATTCACCTACAATTGTTATTTTACCCGACAGTTTTGTCACTGCACCTGAAACCCTTAATTTCTACCCGAATAGAAACACGAATTGGTAAAAATATATGATGTATGTGAGCTCTCACTTACCTTTGAACATCCCACTGAGAAATCCAGTTGATATTCAAGCAGCTGTAGATCATTTTACAGACGGTGTGACTACCGCAGCCATATTTGCAACGCCAACAAAGCCATCAGCTAAAATAGAATCGTACCAGGCAACAGCAGATATACAGATGCTCGTCAATGAGAAAAGAAGACTAAGAAAACAATGGCAAAATAGTCGTTTTCAACTGAACTTATGCCAAACAAAACTTACGTAGTAAATTGAAACAGAAACACGAATTCGTTATCGACAACATTTTAAAAAACTTGGATACAATGGAAAACACGGATTATAGCCTGTGAAGAGCTGCAAAGCACATGCAATGTCCTATTGCCTACAAAACCCCACTAATACTTGAAGAAAATGCTTGGGATAAAAACTCAAGTGAAAAGTCAAATGCGTTCGCAAATCACTTAGAGAAGGTTTTCATACCACATGATATTAGTAGTTCCACTATCCGAATTATTAGTGACACCGTGAATGATCCTAGAAAATTTCGGTTACCTTCTTTAAAATCGACAACTAAAAATACATATATGAAGAAATCACCCGGAACTGATCGTATTACAGGATCAATGAAAAAAATTACCTAATTCAGCTGTGAGAATTTTACTTTGCATATTTAAAGTCATGTTGGGAGTCGGCTTCTTCCCACGCTCTTGGAAGATGTCTGAAATGGTTACGATCCCGAACCTAGGAAGGGACTCAAACCATATTACATCACACAGGCCTATTCTTAGTTTTGTCAAAGATATATTAAAAATTATCCGTCTCGAGTGTAATTCCTTTTCTAAGTGAACAAAACGTTATCCCAGATCATCAGTTTGGTTTTCGAGCAAGGCATAGTACTACTGAGCAAGTCCATAGAATCGTTACCATTATTAGATCGGCTTTTGAAAGAAAGCAATACTGTTCAGCTTTATTTATGGACGTTTCCCAAGCATTTGATAAAGTCTGCCATGATAGGCTTCTCACTTAAATAGTTCGGGTTCTTCCTGAAAACGCCCACAAGCTTCCAAAAAGCCATTTGTCCGATAGAACGTTTGAAGTAAGGTCAAAGGATCAGCTTTCAAGAAAAAAGAAATCAGAGCTGCTATTATATATGATATATACAGCGGATATGCCGACAAGTACACGTACATATACGTCAATGTTTGCAGACGACACTGCAATTATAACTGTTAATAAAGATCCGACGATATCATCTGCATCATAAGCTAGAAGACTGGCTAAAAGAGTGGAGAATACAGGTAAATCCAGCGAAATGTGCTTATGTAACGTTTTCCATTAGAAGGGAAAATTATCCAGCAATTGCAATAACAAATACCACGGACCAGACCTGACATATTGAGTCTGGCGCGCCGGCTCTCTCTACACAATAGAAGATCGTTTATTAGGATTTGAATACGAAAAATTAGTTATTGTATTAGTAATAACTAACTAGTAAATAATAATTTAGAATAAGATTTGAATACTTATTGTAAATTTCTTTTGTTAGAAAGGTTCAATAAAATAAAAAATATTCTTACGGCCGCATCTTAAAAGAGGATACACAGATATCGTTTACAAACAACTCGAGTTCAACCGAAAACTTAATACAAAGAAAGAACAACTGTTTGGCAACAATGGCGGATCTGTTTCAAGATGTGATGCGTACCCAAAAAATGCTTCCACAAGTTTTGCTTAGCAAAAAATTAACCAGTTAAAAATATGCTTCTGGAACGCAAACTTGCTCACCCAACATAAATATGAAGTAGAACATTGGCTCCTAACACGGAAAAAATGATATTCTTTTAGCCTCCGAAACACATTTCACTCTAAAAAACTGTTTGAGTCAATCGATTTTTCACAAACGATACTAAACATCCGAGTGGAAAGGTATATGGTGGCACCGCCGCACAGTGGCACCTTTTCTTAAAACCCGTGGCAATAATACAAAATTTCATGGCAAAATTTTGTGAAATGAATGAAAACATCGTATAAAGAATTACGTACTGATCACAATTCAAAAATGTTTTCCTTAATTGCAAAAAAAATTATAGTTTGTGGAGCTGCTCAAAGTCGACAATTTTTTAGAAAGCAAAAAAAAGGGTTATCTTGAAAAAATAAATGCACTTTAGAATTACAGTGTCAGAAACATTGCCGTTAGATACCTATTTTTAGTTATTTTTTTTTAAGGTATGTTTGTTTTTTATTAAAAGAAGTAGTAAAGTGTTTAGCAGATGCCCTACTAGGTCATTTTTACAAATAAAATAGAGCATATCTAAAAATGGTCAAATATGATCTCGCCCATATTTTCTGAGCATATTCGCTACATAATACTGTAAATAATTTAACTAAGTTTGGCCGCCGCAAGTTGCCGCTGTAGGAGAAATAAGAAGGAAACTGTTACAACCTCATAGCGAAAACGAGAAAAATTTTTTCTGATTTTTCAAGTATGTAACAAATTTTTTTTCACTGCAGCAATTTTTGTGTAAAATAAAGTTACTTGTTGCATATTTTTATTGCATCTCGTTAAATAGGTAGACATAACTATTGCAATTTTTGTATTTATTTCAATTTAAAAACACCTGTTATAAAAGTAAGCAGGTCGTTTTAAAACTTTTTTATACTGAATAAAATATAAACTGCAAGTATATATTCCAGTTAATTTTTTTGTTGCTCAAATTAGGTAGTTTAAACCCTTTTTACTTTTGGGTATAAATTAAACCGCAATTGTATAATGCAGCCAGTTCAGTTTTTACTTTCCAAAACTAGTGATCAGTAACAGAACTTATACAAATTTTATTTTAAAGTGCGATAATGTCATTTACAAATTTAGAATTGTTTAAATTATTCATTAACTCAGATAATGAAAATGCATTTAAATTGGCTATTATGGAAAAACTACACAATTTAACAGGATACCACGAAATGGACGTTCATAGCAAAATTCACTTCGTTTTCCTAGCAATTAAAAAAATGGCTTGCCTCACACCGTACGAAAAAAGCATTTATGAATAACAACCCAGACTGGCGAAACGGAGTTACAACTTTTGAAAACATCGAAAAACCGCATACATCCTCTGACAGCAAAAGAGGAAGACCTGCAAGAACTATAAACGAGTGTTTTGAGTACACAAGAAAACGTAAACTTGAAAATGACACAAAAGATATATCTAAATCGCATCTTTCAGAAGCATTATGTCTTAAGCCCAGTTCGACTGCAGAGAATCAAAGGGAGTATTAGTACTCCACCAAATGCTTTACCCACAAAGTATAATATAGAAGAAGCCTTAGCGTTGTTTATAGAATTGGGATTGACAAAGGAAAAATATTCTATTTTACGAAGCTCTTTAAAGAATCTTAATGTGAATATTCTTCCTGGATACAAAAAGATTACATCTGCCAAAAAAGAAGGTTACTGAAGTATCGGTAGAGGTAAAACTGCAAGACCTAATGGATCATACAGCCATACGCTTTATTCAAAGTTTGCCTGAAGAGGAAGCAGTATCACTTCCAGATAGGCTTACTTTGATAAATAAATAGGGATGTGATGGATCATCCGGTCAAAGTGCTTACAAACAAACAATATCGACTAATGACACAACGATTACAGATACAAATATGTTTATGGCTTCAGTAGTTCCTTTACGACTGAGAAGTGAAATCGCTGAGCATTGGAAAAATCCTCGCCCATCATCACTTTATTTTTGCAGTCCGATATTTTTTCAATATGCAAAAGAGTCTTCAGAAATAATCAAATCCACAGGAACGATATAAAAAAGCAAATTTCGGAAATAAAGCCTTCTGTTATTGATATAAAAAATGGGAAAAGTGTTTCGATTGATTATAAATTTTTTCCTACAATGATTGATGGCAAAGTCTTAAATGTAATAACAGATACCTCGTTAACTTTAAAGTCACAGAAAGACTTTCAAAATTTTTATGACTCAAGTGATGAGCAATATTATGAATATGGAATTTCTCCATTACATGCCAGAATTAGGTACATGGAGTTATTTTAAAAGTAGCGTATAAAATTCCGCGTGAAGGTAAATGTTTTGATATGAACGCAACACAAAAAGAAAAACTATCTGCTCGAAAAAAATTATACAAAATGAATTTCTTAAGAAGCTTGAGCTGAAAGTAGACTGCCCAAAGCAGGGGTATGGAAATACTAGCGATGGTAATATGTACAGAGCATATTTTGAAAATGATGAGGTAATAGCCCGAATTACTGGGGTCTACAATAATATTATAAAAAGATTGGCAGTTATCCTAAATGTTATAAACTCTAGAGAAGTGGTAAATGGCCCAAAGTTTGATGATTATGCTTCAAAAACTTCCCACCTTTTAAAATGCACCCTGGGAAGAAACTTACTCCTACGGTTCATAAGATTTTGGCTCATGGTAAAAGTTTAATTGAATGTCAATGCTTACCGATTGGGGAGTTGTCAGAAGAAGCCCAGGAATGCAAAAATAAAGACTACAAAAAATTTAGATACACGAATACTAGCAAAATTTCACGGATTAGACAGAATGCGGACCTTTTCAATATGTTGGCGGCCTCTTCAGACCCACTAATTTCATCACGAAGACATGTAAGATCTCGAAAGGATTTGGGAAGAACAAAATTATAGCTCCGATATGTTAAGTCTATTAGAAAACGCTCCCAATGTTAATGATTATTTCAAAGAGAACTAACGAATGAAAACCAATTATTCTAGCTAAATAAAATATATACTAAATAACATTATGTCTATAGCATAAATATATTAATATTAAAAATAATTTAAAAATGTGTTTCTGTAATGGAAATAAAAAAATTTAATATTGGTTAAACATGTTATATTAGAGTGTTTTTTTCTAAACTTTCGGATTTGAACAATGTGTATTGCAAAGCGCACCGGGTTAAACTAGTTACTTAATAAAAATTTACTTAGATTTAAATATTAAATGTATATAAAAATGTGTATTGGCGATACAAATAAAAAACTTATATTTAAAAAAACATGTTAACATTTAACTGGAAAAATTATCCTATTTTAACCGCAATTTTTGGAGCACCCTGTACCTCTAACAGTATTTTGTAAACATTATTTCGAAGCCTAAAGTGTCCTCTGTCAATATCTTTTTAAATCTTAAAAATATCATATTTCAAAAGTTATGATTTTTGCAACGAAAAAAGTCAAAAGGCGCCACTGTGCGCCGTCATAGTGCGTCAAAACGCACTTTCCTATGCCAGAATTCAACGAAGATTTTATACAAGCTACTTCTATAAATCTTACTGATTTCAAATTTACAGCGTCAAACGTGTTCGCCCAGGTACAAACGTTCAGAATGTTGCAAAATTATCTACTTTTTTCATTGCTGTCCATTTCCAGTTGAACACTGGAACACTAGCACTAGGACTCCAGACTTTTTATTAGCCCAAGAGGGAGACAGCTTTACAATACAGTTCAAGCAAATAAGCTGGCCATCAGCAGGTAGGCACAAACATATGGCTTGCCGTAATTGCGTTATCAAAAGTTTTGGCTTATACGTCCACGTGGTAACAGCTTCATGTCTGTGCTAGGAATCTGGCTAAATAAGTCGAGCCGAGATAATTTAACACTCTCTTATACTACTGTGGGCAAAAAATAGTAAGACTTTTTAATTTAAATGTCGCGCAGAAATCCATTCATCAAAATATCACATCAAAGTAATCATTAGTGTTTAGTATACGCTTGTCGTTCTGAAGTACAACAAGTGCATTCGGCGATTTTTACAATACGTGAAATTATTCAACAAAGAAGTTCCATTAAATTTTGTGTGCGGAATGAAATTTCTGTGCCGAAATGTTCAGAATGTTGCAAAATGATAATTGTGTATATCGCGAGCAAGTGTTTTTGATTGGTACAAATTATTCGAGAACGCGTTGACGACGAATCACGTCCAGCACGGCCATCAACATCAACTGATGAATAACACGTCAATAAAATCAAGGAACTGGTGTTCGAGAATCGACGATTAACAGTCAGAGACCTTGCTGATATCGGAGGGATCAGTAAAAACCATTTTCAAAGATCCTTTAGGCCTAAAAAAAGTGAAATCACGATTGGTTCCAAAATTACTCAATTTTCTTGAAAAACATGAAAAACGCTTACGACCCGGAAACAGACGATAAATCGGCCTAATGTCGTGCCAAGGGTGAGCCGAAGCCGAAAAAACCACGTCAAATCAAGGTCTTGTTGAGAATTTTCTTCGATCATCGAGGTGTGGTGCACTTCGAATTCCTTCCGATCGGCCAAACTGTCAACAAGGAATACTATTTGCGTGTTAGGCGTCGTTTGCGCGAAGCTATTCGTAAAGAGGCCGGAATTATAGGCCCACAACTCTTGCTTTTTGAACCACGATAATGCACCGTCGCATACCGCATTGATTCTTCGTGAGTTTTTCGCCAAATCCTTAATAAATATCGTTCCACAACCACCGTTTTCGCCTGATTTGGAATTTTGGTTTCAAAATTAAAACCTTAAAAAAAAGGAAACAATTGTTGTGTTTTCGTTGAATCAAAATTTATGACTAACTTTATTTTCAAAAATTCTCCTTTTTATATACAAAATATTTTATAGATTTAAAAAAAGAAAAGCATTCTTATATCTAAAAATTTTATATTTTACAAAAAATAAGAAAAAGCACTTATTTGTAGAGTTCATTATTCTTTTGATATGAATAAAATATACTTAAATTATTATTCTATTAGGGTTTATTATAACTATTTAGCTCCGTGTGACTTCTGAATGTTCAGCAAACTCAAGCGACCGCTCCGAGGAAACCGTTTTGAGTCAATTGAAGACATTAAACGTGAATCGCTACGCGCACTGAAGACTATTCCGGAAATTGACTTTAATAACTGTTGCGAGGATTGGAAAAATCGTTGGCATAAGTGTATTGCAGCTGGGGGGATTACTTTGAGGGGGACGAAATAGATTTGGCAGCATAAATAAAGAAATTTAAAATTATGAACTATTATTTGCCCACAGTAGTAAGTACTATTATTTGCCCACAGTAGTAAGTAAACCCTAATCCACGGTGCACCAGCATATGCCAGGCCAAGAGGGTGCTTAGTTTATTGTATGCGAACTCTGGATATCAGTCGTTCTTCAGTTTTAATACAGACCGACCCGTGCATGGGTGGACATATTTCTCTCCATTAGAGTGATGAATCAGGAAGCCCCGCAAGAGGCGGAGAGATTAATCTCTGAAGAAACTGAGGCTTTGATTGGCCAAGGGAAGAATCCGGAAGAGAAATACAAGACTGAATAGCGAGGAGTCGACGCATCAACTCCGGTGTTTATTGGCCAATGGATGAATTCTGAAGAGGACAAGAAAATCTCGCAAGAGATTGACGGGTCAGTCGGCAAAGATACTCCGGCGGAAGGGGCCAAGATGGTAGCGCACATTGTGTACGAATGTCCAGCACTGGCTAGCATAAGGCTTACGTCCACGGGCAGACCTTGTTAAATGTGAATTCCATTGTGGGCCTAAGCGTTAGGCAATTGCTAGAAATTAACAAGAGACTGCGTGGTGAGGAAGAAAGTTGACAGTCACCAGTAGAAAGTCTGAAATCACTACAGTCGCGAGTAAAGGCTAGTGGTAGCGCGAGAACTGAATTAGAGTAAGGTAGTCGTAAATTACAAATCGGATGCTTAAAATCAATTCGAGAAAAGAAATATCTTAACATTGATCCGGTAATACTATCAGGGCCAGGCGATTTTCCCATATCTAGAGATTTAATGATCGATTTTAATAACAATAGCCAAAATTTCATAGGAGCAATCACAGTGTCACAGATGTTTGGAATAGTGAAACTACTTATGTCATGTGGGGTGAAAACCTCTTCTAATTGATTTGCGAAGGCATTTACCTTTTCAGCTGAGCTTTTAGCCCATGTTCGGTTTACACGTCGTAATGGGGACTCGTAGGCAATAGGAACATTTAAGTGCCTTACAGCTTTCCACAGGCTGTAGTCCGTGTTTTTTCTTGGATCCAAATTTTTTATATATAACTCTTTAGCGGAGTCTGGTTTCTGTCTTAGTTTGTTACGTAAAGTTATTTGATATAAGTTCAATTGCGTCTAGACGTCAAGAGAACGACTATATTGTCATTGCCTTCTCCTTTCACTGACGATAGTCTGTATATCAGCCGATAATTGGTATAAATTTCTTTTAGCTGGTCGTTACCATTAGGGTTGCATGTTGGAAGGTAAGTGAGTGTTTACATACATTTTATGTTTCAACCAGTTCGTGTTTTTATTTGGATAGGAATTAAAGGTTTTATGTACAGTGTCAATACATAATTTCCTGTAAAATAACGATTGTAGGTGAATGGGCTGAAGATTGGTTATAGGACGAACTGACTACTAAGTGATCGCGTCTAAGATTTTTGACGATGACAAAAGCAATTAGATCTGGCAGTTTATTAAAGTCTATTGGCCAAAGTTTGCAGAAGCACATTTTGGGTACCCACCATTTCCTGAAACATACCCTGCATAGCGTCATACAATTTTTAACGACGTAACCTTCTGCTTCTATTGCACCTTTTATTTCTTCAGTAGGATCAGTAGTGCGTAACTTTAGCGATTCGAAAGTCGCAAAATTTGTCGACAATTTTTCTTGTTTGCAGTAACGATTGTGTGATTCACTTACTACTCGTAAACGATAGTAGAAATCGTTAATTTTCTGTTTATATAAATTGGTATCAAGTGGAATCTGTCAAAAAATATCAAATAAACGAAAAGGACAAAGGAGAATAAAAAATAACAAAGATTTTGTGGATACAATTTTTTAGTGTTTAGCTATTTTTGCAAAAGGTAAGTAAAAAACATGTGAGGCTTTTTTCACATGTAGCATATGCATACATATGTACCTTAAGGCCTATTTAGCCAACCGTTGAAATCGTAGATGTAACGTAAATGTTTGAGCGCTGATGATGCCTAAATCCGTGTCAGGTGTTTTTGACACAAACAAAAAAATCAAAAATATTTGCATATTAAATAAAAGAAAAAAAAACTGTTTGTTTTACTTTTTATTCCAGGTGTTTTTATTAAAAATATAAAATTAAATGGCTGAAGAAGATTTATTTATTACCTTGAATTTTTTGCGTATTTGTAAAATGTACAGGGGCATAAAGAAAAAACGTCGTCCATTTTTTAACAAATAACAAATAAAAAGCAATACATCTGTTCGAAACAATGGTGAGAGTACAGCATGTTTAGTATATTCGCCAAAAGTACGCAACTTATTTAAATAGTACCAAAAATTTAAAATACCTTTTTTAATAAAAAAAATTTTGATAGAGTTAAGTTACATACATATTATTTTTACATTATATACATTTTTATTGCACTTAAAAATATTTATATATCTTTTAATTACATATGTACTCGTATATTATTTTCATTATATTTCACAGGCATAAATTTAATCTTGAACTTTATGTTTTTAGCAGCATTTAATTTGAATTTTAAACCGATTTTCAAAATTATTTTTTTTAAAGAAATTTATACATATCAAATACTTTTGGAAATCGAGCGGATAAAGTCTTCGCCCTATTGTTATTGCAAAAATATTTTAAATTTGCATGTATTATCCGCAACATACCATATATTATTTACGCAGAAACGAAAACACCGCAAATTTATTAAAATATATCATGCATGTACATAAATTCATCATTTGAAATTTTAAAATATCAAAAAAAAAAAAAAATAGTACTGCAAAAGGGTTTTTGTGCCGTCTTCTCATTCACAATTATATATACCATCACTGGCTGCATCTGTCACGTAAGCTCGTAATGAAATTCTATTTTCTACAGGTTGAGACGTTACGGTTACATTTTACTACAGTCAGATAAGCATTTTCATAGCTACTCGTATAGCAAAAATTATCATCTGATTCAGTTACATTTACATTTCTACATTTACGTTCGGCTAAATGGGCCTTTACTGCCTTGTTCAATAAAAATGTTGTTTATACATGATTTATCACTACATAGTATACAACATAGTGGCTTTCTCTGTCCCTATATCCTTATGTATGCTTAAATCTTTAAAACTACGCAGCGGATTTTGATGCGGTTTTTTTAACAGACTGATTGAAGAGGAAGGTTTATACAGGGTGGCCCAAATGAGACGTAGTGATGTGAAACACAAATAACTTTTTTATTTTTTAACATGATTTATTTTTTCTTTTTGCAGATTATACAGTCCACAACAACGCATTAAAATGATCGATTTTTATTATTCTTCTCAACGATCAATTGTTCTGACGCAGACAAATTATCGCCGGTTTTTTACGTAAGATCAGCGCCGACATCTTCCATGATTACAAGTTTAGTTCGCCGTTTTGAGGAACTGGTTCCAGTTGCCGACCGTCCAGAAAGAGGTGCTCATCAAAATATTCTTACTGAAGACAACATGGAAACTGTGTATCAGAGTGTTGCAAATGATCCATCTGTCTCAACTCGTCGCCGTTCCGGCCAATTGGGTATACCCAGGACAACATTACAGAGAATTTTAAAGTTGGACCTTAAGATGTATTCATACAAAGTTCAAATTGTGCAACAGCTTCTACCGCAAGACCCCCAACAACGACTACAATACGCTATTCGCTTTACACAATTAGCCACACAAAATGATTTTTTAAATTATCTTTTGATGACGGATGAAGCGCATTTCCATATAAGAGGTTATGTGAATAAGCAAAACTGTAGGTTGTAGGGCACCGAAAATCCAACGGTAATACATCAGCATCAGTCACACCCAATCAGAGGCACTGTTTGGTGCGGTATTAAGGCTACAAAAATCATCGGCCCATATCTCTTTGAGAATGTGGATGAAACGCCAGAAACGGTCTCCGGGGCTTCTTACAGAACAATGATCGACAACTTTTTGCGGCCAATGGTGGAGCAACATCCTAATTTGTGGTTTCCACAAGCTGGAGCCACTGCGCATACTGCTGGGCAAACTTTGGACATGCTGCGTGAAATTTTTGGTGAACGCATAATTTCAAAAAATTTAGATTTCCCTTAGCCTCCTCGTTCACCAGATTCAACTGCGCCCGATTTTTTTTATGGGGTTATTTAAAAGACAAAGTGTATGTTAACAAACCACGGACACTTGGACAACTCAAGTAGAATATTCGAGACGAAATACGGCACCTGCAACCAGAAACATTACACCGTGTAATGCCAAATGCGCTAATAAGAGCCAAGGCCTGTATCGAGCAAAATGGTGGTCATTTGCCTGATGTCATATTTCACACATAGTCACGATAATATTCATGAAATGTATTTAACATATAAAAATAAATCATTTAAAAAAAACCGTTATTACAAGAGTTATACGTGTTTAACATCACTAAGTCTCATTTGGGCCACCCTGTATGTATAATAACATTCATAATATAGTGGAGAAATACTGTTATTTTTGAGGTACTAAGTATTGTATACATTGAAAAAAGTAAATAAGTAGAAATGTTGTGTATGAATTTAGATATTCCAAAGATAGCAGGAAATCTTCATGGTTTAGGGAAAGAAGAATTGTTTTACCATAAATTTAACGCGTGAGTTACGTATGTACTTCCACAACCACCCCTCGTATACATTAATTCAATAATAGCCAAATAAAAAAACAAACTTTAGGCTAAGTCAATGTCACTTTCTGATATGCTCACTAAATTTGTTGTTTATTTCCGTTTTAAGCCCAGTACTCTGTTCGAACTTGCGAAAAGTGTTGAGCAACATTTATTATTTCGCTTGAAAAATTTGACAATACGCTAGTGGTGACAATACTGCGGTTTCGAAGAAAAATGTCGTTTTTATGGCCTTTAAGTCTGCAACATTGTTTAATTATGTAAAGAAAAAACATATGTTTATACGTATGTACATACATATTTATGTACATATGTGTTTGATGAGTTGACAAAACTATTATTCGAAAGAATCGGAAGAAAAAGTAATAAAACAATATCATTAGCTTGTGCTACTGTGCAACAATTAATACAAATTGCTGTCGCTACCGAACAACTTTTGGAAGACACACGGTCTGTTTCATGACATTGCGGCTACAGTGTAGCTTATCGAAATTATCCCAAATATGTTGTCTTTTTTTTACCGCAGAAATAAGGATACGCTTTTCTACGTCACTAAATTTTCTTTTTTCATTTTCACTTTTTAATAATTTTACGCTTTTCTCCATTTTTATACTTTTTTTTGGCAGAACGAATTTAAAATTAAAACTACAAATGCTTAACTGATCAGCTGTTGTTTAAAATTCCGTGCGAAAAAAGTGCTGCTCATATTGTTTCGCAGTTGAAAAAAAATGTTGCCAGAAACATTTTTTAGTTGGAAAAACATGCCACAAACATTTCGTGTCTTTTCAAAAAGTGAACAGAGTACTACTACAGCAACATTATTTCTATTTTATTTCGCACGATGTTTTTTATAAGGGCTTTTGACAGCATTTCGCACGAAATCATGAATAGAGTAACATGCTTTATTTGTGAATAGCGTTTTAATTGCTTTGCAGCACGAATACTATCAGGTACAGCAGAAAATATAAATAAATAGGTCATTTAATGTATTTATATTTTTTTAAGAAAAGTTCAACGACAATTGAAATACCATATTGTTGAATCAACAAACATAAACAATAGTCGTTGAACAAAATATATTACAAAATCAATACTACAATGACCAAACAAAATCGATATTATTTTATGATCGATTTTATTTGCACAACATATTGTTCATAGAAATAAGTTTTAGACTAAGAAAAGAAATTGTATAAAAAAGAGAAATTTATTAATAAAATTCAGTTTGATTTGAAAACTATAAAAAATAAGATTTTTAAACTTATAATTGGCGTAGTCACGGAGTAAAAAATTCTTAAAAAAATTTTACTAAAAGAACACTTTTTTAACAAAGTGAAAAAAAACGAATATCAACCTTTTTTTAACAAAGTGAAAAAATGAATATCAACCTTTTTTTACAAAGTGAAACATTAATTTAAGTTAAATTCAAAGTGAAAATTAAATTTAAAATAAAAATTGTAAAATTAAGTTTTAAATTGTAAACTGTGAACGAGTATTCTATTCACAAAATAAAAAATGAACAAGTTCGATGCTAACGGGAACTTGGCGCAACCGTCTAACGAAGACCAAATGGCCCAAGTAATTGGAGCTCAGGAGGTATTACTGAATCATCTGAGAATCCAGATAGGAATATTACAACAACATCAACAGTAGGAAGCCCATCAGATGATCCAACAGGAATACCCTTTAAAACCTAAAGACATTATGACCAAACTCAGGCAATTGAAAGCTTTGGACAGCAATCACGATGTCAATGCCTTTATAAAATCGGTAGAAGCTATATTCGCATGGTGCCCAGAAAATAATCTTCATCTCAAGAATTTGGCGATGGCAATTGTGGTAAATGAGAAAATAAGCGGTGCAGTCGGAAGCTATATTAAAGAAGAACAACGTACCGTGACGTTTTCAACAGCCAAATATATTTATTTGATGAAAATAAGTCAGATATTTATAGACCACACAGAGTCTAAATAGATCTAGTTAATATAATTGTAGAAAAAATAGATATTCCAATGAGAATACACTTTGACCAAAATACCACACTCAATAACATTGTAATGAAATACACACAAATTAAGGCACTGGGTGACCCTACGGCTATTCACTTAAAATATAGAAAATTTTCAAGTACACATAACAAAAACACCAAACACTGACAGATGCAATCAAAATAATACAACACGAATTCTAACAGATACAATCAAAATAATACAACACCAAATACTAACAGGCACAATCAAGGCAACACAACAGCAAATACTAACAGGTGCAGAAAATTATCGAAGAAGAGTTTTCTGAAAATCCTGATGTAAAATTTGTCAAATGTTCACTGTTGGCAGTAGATATAGAAGATGAAGCTAATTTGAGGGCGCAGATTGCTCTATTTCACAAGAACGAAAGTGGTCACTGCGGCATAACAGCAACCTTTGAGAAATTGAAGACAAAGCTGTATAACCCTAACCTCAAAGAACAGATTACTAAAGTTATAAATAATTGTGACATATGTTCAGGAGGAAAATACGACCGAAGCCCGATAAAAAACAAATTTCATTTAACTGAAACACCAAAAACAATTAATGAAATTATCCATGTCGACACTTATGTGAATAGCAAGTGTGCATTTATTGTATTTATCGACAAGTTTTCAAAGCATGCTACATGTTTTACACTCACAGATAGAAACAGCAGAAAACTAGTAGCACAACTAGAGCAGTTTTTGGCACTTAAAGGCAAGGTTAAAAGAATGAATTCGACAACGAAAATGTCAAAGAATTTCTACAATCTGAAGGTATAGAATATCATATTACCAAGCCAAATAGTCATACCGGGAACAATGACACAGAAAGACTTAACAACACAATTACAGAAAAAATACGAACCTTGAATCTGGAGAGTCATTACCGATCACCCAACAAATATATAAATCTATTAGGATATACAATGATACATATCATAGCACAATTAAGTGTACGCCGTTACATGTTCAAAATCACACAATAGATCACACAATAATTTACAAAAGGTTATGTAAAGTTAAGAAATACAGAATATCAAAAGCAAATAAAAATAGGGAAATTTATACAGAGACTAGACAGGAAGGTTTTATAAAAAACTATAAAAATGTAAGACATAAAGAACAGATGAAATTTAGGAAAATGCCTTTGCAAGGAGTTCACACAAGCAACATCAAAAGACCTTACAAATCTAACAACAGCTTGATAACTGCTGATGAAAGACGATATGGGTGCTTTGGGAAAGAATGAATAGGTATTTATAGGTAATGAAATAGATACGCTATTAAGTAAATTAAAAACAATAACACCAAAAAAGAGACAAAAACGAGGACTAATAAACCTAGTATGACATGCATGGAAATACCTCTTTGAAACAATGGACAACACTGACCAAGAGGACATTACTAATCATTTTAATACAGTTGGCACTAACATACATAATTCTATAACAGACCGGAACCAACAAGTTAAAATCAATGATGATTTTAACAGGACAACACAACTGGTAAAAACTACTGTAACACAGAACCAAAATAATATAATGCGCTACATGGACGGATTACAGAGAACAGTAAGGGATATACTGACGAAAAACATATACCTAGAAAATTTACTTATTTTGTCTACATTAAGAAATCACATAGAACAAAAGTTTATACCAACAGCACAAAACAAAGTAAGCGATGCTAGTATCCAACCAAAACAGGAAATAGATGATTATGATATAGATATAAGCGAATTGATTTTTTTGATTACGTATGTACTTCCACAACCACCCCTCGTAGACATTAATTCAATAATAGCCATATACAATAAACAAACTATAGGCTAAGTCAATGTCACTTTCTGATATGCTCACTAAATTTTTTGTTTATTTCAACGACTTTCTGAAATTTGATTCCTTTTTCCGTTTTAATTGCTTTGCAGCACGAATACTATCAGGTACAGCAGAAAACATAAATAAATAAATAGGTCATTTAATGTATTTCTATTTTTTTTAAGAAAAGAAAAGTTCAACGCCAATTGAAATACAATATTGTTGAATCAACAAACATAAACAATAGTCGTTGAACAGAAAATATTACAAAAACAAAATCAATACTTCATTGACCAACCAAAATCGATATTAAGAAATTTTATGATCGATTTTATTGGCTCAACATATTGTTCATAGAAATAAGTTTTAGACTAAGAAAAGAAATTGTATAAAAAAAGAGAAATGTATTAATAAAATTCAGTTTGATTTGAACACTATAAAGAGGAAGATTTTTAAACTCATAATTCATGCGGGCCACGGGCAGTAATAAATAAACCAAAACTACTGGATCGATTTTAATCATTTTTTCAGTGAATGGCATAGGCTATATATTCTATACCCGTGCGAAGCCGGAGCGTGCCGCTAGTAAATCAAATAACACTGTCCCTAAGAGATGGTATAAATTTTAGTTTGACGAATTAATAAAAAAAAACACAAAAATATATACAACAAAAACAATTGACTAAACGATAGCGAATATTGTTTAAAAGAAGTTACTGAATACCAAAATCGTTAATTTTGTTGCTAAAAATGTTTAATAATACGATTATCTTTAAAAAGGAATAGTGAATGGCATTCCAGAACTATACATTTCCTTTATGACAATTATCAAATCTTTAACACTTTTTCGTTGATACATTAAAGCAAATTTCCTAGCTAATATTAACGAAGAAATTTATTATACCCTTAACATAAAAAACTAAAGCACCTGATTCTCTATTCAAAGGTACATATAATTAATTTAAATAAACAAATTACTTCAAATCTATATAATGGATTTTGTAAAAAAAAAAAAGTTTTTTATAGAATCTGTTGATTTAAACAAGAATAAGAATAATTATACCTGGAAGTCTGTTAATGTAATAAAAATATAATTCAGACAGTAGTAACGCATCGTAGAACAAACAACACACAAAAACATTAAAATCCTTGAAGGAAGATAATTAAAATGAAGTATTTGATTAGTTGATTAAATTGGAAGAAGAAAAATAACAACAACGATCAAAAAGTGTTGTTTGGAACAAAAATTGCTTGAAATTTTATTGAAGCAAAAAAAAAAAAAAGGATTTGTAGTAAAATTAAAAATAATAGATTTGAAGAGTTTTTGATAAATCGAAGTATTTTTCATATTAACTAATTGCATCTAGAATTGAAGATATTTCTTTATTTTGGAGTTATAAACAGATGTTTATGGCCCAAAACATTTTGAAAGTTTTTTGAAAAAAAAACAAATAAAAACCATATTTTCCAACAAAACTATTAGCGTATATATGAAAAAAATACGTAAATAAATGAAAAATATAAGCAGTTTGTTTTCATGGCGTACTAAAAAGTACAAACATACATAAAAATATCTTTAAGTGTTGAGGAGAAATGCAAAAGTTTTAATTTCTTTAATATCAATAAAATTTAACCAAAATTATAAGTTAATTTAACTAAATTCTTATTCAATTTAACTAAATCTTCGTAATATAAATAACGAAAAAGTAGCAGTTGAATCGAAGAAAGTTCTTCTGTGTAACTATGTACTAAAATAATAATTTTTAACTATACGTTTCGTTAGATTTGAATAAGGAGTTGGGTAGTTGTTTAATAACCACTATAATGCTCAATCAGGTTCAGACCGGGTTACTGCGCTAGGTTTTTTTAGTTGCGTAGGGACATTATAGTTATTCCTTCACCTTCACTAATTTAGAGGTGTGTTTGGGATCGTTGTGCTGGTGGAAGTAATACAAACGGCTAAGACAATTTTTCTGCCCTTTGCTTATTTTATTTTTTTTTGCAATATATTTAAATACAATTTGTCCATCGCGGTCTCGATAAAATCAAGATTACTAGAAGATGGTGATATATGGAATCTTTACAGCTGGGGTCAACTACTTTGGATCCATTTCAGGCTTTCTCCGTACAATTTTGCCATTATCTAAACTAAAAACATTGAACTTACTCTCACTACCGAAAACAAACGAAAAAGTTCTTATCAATATGATCAACGGCGTAACCTTTTTTTCATATAACCATTCACACATACGGCTTCTTACGCTAACCTGGCCATTATACCCATTCCGTTTACATTCGTTTCTTACAGTTTGGGGATCTACGGTAATTCCACCGTTAGGTTTTAAGTTTCCTGTAATTACACGCGCACTTGCTCTGGGACTATTGTTCGCTGTTCGTATAATTCTCCTCTCTAAGTCTATTCTTCTCGGATGGCCAATTCTTGGTTTGTTTGCCACTGTTCCGGTTTTTCTAATTTGTTGACATTATCACTTATTTCATTTATATTTTATATTAATTATAATTTATTTGTATTCACGGAAATTTTATACTTTGGTACTCTACAATTATTAATTTTTTTTTAATTATCGCTTTGTGTTACCGCCACTCTGTTGTTTATCAAAACTTATTGTAAACTTCACACTGAAAGATTACTAAACACACCTCGGCGGCATTACTGGGTTTAAAAATTTACTTTCTAGAACGATCCCTTGGTGAACACACCAAAAAAATTTGTAACATATGAAATATTAAAGTAAATTAATAAATACTAAAATAAATTAAAGTACAAAATTAAAAAATATTTCGGTGTTTGTAATTAATAGTGTACACCAGGAGCCGGGACGAATTTCCCGATAACAATTTTAAAAATTTTTTTGTGGTCAACGTTTTTTTAATTTGCTTCGGCAACAACCTTTGGAGTGAAGTGCGGAATACCACCTGGCCGATAAACTATAAGTCCTAACATTATGGATTCTTCATCTTCCCTACAGGGTCAATCGCCAAACCACCATCAAGAAGAAAGCATAACCACGCTACCTACAACTACACCACCTACATTCTCACAACCTACAACCCCTTGTCAAATCTGCCATAAGTCAACAGACATCAATAGCATCATATTCTGCGATGAATGTAAGTCTGCTTTTCATTTAATATGCGCTAATATAGACGGCAACAAACCTCAACAAGCATGGCTTTGCCAGAAATGCTCAACAGTAGAGTGCACCGCATCCACCACGTTCTGTCCGTAGCAGCTTTTTACACCTATCACGTTCACATTGTCCGCGCAAACATGCATTAGAGCTTCAACACCTAGAGGAAGAGACCAAACTTGAAAGAGAATTTTTACGCAAAAAATTTCAGATTCTTCAACAAGCAAACGCAGAAGGCAGCGACGCAAGTTCAGAAATAGCTTCCGTAAGTGAGTGGTTAAATGACCAACCAGACATTGCGGAACAAAACTGCAATCCAGGAGAACAAGCAAATCCTCCTATCTCTTGCAAGAACGATATAACTTTTTCAAATGGCATAATGTACTACACATACCCGAAACAAACAATAGCAACAACGTTACCTACATCATCCGATCTGCAATCGACATATGATCAGGTAATGAAAAACATGTCTAATACAACAGCAACAGCTATATCAAATAATTCATTATTAAACAACGCGTTTCCAAATGTCACGCCAACTATTAACAACGAAACACAAACTCATGTTACACAATCGGTAACAGAAAACGTAAGTAATAATAACCAAAACATTCAAATTCATAGTACTCAAACGTCGCAATCAGCAAACAATCCATACAATCCAACATTTCGCCAGCATCCATCGTGTACTTCTCAGCCTATCAATGCACCTCATACCTACGTCTCAACGAACCCGCAAGCATTTCTATTACCGCCCTCCGATTTTCGTTAGGCAGCTATCAAAGAAATCTCACACATCAACAAATGAACGCACGTCAAACTGTGCCCAAAGATCTACCAACGTTTACCGGCATGCCTGAAGAGTGGCCACTTTTTAGTTCCACGTATGAATGGTCCACTACAATTTGCGGCTTAACTGATGCAAAAAACCTTGTTCGTCTACAAAGGGCATTACGTGGAGAAGCACTGCGTTCGGTACAGCTTATATTGATTCACCCCTCTTGTATACCAGCTGCTATGTCAACACTAAAATTGCTTTACGGTCAACCAGAAAAAATTCTAAATTCTCTAAAAAATAGAATTAAATTAATGCCTGTACTCAACACAAAAAACTTACACGCAATTACCGCTTTCGCCGTCGAAGTAAAAGGCTTAGAAACAACCATTAAGGCTTGTGGTTTATTCGATGAACTAAATAATTCATCACTGTTGCAGGAACTTATTGTTAAAATGCCATCGTTTTTCCAATCGAACTGGGGCTCTTACAAAACAGAATTGATAAAAAATAATAAAAAGGCAAACTTAACAGAATTCACCAACTGGATTTATAATGATGGAATATCATAGTATAAACATTGAGACTAAGAACAATAAAACTATGTATACAGATACTCTCACGAACAAACAAAAAAATGCCTATGTTAATACACATGAAGAACATTATAGAAAGAGTTGTGTAGTCTGTTATGAACATTGCAGCAGTGTTGGTAAATGCAAAAAAATTTTAACAGCCGACAGGAACGAAAGATGGAATTTAGTAAGAAAATATAACCTCTGTAAAATTTGTTTACGCCGTCACCAGGGCACCTGTAAAAGTAACATGGCATGTGAATTTAAAGACTGTAAAGCTAAACATAATACGCTTTTACATAAAATAATAAATGAGAACAACGACACAAACGTATATAAAGAAGATCTAAATAAAAACAAAAATGTTAACATCAACACTCATGCTGCACACAATAGTAACAACAGCCAAACAACTTTGTTTAAGATTATTCCTATAGTAATTTACGGCACAAAAAATAATTTCATAGAAACATTTGCGTTTATTGATGAAGGGTCATCAATCAGCCTTATTGATGAGAAAATAATAAATGATTTAGAGCTAACCGGTGAACAAGAACCTTTGTGCTTGAAGTGGACCGGCAATATTGGGCGAAGTGAAGAAGGTTCACAACGAGTAAAATTGCATGTTTGAGGCCCTAATAAAATAAAACACCATTTAGAAGTTCGTACCGTCAAACAACTGTCTTTACCGAGTCAAAGCATCGACTATGAAAACTTATACAGTCGGTATCCACATCTTAAGGGCTTACCTATAAACGATTATGAAAATGCGGTTCCAAGTGTGCTATTGGGTATAAATAATTTGAAGCTTTGTATACCAACACGTATAAAAGAAGGTAAGTGTAATGAATCTATTGCTCTTCGCACTCGTCTTGGGTGGCTTTTATGTGGCAATTCCGTTGTGAAACACTCAAAACAAACTGAATATAGTTTTCATATGTGCGAATGTGACCGTGTTAATAATGATAATCTAAATGAGTTAGTAAAAAGATTTTACGCCATTGAAATGGTTGGCATTAACAATACAGCTAGTATGGTAGGAAAAGATGAGCAAAGAGCAATCGATTACTTAGAGAAATATACACGAAAAATAGGTAATGGACATTACGAAACAGCTTTGTTGTGGCGTTATGATAAATTTAAACTTCCAGAAAGTTTTGATATGGCAATGAAAAGGTTGAAGTGTCTTGAAAGGTCTTTGAAATCTAATCCACAGATGTTTGATGTGTTCGAAAAAACAATAACAGAATATTTAGATAAAGGATATATAACCAAACTTCAAAAAAGTGAAGGTGAAAATAAAACGTGCCAAAAAGTATGGTATTTACCAATTTTTCCAGTCCTTAATAAGAACAAACCAAACAAAACAAGAATAGTTTGGGACGCAGCTGCAAAATCAAAGGGTGTTTCATTAAATAGTATGCTGTTAAAAGGTCCAGATATGCTGGCGTCACTTCCATCTACTCTGTTTCGATTCCGACAAAAAAAAGTAGCCGTAAGTGGCGATATAGAGCAGATGTTTCATCAAATTTACATTCGCGAAGAAGATCGAAATGCCCAACGTTTTTTATGGCGCAGCTGCGATGAACATAAGGAAGTAGACGTTTACGTTATGAATGTTTTGATTTTCGGAGCAACTTGTGCACCATGTATATCACAGTACGTGAAAAACCTAAATGCGTCTAAATTTGAAAGCAATTATCCAGAGGCCAGTGCCGCAGTTAAAAATAGTCATTATGTGGATGATTTTTTAGTTTCCACCGACAGTCCGGAAGAAGCCAGTAAATTAGCGCGGGAAGTCAGATACATTCATAGCCCAGCTGGGTTTAACATTAGGAATTGGTGCTCAAATTCGCTTGATGTGATGCGGGTTTTAAATTCTGCAAACCTCGTAAATGATATTTGTCTAAACATCAGTGAATGGCTGGAAACATGGTGCTTGGAATATTCTGGGCTCCTATTGACGACATTATCACCTTTAAACTTTCGCCATCAATTACAAGTAGCGAACTACTTCTTGGAAATAAATACCCAACTAAACGTGAAGTCCTAAGAATATTAATGAGCGTATACGACCCGTTAGGTCTCATAGGCAATTTCTTGATGTACTTAAAAATAGTGCTACTGGAAATCTGGAGAAGTGGCGTAGACTGGGATGAGCCCATTTGTGAAGAGCAACTCATTAAATGGAAAAACTGGTTATTATTGTTGCCACATCTAATGAATGTTAAAATACCTCGTTGCTATCTACAAAGGTTTCAAAATTATAAAAATATAGATGTACAATTACATACTTTCGTAGACGCTAGTGAAAATGGTTACGCCGCCGTGGCATACTTTAGAATTACTGATGGCAACAAAATTTCGGTTTCATTAATTGGTTCAAAGACTAGGGTAGCGCCCTTGAAAGTTGTTTCCATTCCCCGGTTAGAACTGATGGCAGCACTATTAGGCGTACGTTTTGCCAAAATTATTTCACAGACTCATTCAATTAAAATTAGTTGCAAGAAATTCTGGTCAGATTCGCAAACAGTTTTGAGCTGGATACGCTCAGATCAAAGAAAATATCATCAGTTTGTAGCGCTTCGAATAAGCGAGATTTTAGACATTTCCGATATAAATGAATGGTTATGGATATCGGGGAAACATAATGTGGCCGACGAAGCAACTAAATGGATAAAAAACCTGATTTGTCTGATTCTAGCCGGTGGGTAAATGGACCAGGGTTCATGAAACTTTCCGAAAAGGATTGGCAGACGAAGCTCCACAACTTCCCACAAACTGACGTGGACTTAAAACAACACAATTTAGTTATTTTAAATGTAAAACCATTTATTAACATTGAACGTTTTTCGCGCTGGTGTAGAATATTAAGAGCTACCGCGTATGTTGTACGCTTTTGCAAACTTTTAAAAAACAAAAGTCTGTCTCAAAGCCAAACTGAATTGACACAAGAAGAGTTAGTCGAAGCTGAAACAATTTTATTGAAGCAAGCTCAAATGCAAGCATTTAGCAGTGAAATTGAGTATATTCAGCAAAACAAAACTTTGCCAAAATCTAGCTCTTTATATAAATTATCTCCTTATATAGATAGTACTGGTTTAGTTCATGTAGCTGGACGAATCGAAAATGTAAATATTGAATATGAATTTAAGAATCCTGTAATTTTGCCAAAATACTGCAGCATTACAAAATTATTGGTACTGCACTACCACAATAAATATCACCACATGAACCATGAGACCTTAGTAAATGAAATACGCCAGAAATACTACATACCGAAGTTAAGAGTTGTGTGTAAATTTTTTATAAAACAATGTCAGATGTGTAAGATAAAAAAAGTGATGCCTGTCTATCCACAGATGGCTAAACTACCTCGGGCACGTCTTGGATCTTTTCAGTCTCCTTTCACCTTTACAGGTCTGGACTTTTTCGGTCCTCTCTTGGTTACAGTAAATCGGCACAAGGAGAAAAGATATGGCGCTTTATTTACGTGCCTGACTGTTAGAGCTGTTCACATAGAAATTGTCCACAGTCTTACAACTAGCTCCTGTATCATGGCAATTCGTAACTTTCAAGCAAGAAGAGGACAACCAAGGGAATATTTTAGTGATAACGGCACTAACTTTGTAGGAGCTGACCGTGAGATACGTGAAGCACTAAAAGAGGTAGACAGAAATGAATTGATTCGCAACTTTACAAATTCAGCTACAAAGTGGTATTTCAATCCGCCTGCTGCACCACATATGGGCGGTGCGTGCGAAGCGTGAAAACAGTTCTTTACAAAATTAAACAACAAAGGTATCCAGATGACGAAGCGTTAAAAAGTATGATGCCAGAAGTCGAAAGCATTATTAACACCCGGCCATTAACATATGTTCAAGTGGAGAGCGAAAATGAAGAAGCCATAACACCCTTTTTCTTTTAGGAAGTTCCAACGGTGTGAAGCCGCTAGCTTCATACGATGATGAGGGTGTTGTTTTAAAAGGTTGTTGGTTACGTTGTCAGCAATATGCAGACAAATTTTGGAAAAGATGGGTAGAAGAATACTTACCCACCTCAACTTGTCGCACGAAGTGGTTCGAGCTGTTAGCTGTTGGAAAACTTGTGGTGGTGGTTGACCCAGGGAACCCGAGAAATGTGTGGCCAAAAGGCAGAATTATAGAAGTGTCCGTATCCGAAGACGGGCAGGTGCGCAAAGCAAAAGTCATGACGACATGTAACATATTAGAGCGACCTGCGGCAAAACTAGCAGTATTAGACGTGGCTCAGCATAGAAAGTAAGACATCGAATTGGTTTTCATCTTACTGGGGAGGGGCGTTACCGCCACTCTGTTGTTTATCAAAACTTATTGTAAACTTCACACTGAAAGATTACTAAACACACCTCGGCGGCATTACTTTACCCACTATTCGTGTGACAAAATGGAGGCACAGCGTGGGTTTAAAAATTTACTTTCTAGAACGATCTCTTGGTGAACACACCAAAAAAATTTGTAACATATGAAATATTAAAGTAAATTAATAAATACTAAAATAAATTAAAGTACAAAATTAAAAAATATTTCGGTGTTTATAATTAATAGTGTACACCAGGAGCCGGGACGAATTTCCCGATAACACTTTGTTTTAGAGTAAACTCCACTGTACTTTGTAAATAATATTTTTAATTCATAAAAATTTGCTGGAGCACCGATATAGTAAAAAACATTGACTTTTTTGGTATAAAAAACGTGCTGTTATATACATACTTTCATATAAGATATGTTACGCGTAGAAATGTGTCTACATATTACTTTGCAAGTATATGAAGGTTGAATTTTCGAACCATATACTAAAAAGTAATGTTTCCGTCGTTTTTTTATATAACTTTTTAACTTTAAAAAAAACAAATATCGTAGTTTCAAATTTGTATATACTTTTTGGAATTTTTCTTAAACACATAAGTGGAATTTTGGTTTTCCTTATTTATTTATAAAGCGTTGCAAGAGCAACTTAGGGCTCAATAATAAGATTATAAAAGGTATAGGAGACGATGCTTTCTAGTAAACGCATGGAAGTAATTTACAAGCAAAAACACAATAATTTTGAATTTTGTTCCTTTTTCCATTGTTTACTCATTATTTTACAAAAACACATTCGAATGCATTATATTTACTTAAAACCTGCTTTGGCGTTACACACAAACATTTAGGAAGGCAGCATTTCAACATTTTATTTATATAAATGTATACAACAAGTACTCTTTGTACTTGACATCGGAGAAATGAAACAGAATTTAATAATCAGAACACCCTTTGACTAAAATGTGAAAAAAGGCCCGTGAATAAATGTACCTTATAAGACATAACTAGATAACATGTTTTGCTTACTGTTTGAAATCCGTGGATCCATGTTTTTTATTATCTCTTTAGCTTTATCTATACATTTTCTATACTTCGTATCATATAATGCTAGTTCTTGTTCCCGAATGCTAAGTGTATTTTCCAACTGCGCGATTTTATTTGTTAGCATATTATTTTGTGCAAGAGTATCCTCGAATAGAATGGCTGAAAAAAAAAATTAAGTTGAAAGCTAATTTTCTTATTGGTAAGTTATGTTAATTACAAAGAGAAAAATATTATTCCTTATTTTACGAGTATGATATAAGCCTTGGCTCCATGTAAAATACCTTTTTGTCTGTGCGCAAAATATAATAAAAAATATACAAAATTTTGAAGGTTATTATATGTTAAGAAAAAAACAAACTTGAACTTAAAACCTAAACATCCTTTTTGCATTGTGTGTTCTTAGTTATATAGAGTGTTTTTACCGTTTGGGTTTTGACAATTTAAAAAAAAGGACATTTTTAAAAGTGAAAGAAATATTCATTTAGGCCCATAAATGGATGCCAGCCATTTACATCATAAATAATATTTCATTTAAGTGTTGCACGAGGCTACGCCGTAGGTGGTCTATCCCTGAGCTCCAATTTTGCCAT
This sequence comes from Phania funesta, assembly GCA_963932375.1. NCBI lineage: Eukaryota > Metazoa > Arthropoda > Insecta > Diptera > Tachinidae > Phania > Phania funesta. The sequence goes on along the minus strand of OZ010653.1, from coordinate 69,451,308 downwards.
ACTTTTGCCAACACTTCGGTCAGTATCTCACCAATGGTAGTGTTGTATTCCAGCGCGGGTGTTGTGGCTGGATTTTCTCTCTACACGAGAGAGCATTATACTGAGAGATTAATTGCTCATCAAACTTGCCTCTTAATAGGTTCATGGTATCACGTGCCGTGCCGCATATATCACCATCTTGTTAAAACCACATGTGAGCAAGTCCAATTCTTCTATTTTGGACAACAACAGTCTATAATCAACGCAGTCTATATTGCTCCATTGACTGTGACGTTTCGATTTTCAACGTTCCTAAAGAAGTACGGCAGTTCTTAAGTTGCATCTAGCCGCTCATTAATCTAGTACCATTTAGTACCCATTAAGCAAAAAATTAGCTTCGCCGCTGAAGACAATTTTTCATTTTGAAGTGGCAAACATTTCTGAGCATTTAGTAATTCATAATACTAAGCTTTAAAAACTTATTTATATATTAAAAGTGTCAGATGCCTTTTTGGAGTACAATGAACAGTTTCTGTTTGAAAATTTGTTTATATATATGTAACTACGATTTCTAGGCTGGGGTATAACTCCACGTCGCCAGAACTCCAGTGAGTATTCATACTAGTTGCATGAACGAATAACAATTAACTCTTATTTTTCATATATAATAGTGAACTAATACTAATGATCAGGGCTGCGATATTTTTGCAAATTTGTGTTTTTAAGCACTAACTTTTCCACATCAATGAATTTGCAAAATATTGTTATGCATTTGTTAATGCGTATTTTCTGACAAATGCATATTTAATTGCATGTTTTATAATAAGTGTTTATTTTAAATAGAAAATTCGAGTTTTTTCCATATTTTCAATTTTAAAATCCACCAACTCATATCCAAAAACTACTTGGATTTTTTATATGTGTATATATGTATGTCTGGTGAACACTAGTTAAAAAAAAACAACTTTTCAAAACTAAATCGTATGAATCATGCAATTGTATTTTTTCCACTTTTTTTATATACATACATATACAAAGTACTCATTAATGTTTAGTTGAATAACTAGAACGCTCATATTTATTCGCGTGACAATTGGAGACCCCCAGAAAATAACTTTTAAATATCTCTTACGCACCTGTAGGACATAATACTCGAGAAGACGGAATTAATATTTTGGATAGAGCCGTAGGTAGTTCATTCAATCAACCACTTTAGAGTCATGAAATAGCAGCAACTTCAATGTTTAAAAATTTGCGCCATTCTGGTCATTAAATTTTCAGATAAAACAAAGTTTCGCACTTGGTGGCAAATATTGGTGCATAGCACTTTAGACTTGGTAAGAATATTCATTCTTAAAACTATTAGTAATTCAGTTAATCTGACGAACAAAATCTTAAGAATATAAACTAAATGCACAAAATTTGGTGACCAACAGCCTTCCCATTTTTTAAAAACGATGCAAAGCTTGGGCCTGGTCAGGTTGGTGATAATGTATTCAAATCTATATTCTTCATCGTTTATGTGACCGTGGTTTAGTACAGACGTACATAATATTTCGCGCATAAATAATATTAAAAAATACAACTGAGCAAGTGAAGATACACAACTGAACAGTTAGAATAAAAAAAGAATATACAAAAACCAAAAAAATATATTGTGTATTAAATAAACACAAAAAAATACAGTGATAGCCAGTAAATGGGTATACCAAACATTAATGAAAAAAATATATAAAAGGTAATAACAGGTATTACTCTTTTAGTTATACAAATGCTAATAATGCAATGAATAATAAAACATATCTTCGCAGGTAACAACAACAGAAGAAACTACAAATTTTCTAGGTAATATTTCAAAAATAGTACAACAAACCAACGAAACAGGTATTATAAACAATCCCGTACAAAAAGTGCAAAGAAGTATGGATCATTATATAACCATAACCAAAAGGTAGGCCAGTAATAAGTCTTCGCAGCAAGAGCGCACCGCTAAACAATATAAAAGCTCTCAAATAGCTGCAATGCCGATAAGTGAAAATAGATTCTCTGCACTTGCTATAGCGGATGATGAAGCTATCAGAGAACAAAAACCTCCCCTAATTTGCTTGCGCGAGCAGATATCTAATGAAATTGTTAACATGTTGGTCCCAGCTTGTAGGTAAGGAAAGTTTTTATGTAGCTTCAATAGGAAGAGCAGAAAGTCAAGCAACAAAAATTCAACTACATACGGAAAAGAATTATCGCCTTCGTAAGCCTACTTGAAGCAGAAAATAAAATACACTACACCTACCAATTAAAAAGTGCTGAAGGTTTTATAATTGTTATAAAGGGAATTGACAGTTTTGTTTCGACTGAGGCAATAAAAAGTGCAACAGAAGCGGAAGGTTACGGTGTTAGGGCAGTGCAAAATCTCCTCAATAATAGTAGAGTTTCCCAACCAATGCATCGTGTTGAAATTGCATTTAACGCAACTAAGCTAAAAACAAAGTATTCCGTTCATCCTATCTACAGATTGCGTTCTCTTGAATAGCAGAACAACTGTAAAGGAGCCGTTAAAACGTAATGATCCTCGTCAGTACACTAATTGTCAAGAATTCGGGCGCACAAAAACTTACTGCAAGTTTCCATCCATTTGTGTAGTTTGCGGCGACGCACAGTGGTTCAAGATGCAAATCTAGCTGGAAAAAAGTCAATTTTTTATGTTTCAAAATTCATATAATTTGTTTGGTATTTGTTAGACAACTATCCACTGTACATAACTGTATATCATGTTTTTTTATTTTTTTCTTATTTGCTTTGTTATGATGCTTTCAAAAAGATCAATTGCATTGTCTCTGTTGTTATAGGAGGCCAGTCGAAACAGTAACACATTTTGAGCTTCTTTTTTTTTATATTGCATTATGTCAGGTATGTTCTACCTATATTATAAATAAATTTTGAATTTAAATGTTTTGTATGTAAAATAATGGGTAAAAGGAAATATGTATTTTGTGAAGTAAATATTTATAATTTTATAGTTTTTAGAGTAACTTTTAAATAGGATTCCCGGGGATTCCCGTGAAATGAATTATACCCTGTTTATTTGTGTAATGTCCACTTTAGATGAGAAAAAAATTAGCTGCAATTATTAACCGGTAAACTTTTTATATACATAAATAGATTACATACCCATAACACGGAGAGAACTATGTGATGTGTGGATTGCCGAAGTACGAAGCAAAGAAAAGGCAAATGCTGTTATTAAATATTTTTTTGCTAAGAGTGGGTTACTGAAAATTAAAATAGAAGATTATTGCGGTAAAGTTAAGTTAGCTGTATGGAGTTTAACATATTCAATTCACGAAAGATGGATAAAAGCAAAAAGATCTAAAAAATAATTTGAAGACTCCAACAAAATATGGTTAGATGGAGTTTTTTGTCTTCCGTCTGAGAACGTATTAAAAATTCCAGAAGATTTAGGGATCCAACCGTCAACGTCAAATTTTGGCAGACCTCGATCAGATTTTTTAGGTAAATCTGAAAAGGGAAAGCTGTTGGAAGTGTCTGCTTTAGTCAGTGAATGTTCACCTGAGAAACTAGCTTTCGCTGCTGGCGTTAGTCTTTATAAATCTGGCAAGAGGGATGCTGCCGCGATTCTAAACATAAATGAATCTCCAACAAGAGCAACTAAAATTAAAAAAATTGTTAATGCACAATCGAATGAACCAGTACCATATATCGATGGAAAATATACGAAAGCAAGTTGTGCGATGCGTTCCTCTACTCAAAGATGTGGCATTTGTAGAGCAATACCAACCACTATTTACATGAAATTAAAGCCTTGAGTGTAAGGGCCAACCTTTACGAATATGGATTATCGACATCGCATGCATGGATAAGGTGCCTGGAATGTGTATTGCATCTATCCTTCAAAATTGAAATTAAAAAATGGCAAGCTCGTAGTGAGTCCGATAAAGCTTCACAGAATAAAAGAAAACAAGAGATATGTAATGCTCTGAAATCAGAAATGAATTTGCTTATTGATATTCCAAGGCCGGGAGAGGGAAGTACAAATGACGGTAATACCGCTAGAAAATTTTTTCAGCAACCTTCTTTAGCTTCTCAAATAACAGGAGTAAATAAAAGTTTAATAAAAAGGCTAGGATCAATTTTGACTATGTCATCTGGTTATGGAATTAATGTAGAAGCGTTCCGAAAGTATGCAATGGATACTGCGGAACTATACGTGGAATTGTACGAATGGTACTATATGCCATCGAGTGTGCACAAAATTTTGATTCACGGCGCAGACATAATTCAAAAGGCGGCACTTCCGATAGGAATGATGTCGGAGGATGCGCTTGAGTCTCGGAACAAAGTTTTCAGATTTATTCGTGAACATCACACTAGAAAGATGTCACGAGAGACAACAATGGAAGATCTTTTCAAATATTTGCTTCTGTCATCAGATCCATTAATTTCGTCTTTTTCGACAAAACCATTTCTTAGTCCATTCTTAGAATTATTAGATGATGAAGAGATTTCGTTACTTTTAGATCCTCTCATACAGGAAGATATAGAATGATTTAAATAAAATATTATTTTTTTATATATTAATATTATTATGTTGTTTTGTATGTACATATGTATATTATATGTTAAATTCGCAATTATATATTACAAAGAATATGTTATTTTAAAATTTTTCATATTTACTATTAATATTAGAAAGTTGTTCCCGAAAGCCTCGTTCGACTGCGCACATGCAGTCGAATTTTAAAATTTCCAAAATGGGTTTTCTTCACTTCTTAATTAATACATTAATATTCTAAATCGTTACATTTTGATATTCTTAAAAACGCCATTAAAAATCGCCACGCCCATTTTACCTACAACGCCCACTTTTTACACAAAGAATGTTTTCGATAAGAAGTATATAACACCAAAGTTTCATCGTTCTAGCTGCTTCCGAAGAGAAGTTATGACTTTTTTCCAGCTAGATTTGCATCTTGAACCACTGTGCGACGCCCACCCAACTTCGCAATGCAATCTTCCAAAACCGATCCCAAGATTAAAAAATGCAGCAACTGCAATGAAACCTATACTGCAAGCTATAGGGGCTGTAAAGTCTTCCAATACGTAAAAAACTACACCAAATCACACGTATGCCCAAGCACTGAAAAATGATGGACAATTACCTAATGCTTCCTGAGGTGAAAAGTCATCATAAAAGAGGGCCCACAGATACCGTTTACAAACAGTTCGAATTCAATCGATAACTTAATACAAACCATAAACAACTTTATGACAACAATGCAGGGTATGTTTCAGGAAATGATGCGCACCCAAAACATGTTTCTGAAAACTTTGCTAAGCAAAAAACACCCTGTCGGAATATCAAATCAAGAATCAACTTATGACGACCTTTCACAACGATCCACTCTTAGGAGGGCATTGTGAACATAAGAATTTTTTTTTTTAAATATGTCGAAGGATGTGGCAAAGTGAGACCTGATAATAAAGAAAAACTAGTGATAACACCTACACCGTTTGGTGTGGTCGTGATATAAAGTTAGGACAATTTTTCAGCAGCTTGTCACTATGAAACAATAGGAACAATGGAACGTAAGTATAGGGCCTTTAAAGAATATTTAAGGGCTTATGTTCATGAAAACTTAACTGATTGAGATACTTATTTAATATATTTCACCTTTTTTCACAACACCACGACAAACAAAGTGTTTGATTATAAATTCTCGTCATATGTATTAGTATTTGGCAAAATACCGACAATGCAGAACGAATTGATAGGGAAGACAATTGATTCTATACATAATATTGAAAATGACAGTAAGGAAATTAAGTATCGGTTGCAAAGATACATTAAATTGAGAAACATAAATAACGAATGTTACGACAGACATGTGAAACTTATGATAGTAGAAATTAATGAAAGTGTAATGATTCAGAGAGAACCATACGATAAATTTAGGAGTATATATGACAGTATATGATAAAGCAAATAAAAAAGAAAGAACAGTCTTAGAAAACAAAATTAGAAAATTGACCTAATTATATATCATCTCCTTTCCCTACATATAATTGTTGTAAACATACAAAATAAACTGTATTATTCTGTCCTTCAAGAAAAAGGACGATGGGAAATCACCCAATAAATATACAAAAAAACTCTGCAAAACAGAGAAGTACAGTGCAGTTTTAAATAAACATTAAAATGCAAAAAGAAGAAGTCGTTTAAGAATAGTGGAAATAATGTGGTGTGAAAACCTTTTCTTAGTGATTCCCGAACGCATTTGCCTTTTCACGTCAGTTTTTACCCAAGTATGGTCTTCAAGTATTAGTGGGGTTTCGTAGGCAATAGGACATTGTAAGTATAATCCGTATTTTTCATTGGATTGAAGTTTTTTAAAAAGCTGTCGATAGTGAATTCGTGTTTATGTCTCAATTTATTGCGTAAGGTTTTTTGGCATAACTTCGTTTGCATTTTTATGCTTTCTTAGCCTTTTTTTTATCAATAAAAAATGTTGACTGGTACGATTTGATTTTAGCTGATGGATTTGTTGACGTTGCAGCTCTGGCTGCAGCAGTCATGACGTCTGTAAAATGATATACAGCTGGTTGAATATCAGCTAGATTTCTCAGTGGGATACTTAAAGATAACTGAGAGCTCACATACATTTTATATTTTAACCAATTCGTGTTTTTATTTGGGTAGAAAATAAGGGTTTCAAGTGTAAAACAACAATTTTAGGTGAATGATCAGAAGATTGGTCACAGGATGAGCTAACTAATAGTTGATCACGTTTGATGTTTTTTTTTTTTGTTATAGCAAAATCAATAAGGTCTGGTAACTTATTAAAGTTTGTGGACCAATAGGTGGGTTTACCGCCATATACGTCGTCTAGCTTGTTTGCTTGAACTATATAATACAACTGCGAACCTCTAGGACTACGAAGTCTGAAACCCCAATATGTGTACTTTGCATTGTAATCGCCAGCGGCAATAAACTTTTGTCCTAGTGTAGCAAAGAATCTGATGGTGTTCGATTTTATGCCTAGGCGGGCAATATACTGACGAGACTACAATTTTAAATTCAGTAAGAGTTATAGTCGTGGCTTGCAAAAAGCCATCGCTGAATTCGGCCAATAGAAAATGCCTTAAGTTTTTCCGGACTATAATGGCAGTTCCACCACATGCCCTTTTGCTTGGGTGTTTGGTATCATATGTAAAAAACCCATCAGTTCTAAAGTAGTTTTTTATAGTGAAGTGTGTTTCAGAGACTAATAGTATGTCTATATCATGTGCTAGCAGGAAGTGTTTTACTTCATATTTATGTTGGGAGAGCCCGTTAGCGTTCCAGAAGCACATTTTTAACTTGCAGAAGCATGTTTTGGGTTCGCATCATTTCGTGAAACATACCCTGCATAGTTGACATAAAACTCTTCATTGCTTGTATTAGATTCTTGATTGAGCTCGAATTATTTGTGAGGGGTGTATGTGTACCCTCATTTAAGACGTGAACGTATGACTGTTTATGCGCGTTAGAACTTTTGGCATTCACATTAGCTAAATCACTTCTCAAAGTTTAGGCATACGAACAGCGTGGTTTAGTGTGCGGAAACCGAGGACATTGGGAAGCCCTTCTTATCATATTCAGGTTTACGTACGCATTATTTTTTACGTGTTGGAAGACTACACAGCCTCTATAATTTGCTGCGTGGTTTTCACCACAGTTGCTGAATTTTTTTTACCATGAAGTCGGTTTTGGAAGAAGAGCATTCCAAAGTCCAAAGCATCGCCATAAAGAACGCATACGGAGAGTAGTTTGCAGCAAGTTTTTTTGTATCCGAATTTGTTGCACTTGGTAGGTACACTGACGGGGACCATTACCGTTATTCTTCTGTTTAAAAGATATCGCAAGTTGTATACGTGATGAACCCAGTTTTTGGCTTTTAGCGTTAAATACTTGGGGAACTTTATTCTTATTAAGAAAATTGTGCCCTGACCTTACGACATAGCCTTCCACCTCTCTCTATGGCACTTTTTATATACTAAATGGGAACAGAAAAGAACTGTCAATGCGTACGTATAATAGCTCGTATTTTCAGCATCGAGTCGACTTGCGATAATTCTTCTCAGCGCCACATAAAAATTTTGTTTACCTATGAGTTGGGACATCATATTTACAATGTCATTTGATGTTTGTTCACGCAAGTAAACTAGTGGTGGTTTTTGTTCCCTACTGCGGGTTCGGTATCTTCAATATCCTGGGTAGTAAGTAGAGAGAATCTATTTTCACTTACCGATATTGCAGCTACTTGATGAGCACCTTTGTATTGTTTGCGGTTCGCACTTGTTGCAAGGACTTAGGACTGGCCTTCTTCTTGGTTATGGTAATGTACCAATCCATATCAGCTTGCACGCATTTAGATACAGTACCTGTTTCTTTTTCTTGTTGTACTATTTTTTATGTAGCACCTGTAATGTTTATTTGTTGAGTTTTATTTGATGAGTTCGTTGTTTCTGGAGCAGACATAGTTATATTTGCGGATAATGAGCGAGTTATGTCGCCACATCAACCCCCACCAAAACCCAGAAGACACGAACAACAACAACAAATCATTTAATTTATTTTATTGTGTTCTATCTTATTCGATTTTACTTAATCGACACACTTAATAAAATTCTCATTTTAATTTTAAATAGCTTAGATTAGCAATATAAAACATTATTTTGGTGACAAACTAAATTGTAATAATATACACTACTGATATTAATTTTCTCTTTAATTTAAATTATTAAAATCAGCAAAATAAAACATTGCAACAATTTTGTACTAATTAATACATACCTCCTGTTTACCAACTTTTGTACAATTATTATTGTTGCTACATTTTTCTTTTCTTTAATTTTAAATTATTAAAATCAGCAAAATAAAACATTGCAACAATTTTGTACTAATTAATACTTACTTCCTGTTTACCAACTTTTACATAATTATTATTGTTTTATTCTTTTACTCCATTTTTTCTTGTTATTTTATTTCTCTGACTTATCAAAATTATTTTATTTACGAACCTTCATGTTAAGTTAATTTAAACAAATAAAATTAATTATTGGTGTAACCTTCAAGAGAGAAGAAGTGTTTTATTTGGTAGACAACATAGTTATATAACTAGCGCGTTCGGTCAATTGGCCTGAGGGTTAAAAAGGCACTGTCATATTTTGTATTTATATTGTTCATTTCATTTTTAGCAGCTGTATAACTAAATGAGTAATCAGCATTGTTGTTATTCTCTTTAGATTTTTTTTACCGGTTTGAATGCCCATGCACTATTTGTTATTGTATTATGTTGTTGTTTATTTTTCTTTATTTTTTTTTTTTTCTTTAAACTTCACTATGTTTCTGCACTTTAATGCGCTTAGTATGCCGTTCGTCTGCAATCAACCACGGTCACAATGGCAATGAAACATTTTTTGTGTCTCACCTAATTTTTGTGTCCACTGTAAGCATCATGTAATTAACCCAACACTAAAGCCAAATAGAATATGAGACTGAATATTTTTCCAAATTTCATATTCTTGCCTTTTGTTTCTTGGGTTAGAACGAAGTTTACACTACTCTAAATTTTTGTTATCTAAATTCTTTGTTATCACATGCAATTTCGCTTCAGCCAATTATCGATCGGCAATGAAAGCATTGTATGTATTTCAGTTTCATCTGGGTTGATTTAAACCGATTGTGATGAAGTAAACAGGCACATGCATGTTTCGCCGTGCCCTGCAATTTTATAAATTTATTGTTTGACGTAACTTTGTCGAACAACCATTGTTAACTTTTCTGTTAAGAAAGAATATAAAAAATATTAACTTAAGCCTAACAATTAAATAGCTTAATATTAGTAATGGTAATTCGATAAATTAACGTCAAACACTTTATATATACATGATAATTTTATTAAAATTATATGAAAATTCTGAAGCGACATTTTAATTAATGTCTAATATTGACTAACTATTCAATATTGAAAAATGCTGTTCGTTCTGTCCGTCACTACTACTACCACTACCATTTTGTTTTGCTTTACGAATGTAAATTCCCAATTCTCTCCACATCCCACGTTGAATTTCGTGCTCACGTACATGTATAACCGATTTATCCTTTTCGCTTCAATATATGAGCTATGGTTTCTGCACAAATTAATTTTATCTGTCCAGCAAAATCTGATTGCTTGAGGCTTATTGCCAACCCAAAAGGACTTTATTAAAATTTTCTTGTAGTTTATTTGGTATTAAAGTTTCGACGAATAGCGACTGATCAATATAATCCGATTTTTCTGTGTCGAATTGTTGTTTGTCTCGGGCTTTGTGCTTTGCCTCGACGAACTATGAAATCCTTTGCAAATTTCCGAAAACTCTTTAAATACTTCAAATTTCAGTAAAATAAATTGATCTTTGAAATATATGATATATATGTATATTCATTCTATTGTCTAGTGTTGATGTACTACTGTTCTGAAACCCTGTTTTCAATTAAAAATGTTAAAACTCAATCAGGATTTATAGTAACTAGTTTTTAATTCTATAGCTTTTGTCTGCTTTCAGGCCATTTTATTCCTTTTTTTAATTTGAAAAGTATTTATTACACGGTCAGCGTAGTCGCACTTTATTCAAGTCAAAACGAAAGTATAATACAAGCAAAAATTTAAAATTAGGTACATTTTTGCCTATTCTATATTTAGTTCTACATTTCATTGACCCAATTCTAAAAAGTGGTACGATTAGTAATTTTATAAAGTTGCTGAAATCGTTTGGGAAGATTTGAGAAATACTGTATCTTAATAAAACCAAAAAAAAGTGGGATTATTTTACGGGCACAATAAACTCGCAAATTATTTTTTTACAAACGTTTGCATATACTTATTAGTTTTTAATTATTAATTTAATACGTTAACTCTTGCCCTCTTAAGTACACTATCCACAATCGATCTTATTGTTAATTAAATTTGGGTGCTGAAACTTGCAGGAATGACCCATTTTTTCACTTGGGATATGACCTTTAGTTACTCGTTTCTTTGACACTACGTACCATTTCTGCCTATTTTTACTAATTAATACAAGTGTTATGACGAAAAGAATTATAATTGCCATACCTGTGCTTGCACTAATTAGATGTGTAATTTTATTCTTACTGACTAGTACTCTAATGTTCCTTTGTTTTATGTTCCTTTTCGTTTTATTTCTAATTTATTGCAGGCATGAGTTACCTTGACCACTTTTTCTGTACATCAGTTTTTAAAAATTTTTTCAGGTTATCGGTTAATATTTCTGTTCGGTTTAATACTATTGATTCATTTTGGATATATAGCAGTGGTTAGATTTTATTTTATACAGAACATTAGAAGAAAATTGAGGTATGAGTAGTGTTAATATGATATTATTATTTAGGAAGAGCACGAAAATTGTTTAATGTTACTAAAGCTGTTAAAGTCCAGATTCAGCTCCTTCTGTGTGAAGATGTCAGCGGGTATAACGCCTGACTTACAACCAAATACAAGTTGTCCAATATCCACGACGTAATTGAAGATAATGAACTTTATCTTCAAGTAATTGTTGTCTGTATATGTGTTTTGTGATATTTTAATCTTTTCGACCATCAAATTGCTTAAGAAAGTTAAATTGTTAATTGTGCTGTTGGTAATCTGCTCATTGTAGTATATTTTAGATATATAACATATTTCCTATTCGTGGTCACTGTCCATGTACCCTGCGACAAGTGGTACCATTTAATGTTCCTATATTCTTAGAAATTAATAGCATCGTTTGAAGCAGCGTCTATTAATTATAATATGTTAGCGTAGCAGATCGTCTTCTGTTCTCCTGTCTTGATCAGTATGCTATTGTTGGTTAGTTCTTGAGCATCCAGTTGTGCAATCGTAAGTCGAATTTTCATATCGCCCAAAAAAAACATTGATTAGATGTATAATGTTCCTTTGGAATTTTGCAGATTGTTCTAGTTGTAACTATAGTATTAAAATTCTGTGCTATTGTCTCTATTTTATACTTAGTCGACAGTATTTTAATTATTTTCACAAAAACTTCGTGTGCCTCTGAATATATTTTTGGGGGTGCTCTGCGCTATTTCTCTAAAAGGTTTTTCATGGTTTCTTCCATAGCTTTTGCTAGAAGTTTGGGATCTATACTGCCAAAAAATGTCTGTATTTACGGATCTGTCTAAAAGTTCATCGAATGGCCGAAGTATTTTGCAACAACGCAGAATTTATTGTAAGGTCGAATGAAATCGTTCTATTTGACTGCTAGAACAACCACTGTAGGGGGATGTTCGAAAAATTTTTATTGGGAATTCATTTTCTGCCATTAATGTTATGGATTCTCAGTTAAAGGACTTCTCACTATCCAACACGTAGGTTTCTTTGATGAATACCACTTAAGTATTATCTTATATCTTCAGCCTTGAATTTTATAGGCCTTGCTATAATATTTTTTTAATGTACGGGGGATATCGAAGCAGACGTCTAACTTTATGAATCACTTTTCGACCCCATTCTTTCCACAAATCGATTTCAGGAAAACGAGTTTGTAATTTGTGATTACGTTCGCCTCAATCACGTCGCGAGTTACGTATGAAATCCCACATACTCAACCAAACCTCGTAGACATAAATTCAATTATTAATAAATACATTAAAGAAACTTAAATACAAAGTCAAAGACACTTTGTAACAATTTTAAAAAATAAGAAAATGTTTATTAAACAAATAATTTATTACTTCTCATTGTTTTCTGAAATTTGATTTCATTCTTCCGCTATTTCAAAAACACTTAAAGTCAATGACATTATTTCATTCATCGAAATTTTATTTCTGCTATACAGCGTAAAATACAATTTGGGTGAAATTTAAAACCTTTAATAAATATTGAGAAATATTTGTTTGTTCATAAAACCGCTTGGAGTCATCGATTTTCATTGCGATGACCCAATAACAAAAATTGAAAGAAAATAATGTTAATAATAGAATTAAGAGATTTTCAATAAGTTAGTCTTAAAATCACATTCGAAGAATAAAGGCACAACTAAAAAAATTTTATCGTGTTTTATTCAAAACGGTATTCGCGTGCTACCACTAGCCTTTTCTATCGACTATAGCGATTTCAGGCTTCCGACTGGTGGCTCTCGACCTTCTTCCTCATCACGGACTCTTTTGTAATTGCTAGCATTTGCTTAGGTCACCGTGGCATTTACACTTGTACTTGACATTCAGACACAATGTGTGCTACCGTCTCAGCCACTTCCTGAGGAGTTTCTTTCGAATCTGACTCATCCACCCCTTGTGAGGCTTGCTTGTCCAACTCTTCAGAATACCTCCATCCCTGTCGGAATCTAACGCCTTATAAGTGCCTTTAAAGATTGACCCGTTCACCGAACGATTGACCCCCTCGCGAATCATTCGTGTCCATCTTTCCGTGTTCCTCCTTTACCCAATTAAAACCGTAGTTTTTGCAGATATTAACCTACCCGTCTCTTGCGAGGTTTCCTGAATCATCCCTCTAATGGAGAAAAATATGTCCACCCATGTAGAGCTCCATATACATGGGTATCCCGAGTTTTTATACTTGAGACCAAGCATCCTCTGGGTCACGCATCCCGAGCGTATGCTGTTCCACCGTGGATTAGGGATTTTTTATGGGTGAGTGTTAATTTCTCTCCGCTCAACATATTTAGCCAGACTCCTTGCAGAGACTCTTGTCTCCTGTTACGAGCCGTCACCACGTGGAGGTATAAGTCAGAACTTCTGACAGTACACTCTGTTACGGTAATCCATGACTATGTGGATGCCAGCTGACGGCCTTTGCTATAGCATACATGGAAAACTTATCGATTGTTGAGTATCAACCCTTTTCCTAAGAATATGTCCAGGTAGACTATCTGCTCTGGTAACTGCGGAATACGTGTGACTTTCATTTGTAGTTTCATTGATCATATTTGTTCTCTTGGCACAAAACACATTTTTTATACGATTTTAAACTTTCCTTGCAATTGCAGGAAAAAAGCAATCTTCGAGAATTTGTAACTAGTTTTCTCTTACGTTTCTGTAAGCACGCTTATGCATTTTTAATAAGATTTCTTCTGGCTCTGGCTCTCGTTCAGTTTTAATATCTCTTACTTGTTTATTGAAAAATAAAATTGTATAGCTTTGGAAATGGTGTTGAAATATTTCTTGTATTATTCATTTAATTAGTTCGGAGGTTTTTACACAATTTATGATCGATGGGTACAAGAATTTTTTTAAGTTGCCACCAACTCATCTAGTTTGTTTACGTATTTGCAGGAATATTTTTTTATTTCTTCTTGGAGAGTGGAAAGTTCTACATGGATGTTTTCATTTCTTCCATACCACGGGGCGCATACGATAAGTAGTGAAATCTTTTTAACTTCCTGGTGTTTGATGCACATGCAGTGCCCCGCAGCTTACTAGCATATTTCCAGTGTAGTTGATTAGTTCTAAGTTTTATTGCTGGTATTTTTTCCTCAATATGGCGGGCCAAGTTAGGCGTCAATCTAGGATATCCATATACTTAACGCTAATTTCCGCAGCAACAATGGTATTTTATTGATGGACAATTTTATCTATTGAGCGAAAACGTTACATGAGCACATATTGATGGATTAACCTCTTAGGTCGTGAAGGTGAGACTGAAGTTTTTCAGATGCTACATCGGATCTTTATTAACACTTGTAAACGAAGTGTCATCTGCAAACGGTGACGTATATGTATGTGGGATTATTGACATATCCGTTATACAGATGATATATAATAGCGGCCCTAGTATACTAGTTCGAGGTACTGCCGCAGACTTCCCCATTTTTTGAAGGCTGATACTTTGACCTTACCTTAAACGTATATCTGTTGAATAGCTCTTCAACAGCATGTGGGTATTTTCAGAAAGGACTCGATATATTTTAGTGAATAGCCCATCATGCCAGATTTCATCAAACGCTAGGGAAATGTTAATAAATAAAGCTGAACAATATCACTTATTTTCGTAAGCAGATCTAAAACCAAACTGATAGTATGGGATAATATTTTTCTCAGTGAGATAAGGTTTGAAAGCCAAAGAAAATAATTTTTCAAACAGCTTTGATAAAGTTGGCAGCACGCAAATGGGCCTGTAAAATTCAAGTTCTTTCCTGTTTTAGAAATCATAACATTTTCAGACTTTATCCAAGAGCAACAGAAGAAAAAGCTAACTCGCGACATGGCAATCAATATAAATAATGAAATTCTAACACATGAATTAGGTAAGTTTTTTATCATTGGTCCTGTAAATTGATCAGGTCTAGGCGATTTTCTTATATTAATATTTTTAATTGTCGCTTTTAATAAATATAACCGAAATTTGATTGGATTATTCACAATGTCACTGATAATTGGAAAGGTACAACTATTTACGTCATGTGCTGTGAAAACCTTATCTAAGTTATTCGCGAAGGCATTTGCTTTTTCCCTGGAGTTTTGAAGCGTTTCAGAGACTAAAAGTATGTCTATTTCCTGTTTTAGAAGGAAATGTTTCACTTCATATTTATCTTGGGAAAACGTTAGCGTTTCAGGAGCATATTTTTAACTGGTTCATATTTCGCTAAGCAAAACTTGCGAAATTATTCATTGCACGAAATTATTCATTGTTTGTATTAAGTTACTTCGCAAAATTTGTAGCAGCATGTTTTGGGTTCGCATCATTTCCTGAAACATAGCCTACATAGTTGTCATAAAATTTTTCACTGTTTGTATAAGATTTTCAATTGAGCTCGAATTATTCGTAGCAGGTATCTCCGCACCCTCTTTTAAGACGTGGGCATATGAATATTTTTGGGAGTTAGAACTTCTCGGTTCACGATTACCATTAATTGTGCATCATTTTTCAGTATTTGGGCATACGAATAGTTAGGTTTGGTATGTGACTGCGTACTAGTAATAGAACCAGCATGAAGGGTGGGAACTTAAGAAGCCTTATATTGTTCAAAGATGGGTTTTCGTAGTATTTTTGAATTATTTTCATGTTGGAAGACTTTACAGCCCCTATAATTCGCAGTGTGATTTTCACCGCAGTTGATACATTTTTTAACCTTCGAGTCTGTTTTTGAAAAAATGCATTCCAAAGTTCGGTGGGCGTCACCGCAAACAACGCGTACTGATGGTAGCTTGCAGTAAGTTTAATATGGCCAAATTCCTGGCAGTTACGTTTCAGCGGCTCTTCTACAGTGATTCTACTGCTGAGAGGGTAGCGCCAGTTGGTTGGTTTTTGGTTTTTACATGACTTGCTGCATTAAATACAATCTCAACACGATGCATTGGTTGGGGAACTTTATCCTTGTTTAGCATATTGTGCACCTTACTTAGGACGGGACTTCCTTTTGGTAATGCTTATATAACGATCCATACCTGTTTGCACATTTTTTAAGGGATTTTTTTATTACATGTTTCGTTGGTTTGTTGTACTATTTTTGATATATAACCTACAAAATTTGTAGTTTCTTCTGGTGTTATTACCTGCGAAGATATGTTTATATTTCCGGATAAATACCGCGTTCGGTCAACTGCCTTGGTGGTTAAAAAAGCCGTGCCATCTTTTTTTTATTGTTTATATTATTCATTGCATTATTAGCATTTGTATAACTAAAAGAGTAATAAGCCTTGTTGTTATTCCCTTTTATGTGTTTTTTCATTCATGTTTGATGCGCTCATGCACTCACTATCAGTTGTTCAAACCAGTTTAACTATGTACTATTTGTTATTATTTTTTAACACAATATATTATGTTTTTTTTTTGTTATTTATTTATTTGTTTTTACCAACTGTTCACTGTGTCTCTGCACTTGTTCATTTATTTTTTTTTTTTTTGTAAAAAAAGTCACCTTATATGAATATTAATTATGCGCTTAATATGAAGTATGTCTGTACTCAAACACGGTCACTAAGAAACTCTTTCTACCGATGACAACACTGCTCTTACAATGATTATTATATTTAGATATGAAATGACACGTTACTAAGTACTTTCTTAACACTAATATCAAATTGAATAATATAAAAGACTAATAAAGAAAAGGTAGAATAAATCATTTACAAAGTTATTAGAGAAGAATAATAAATTTATAAATAACATGATATTAGAAGAAGACATAATTCATTATGTAGTTACAAACGAGTCCTACGACTTTTAGCGTTACAATATTAAGTGTTTGTAGTTGCGATTGATTTTCTTTGTGTGTTTTTACTAGGTTTTCAAGACTGCAAAAAACGTTGTACTCGTACGTCGTAATCTTGCAAAAATTTTTTAAGGCAAACAATTTGAATAAGTGGACATTGACGACCTATAACCGAAAAACTACATATAATTCATTTTGTTGGAGCGTTTCTAAAATTTTTTTTTTAATTTAGAGTACTTCTTAACACATATCTGTTTTCTTTTGCAGGTTATAATGTATTTTCAATTAAGATATTCTAAGAGTGTCTGAATGTTAATAATTATTGTAAAAAGAAGTTACAAATATTAATTCAATATTTTAAAAATAAATTCGAATATTAAAAACAAAATGCGTGAAAATCTTTATGCATACATGTATTTCTTAAGTGATTGCAGACTGTTAGAATCCAAATATGATTCGTCTATTTTAAATATGTTAGTGTGCAGTGGTCTTCCTTCACCTCAACAATTCTTTGCTTCTTTCTTCTGATAAGATGTTCCAGTCAGCTTAGTGAACATTCCTCGAATTCTGATAACAGTGGCGTCTTCAGAACGTTTTGAACCATATAAATCCATTGGAATATCGATATATATATATATATCTTGGACCGTGAAAACATCTTGCCAGTGTTGAGTAACCACTAAAATTAACTGCGCTATTTCAGTACCTCTTTTTTTAATTCAGGTTTGCTAAAACGCTAGAAAAAATCTAATTTTTATTATGATAGGAACAGCCACCACATAAAAAAAAGCATAAATAACCTTTTTATTTCATTTCAAATTTACTTACAGACATTTCTCAGGCGTTTGAAAAAGTCTGAAATGATTGGCTACTCCTTAAAATAACACGTATTCTTTCTGAAAATCACTATTAGCTAAACAAGAGCTATTAAACTGTGATAATGTAAGGTAGGAAATTTACGCAATTAAAGCTATAATTGACCATAAAAGAACAACTGAATTGCACAATTAATTGAGTCAAATTTCCAATGTAACTCTGGTGAAGTGTGTTTAGTAAGCAGTAACACTTGTTGCATCACCAATACAACTACACTTTATTCTTCATGGCAGTTATCCAACTATATACATGTATATAAAAAATAGAAGGAAAAATAAATAAAAGTTATATTTTCGTTGAAATAAAGTAACAACTAAGTGAATAATTTTAATTTAGTCATACATCGAAATACTAAGGTGTGAAAGAAAAATCTCCCGCCTTTGAGAAACTATCTGCGATAATTACACAACAATAATTACTACTCTCAACATTAATATCGTCTGTAAATTCGCCACTGTTATTGGAAATACCATAATTCTTACTCCCCCCTTAATATGAATTCATAAGATTTGGATAGCATAATCAGCTTTCTAACAGTTGCCTTGGCCTTATTTTTATATTTTAACTATTTTTGCCACATTTCAGCACATCACAGTACTAAATATACCATATAAGCTTAGAGTTTTATCTTCCCGAAGGTAAGTCAGACCAAAAGCTACTATAGCAACTTAAGAATACAGGTCAAAATATTAGATTACTTAAAACAACATGTTTATTTTGTTCACTTATGTAATAGTTTGACTCACCTTTTTGTTCATGAAGATCCGTTAGCTGCTTGATTTGTTTGCGAAATTCATCACTGAAAATAAAAAACAAAGAAAAGTGTATCGGCGGCTACTATAAAAAGAGATTTCAGAACTAAAACTCCATTTTGGTAAGATTATAAAATTTTGTCTAAGACGCATTTAATGCGCATTTGCCCATTCCTTTATACTTATTTTGGCATGTACTGCAGTGTACGCTACTCTCCAAAATATCCACATCTTCCTTTAGACTTAATGAAAACAAAACAAGATATGTAAAGCTTCTACTTGATGTTTTTAAAGAGCTTCTACATTTTTGTCATTTATTTGTTTCACAATAATTTTTTTTTTATAATATTTTCAATAAATTAAATTCGTTACTTCATTATACAATCCTTTGCAGGTGCTTTTTATACTAAGGTACATATGTGCCTGGTAGGCACATTCTGACATTGAGTCAAGGACTTACAAAAACAATATGGACACGGTGATGATATATGTGTGTGAAGATATCTCCGTTAGCTTTGTTTTTATGAACCAAGCGAATTTAGTATATTACAAAAACTTATACACTTAAAAATTAAGAAGAAAATGGGATGAAAAGGCATGGTATCGTAGATTACAAAACTGTATACATAGATTACATTCAGAATGTTTGTAGGTTTTTAGTAATAATGGCCCTGAAAAAGTGTAATTGCATAATTACTAATTACACATTTTCTTATATAGAGATTTTTTTAAAAGATGAAAACAAGTCAGAGAGCTATATTTGGCTGTGTCGTATCTTATATACCCGTCACAAAAGTATCAAACTACAAAAAATTTACTAATACTTTATTGTTTACGATATTAAATTTCAGCCTCCAGTTTTAGTTGTACTATTTTACATTTGAACTCTCCTTTCATCTTGCTTATACAATTATTGATATATTTTCACTTTTTTAGTGTATTGAAGATAGTAGCGAAACTTGGTTTAATATTTGATAAATTGTAGTCTTTACGGTGCAATTTCTATTTCAAAATTGTGAAAATTACGAGTTTTGTAAGATATAGGTGTTTTGAAACTTGCTTAACAGCGGTTTTGTTGAAATTGCGACGTTTTTCATAATATATTGATTTTGTGGAAATTTTTGGATAAACTGAAAAATGTTGGTAAAATTAAAATTTAGTTTTGATATTTTCAAATTCGTTCCATTTGGTTTTAGTTTTACTTTTAATTTATTTGTTTTGTTAAAGTTTTTTGTATATAAAAGATTTTTACTGTCAGTCATTTGCTAGAAAAGTAGTGAAATGAAAATTTGAAAAGTAAACTTTTCAGTTGTGATGTTCTGAAAAAGCAGATTAATATTTGTACAGAATATGGAAATTCCAATATAAAAAGTAGAATGCAGAACATCAAAAACTCAATTCTACTTCAAAGTAGAATTTAGAACATACCTATCTGTATAGTTTGGTTTTCTGAAGAATTTTAAAATTTTGGTGAATTCCTAAATTGTTTTGAAATTTTGATTTTGTATGACTTTATAAATTTGTTCGCTGAATTTTTAAAATTTTTGTGATTTTGTGATTTGTGGTGATTAGAGATTTTTTATTTACGTTAAATTATGTTTTTTTTAAATATTCGACTTTTTCATAAATTTGCAAAATTTTGGTTAAGTTTTTTGTGGTAAAATTTCCAAATTTGGGAAGTTTTATATTTGTGGTATTTTGTTTTTTTTTTTTGTTTTTTGTGAAATATCGGTCTTTTTGGAACGATTTTCCGTCAACCGTTGTCAAGTTTGGTTTGGAAACAAACCGGTTTGGGCTATTTGCCATTTTCAGTGTCATTTTTCGTTCTGAGGAGTTTTCATCAATTCGTTAGTGTTTTATTGTTTGCCAGGTATCTATTTGTCATGTTAGCTAGTAGCAGGTGAATCTCGTAAGTATATGTAATGTGGGGGATAGGTAAAGCTCGTAGGTCGGATGTTTTGTATAGATTGGTAGATGTAAGTGCTTTGTATTGCGCCAGAATTTGTATTTGCGGATGTCAGGTAAATGTTATAGGCACCTTTTTTCATCACGTAGCCATCTCTAGTTGGGCCTTGGTAGTAGGACAGGTGTTTTTGTATAGATTGGTCGACAATCGTTATTACAATTATGTTGTATCAGAATTGGTGCTTGCTGACGGCAGATAAACGTTGTTTTTAATTTTTTATAGTGTTTTTTGTTGGGGTTGAAAGAAGTCCACAATCTAGTAACGCGCCACATACTCAATTTAACTATTCCTATGGCCAACCTTTGAAGAATGAGTAGCAATTATCGAATACTACTATTCGTGATCTGAAAAGTTCGATCACACCTGAAATCCCTTATGCCCACATCTTAAAAAATTTTCTACATATAACGTTTACAAACCATTCAAGCTCAATCGAAAGCCCCATACAAACAATTTCAATAAATAAGAAAGAAAACAAAGACAACATAAATACGAATTATTCAATAGTGTTATTCTAGTTGACGGCGTTGACATTTGTGTATAACCATTATTTAATATATTTATTTATTTTCGGTTTTGTGTTTGATGTAGTGTAGTTAAGTTAAACACAAATTCACAGCAAATTAAAAGAATATAATGTATTGAGGATTGAGTTTATATGCAAGTCAATACTTGTTTTTAATATAAGTCAGCTTTGTTGACATGTGTCACCAGATTAAATAAATAACACCTCTGAAGAAGTTGGGAATTTCCAACGAAATGTGGGATAAAACTAAAAGTAAATAACCTGTTTAATTTCATTTACTTATGGACGTTGCTCAGGCATTTGATAAAGATACCACGTTTTATAAAAATTGGAAAATCGCTGCAGGCGTCCCACAGGCTAGTTTGCAGGCGACACTGCGTGTATGTGGTAATAATTATACGAAAGAGGTATTAGAGCAACTTCAGCCTCACATTCAAAATGAAGGTAAATCCATCAGAATATGCTCATGTAAGGTTTTTTCTCAAAAGGTGAAATTGTCCACCAAGAATAGCAACAAATAGCACTGTTCCAACGGAAACTAACATTCGATTTTGTTGAACATTTGCAAAAATAATGTGAATTTTCGGCTTTTTGGTGAAACAAAAAAATCCAAAATTTTTAAATTAAAATTTTTGTGGTGAAATTTTAATATTGCTGTACATTTAAAATTAAAAAAAAATAATTTTTAGCAATTTTTTTTTGGACCAGCACTCAGGGGATGACCCCTACTCATGCAGTGCATTGTGCCGGAACTAGGAAAATAGGTTATGGGAGGGGGGAAAGAGGGTGTAGTGTTTGTGGACGTTTGATTTGAACTTCTCAATATTGAAAGTGGCAGGAAATACCTCCGCAGGGAGTCTATTCCCCATACGAACTGTACGGCCAAAAAACGAATTCTCTCGGTAATGCGTAGTGAGCTTCACTGGCCAATCGACTACAAATGGGGGAGCTCTAGATGAGTATCTTGTATCGCGCAAAAAGGTCCGGGTTTCGGGAACAAGTTCCCTGATCTCATTGGAGTATCTCCCATTGTAATATCGATAGAACAGTGAAACACACCACCAACGAATCAATAGAGTTGGTTATACTACTGTCGCCGATAAGCCTCTTCGCCCTCTCCTGTACGCGGTCGAGTAACTCCAAAATAGACTTTGGAGCCCCGGCCCATACATGAGAGTTGTATTCCATTTTCGGTCGGATGCAAGTAATATAAATGTTGAGAAGATCAGATGGGGTGAAGTATCTCTTGCACCGCTTTAAAAAGCCGAGGCACTTGAAAGCTTCTTTCGCGATATGAAAAATGTGCTTAGTCCATCGAACATCGCACTGAATTTTCATGCCGAGAACATCAAGAGCTTCTGATCCCTCAACATCGATATTACCCATTATTACAGACGAGGCAGCGAGTTCGGTCGTGCGCCTGTGCGTCAGTAAGCAACACTGGGTTTGGGTGGCATTAAAATCAACCCTGTTTGCACGGCCCCATTCAGAAATTGTCCTAAGATCGTTACTCAAAGTGTTATTCATATTTTGCCTCGTAGCCTCAATCTCCAAAAGGCTGGGCCTGCCACCGAATGAAAATGTGTATGTGAAGTTGAATATATTCTGAAATATACATACTCTTGGTCTTTGAAACATATTTCCCTATATTAAACTGTGCGCAAAGACACAAGGCAATTTCCAATGCCAAAATTCAGCGAAGATGTTATGCAAACTGTGTCTATAAATCTTACAGATTTCAAAATTGCAGTCTCAGCTGTGTACTGTTCGCCCAGGCACAAAATTTAACAACATCGGAATTCCAAGTCCTTTACTACACTATGACAAAAATTCATTGCAGCTGGCGACTACAATGCAAAGCACACTTTTTTGGGCTCCAGACTTCTTAGCTCAAAAGGGAGACAGCAATACAATACAGTCGTATCTAGGGGTAAACCCACATAATGACCAACAGGCTTAAATAAGCTGCCAGATCTAATTCATTTTGGCATTGTAAAAATATTAGACGCGCTCAAGTATTATTGCTATTCAAATAAAAACACGAATTGAGTGTAATATAAAATGTATGTAAGCTCTCACTTACCTACGAACTTCTAACTGAAAAATCTGGCTTATATTCAAGCAGCTGTGGATCAATTTACGGACGTCGTGACGACAGCAGTCAGAAATGCAACTCCAAGCAAACAGTCAGATACCAAACATTGCCTAATATACAAATTCTCGTTAGTAAAAAGAGAAGGCTCAGAAGGTAATGGCAACATGGTCGTTTTCCTGACGTCTAGACCCAATT
This sequence comes from Phania funesta, assembly GCA_963932375.1. Lineage (NCBI taxonomy): Eukaryota > Metazoa > Arthropoda > Insecta > Diptera > Tachinidae > Phania > Phania funesta. The sequence goes on along the minus strand of OZ010653.1, from coordinate 69,427,690 downwards.
GAACTTATGTGAAAGAACTTTAAGTAATAAATTAAAACAGAATCAAGACTCCGCTATAGAGATATATTCAAAATAATTAGATCCAAGAAAAAGCACCGACTATAGCCGCTGAAAAGCTGTAAGGCACTTCCAATGTCCTATTCCATTAAGACTTGAAAACCGGATATGTGTTAAGAGCTCAATTGAAAACGTAAATGCAGTCGTAAATCACTTCGTATTTAGTGCAATGTTGCGAATTGGCTTCTGCCCATCCACTTGGAAGATGTCTGAAATTGTACTGAGTCCTAAGCCGGGCAAAGACTTAAGTGACATTACGTCGTACAAGCCAATTTTATCAAAGTTTTTTGACCAATTGTTCGTTTCGTGTTTAAAGCCTTATCTTACTTATCAAAACATCATCCCGGACCATCACTTGGGATTTCGAGCAACCAATTAAGCAAATCCACAAAATTTTGACCGTTATTAAATTTTAATTTAAAAATAAGCAATATTGTTTAGCTTTGCTTACTGATATTTCGCAGGCGTTTAATAAACTGTAGCATGCTGGAGTACTTGCGGAAATAACTCAAGTTCTATCTGCGAACTCCCATAAACGCCTGAAGAGCTATTTAACAAAAACTGTTAAGGTAAGTTCAAAGGACCAACTTTCTTAAAAATTAGAAATCTCCGCAAGCGTTCCTCAAGGTAGTATACTACGGCCGCTATTATAACTCATCTACAGCGCGAATATGTGCTCACGTAACGTTTTCTCTCTGAAGGCAAAACTGCCCACCAATAACAATGAGAAAATACAACAGTTCCAGCGAAAACGCGCGATAAATATTTAGCTATCTACCTAGATAGACTTGGTCCCGTCAATTTGAGGCAAAAATAACGGTCATAAAGCTTCGAACAAATCAACTACACCGGCTAAGTTCTAACTCAGCCTTGGCTTTGGAACACAAAGTCCTTTTATACAAATTCGTTGTAGTTCTACTATGCTCGTATGGTTTTCAGCTTTAGGGTACTGCTTGCGTATCAAACATTCAGAAGTTACAAAGAGGACAGTCTAGCATTTTTCGACTTATCGTATGCGCCCCTTGGTATATAAGATTCGAAAACATACACAGAGATCTAGAAGTTTCCACTATACAGGAACTAGTCCAAATACGTAAGCAAACTAGTGGAATGCAGAATTTTGAAACGAATTTCCGTCATCCTTTGTCAAGTTTGGTTTGGAGACAAACCGGTTTCGGCTATGTGCCATCTTCAGTGTCATTTTTCGAAACCGATTTTTTTCCAAACCAAACTTGACAAGGGATGACGGAAATTCGTTCCAAAATTCTACATCAAAACACCCTGTCGGAATATCAAATCAAGAATAGTGGAATGCACTTCTTCCAAAACAGACCCCAAGGTCAAAAAATTCAGCAACTGTAGTGAAAATCACACAGCAATTTACTTGGGCTGCAAAGTCTCCTAACACGTAAAAAATAATGCGAAAGTCGTACGTAAAGCTGAATATGAGCAATATATATCTTCATAATTTCTGCGGCTTCGTTGGTTGGTTGGTTTACATGGTAGCCTGCTTCACGAAGGCTATCAAGTAAGGTCTGAATGACACCGTTTTGACCAGACCATACCACTCCGCCAGGTAAATAGCGTCTTAGAGCCTCCTTAAGAAAGTGACTGAAGATGCCGCTCTTAATATTCCCCAAGGGAATTGCGACTGATTCCACATTGGTAGTATTTAGAGCGGTTCCTCCTTTGGCTAGTTTGTCTGCTTGTTCATTACCAAAGTGGTCCCTATGCTCAGGTACCCAAACCAAGGTAGCATCCGCCAGGCTCCCTAGGCTTGACAACTCTCTCTTACATTGACTGACTAACAGAGACGTAGTTTTGTACGATTTGAGTGACAGAAGCACCGCCTAACTGTCGACGAAAATACCAATATTCCAACGTATATTTCTGTCGTATAAAATCCTGCATGCCTTCATAATAGCAAGTATTTCAGCTTGAAATACGCTGCAATTATCCGGAAGACGATATGAGATGCCTATCTCAAGATCACTAGAAAAGACGCCAGACCCTACACCGCTGTTCATCTTAGAACCGTCCGTGTATATCCTGACGTTATAGTTCTACACGAGACTACCACCGCACCACTCTCTCCTGGAGGGGATTAGTACTCTGAACACTCTATCAAAGTCTAACTGCGGCGTAGTGTAATCAGGCAGTTGATTTATATCCGGAGGCAGTACGCCCAAAATATTCGCATGGCCGTACGTCTTTGCACGCCAACTTCCCGTCGCCTTTAGCCTAACTGCACTACTAGCAGATATGGCCACGATGTGAAGATCTATAGGAATAAGGTGCAGTATAGTATTCAGTGACTCTGCGGCTTCACTAAACCAAACTAGTCGTATACCGAAACATTGAAAAATGATTTACGAATGCAATAAACAGTCATATGCCCACGTCTTAAAAGAGGGTACACATACACTCTTTACTAACAATTCGACCGCACTCGAGAACTTATTACAAATAATGAATAATTTCGTGTCAACTATGCATGGCATGTTTCAGGAAATTATGCGAACCCAAACCATGCTTCTGCAAGTTTTGTTTAGCGCAATATGTACCAGTTAAAAATATGCTTCTGGAACGCTAACGGGTTCTCCCAATATAAACATGAAGTAGAATACTTCCTGCTAACACATGATATAAACATACTTTTAGTCTCTGAAACATACTTCACTATGAAAAACTGCTTTAGAAGTCATGGATTTTTTAAATATGACAGCAAACACCCAAGCGAAAGGGCATGTGGTGAATTTAGGAAAGACTTTTTGCAAGCTACGACTATAAATCTTACTGATTTTAATATTGTAGTCTCGCTACGCTAGAAAAAAATTTATTGTCGCAGGTGATTACAATGCAAATCACCACATATTGGGGTTTCAGACTCCGTAGTCCTAGAGGTACGCAGTTCTATAATACAGTTCAAGCAAACAAGGTAGACGTCGCATCTGGCGGTATATCCACCTATTGGCCCACTGACTTTAATAAGTTGCCAGACCTTATTGATTTTGCTATAGTAAACAACATCAAGCGCGATCAACTGTTAGTTAGTTCATCTTCTAACCTATCTTTTGATCATTCGCCCACAATTGTTATTTTAGACGACAGTTTTGTGGCTGCACGTGAAACCCTTATTTTCTACCCAAATAAAAATACGAATTGGTTAAAATAAAAAAATTATGTGATCTCTCACTTATCTTTGAACATCCCACTGAGAAATCTAGCTAAAATTCAAGCAGCTGTAGATCATTTTACAGACGTCGTGACTGCGCAGCTAGAGCTGCACCGCAAACATAGCCAATAGCTAAAATAAGATCGCACGAGTCAACAGCAGATATACAGATGCTCGTCATTGAGAAGGCTATGAAGGCAATGGCAAAATAGTCGTTTTCCACACATAAAAATGCAAATGAACTTATGCCAAACAATCTTACGGAAAAAATGAGACAGAAACACGAATTTGTTATCCACAGCTTTTTAAAAAAACTTGGATCCAATGAAAAATATGGATTATAGTCTATTGATTACGAATCCCCACTAAGACTTGAACACCGTACTTGGGCTAAAAACTCAAATAAAAAAGCAAATGCGTTCGCAAATCACTTAGAGAAAGTTTTCGCACCACATGATATAAATAGTTCCACTATTACAATTATCAGTGACACCGAAAATTATCGTAGGAAATTTCAGTTATCTTCTTTGAAATCGCCATTTAAAAATACGGATCAATGATGTCAGCTAGAGAATTTTACTTTACATATTTAATGACATGTTGCGCGCCGGCTTTGCTGGCGTTGCACATCTGGCTGCTACAGTCGCGGTGTGTAAAATATTCCACAGCTTCTTGAATATCAGTCGAGTTACTCAGTGGAATTTTAACCAATTCGTTTTTTTATTTGGGTAAAAAATAAGTGTTTCAGGAGCAGTGGAAAAATTGTCGTGCAAAAGTTTTTCACGTCTGATATTTTTTACAATACCAAAATCGATAACGTCTTGCAGCTTGTTAAAGTCTATTGGCCAATAGGTATGTTTACCTCCAGATACGCCATTAAGCTTATTAGCTTTAACTGTGCTGCCTCCCACTAGGGCTAAAAGGTCTAGAACCCCAATAGGCGTTCTTTGCATTGTAGTCTACAGGTGCAAACAAGTTCTGTCCTAAAGTAGCAAAGAACCAGGAAAATTTATCGTGTTGAATCTCTTAGCGGGCAATACGCAGAAGAGACTGCAATTTTAAAGTAAGTAAGATTTATAGTCTTCGCTGAATTGCGCCATTGGAAAATGCCTTATGTATGTAGCGGCGGTGCCACCACATGCTTTTCCACTTGTATGTGAAACATCCATTGAATCTAAAGCAGTTTTTTAGAGGGAAGTGCGTTTCAGAGACTAAAAGTATGTCTATTCCTTGTGTTTTCAGAAAATGTTGCACTTCATATGTATGTTAGCATTTCAGAAGCATATTTTAACTGGTTAATTATTTATTTAGCAAAATTTTCAGAAGCATGTTTTAGGTTTGCATCATTTCGTAATTCATACCCTGCGTAGTTGTTATCAAATTATTCATTCTTTTTCTATACGATATTCGATTGAGCTCGAATTATTCGTATCCCTGCACCCTCTTCTAAAGACGTGGGAATATGAATATTTTTGTGAGTTAGAACTTCTCGCTTTCTGATTATAACTAGGTAATTGTGCATTATTTTTGAGTGTTTGGGGAGAAGAATAGTTTGGTTTTGTATGTGATTGCGTACGTAGAACCGGCATGAAGAGTGGAAAATTAAGAAGCCTTATATTGTTCAAACACGGGTTTTCGTAATATTTTTGATGACTTTACATCCCCTATAATTTGCAGTGTGGTTATTACTGCAGTTGCTCCATTTTTTCACCTTGGACCGCTCTTATTCTCTTTTGTTACATTTTTCTTCTTTATTTTGAATAATTTTTTAGGCCATAAATGGAAAACGTACCAACAATGGTAAAATTAGGGGTTAACATCTTTATATTATTTTAAGTAAACTTATGCTGTTTTTTGTTTTTATTATTATTTGCATTATTTTTCAATGTTGTATTTTGCTCTTTCTTTAGGCAAAAAAGCTGATTCTAGCAAATTTTCTAACGTCAAAGTTTACATGCTGCTAAATCTGAATCATTACAATTTCATGGTTTCTCTGACTCGTCACTTCGTGCGAAAGTCGTTGCCTAATCTTAAATTGTGTGGCGCACTACTCTTGGCGAAATTGTATTCTTAAATCAAAACTCTTTTCGCAATACCTATTCTTCAAGTGGTTTTATGAGTAGATTCTCAAATTGTTATATATTCGCTAAAGCAACATTCGTCGATATTATCTGTTTTCGTTGGCAACAGGGTCTCAGATATTCAGGAACTGACTAATGGCTGCCTTTAAAAACGCATTACTTCTAATCATCTTCAATATCAGTGTAAACTTCGTTTAAGTAAGGACGTACTTCACTTTAAGCGCATAATTTAAATTCATTTAAGGTGACTTTTTTTTATTTTAAAAATTGAACAAGTGCAGAGACACAGTTAACAGTTAGTAAAAACAACAAAATAACAAAACATAAAAAGCAATATAATAATGTGTGTGATAAAAAAGACAATAACAAAGTGCATGATTAAACCTGTTTAACCCTAGAGAGATAAACCTATTGGAAGTTACGGAGAAGATAACCATACATCTATGGGACGTATCATAGTTTTTCTTTATGGTGACAATATTTTTGGAAATATTTTTAACCTTTTTGTACTTACATGGATTCTTTATACATTTCCTGACTATTTAAATGCATTTTTGGCGAAATTTTTTTTATTATGTAACAAAAAATCACAATTTCAGTATTCTTATAAAATAAACAAACAAAAATCCAAGTATTTTGTAAAAGGAACAGCCGTTTTCTTAAAAACTAAAATGAACACATTTCTTTTGCTTTTTAAGCTTATTTAGATATAACATTTATGATAAATAAAAAAAAATATTAAATATGGTCACATCAGGTACAAGTTTTGCATACTTCATTTTTATGTTCCCCGCATATAGGCTTAGTACATTTTACATACACCATTTTAGACATACGCCTTATTTTTGAGGGGCAATAGGAACAGTATCTTTTTTTATTTGGTTCAGGCTCTTCTCTGTTTCCATTATTGTCTCTTTCAACCTGTTAAGGCAATGCATTTTTTATATTTCGCTTTAAAGCGTAACTCAAACTAGGAGCCTCCAAGCGCTTTTCCATCCATGGAGATGTCAACGAACTGGATAAAGTTTTCATATAATTTCTTCGACTATACGGTTTTTGGTTTCGAGACTGCAGGTTGTGGCAATAAATAACGTATGAATTTACAAAAGCTATGTTGAGCAGTCCGTAAAATATTGCCATAGGCCAACGGTTAGTTTTCCTTGAGCACGACATTATTGAACACATTTGATCGAGCGTGTCCACTCCTCCTTTTGTTTGGTTATAATACAAAATCATGTCTGGCTTTCCACTACTTTCATCGATAGTGCCTTTTTCATTGTAAGATGAGAGCATGAACAATATTTTAGAAGGCTTTGGTTTATAGGACAAAAGCGTTAAAGGTCCATCGTAACAAAATCTAGCTGTTCCAACCTCTTGCGATCGTGAATTTTTCATTAATTCCGGAATTTCACGTTTATTGGACCTTATAGTTCCCACCAAAGTCAATTTGTACGGCTCTTTTAACAAGTCCTTTGCCAGTGGAACTGACGTGAACCAGTTGTCACAAGTAATATTGCGAAAAGTCCCATGTATTGGTTTGGATAATTCCTTCACGTAATATTCCCCCAAAGGGACGTTGTTAGTATTACTCGATTTGCCTAGGTATGGAATGGCATTAAACATATATTTTGTGGTACTGTCGCAATCCATTACAATTTTGATCCCATATTTGTTCGGTTTATTGGGAATGTACATCTTAAATGGACAACGGCCACGAAAACCCAGCAACTGCTCGTCAATTGTGGTATGCGACCCCGGTGTGTAATTGGTTTGAAATTGTTCAATGAACATATCCCACACTTTTCTGAGAGGCAAAAACCGGTCATTAGGTTGAAGAGAAGGTCGCAACGCTTTGTCATCCATTCGCAGGCATCGAATCAAAAATTTAAACCTTTCGCGACTCATAGCCGAAGTATATAGCGTTCCACTGTAGGTACTTAGGTAGGACAACTTCATCGGTTGTCAGATGGTTATCTTTTAATGCAGCTGTCAAAGCGAGAATTCCAATCAGAGCGCGGAGTTCAAGTTCACTTGTATCCCTATAAGTTGCTTTCGTCACTCCATCTTTACGTTTCATGGATTTTTCACAATTTCCAGAATAATTTCGTCGGTAAAAAATGCATTGAAGCAGGAAAGGGGCTCAAGCAATGATTTACATTGTCTAGTAGGACCTCTTGCCGTTCGAACAATGTTGGATAAAGAAACTCTGCCAGCGTTTTTACCTTTCGACGTTGTCCAGCAGTACTTACTTTTGCTTCTAATAGTAGGTTCAGAAAACATAAGAATACGTTTATCTGAAGAAGAAACACAATTGGAAGATCCTGTTAATTGGTCCTCCAATAAAGCTGTGTTGACATCAAGATCTTCATTGGCCATTACCTCATCTTCGACATCGCTCTGAACATCATCTTCAAATAATTCATTTTCTGTTTCACTGCCATCAGATGATTCCGAATCGTCCGATAAACCTTGCAAATACGTAATTATTTCTGTGTCATTTAAGCACCGATTTCGGGCCATTGTTCTTGGTTTAACTAATGAAAAAACGAAATCACGATCAAAACAAAGTTTATTCAAATTGAGAGTAAAAGTCACACAAAAGCTAACCATACGTCTCCGAGACGTATGCGACCGCCAAAGCTCAAAGAGTATCAAACTTACCACGACAAAATAACCACCACCGGCAAGCTACTTTAGACGACTGAGAAAAACAAAAACAGCAACGTGTTGCAAAAACATTCGAGAGGGAGAGCGAAAAAATAAAAAGGCATACGTCTCTCAGACGTAGGTTATCTCTCTAGGGTTAAACAATTGATAGTGAGTGCATGAGCGCACCAAACATTAACGAAAAAAATATAAAAGGTAATAACAACAATGCTTATTACTCTTTTTCTTACACAAATGCTAATAATGCAATAAACAATATAAATAAAAAAAAAGATGACAGTGCTTTTTTAACCGCCAGGCCAATTGACCGAACGCGTTCTTTATCAGCAAATATAAATATATCTGCTACAGAAACAACGAATTCAACAAATAAAACTCAAGAAACAAACAATACACAAAAAATAGCACAAGAAAGAGAACCAGGTACTGTATCTAAACGCGTGCAAACTGGTATGGATCGGTACATAACCAACGAAGAGGAAGGCGAGTCCTAAGTCTTCACAACAAGAGCGAACCGCCAAGCAATATAAAGGTTCTCATCAAGTAGCTGCAACATCGGTAAGTGAAAATAGATTTTCTGTCTTTGCTACCCCGGATAATGAAAATGCCGAAGCCACTGTAAGGGAACAAAAACCCCCACCAATCTACTTGCGCGAACAAACATCAAATGCGATGGTAAATATGCTGTCCCAACTCGTAGGCAAAGAAAATTTCTATGTGGCTTCTGTACAAAGAGGACAGATACAAGAAACGAAGATCGAAGCCCACACTGAGAAGAATTATCGCCTTATCGCAAGTCGTCTCGATGCAGATAATAAGAGCTATTATACGTATCAACTAAAAAGTGCTAAAGGTTTGAATGTCATTATAAAGGGCATTGACAGTTCTGTTCCCACTGAGGAGATAAAAGGTGGAAGGTTATGTCGTAAGGTCAGTGCACAATATTTTAAATAAGAATAAAGTTCCCCAACCTATGCATCGTGTTGAAATCGTGTTTAACGCATCGCAGCTTAAATCAAAAAACTCGGTCCATCCTATATATAATTTGCGCTACCTTTTGAACAGAAGAATAACGGTGGAAGAGCCTCTAAAACGTAGCGGTCCCCGTCAGTGTACCAACTGACAAGAATTCGGACACACGAAAACCAACTGCAAGCTACCATCTGTATGTGTTGTTTGCGGTGATGCGCACCGGACTTTGGAATGCACTTCTTCCAAAACAGACCCCAAGGTCAAAAAATGCAGCAACTGTGGTGAAAACCATGCAGCAAATTACAGGGGCTGCAAAGTATTTCAATATGTTAAAGATAATGCGAAAGTCGTACGTAAACCGGAATATGAGCAATATATAGCTTCCCAATTTCCTCGGCTTCATGCTGGTTCTATTGCTAGTACACAAGCTACACAGCCACACACTAAGCCAAACTTTTCATATGCCCAAACATTGAGAAAGGATTTACCTAATGCGAATGCCAAAAGTTCTAATGCGCATAAACATTCATATGCCCACGCCTTAAAAAGAGGGTGCTCAGACACCCCTCACCAACAATTCCAGCTCGATCGAGAACTTAATACAGACAATGAATAATTTCATGACAACTATGCAGGGTATGTTTCAGGAAATGATGCGAACCCAAAACATGCTTCTGCAAGTTTTGCTTGGCAAAAAATGAAGCAGTTAAAAATATGCTTCTGGAACGCTAACGGGCTCTTCCAACATAAATATGAAGTAGAACAGTTCCTGCTAGCACATGATATAGACATACTATTAGCCTCTGAAACGCACTTCACTATAAAAAACTGCTTTAGAATTGATGGGTATTTTATATATGACACCAAACACCCAAGCGAAAGGGCATGTGGTGGGACTGCCATTATAGTCCGAAAAAACGTGAGGCATTTTCCATTGCCTGAATTCAGAGAGGACTTTTTGCAAGCCACGACCATAAATCTTACAGATTTTAAAATTGTAGTCTCATCAGTGTATTGCCCGCCTAGGCATAAAATCGAACACCATGAATTTGCCAGGTTCTTTGCTACGCTAGGGCAAAAATTTATTGCCGCTGTCGATTACAATGCAAAGCACACATATTGGGGATCCAGACTCCTTAGTCCTAGAGGTAGGCAGTTGTATTATACAGTTGAAGCAAACAAGCTTGACGTCGTATCTGCCGGTAAACCCACCTATTGGCCCACAGACTTTAATAAGTTGCCAGACCTTATTGATTTTGCTATAGTAAAAAACATCAAACGCGATCAACTCTTAGTTAATTCATCCTATGACCTATCTTCTGATCATTCACCTACAATTGTTATTTTACACGACAGTTTTGTCACTGCACCTAAAACGATTAGTTTCTACCCGAACAGAAACACGAATTGGTTAAAATATAAAATGTATGTGAGCTCTCACTTACCTTTGAACATCCCACTGAGAAATCCAGCTGATATTCAAGCAGCTGTAGACCATTTTACAGACGTCGTGACTGCCGCAGCCATAGCTGCAACGCCAACAAAGCCATCAGCTAAAATAATAACGTACCAGGCAACATCAGATATTCAGATGATCGTCATTGAGAAAAGAAGACTAAGAAGACAATGGTAAAATAGCCATTCTCCACACATAAAAATGCAAATGAACTTATGCCAAAAAAACTTACGCAGTAATTGAGACAGAAACACCAATTCGCTATCGACAACCTTTTAAAAAACTTGGATCCAATGAAAAACACGGATTATAGTCTGTGGAAAGCTCTAAAGCACTTACAATGTCCTATTGCTTACGAATCCCCACTAAGACTTGAAGACCGCACTTGGGCTAAAAACACAAGTGAAAAGCCAAATGCGTTCGCAAAGCACTTAGAGAAGGTTTTCGCACCACATGATATAAGTAATTCCACTATTCCAATTATTAGCGACATCGTGAATGATCCTATAAAATTTCGGTTGTCTTCTTTAAAATCGACAATTAAAAATACGGATATGAAGAAATCACCTGGACCTGATCGTATAACAGGATCAATGATAAAAAACTTACCAAATTCAGCTGTAAGAATTTTACTTTACATATTTAATGCCATGTTGCGCGTCGGCTTCTTCCCATGCTCTTGGAAGAAGTCTGAAATTGTTATGATACCGAAACCTGGAAAGGACTCAAGCCAGATTACATCCTACAGGCCAATTAGCCTACTGTCAGTTTTGTCAAAGATATTTGAAAAATTATTCGTCTCGAGTGTAACTCCTTTTCTAAATGATGATCTAAAAGATCATCAGTTTGGTTTTCGAGCAAGGCATAGTACGATTGAACAAGTCTATAGAATCGTTACCATTATTAAATCGGCTTTTGAAAGAAAGCAATACTGTTCGGCTTTATTTATAGATATTTCCCAAGCATTTGATAAAGTCTGCCATGATGGGCTACTTACTAAAATAGTTCGGGTTCTACCTGAAAACACCCACAAGCTTATAAAAAGCTATTTGTCCGGTAGAACTTTTAAAGTAACGTCAAAGGACCAGCTTTCAAGACGACACTGCAATTATAAGTGTAAGTAATGATCCAAAGGATGCATCTGAAAAGCTGCAGTCCCATATTCATAAGCTAGAAGACTGGCTAAAACAGTGGAGAATAAAGGTAAATCCATCCAAATGTGCTCATGTAACGTTTTCCCTTAGAAGGCAAAATTGTCCACCGATCACAATAGCTAATACCTCGGTTCCAGCGGAAACGCACGTTAAATATTTACGTATCCACCTAGATCGGCGCCTAACTTGGTCCCGTCATATTGAGGCAAAAATAACGTCCATAAAGCTTCGAACAAACCAACTGCATTGGCTAATAAGTCCTAACTCAACTTTGGCTTTGGAATATAAAGTCCTTTTATACAAATCCGTTATAAAGCCAATATGGTCATATGGTATTCAGCTGTGGGGTACTGCCTGTGCATCAAACATCCAGAAGTTACAGAGAAGACAGTCTAGAATTTTACGTCATATCGTATGCGTCCCCTGGTACATAAGAAATGAAAACATACATAGGGATCTCAAAGTTCCCACTATCTACGAAGAAGTTAAAACATACACGTCCAAATACGTGAACAAACTAGTCGCACATCCCAACACTCTAGCACGCAATTTATTGCAATTTGATGGCCACCAGAGACTAAAAAGAACTGACACATTGAGCCTGGCGAGGCGGCTCTCTCTACACAATAGAAGATAGATTTTTAAGATTTGAATACAAAAAATTAGTTATTACGTTGGTACTAACTAGTAAATAAAAATTTTGAAATAAGATTTGAATACTTATTGTGAATTTCTTTTAATAGAAAGATTCAATAAAATACAATACAGTAACAAAAAATCTTCAATATCTGAAAACATATTTTAAAGATGATACATATCATGAAAAAAGATCCCCAAGTTGCCATATAGTGTGTTAACCCATTCCTTGATACATCAAATAGCTTCAATTTGCGTAAAGTAGGAATTTCTAAAGGTCAAACTGAAGATGAACTGTTATGTGCCCTAATGGAACATCAGTAATTATCATGCTAGACCCAAGTCGTTAATTTCGCTCATACGCCAAAGATTTTCGATCATTAACGCAAGAAATTTGTATCGTCGTATTGTGAGTTCCTGCCCACAATGCATTCGGCATCTCCGCAAGTTGTTGTAACAAATGATAGGAAACTTACCTGTAACCTCTAACCCTTCGAGATCCTTCGCTAGGTGTGCTATTGATTTTTGCAGTCCGGTAAACACCTATCTATGAATCAGAGGAAAGGCTTAGTATAAAACTTATATTGCTGTGTTCGTTTGTCTCGCATGCAAGGCTATCCACATTGAAGTCGTATCAGACTTGTTAACTGATGCATTTATTGCCGCTTGAAAGGAGATGATTGGATAATGCCACCAAATTTGGTGGTGCAAATTCTAAGCGATCTCAACTCAAACCGTTTCTTTTTTGCCCAAAAAATTTAAATTATTGCTCAAATCAAATCAATTTTCGCTTTATTCCCCCAAGATCACCACATTTTGGCGCATTGTGGGAGGCGGCTGTAAAATCAGCCAAAGGTTATTTAACTGAAAGCCTAGTCAACGCGAGGATTACGTATGAGGAGATTGCAACTGCAATGCTGGAGATAGAGGCCATTTTAAATTCAAGACCAATTTCTCATCCATCCTTCAATCCCAGTGAATTTGAAGCCCTTAAACCAAGGCGCTCCCTTTCGAACGTGATGTCTCTTTAAAAGAGATCAATAATATTCAGTATTGCGCTCAAATAATGCCGATAAAGCAGACTTTTTGGAACAAATGGTCTTACGACTTTATAAATGAGCTTCAGACGTGTAATAAATGGACTAGCTCCAACCCAAATATTACTACTGGTTCCTTAGTTATCGTCCAAGAAGATAATCTACCGCCACAGCGATCGTGTCAGAGTTGTCGGCATCAAAACTATGAAAGGAATTATATATCGCCCTATCCATAAACTAGCATTACTACCTTCTTCTTAAAAGCGACCTTTCAATGGGACCGGCATGTTATGTCACCGTCTAACATTTTGAATATTTTACTTTGTTTCTTCATTTTAATATAATTTTTAAATTTTTTTCGCAATTGTAATTTTTATAATTTTTGGCTAATGTAACCATTGTTATTTGAAATTAATTTATCCTTTGCTTCTTACTTCAATTTATAACTGGTATTTAATATTGTTATCAAAAGTACATACACATATTACAAAGAAGTTAAATTGGCACATTCGAAGTAAAAAAGAAATATAACAACATTACTTACATATATCATTGTTTAGCTTAAAGAAATTATTTTAATGTTAAACAAATTATCATCATAAAGATGTAAAAATACATTAAATATTAATATATAAAAGTTTTGTATGTTACTTTGCGTGTGTAATCATTTTATGTTAGAGGTAGTAAGGTCAAGAAAAGCGCTACGAAAAGTCTCGAGTTGCTGGTTGGTCCGCACGGAAACGGCCTCGAGTGCAAAGGGTTAAGAATTTATATAGGTTTTGAGTAACAGTGGTCCAAAAAAGGACGAATTACACATTACTTATAGGTTTTTTGCGATTTAGAAAATGGGACAAAATCCAAAAGTTGCAGTTTCAAGAATTTGTATAGGTTTTGAGTAATTATAATTCAAAAAAATCAAATTTCAAATTTTCTTAGATTTTTTTAGATTAAAAAATGGGTCAAAATCGAAAGGGTGCGGTTATACGGACCAAGGGGATAAAACGCTACGGCATCGTGGATATCACAACTATATAGATTATCTTTACGATTGATATAGGCTTTAAGTAGTATTGGTCCCCAAAAAATGTCAAATTACACATTTTCTTATATAGATTTTTAAGATTAAAAACATGGATCAAAATCGAAATGGTGCGGTTGTACGGACCAAGGGAATGAAAAGCCATGGCATTGTGAATATTCAAACTATATAAGGTGCTTTCAAAATTTCTACAGGTTTGAGAAATAGTGGTTAAAAAAAATTTAATTAATCACACATTTTCTTATATAGAAATTTTTTGAGGTTAAAAAAATGTGTCAAAATCGTTTAGAATTTGTATAGGTTTTGAGTAATACTAGTCTTAAAAAGAGTCAAATTGCACATTTTCGGGAAAAACTATGGAACCGTGATATCAGAACTTAAAGGTTATATTTAGAATTTGTATATGTTTTTAGTAATACTGGCCCAAAAAAGTCAAATTACACATTTTCTTTTAGATTTTATGAAATAAAAAAATTTGTAGAAAGCGAAAGGGTGCAGTTATACGGAACAAGGAGGTGAAAAGCTGTGGCATCGTGGATTTCAGGACAATATAGACTATCTGCAGCATTTGTATAGAATTTAACTAATACTGATCCAAAAATGTCAAATTACACATATTCCTAGAGGTTTTGAGTAATACTGGCCAAAAAAAGACGAATTACACAATTGCTTATAGAATTTTTGATATCAAGACAATGGGTAAAAATCAAAAGGGTAATACGGAACAAGGGGGTGAAAAGTAATAGCATCGTGGATTTCAGAACTAGACAGATTCGTTAATTTTGGTGCTAGTCTTTTCAATCGCTGTGCCGCGTTTATTGCTTTGAAATATACTCTTTGGCCATTGAACTGCCAGATACACAATAGTCGAATGAAACTTGCTGATTTCATCCCATTCACCTTTGAATATGGCACGATCCATGTGTTGTCAACCAGGATATTCGCTTCTTTTAATTAAGTAATGAAAGTTCTGTTATTGTAATCTCGTGAGCGAAGTCGATAAAGATAGATCTAGATCTATCTCAGGATCAAACATTTTTGCCCAAATGATGTGATAAATGTGGTCATGTGTAACTTTGTCCACCATCCGAAGAAAATTGGACTGTATACCTTCAGCATCAAACAGTACTGTATATACGTTCTTTCGCAATGAGGTCCATCAAACATCTAAGTTTTTATTTGAACATTCTTGCTGTAACGATCACGTCGTGATTGACCGGAATGCGATAACTGCTTAATCTCTATCCAGTTTGAATTGCCAATCAACGCATTTGAAGTGATATCCGTGTTCACCACGGCATAAAATAATACAGTGCACCATGCGATCGACGAATCTCACTCATTTGCCGTAATGTGTTTCCACTTCCTATAGCACGATTTCATATGTGCACCAACATCAACAATTGATATTTCATGAGTTCCTGCTCGTCGTTTGTGCGCTTCTATGAAAATGTTGTGACCATCGGATGGCATCTGTTCAATAGTTTTATGAGCTCATTGTGTTCGTGTGGCATTTGTTTTAATTGCTAGACTATTTCTATTTTCGTTGTATTAAGAATAGCACAACGCCGATTTACTTCATCGTGTGATTCTCCAAGAAAGTATATTTGAAGATATTTGTGTTCTTGATTTGTTTGCGGCAACAGAGATCCAGCAAGATAAAGAATTTACCTATGAATCTATGTAGTTGGAGGCAGATTATGTAACTTTTGCATTTTGTTTTTTTTTAGATTTAGTTTTATTTCATTGAATCTTTCTACACTTTTTAACTGAACTCATCAAGTGAGCGGATGAGATTTTTAAAATTCGCCGGAGCTGAACCAAACAAAACAATATTTTTTAACTCAATTTTAATTTATTGAATCTTTCCACTAATATGAACTTACAATAACCATTCAAATCTTACTTCAAAAAATTTAATACCAATGTAATAATACCAATGTAATAACTAAGTTTTCGTATTCAAATCTTAATAAACTATCTACTATTGGCTAGAGAGAGCCAATAGTAGATACTCTGATGCCATTCAAATTGCAATGAATTGCGAACAAGAGTGTACGACAAGTTTGTTTAAATATTTGGAGGTGTATGTTTTCGATTCCTCCTGGATAGTGGGAATTTTTAGATTCCTATGAATGATTTAATTTCTATATACCAGGGGGTGCATACGATAGGACGTAAAATCCTATACTCTCTTAATTGTAACTTCTGGATGCTTTATGGTACAAGCACCACTTCACAGCTTTATAATGGCTTTATAACGGATTTGTATAAAAGCATTTTGCATTCCTAAGTCAAATCTAAATTAGGTCCTAGCCAGTGTAGTTGATTTATTTTAAGTTTTATGGCTTCAATATGGCGGGACCAAGTTAGACGCCTATCTATGTGGGTACCCAAATACTTGATATGTCTTTCAGCGGGAACAGTGGTATTTGTTATTGTTATTGGTGCAAAATTTTTCCTTCTTAGGGAAAACGTTACATGAGCACATTTCGATGCATTTACCTTCATTCTCCGCTGCTTTGACCAGTCTTCTTGCTTATGAATATGGGACTGAAGTTGAGCAGATGCTGTGAATAACACTTGTAAATGGAGTGTCGCCTGCAAACGTTGACGTATATGAATTACGTTTATTACCGCAATAAACGTTAATTTGTAGGGTACGTTTAATTGCAAAAATTAAATGATTTTATCAGTATACAACTTTAGTCGGCAATTGAAAGTCTATTTAAAACTAATTTAAAGTCAACTATGCCTTCTGCGGTGGACGGCACCTTTATATACTCATCACGGCCGCTTCTTGAAATGTCCCGAACATACGCGAAATTGCGCATCATTTATTTCAAATGCTAGCTTAGAAGCCTTGTATATGTGTTTGTGTGTGTATCTTTTTACTTTTTCCTGCTGTAGAAATTGTTTTTGTTTCTACGTTGAATCGCGGATCGGGGATTTCTGCTACGCAATTTGTTTTTGCTTTATGTTTACGATATTTGTATTTGTACAATAGGTCGTTTCGCACATCTTTGACTATAACTTTGTAACACTGCCGCCCACTTAAGCCTTTTTGTCCCGAACAGGCTCACCATCACCTTTTCCATATTTGGCTAGTCGTTCAAAGTGAACCACCTTCATTTTTGACCTCGGGCTATGGCACTTCTGTATCCTACTACGTCATTCAGTCTCTTAATCACCTTGTATGGTCCCTCCCAGGGGGTTTGCAATTTAGGGAATAATCCTTTTTTTGCGTTGTGGGTTAAACAGTAAAACCATTTGGCCTTCGGCAAATCCCCCCGTGTTTGCTGCTCGATCATACCTGGCTTTCATCTTATCACTGGACATTTTATTGCGGTTACGGACAAATTCATGAAGTTCGTGAAGGTCTTCTTGTGCCTGAAGACTGTTTCCATCATCTTCGCACGCAGGTTTAGGTTTAACACCGAACTCTAAGACCGCTGGCAGTTTCAGTTCCGTTCCAAACAGGATTTTCGCTGGACTACGTGAGGTGGTATCGTGAACAGCTGACCGGTAAGCCAGTAATAGCTTAGGTATATGCTTATCCCAATCCTTTTGGTGTGTACTAACCACTTTTCTGAGATATGCCTCCAGCGTACGGTTAAATCTTTCTACCATGTCAACAGACTGAGGATGTAGCGGAGTCATTCTCGTCTTTTTGATGCCATATAAGTCGCACATTTTTTTAAATATGGCGAATTCAAAATTTCGTCCCTGATCAAAATGCAATTCTATCGGAACACCGTATCGACACACCCAATTGTTAACAAATGCGTCTACCACCGTTTTTGATTCTTAGTTTAGAATGGCATACACTTCGGGCCATTTGCTGAAATAATATATTACCACCAATACATAGCGGTTACCAGCGTCCCCGACAGGGAATGGACCTGCTACATCGATAGCTAGCCGCTTAAAAGGGCACCCACGCTGTATTTCTTGGCCGCAATACACTGTTCGCAATTAGCTATCCAATCGGCTACAGACTGCTGGCATCCCACGCAGTAAAATCGCTGTTTTATCTTTTCCAAAGTTTTTGTAATGCCCATCTGTACTTTCCCAAGATCGATATAAGCAGGCATCTATTAATTTTAGGCTATTCCACTGGGCCCAGTACGCTTTTGCTAATGGGCTTTCTGCCGATATTTCATTACGGGTCGGTCTTTTGTTATTGTACTTATTTTATTTTATTTATTTCACTTTATTTTAATTTGTTTGAATTTGTTTGTCACTGTGTTATTTAAAATTGCAAAACATACATTTTACTTAAATTATGTCAACTTAAATTAAACTGCAACGCATGCATTGTTTTTAATAAAATTACAAAATAGATACATACATTTAAATTAGTTTAAGTACTAAAATTCCATTTTATTAATTTGTCTTTTAATTTAGGTCAACTTCTTACCTATTTTGATTATAAGTTTATACTTATTTCCGCATTATAAGCATTAAGTAATTTTAAATATTGTATAAAAAGATGAATAATAACACAAATAAATCGCATTGATTCTACGGTCTTCATACATAAATCACGTCTCCTTATTTTATAGTCTTTCAGTTCAAGTACTAGAAAGACATAGGAAAACAAAATAGTGTAAATTCAGACGAAACGTTTGAGTTTAATTCCACTAGATATCCTAATTGTACATTGGTGACCCCGACGTGATCTGTGTAGGAAGGCACGATCAATCTCACGTAAACAAATTGCGATTTGACTAAGCGAGCTAGCAGTTATCGGACGTGATAGAAATTCGTTGAGTTTCCCCCCACCAGTGGTAAAGGACTCTTAGAAATTTTTAAAGAAAAATCAACACGCAGCCACTCCTCAACAAAGCAGTTCACAACATTTGGTGAACATTAAAAATCGTCAAGGCCCCTCAGAAGGACCTATCAACAGTAGCACCGGTCTACACTACAACAAGTTAGCAGTAGCACAGGGCTACACCACAACAAATCATCAGCAGTAGCACAAGGCTACACTACAACGAATCAATTTACAAAAAAAAAAAAGGCTACGGTACAAAATTCACCATGGCATCGGTCCAGGAACTTATGACGCAGCAAGTAGCGAAAGCCGCCGAAATTGAAAGAGTCATTTCAATCATAAGGAAGGCTCCACTCGACAGAAGGACACAGGAATTCTACCAGGCAAGAGAGAGTGAACTAATTACCTTGTGGCAAACGTGCGAAAGAACAGAGAACCAAATTCGTAGTGATGTCACGGTGTCGGAACAAGATCCTTACATTATTAAGGATCTCTACAAATCCATTGGTGAAAAGTACAGCACGACAATGGAGTACACTGAGTCACAGTTAAAGAAATGTATGCCATCAAACACCAAGCCTGTGCCATCCGTAAGAGAAAAAACCACAGTAAGAGTTTCAGATGTCCAGGAAGAGGCAGAAGAAGAACTAAAGAACCAATACGCAGCTCAACATACACAACCATCGAAAGGGATGGCACAAGCATTTGGTGGCACGGATCATGAATTAAAGGATAATTCTGCACATGGGCTGATGGGCAAATTAAACGCAAGGATGACAGCGTTAGAGAGGTTCTTAATCGGAATTGCAGGAGCAAATAGCGATGAACCTCAACAATTCTACAACATTAGAATTGAAACCATAAACAAATTATGGAGCCAAATCGAAGAACTATACGATCAAATATGGGATCGATGTTCAAACCCTTTGGCCAATAGCCTAAATCAAGAGGCTTATGAAAACCTAAGGGGAATGTTTATTGATGGTTTGACGAAGTTACAAGTGATGTCAAATCAAACATCAAACGCTAGGTTGCCAGGTCAACATGCAGTCATGGCAACATCATTGACACTGCCGAAGATCTCAGTCCCCAAGTTTGACGGGGATTACGCAAAATGGACGCAATTTTACGACATGTTTCTCCATATGGTCCATCAGCAACCGACACCTGATGTCCAAAAGATGTGGTATCTTAAATCAAATTTAATAGGGGAAGCTGAAAAACTCGTCAGCCATCTATCAACAACAGAGGGCAACTATGATTCAGCATGGACTATGCTGCAAGAACGATACAATAACAAACGGGTTATTGTAATAACACTGATCGAGAAAATCATAACCCAACCATTATGCACTTCAACTTCTGCTACTAATAAAAAATTCCACGACACAACTCGTGAATGTCTTTTGGCACTAAATAACATTGGGATTGAGACAAAGGGCTGGAACCCTCTCCTGTTCCAAATATTGATTAAAAAACTAGACCGAAGCATGCATATGAGGTTCGAGCAGTCTCTTAGCAACAGTTGAAGACCTTTTATCCTTTCTGGAATTCCAGTTCCAAACCATCGAATCCATCACGCACAGGGAGAAATTGACACTTACTTCAAATAAAACAGCAGCAACTATGGTGAAGAAAGCAACTAGGTGCAATTTCTGTAGTAATGGAGATCATGCCCTATAACTCTGTGAAAGGTTCTTATATTTATCAGCCATAGAAAGGCTAAGATTTGTTCAATCACAAAGGCTTTGCTTCAACTGCTTGAAAAGAGACCACTCCTCAAAAGACTGTTCATCAGGCTCGTGTAGGAAATGCAGCAAGAAACATAACACATTGCTACATATTGAATCGAAACTAAGTCCACAAGTCAAGCAGACTTCAATTTCCGCTCCGAACATTGACGTAAAACGTAATATTTCCAACGTAGCGGTGTCATCTGCTTCTACAGATGCCTTATCATCAGAGAGGGATTATGTAATACTTGCAACAGCAAGAGTGAAGATAACAGCATCTAACGGAAATTCAGCAGAGTTTCGCGCTGTTCTTGATTCTGGTTCACAGGTTAACCTCATTTCCGAGCAAGTGATCAGAAAATTAGGCGTTTCAACCTCCGCAGCATCATTATGTATTGATGGTGTAGGAAATGGCAAGAAACGTGTTACAAAAAGAGTGAATGTAAAGCTACACTCAAGAAACAATAAGTTTGAAACAAACCTAGAAGCATTTGTCATCCCGACAATTATTCCCCCGCAACCAAGTCAACATATTAATATTTCCAAATGGCAAATTCCCAACTTAGATTTAGCCGACCCACACTTCAATCTACCGGGGAGAATAGACATTCTGTTGGGTGCTGAATATTACTTTAGCTTGATACAAAGAGAAAAGATAGAATTGTCAAGCAATCTTCCAATCTTGTTTAACACATCACTTGGATGGATTATCAGTGGAAAATTGTCCTCAAGTCAAGATGCAAATGACGCTGCAACTTGTGCAGTTTTTACCAATAACCCAGAAAATTTTGACGACGAGTTATTAAGTAACGTCATTGAACGTCTCTGGAGAATGGAAGACGATGGATCTTCAGAAAAGGGCCTTTCGCAAAACGAACAACAATGTGAATCAATATTTGTACAAAATACTCAAAGAAACGATGACGGGCGTTTTGTTGTCAAGATACCCTTCTGTGAAAATCCTTCTGTATTAGGGGATTCTAAGGCAACAGCCTACAAGCGATTCCTTAGTCTTGAACGACGATTAATGAAAGATCCATTGACCAGAAATCAGTACATAAGTTTTATGAATGATTATGAACAAATGAATCACATGACAGAAATAGATATTAACTCAATATCAACTTCAAACTATTTTATTCCACATCACTGTGTTAGCACCACCACTAAACTTCGTGCCGTTTTTGACGCTTCTGCTAAAACATCGTCCGGTGATTCGCTTAATGACTTAATGTACACTGGTCCAACGGTTCAAAGTGATCTATTTTCAATACTCATCCGTTTTCGTTTACCAAGATTCGTATTTACTACAGATATTGAAAAGATGTACCGACAAATCTTGATACATCCAGATTATCCTGTGGAGGAATGATCCCTCTGCTCCAATAAAATATTATCAGCTCAACACCGTCACATACGGCACACGATCTGCTCCACATTTGGCAACAAGATGTCTTCAACAGATTGCTTTCGAAAATGAGAGAGATTATCCATTAGGTGCTCAAATGCTAAGGGAAAATTTCTATGTAGATGATGGTCTTGGAGGATCAAATAGTTTAAGTACTGCAATCGAAGCACAACAACAGCTTAACTACATTTTAAAACAACATGGCTTCAACTGTCGTAAATGGAGTGCGAATAATAAACAACTACTTCAAAACATTCCACAAGATGACCGGGAGGTAAATCTTGATTTCAATAGCACACAGAAGGAATCTATTAAAACTTTAGGTCTAATATGGCTTCCTAAAGTAGACCATCTTTGCATAAAGGTAAAGGTGGAACCTGCAAATATGATTACTAAGCGAACAGTTAGTTCCGACTTGGCGAAACTTTTTGATCCACTTGGACTGTTGGCACCAATTGTTGTGAAAGCAAAGATATTCATTCAACATTTATGGCAGATGAAATTGACATGGGACGAAGCACTGCCTAAAGATCTAAGCTCAACGTGGTCAAATTTCCGTGAAAGTCTAAACTCATTGAAGAACCTTCAAATAACACGACACGTGTTCAAGGACAACATCCCATTAACTACTCAGCTTCATATTTTTGCAGATGCATCCGAAAGAGCCTTTGGCGCAGCAGCATACATCCGATCAACGTTTAAAGGTAAGAGAATAATAACAAAGTTACTCTGTGCTAAATCTCGCATATCACCAATCAAAAAACAAACCTTACCACGATTAGAACTTTGTGCAGCACTTATGGCTGCAGAATTAGCTCAACGCCTTCGAAAGGTTATGCAAGTGAAAGGTTTACCAATTTTCTTATGGACAGACTCTGAGATTGTGTTGTCATGGATACAGTCAAAATCATCATCTTTCCACACATATGTGGGTAATAGGATATCAAAAATTCAAACTTTGACTCTTCCAGAACAATGGCGACACGTTCCATCAAAGGATAATCCAGCAGACATTCTTTCAAGAGGTATGACAGCAAAGGCACTTTCAGATTGTCATTTATGGTTTTTAGGACCATTATTTTTACACGGAAGGCATGAATGCTGGCCTGCAGAGTTTCGGCCACAGTTACAAATTACCTCTGATCTAGAAAGAAAAAAGGATTCAACGATTGTTTTATCAACTGTAAACAACTACAGTTTTGTATACGATATTGATCATAAGGGTTCATTTAAGAAGTTACAGCGAATAATATCATATGTCCACCGTTTCGTTAAAAACGCCTCTGGAAAATATTCACCGAGGTCACAACTGAATGCCTTAAGTACAATAGAACTTGAGACATCACTAGAAATAATTGTACGTGCTATTCAAAGTTATGATTTCTCCAATGAAATCAAGCAATTAAACAAACAACAAGAAGTCGCAAAAACAAGTCCAATACTCAGCTTAACTGCATTTATTGATAAGGAAGGCATTTTGCGAGTGGGAGGACGATTGGAAGAATCAGCCTTATCCTACGATGCAAAACATCCAATTATTCTTCCATACAATGATGCACTAGTGAAACTTTTATTTAAATCAATGCACGAAGAAAATAAGCACTGCAGTCCGCAAGCTTTATTAGAAATCGTGAGACAACGGTTTTGGCCGATCAAGGGAAAATCCATTGCCAGATTAACTGTACAAAAATGCATACAATGTTGCAGGGCCCGTCCAAAGCTCAACAATTAATGGGAAACCTTCCACGGGACAGAGTTACTCCTGCACGGCCATTCATTAATGCAGGCGTTGATTACTTTGGACCGATATGGATCCACTACAAAATAAGAGGGAAAAAACCTACAAAGGCATATGTGGCTGTATTTTGTTGCTTTGCAACAAAGGCAGTTCATTTTGAACTGGTTAGCGAGCCAACAATAAACTTACTGAACTCTCAGAATCAATATTCTCTGATAATGGGAAAGAATTAATAACTTCAACATGTAGCTCAAAAGGAATACAATTCCATTTTATTCCACCGAGATCTCCCCATTTTGGAGGACTTTGGGAAGCAGCAGTAAAATCATCCAAAAATCTTCTTGTACGGAGCTTAAGTACAACTTCATTAACTTATGAAGAATTAGAAACGGTTATCATAGAAATTGAAGCCATCTTGAATTCTCGTCCATTAACACCTATGTCTAACGACCCCTCTGATATGTCTGCATTAACTCCAGGACATCTGTTGATCGGTGAAGCTCTTACATCTCAGGTGGACACCGCAGCCAGCTCAAGAAAAATATCACTTTTATCGCGATGGGAACTAGTTTCAAAAATAAAACATGAGTTTTGGAAAAGATGGTCAACTGAGTACCTGCATGAACTTCAACAGCGTCATAAGTGGAAAACTTTAAGTCCTAACATCAAACCAGGAGATATGGTTATCATTAAAGAAGATAACACATTACCGATGAAATGGCCGCTAGGAAGAATATTGAAGGTTTATCCTGCTAATGATGGATCCATTCGGGTTGCTGATGTCAAGACCGCATCTGGAATATGTAAAAGGCCTATACATCGTCTCGCATTGCTTCCTGTGTAAGAGAATTCACAGCCAAACCCAACAAAACTGGACACAAATGCAACAAATGAAAATAAGATAGAAGAATATCAAAATAGCGAACCCAAAAGCAAGAGAATAAGACTACCATCCAATAATGTATGCATTACCTTGCTGTCTTTGCTACTTATTTTGCCAATGATTTTGGGAACGCCAATCAATAACAAGCTATTTGGGTCTCAGCTAGGAATTCATTTTGAAGAAATAGGATCGACTTATATATCTACAAGTCAATGGAATCTCATGGTGTATTATGACCTATCAGCATACTGGACTGACACATCATTTTTAGCAGATGGCACCAAATCACTTAAACAGATTTGTAAGAAAATGGAGTCCAATGCATCTTGTATCAATATAATAGAACATTTGCAGCATATTGAAATCGATCTAAGTTTAGATAACAGACTGCTATACAAATCTCGACAAAAAAGAGGTGCTATTGATCTTGTAGGAAATGTTGCACATTCACTCTTTGGTGTACTTGATTCTGAATATGCCGAGAAAATTTCAGCAACTATCACAAAACTACAAGAAGAAGAAGGAAATGTTGCACATTCACTCTTTGGTGTACTTGATTCTGAATATGCCGAGAAAATTTCAGCAACTATCACAAAACTACAAGAAGACGACTCATTCATGCTAAACCTTAAAAAGAACAAACTTCAGTTGTAAACTCAACTTTGAACATCGTTAAACAAGGTCTTACTGCAGCAAAGTTCAAATTTGGCCGTCTTCAATCAACCATAAATGAACTAGTGAAAAACGAAGAATCACGCAATGAAGAATTGTACCAATTCAAGCTTGCTCATCTGTTCAACATGGGTTTTATGCAACTATCACTTATTGCAAACAATTTACAAAAAACTCAAGCCTGTATCTTGGACTCTTTAACTGACACCCATCATGGAAAAATCAACCCCTTGCTGGTAACGCCATTGCAGCTAGAAGTCCAGATAAATCAAATAAAATCGCATATGCCTGAATCATTGATGTTACCCGTATCTGAAAATGAATTGTTAGAGTTTTATAAGTTAATGAAGGTAAAGGGTGGAATTACCCAGAAACACGTAGTATTGAGTATAATGCTACCATTAATAGAGCGGGATAAATTTAAATTGTATAATCTAATTCCTGTTCCTAATGTAGTTAACAACACAATGCTAGCGATAGAAACACGTAGTCCTATCTTAGCGGTAGACACAAACCGGAGACGTCACTTCCCAATATCATCAGATCAACTTAAGTCATGTAACATCATCGAAAAGGACACATTCATATGCTATAATATTCAACTGGAATATACCTTCGGAGCAGAGAGGTGTTCATGTGAAATTAACTTATTTTTCAACATTACTACTCCAAATTGCAACCTAAAGAAGCTCTCGGCCAGTGTAACGTGGAAACCATTAAATCATAAAAACCAATGGATATATTCATCATCATCAACCACACAAGTAACAGCAGTTTGTGGGAAAGAAATTGCAACCTTTTATCTTGAAGGCTCTGGATTGTTAACTATTAGTCCAGATTGCATCCTTAAGCATGATCATATCCATATGACCGGACAACAATTGTTATCAACAATTACTGGGTCATCATACACAAGCCTTGCAAACATCTCAGAATTTTCATATCAACATCTTGCAAATAGTAACAACATTAAAAGGGCCAATTATTCACTTGTCAGACCAGATTTCGCTACAACATCATTCAACTTCAGAACACGGTGTTACAATGGCATATTCCGCATTAATCGTTAGCATAATAGGCATAATACTGGCTTCAGTTATAGGTGCAATACGTCGGAAATCTAGCACCATTGAAGCAAAGAAAATGACACAACCATCTTATTATACTCCGGAACCATCCAAAGATAAGTCAACACCCTCACCACAACCACGCCAGAACTTCACAATTCAAGTTTAAATTTAATGCATTTTTTAATTGACTCCTCGTCAATGCTTAAATTAAACTGCAACGCATGCATTGTTTTTAATAAAATTACAAAATACATACATACATTTAAATTATTTTAAGTAATAAAATTCCATTTTATTAATTTGCATTTTAATTTAGGTCAACTTCTTACCTATTTTGATTATAAGTTTATACATATTTCCGCATTATAAGCATTACGTAATTTTAAATATTGTATAAAAAGATGAATAATAACACAAATAAATCGCATTGATTCTACAGTCTTCATACATAAATCACGTCTGCTTATTTTATAGTCTTTCAGTTCAAGTACTAGAAAGACATAGGAAAACAAAATAGTGTAAATTCAGACGAAACGTTTGAGTTTAATTCCACTAGATATCTTAAATGTACAGTTATCTTGTTTAGCCAACATAATTTTTGCCAAAATGGGGTCGTCATTATGTTTCTTAGACTAGTCTTCCCCTGATATAATTTGACACATTCCTTTTTCTCGACTTTTGTGCAGTGGTTGCACTCTACGTTGCTTGGCTGTCTTGAAAGGGCCTTTTCTGTGCTCGATACTAAAATCATAGCTTTGCAGACGTTCAATCCAGCGTGCGAGCTGCCCTTCGGGGTTCTTAAATTGCAGCAGCGAACGTAATGCGAAGTGGTCTGTCCTGAAGATGAAGTGGTGAACATATAACTGTTTGTGATAATGTTTGACGCACTCCAGCACTGCCAAAAGCTTCTGTCGTGTAACACAGTAATTTCGTTCGGGTTTAGACAATACTCTGCTGTAGTAGCCAATGACTTTTTCCGCCCCATTAACCACCTGGGAAAGCAAACCTCCTATTCCATAGCCGCTCGCATGAATTTCTGCCCAGCAATTGGATAGGCGAGGACTGGTGCTGTACACTAAAGTACCTTGAGCCTCTGGAACGCTTCTTCCGCTGCCTCACTCCAGTGGTATGGTCGCGACTATCTGGTCAACTCATGCAAGCTAGCACCCACTTGCGCAAAATCTCCTGTAGTATATAGAACACATCTTCTAATTGAGATCTTTAAGCACACGTTCCAATAAACGCTCAAATGTGGCTAGAGCGTTGCAGAGCCCAAATGGCATCGCCTTGAACTGCCATAGACCATCGCTCGCGCAAAAGGCAGTTTTCTCCTAGTCCTTATCGGCTATCTCTACCTGTCAATAGCCGCTCTGCAAGTCCAAGGTAGAGAACCATTTCGTTCCGGCCAACATGTCTAACGTATCGTCCGGTAATCAACGCAAACCCATGTGTTACCGTCTTTCTTCAACAAAACTAGTGGCGAGCTCCACGAACTGGAAGATGACTCAATGACTCCATTTCGTCGCATTTTCTTTGACCTCTTTTCGTTTTGCTAGGGGAATACTCCTGGGTGCTTGTTTTATAGGCCTCGATTCGCCGGTGTTAATTTCGAACTATGGTACTACCTTGGCTTTTATTATTCAAGGCAAAGACGGAGGCATGTTTTCTTAGCAATTTCTTAGCTTTGTTCCACCTGTTCTGCCAGTAAATCTTGTTCTTTGGCTGTTGTTTTGGGGCATAGTGAAATCGCCGAACAATTAATTATGGCTCCTGCCGGCTTACGATCACGGATTTCAAAATTTCTGATTAGTAGTCCTACAGGAACTCGTCCATCGTCGCAGGTTTTCACAAGAGCTTTAGCTGTTATGATTTCGCCTTTTAGTTCTACAATCCACAACCGGTTATCCACACAATTTTCATCCAACCGTGCCCATACTATAGTTTCTGCCTAAGGTGGTAATTTCTGGCATTCAACGGCAAACAGCTTCCGTTCTGTGGTCCTGCTCTCATACCCAACATCCAGGGGTATCTCGATATTGCGTCATACCATGATTTGATGTCCCATGTGCAGATCAATCCCGTGGGCTATCATGAAGTCTGCACCAATAATAACTTCATCCAATATGTCGGCGACAACAAACACATGGTCGACACTGATGTGTGCGATAGTCAGTATTTTCTGGCTCTTCCATAGACAGTAGCTGAATCCCCAGTAGCAGTGCGTAGTCGTATATTATTTAGCGGTTCTACTGAGATGCTCCTGTGTCTATGGTGAGGACCTGTTCCTTTCCGTTGATAAAACCGCAAGCAGTAAGGTTGCTGTTCTTTTGCTGCATGATGGAAATGGAGATTGTAGGGCCATAGGTTGTAGGAGCTAGCTCTTGCCCCTCAGCGCTAGCTCGATCTAGTTTAACGGTGACACATGCGATTTGATGTTATTCGCCCGTTTGCTTTCGCTCGGTGGCGAAGCAGATCTTGATCTTTTCTTTGCTGATCTGCAGTTGCGCTGGAAGTGGCCGACCTTACCGTAGTTAAAGCATTTTGCGCGAGATTTGCTTCTTTCCTCTAGTAATTGCTTGACCATCTCTTCTATCTCGTTCCTTTTGTCTCCGCAATTTGGCATATCAGCCTCAAGTCGCCGCACCTTGTAGACTTGTGGCTTCGATGTGACTTTTGCGGTCTCCTGGGCCAGTGCGAACGAAATGGTATCCGCAATTTAACATCTGGATCCCGTACGCCATTTACAAATGCTTCTATCTTGAACTGGTCCAGGAATGGATGGTTCTCGCCTGGGTAAATCAGCTGCACCAAGCGTTCAATTTCCATCGCGAAATCTTGCAGCGTTTCATTCGGCTTCTGGACTCTGGCCCGTAGTTCCATCCTTTACAGTTCTCTCTTATATTCGCCACCGTACTTACGTTGCAAAGCCACCATTATGTCGTCGTAGCTATTTCTGCAGCCAGCTGGTAAGCTTTCGAGGATTGCTGCTGCTGTTCCCTTTAACGTCAGAATTAGTTCTATAGCTTTTTCCTTATTGTCCCATTCATTTTTGCTAGCCACCGTTTCGAACTGGAACTTGAAGACATTAAAAGGTGCGCTACTATCAAAGCTCAGGGCCTTTATCTTGCTGGCGTGCTCAGGGAATATTCTTACCGGTCCTTCTCGAATTTGTAGATCGCTCATCTTGTTCTTTAACTCAGGAAGTTCTGCGTCTACGCCGGAAAATTTTTCATCAAGCTCACTAACTTTCAGTTCTATAGCATCCATTCGCTTGCCCATAACTTCTGAAATTTCCTGAAGTGTCTCGTTGTTGGCTCTGACCTCAGCTAAGAGTCTTTCGCTGTTGATCTTAGAAGCTTCTTGAAATTTCTCCTCTTGTCTTTCGTTGTTGGCTCTGACCTCAGCTAAGAGTCTTTCGCTGTTAGTCTTAGAAGCTTCTTGAAATTTCTCCATCATAGCGGCCAACATAGAAGTCCATATTGGTGTTTGTGGCAGGGGTACATATCTCGAGCTCCTCTTTTTCCTTGAATTCATGTAGACCGATGTCAATAGCTCGTCGTTTGAATTCCTCTAGTAGCCTCTTTTGCAGTTCTGCCTTATTGCCCGCCGTTGGCAGATCAAACTTGCTCAGTTCTTTTTTTAGCTGATCTACTTTCAGCCCGTCAAACTTATTTTTTTTTTTTAATTTTTATTTTTACAATTCTACTTCTGACACCAGTTGTTACGTTTATTATCGCAATAAACGTTAATTTGTAAGGTTCGTTTAATTGAAAAAATTAAAATACACAGTCCTTAATGATTTTATCGGTATACAACTTTATTCGGCAATTAAAACTCTATTTAGAACTAATTTACACTGTACACTTAACACGCTTATGTACACACCGCTATTCACTCTATGAAATCTCAAAGTCAACTATGCCTTCTGCGGTGGACGGAACCTTTACATACACATCACGGCCGCTTCTTGAAATGTCCCGAACATACGCGAAATTGCACATCATTTATTTCAGTTGCTGGCTTAGTAGCCTTATATATGTGTTTGTGTGTGTGTGTATCTTTTGTTTACTTTTTCTTTCTGTAGAAATTGTTTTTGTTTCTACATTGAATCGCCGTTCGGGGAATTTCTGGTACGCAATTTGTTTTTGCTTAATGTTTATGATATTGCGTATTTGTACAATAGATCATTTCACATATCTTTGACTATTACTTTGTAACAATATGTATAATATGTATTTATTTGAACAGGTATCAATAAACGGTTCTACTGACGCGGATGAATCAAATGTATGCTTGTTTAGTAATTCCACTATTAAATCTAGGCTTTTGACTGGGGAGTATACATTTAATAACAAAAGAGGGAGGAGCAATGTGTGGAACATTTTTGGGAAAATTGAAAACGAATTGGGAGATTCATAATATTGCTGGTTGTCGGAAATGTTTAAATGTTTATAAATTCAATAAAAAATCAACATCGAATTTAGTAAAACATAAGTGCTACATTTTATTGACAGAAGAAAGTAGTAGTAGTTGCAAAATTGAAGTAGACGCCGAAACTAAAAATAAAGCAGCACAAATTTTCACTGAATGGACCATTGTAAATTGCAGACCTTTCCGAATAGTTGAAGACTCAGGATTAAAAAATGTAGGTGAATTTTTCATATCCTTAGGTGCAAAACATGGGAAAAATTTTGAAATTACCAGCGCGCTTCCTCACGACTGTGTCATATTTTCAAAAAGTTTCATCCAAAATATCATCAATCAAAAATATTGGATTTGGGCTCACTTCTGACATTTGGACTGATAATTATATTCGCAAAAGCTTTTTGTCCTTGACAATTCACTATATAAAGGATGGTAATTTAGTTGTAAGACTGCTTGGAATGAAGTCTATGGAGGGTAAGAAATGTACACGTAGGAATTTGAACTTATTAATACAATATATGAACCATATATATGAGGGTTATCTCAATTTTCAGAAGATAAAATTACTTTAAAAATTATTAAATTATTAAAGGAGTTTAACTGTGACCTCAATGATAATGTTGTTATTGTCACAGATAGAGGTTCAATCATGATTGCTGCCTTTCGAGAGTATAATCATATAAATTGTGTTAATCACATAATCAATAATTCATTGCAAAAATCAATTGAGGAAGTAAATGAAGCTGAAAATCTATGCCAAGCATGCTGTAAACTAGTGAAATATTTAAAAAAATCGGGACTAAATTCAACACTCGGTATTACATTGAAGAGTTTTTCTCCAACACGTTGGAACACAGTATACTATTTATTTGTTTCAATTGAAAAAAATTGGGCCGCAATAGTACAAATTTTGCATGAAAAACAGCAAACGAACAGAATACATAACATTAATTTAAATGAAGTATGCGCCATTATTAAACTTTTGGAACCATTTCAAGAATCTTTCAAGAAATTCGAAGGAGAGAATTATGCAACGCTACATCTGGTTATTGTTCATATTTACAATTTGAGGAAAGCGTGTGCTGAAAGTTCGGAAGATTTGTTAATTATTAAAAATTTTAAAGTTAAATGGAGCGGTTATTTGGATACAGTTCTAATGGCCAACTTAACAATTTACCATAAAATTGCACTTTTTCTTTTCCCTACAGATAATAAGCTACTTCATTTCAATGAAAATGGAAAAACAATTTATTAAATCCGAGTGCAAACGGATAATGTAAAGTTATATAGAAGATGCATCTGAGATAGAAGAACAAAATGATTCCACAGCACGATTTTCCAAATCCGACATTAAAATGTTTTATGATTTTGTGTTACAGGATGATAATACAAATGCTCGTGACAAAATCAACAGTGAAATACATATTTACGAAATTGTTAAAGTAATGCTACATGATGATTTTAACATTTTGCAGTGGTGGGAACAACATAAAAATTAGTTTCCTTTATTATATAAAACCAGTTGCAAAATACTAGCAGCTCCCGCAACTAGTGCAACCTCTGAAAGGACATTTTCCATTGCCCGCAATTTAATTTCAGAAAAAAGATGTAGCATTGCTACAAATGAAAATTCCATAAATCAAATTATGTTTTTACATTCGAACATAGATAAAAATGAATTACAAAAAGAGTTAATTAATATAGATTAGATCGTATTTTAGTTCTTAATGGATTTATTTTATGTTTATATAGATGATGTATTGAAAAATAAATATTTTTTTGTTGCAAAAAGTTTAATTAATTTCTTTTGCTTCTGCCCTGTTAATATATTTCATATCAAAAAAAATTGAAAGGTTTTCTAAAATTTGTGATGCAGATCCATGTAGACCTAAGTACTTTCAATATGTGTGAGGCGCCCTAATGTATGTACGCAACTAGCCTATTCACACACAAACATAACCAAAGAGTTTTTTTTCATTTGAAACAGCAATGAGTACTTATTTCAGTGTACTCTGAAAGGTAGTACTTTTGTTTTGCTTATAAAACGTTTTGATGTCTTGATGTTTTGTTTCGAAATGAATGATCGTAGAAGTACTAGCTTGTTTTATTGGTATCGAATGTAATATTTTACGCATTCACTATTAAAGTGAATGCCTTGGTATGCCATTTAAGACATTCGTTGTAGATATTTAATCACCCCTATCGTGAATAATTTTCCCCTCGTAATTTTTTCCCATTTCACATATTTGCAATCAGGAATAACTCCCATAAAAAATAAATTTTTTTAAGTAATTCCGTTGAGAATGATAACATGAAAAAATGTTTACTTAAAAAAAATTCCCCCTTATCGTGAATAGTTTTTTCCCATGAAATTTTTTCACTTTTCCCTAATATTTTTTCACTTCACTTTTGTTTGGGGAATTGTAGCATCATGTAAGCCTTTATCTATTTTAACTAGTATTACATCTTAAACTTTTATAAAAATTTATTCAGGACAAGATACGTTAATAAAGCCCAAAGCGATGTAATGCTAAACAAAATGCAGGATAATAGACCAATTGCTTGTGGGTTTGGAAAACTATCAAAAGAAGTTGTAACTGAATTTTGGAAGTTACTTACGGAAGAGCTAAACAGTAATGGCCCTCCAATTAAAAGTGTGTCAGAATGGAAAAAGGTAAAGTATCATTTATAATACAAAAATACTATTTAAAACGTTTGTACTTTGTTCTACAGGATTGGATCGATCAAAAAAGGTATGTCCGGTCGAAGGCTGCCGCAAATATGAAAAACCAACGGGCGACAGGAGGGGGGCCAATCCAAACAAAATGCTTAACCGCAAGCGAGCAATGCATTTTTGAATTAATAGGAATGAAGGAGTCGGTAGGTTTGAAAAATACATGTAAATTCGGTGAACCAAATTTCGACAAAAATTAAACTTTGAAAGAACCATCAACACCATCATCCTATCACAATGCAATTGAAGTGTGTTATACCCTGCTGTTCAAAGCAGGTAACGCCGGCGCCACAAGACCCAATAATAAATGAAGAATAAAACCAGGGAAAGAAAATAGAACACAAAGAAAAACTGACTACAGCCAATCTTATTGCTAAAGAGGTAGCAACACAAGAAAAATTATACACACACTTTTGTGAAATGGGGATTTACATAAAAAGAGTATACCGTGCATTAGAAAAAAGTAACGAACTTAAAGCAAAAAAATAAAAAAGTTGGAGAAGCATCACGCAGTAATAGAGCAACTTCGTTTAAAGGAAGTGGAAAGCAAAATAGAAAAGAACAAGAAGATAATATATATTGAGGAAATGAAACAAAATCATGGAGAAGAATAATGGAGGCTTTTGACAAAGTTCTCAAAATATTATTATTATTATTTTATCTTAATTCAACTTTTTAGTTTTTTAACACCTCTTTTATTAGTATGTTAATGAAGTTAATTTAATTATTTAATTTTTTTTTTAATCTACAAAGTACATATATACGTATCTGTGAAATGAACGAACTTTAACTGTGAATATTTTAGCATTTAATTTAAACAAATATATGTCTTTATTATAATTATAAAAACAGAAAATTAAATTAGTTTAATTCTAAATTTTTATTTTATAAAATGAAGTTTTTATAACGAATTCGCAATGTTAGTACAAATACTCTGGGCAGCAGCCATATACCTGTTATTTTCATCTGAATTTGCAGAGTATTCTAGCGTCAGATGCTCAGCTTCCTCGTTATAATCTGCAATATCATTATCATATTGACACTTATAGGATATGCAAATATTGTGCAAAGCTGCACAAACATTAATTATTTTAGCAGCTTTTTTTGGCTCATAGTGAAGTTCCCTAGCACCAAGCAAGCACCGCCCTCTGTTTTTGAAAACCCCGTTTGTCCGTTCTATAATATTTCTGCATTTAGAATGCACGTCATTAAATTTTTGTTCCATTGAGCCCGGCGTAGGATTTCTATATGGCGTTAACAACCAAGGCTCTAAGGGATATCCAGCGTCACCTTTAAAATATTTATATTAAACTTATTACATATGTACATGCATGCGCTTCTTTACTCACCCAATAAACATACTCGAGGTCCTCTTACTAAATAGTTTTTCTCTATTATACCTCTGTAACTACTCGTGTTCCACACCAAAGAGTCGTGACATGCTCCGGGATGTGTGGCATCAACGAATCGAATTCTCATTCTACTATCACATATCTTCGAAACAATTTTAATTAAATGCATATAATCATAAAAAAAAAAGTTATTAACCATTAATTATTTATTTAAAGGCAACTTACAAGTGTCACATTTAAGCTGTAATTTCCTTTTCGGTTGTAAAATAAATGATTGTTTTCCTTTGGGGCTACAATATTGATGTGGATACCATCAATACATCCCACAACAGCAGGTATTCCAAATTTATTATAAAATTCTTGGGCTGAAAGTCCACGTTCTTCTTCGGACGTATAAGTTATCCACTGGTGACATATATTTTCCTCTAATACATTCAATATTTGTGACAGCACTTCACAGAATGTTGATTGTGCTATACCAACTTCATAATCTCTTGCTACTCCCTTTTGGTATCCTCCCTCTGCAAAAAATCTCAAGCAGGCACTTAGTTCCACTATCGTTGGAATACCAAATGATTTTTTAGGAGTCGTCAGAGAGTTATTGATTACATCCAGTAAATAAGAAAACCCTTCTTTATTAACTCTATAATGTTGTTTAAATCTAATACAAAAATTAATTCAAATCAACTTTATTTATTAAATATTTCACTTACAGGGCATCAGGTAACTCCAAGGGGTTTAATGAATCGCGCAAACGTCGGCGAACAATTCGTTGTTGCCTATTTTTCTGCTCCTGCCGTAACAATAATGCTCCAATTCTAAACATTATTTCACTGGATTTTTTTTATTTTAAATTTAAAATTTTTTTCACACTCAGCTTATTCTTCTTGTTTATAATCAATGTGAACTGATATCTTATAAAATTTTCATGGGAGATTCACGAGAGCATTTTTCACTTCGAGGGAAATAAAAATCTTATGGGGAAAATATTTCACATGTTATTCACGATAGGGGTGAATATATATGCAAGTTAAGGCGACAGCATTAAGTTTTGTATTTCCACACGCCTCGAATATCAACGGAAAACAAATTATTTTGCTTACATAGTCTGTCTGCAAAGTTATTGCAAAAAAATTGTTTTTAAAATATCAACTTACTTTACTTTTGAATAGTTTTGTTCTATTTTAAATTCTGCTGAGTAACTAAAAATCATGTTTGCTGCTAGTAGAAATAAATAAGTATTTTTTAAGACACAGGTGGTGGAATAAATAACGTTTAACGGCAAAAAAATATTTTAGTTTTAATAAATAAAAAAGAAAATTTTAACTTGCATGTATGTATATATTCTAAATTATGTTATTTTAATTGGTGATATCTAATGAAATTTACAAAATACCTTGTACCGCTGATGATCAGGAGAGATGTAATAACGTATATGTGGGTACAACGAAAAATATGCTAAACACTTGAATAGCCAGGCATAGGTCGGACTAAAAATGTAGAAATTTAAATAAAATAGCTAAACACTATCCTCACTTTGAAAGTGCTTCAGTTTTAAATATTGATAAACGGCGTTATACAGGGTGGGGCAAAAGTCATGAAGGGGTTTAAAACAGTCATAACTTTTTTTAATTCTGAATTTTATTTTTTTTTTATACAAAATAATAAAATATGATATTGGGAGATTTTTTAAATTTAGGTGTGAAAGATTACGTCACGTAAGTGAGCACCATTTTCAGCCTCGCAAAGTTGAGCTCTTTTAATAGCATTTTCCATGACACGAGTCAGAGTATCTGGCTGCAACGCTCTTATTTCGGCTCGTATATTCTCTTTGAGCTGTGCAAGTGTTCTGGGCTTATTGATATACACCTTCTCTTTCAAATATCCCCAAAGGAAATAATCTGGTGCTGTTAAATCCGGCGAACGGGCTGGCCAATTAAATGCTGAATTTTTGGAAATTAAACGTTCGCCAAAAATCTGCCTTAGGAGCTGCATAGTGGCTCGAGCAGTGTGTGCAGTGGCCCCATCTTGCTGAAACCACATCTCTCGATTGTCAGAAAGAGCTGGCCTTAAAAAATTTTGGAGCATATCTCGATATCGCTCGCCATTTACCGTTACACCATTTCCATCGTTAGCTTCGAAAAAGAATGGTCCAATAATTCTTTGGGACATGATTCCGCACCATACTGTACATTTAAGTGGATGTAATTGTCTCTGATGAACCACTCTTGGGTTCTCAATTCCCCATATTCTGCAGTTCTGCTTGTTTACAAAACCATTTAATTGAAAATGTGCTTCATCGCTCATTATCAGATGATGAATGAAATCATTATGTTCTCTGGTCAATTCTTGGAAGCGAACTGCATAAATTAATCGGTCTTGGGAATCTCGTGGCTTTAGTTCTTGCACTAACTGCACCTTGTATGGGAAAAGATGTAAATTTCCCTTTAATATTCTGCGTAAAGACCGCCGAGACATTTGCAGCTCAGCAGAGCGCCTTCGAGTTGATGTTTCAGGATTCTCCTCAACACTCTCCAGAACGCGTTGAATATTTGCTTCACTAATTACAGAATGTGGTCTTCCGCTTCGTGGAAGATCCCTCACTGAGCCTTGTTCCTGAAAACGTGTCACTAAGCGTCGAATCATTGATTCGGATGGTGAATTCCGTATATTAAAATGACGACGATAGGCTCGTTGAGTTTGAATTATTGATCGATGATGTTCAAAATAAAGTTCTATGATTTTGGTTCGCTGGATAACGTTGTAACCTTCCATAATTAATCTCCCAGATTTATTTTACAAGTCTTAAAAAGAAAAATAAAAAAAAAAATTAAATTAGAAAAGTTATTAATTTTTCAAATCCCTTCGCGACTTTTGCCCCACCCTGTATATTAGAAATGTTATAAATTGGTAAAACACCAATATCACAAAGAACTGATTATAAAGCCGATGCAGATAATGTCGCTCATATATGTATATAGGCATTTAATACATAAAATAACATAATTTGGAATAGTCGGTTTATGGTTTTTACTAATAAGCTTTGTTAAAATATGTACATATTCATACATGCATATATGTATGCACATACATGCATATATGTATATACATACATGAATATATGTATATACATAAATGTAAAATTACTTTCAGTTTTTATGACATTTTTTTTTAAAGCAAAATGGTAAACTTTTTTAAATGTAAAATCATTTTCAGTTTGAATTTGTAATTGTTTTTGAAACTTAAACCTTTTTTCTTAGTATTATTACATTTTTATTTTTCATAACTTATTCATTATTAATTGAAGTTTTCGTAATTGAATTTATTTCCACATATACAAAGCGAAATATTGAAATTAATAAATAAAACTATTAAACAAAAAGAATTTTATAAAAACCCCTAGTGCTTGAGAATTATAGAACTAAAATTAAATTAAGAGGTCAAAGAATTATAATAAAATTTATCTTTGACAAAAATGAGAGTAGGCTAATGGGTTAAAATAAAAGCAATGTTTTCCTTGCAATAAATGCAAATAATGAACAAATTAAAATGGACAACGCGTATTTAACAGCTCTTCGCGTAATGTAAAATTGGTACAAAATCAAATTATGTTTAAAATAATTTAACAACATAACCAACAATAAATAATAAAATAAATTTTACAAGTGAGTGAGGAGACAAAAATAATTAATGTTTAAAAATATATATATTAAGCAATAATAAAATTGATTCTTGATTTGATATTCCGACAGGGTGTTTTGATGTAGATTTTCGTTTTCGTTTTGAGAACGAAAAATGACACTGAAGATGGCCCACGGCCTAAACCGATTTGTCTCCAAACCAAACTTGAAAAGGGATGACAGAAATTCGTTCCAAAAATCTACAATAATAAAATTCTTGTTTTGATATTCGGACTGGGTGATTTGATATAGTTTTTTTGATCGAATTCCCGTCATCTCTTGTCAAGTTGTTTGGAGACAAACCGGTTTCGGATACGTGTCCCCTTCATCGTCAAGGATGGTATTGGGCATGTGAAGAACTTGGTTTTATTTTGATCTCACTACGTTTTGCGGCCGAAGTTTTTCGATATGAGCTTGGCTTTACTTTCACATTTATGTTTCTGTGCGGATCTGACTACTTTTTTTTATATTTTTGTTTGTTAATGTATTTATAAAACCTCTTTTATCTTACACCTTACAGACGGTTGGGTTATATACAAGTTCAGCTCTCTACCTATAGTGAAAATGCTGTATACAAATAGATAAAAAAAATTTATTTTCTCATTACATGTTCTCTAAGGCCTACTTGTAATATCAAATTTCATGGTAAAAAGTGTTTCTATACGTAAAACTAATCAAAAATAGTACCTAAACCCGAATATGAGCATTATGAGGCACCTCAATTGCTTGGGTTTCATGCTGATTCTATTGCTAGTATAAAGTTACACAGCCTCATACCAAACCAAACTATTCGTTCCTAATAGCAATGCGAAAAGTTCTAACGCGCATAAACATTGGTATGACCATAACTTTTAATAGGATGCACCGCCGTGCTATACGAACAATTCGAGCTCAATCGAGAACCTAATACATACAGCGAACCATTTCACGGTAACTCTGCAGGGTATGTGTCAAGAAATAATGCGCACCTAAAACATGATTCTGCAAGCTTTGCATAGTAAGAAATTAACCAGTTACTAATAATGGGGTTTCTACATTCAACACAAAACATTCCAGTAATGGGTCATGTATTGATAGTGCCATTATGGTCCGAAAAAACGTAAGGCATTTTGAATTTAATGCTTACTTTTTGCGACTATAAATCTTACTGATTTTAAAATTGCAGCCTCGTGAATGCCTGTGTACGCACAAAATCGAACACCATAAACTTTCTAGGTTCTTAGCTACACTAGAGCAAAACTTCATTGCAGCTGGCGATTAGAATGCACAGCATAATAGACAGCTGTAAAACACAATTCAAGCAAAGAAGCTAGACGTCATATCTGGAGGTAGAATCACTTATTGGCCAACAGACTCCAATAAGCTGTCAAACATTATTGATTTTGCTATTCCACAAAATATCAGTCCGATCAACTATTAGTCAATTCATGCTATGATCTATCTTTTGACCATTCACCTACAATCATAACGCTACAGGACAGTTTCACTCCACCTGAACCCCTTACTACCTAACCATATAAACATACGAATTGGTTTTAAAATATAAAATGTATGTGAGTTCTCACCAAAACATTCCTCTTAGAAGCTAGGGTGATATTCAAGTAGCTGTGGATCACTTTACAGTCGTCGTGACGGCCACAGCCAGAGTTGCAAAACCAAACAAACGATCCGTTAACAAAAATGTATACCAATAATCGCCTTATATACAAACTCTTGTCAAGGAACTCGTTCTCCTGACACCAAGACCCAAATGAACCTATGTCAAAGAACTTTACATAAGACAGAAACTCGACTCCACTATTGAGATCTACTTAAAAAAGTTAAATTCAATAAAAACATGGATCATAGCCTCTGGAAAGCATTGAAGCACTTAATATGACCTATTGCCTACAAATCCCCACTAAGGCTTGAAAACCGCTCATGGACTAAACATTTTATGGAAAAAGTAAATGCATTCGCGAGAGAACTTTTTCACAGCACATGACATAAATAGTTCCACCATTCATATTGCAATGGCACTGTGGAAGGTAATATGAAATATCGATTACAATTACAATTTTTGGTATAAAAAAAGCGCCCTGATCAAATTACAAGATGAATATTAAGAAACTTACCAGATTCAGCTCCGAGAATTATATTATTTATATTTAATATCATGTTGCGAGTAGGGTTCTTACTATGCTCTTGGAAGATGTCTAAAACTGTAAGGCTTAAACCATGAAAGGACCCAAGTCAATTTACGTCCTACAGGCCCATCAGCCTTCTCTCAGTTTTATTCAAGTTATTTGAAAAAATATTCTACTCCAGCTTAGAACCTTATCTCAAAGACATAGTACTATTGAGCAACGTCATAGAATTATCACCGTACAACGTCGGCATTTGAAAATAAGCAACACTGTTCAGCTTTACATATCGACATTTCTCAGGCGTTTGATAAACTCTGCAGGATGACCTACTCACTAAAATAGCTCGAGTTCTCCCTAGAAACTTCCGCAAGCCCCTGAATAGCTATTCGACAGATTCGACGTTTAAAGTAAGATCAATTGATCAATTTCCTAAGAAGTGAAAATCTCCGCATGAGTCCCTCTAGGTAGTATATTAGGGCCGCTCTTATATATCATCTATGCAACGGATAAGCCAAGATGGCCAAATACATTTGCGTCAACATATGCAGATAAAAATGCATTTATAAGTGTCAATCAAGATCCGAAATTTGCATGCGAACAACTTCAGCCTCATATTGCAGAGCTAGAACTGTTTAAAATATTGAAGCATAAAGGCAAATCAATTAAAATATATTAATGTAACGTTTTCTCTCAGAAGGCAAAAACATCCACCTATAACAATAGCAAATACCACTGTTCCACTTTTCTAAAAGAGGCCAGATTTTTATTTTTTTCTCTACATATACTCTGAATCTCCTTTTATTTGGCTACAATTTTTTTCATATTTTTCTAAAAATGGCGCTTTAAAAAAATCATATTTCGTAAACCAGTGAAAATAGCAGGCCGGCACTAAGTGGGCATATCAAAGTTGTATGGATCTATATTTTCTGAAAACTTCTATCTTCAGATGTAGTTTTTGAAGTTGAGTCTTTTTTTTAATTATCAATTTTCGCAGATGATATTATTTTAGAACAATAAAAGTTATGTCATGGAATCAGAAGCGAAAACTCCGTACTCAAGAAAAAAATTATTTATGTACAATACGGTTCACACCGAAAAAACTGTGTAATTTTTAGGTTGTTGATTTTACTTGGAAGTACTCTATACAAAGTTAGGTTAGATGACCAATTTGATAAGCTTCAAGGTTAACACCTGAAGACAAATATTGTGATTTGTATAAAAATCGTTTTTTTAACTTCTCCTGGAAAAACTTACTTCACGTACTTCACTTTAAGCGCATAATTTATATTCATTTAAGGTGACTTTTTTTTTTATTTTAAAAATTGAACAAGTGCAGAGGCACATTTAACAGTTAGTAACAACAACAAAATAAATAACAAAAAATAAAAAGCATTATAATATAGTGTGTGATAAAAAATACAATAACAAAGTGCATGGTTAAACCTGTTTAAACAATTAATAGTGAGTGTATGAGCGCACCAAACATTAACGAAAAAAATACAAAAGATAATAACAACAATGCTAATTACTCTTTTTCTTTCACAAATGCTAATAATGCAATGAACAATATAAATAATAAAAAAAAGATGACAGTGCTTTTTTAACCGCCAGGCCAATTGACCGAACGCGTTCATTATCAGCAAATATAAATATATCTGCTACAGAAACAACGAATTCAACAAATAAAACTAAAGAAACAAATAATACACAAAAAATCGCACAAGAAAAACAACCAGGTACTGAATCTAAACGCGTGCAAACTGGTATGGATCGGTACATAACCATAACGAAGAGGAAGGCGAGTCCTAAGTCTTCACAACCAGAGCGAACCGCCAAGCAATATAAAGGTTCTCATCAAGTAGCTGCAACATCGGTAAGTGAAAATAGATTTTCTGTCCTTGCTACCCCGGATAATGAAAATGCCGAACCCACTGTAAGGGAACAAAAACCCCCACCAATCTACTTGCGCGAACAAACATCAAATGCCATTGTAAATATGCTGTCCCAACTCATAGGCAAAGAAAATTTCTATGTGGCTTCTGTACGAAGAGGACAGATACAAGATACGAAGATCCAAGCCCACACTGAGAAGAATTATCGCCTAATCGCAAGTCGTCTCGATGCAGATAATAAGAGCTATTATACGTATCAACTAAAAAGTGCTAAAGGTTTGATCGTCATTATAAAGGGCATAGACAGTTCTGTTCCCACTGAGGAGATAAAAAGTGCCATAGAGGTGGAAGGTTATGTCGTAAGGTCAGTGCACAATATTCTAAATAAGAATAAAGTTCCCCAACCTATGCATCGTGTTGAAATCGTGTTTAATGCATCGCAACTTAAATCAAAAAACTCGGTTCATCCAATATATAATTTGCGCTACCTTTTGAACAGAAGAATAACGGTGGAAGAGCCTCTAAAACGTAGCGGTCCCCGTCAGTGTACTAATTGCCAGGAATTCGGACACACGAAAACCTACTGCAAGCTACCATCCGTATGCGTTGTTTGCGGTGATGCGCACCGGACTTTGGAATGCACTTTTTCCAAAACAGACCCCAAGGTCAAAAAATGCAGCAACTGTGGTGAAAATCATACAGCAAATTACGAAAGTCGTACGCAAACCTGATTATGAGCAATATAAGGCTTCCCAATTTCCTCGGCTTCATGCTGGTTCTATTGCTAGTACACAAGCTACACAGCCACACACTAAGCCAAACTTTTCATATGCCCAAACATTGAGAAACGATTTACCTAATGCGAATGCCAAAAGTTCTAATGCGCATAAACATTCATATGCCCACGTCTTAAAAGAGGGTGCTCAGACACCCCTCACCAACAATTCGAGCTCGATCGAGAACTTAATACAGACAATGAATAATTTCATGACAACTATGCAGGGTATGTTTCAGGAAATGATGCGAACCCAAAACATGCTTCTGCAAGTTTTGCTTGGCAAAAAATGAACCAGTTAAAAATATGCTTCTGGAACGCTAACGGGTTCTCCCAACATAAATATGAAGTAGAACACTTCCTGGTAGCACATGATATAGACATACTATTAGTCTCTGAAACACACTTCACTATAAAAAACTGCTTTAGAATTGATGGGTATTTTATATATGACACCAAACACCCAAGCGAAAGGGCATGTGGTGGGACTGCCATTATAGTCCGAAAAAACGTAAGGCATTTTCCATTGCCTGAATTCAACGAAGACTTTTTGCAAGCCACGACCATAAATCTTACTGATTTTAAAATTGTAGTCTCCTCAATGTATTGCCCACCTAGGCATAAAATCGAACACCATAAATTTGCCAGGTTCTTTGCTACGCTAGGGCAAAAATTTATTGCCGCTGGCGATTACAATGCAAAGCACACATATTGGGGATCCAGACTCCTTAGTCCTAGAGGTAGGCAGTTGTATTATACAGTTGAAACAAACAAGCTTGACGTCGTATCTGCCGGCAAACCCACCTATTGGCCCACAGACTTTAATAAGTTGCCAGACCTTATTGATTTTGCTATAGTAAAAAACATCAAACGCGATCAACTCTTAGTTAATTCATCCTATGACCTATCTTCTGATCATTCACCTACAATTGTTATTTTACACGACAGTTTTGTCACTGCACCTAAAACCCTTAGTTTCTACCCGAACAGAAACACGAATTGGTTAAAATATAAAATGCATGTGAGCTCTCACTTACCTTTGAACATCCCACTGAGAAATCCAGCTGATATTCAAGCAGTTGTAGACCATTTTACAGACGTCGTGACTGCCGCAGCCATAGCTGCAACGCCAACAAAGCCATCAGCTAAAATAGTAACGTACCAGGCAACAGCAGATATTCAGATGCTCGTCATTGAGAAAAGAAGACTAAGAAGACAATGGCAAAATAGTCGTTCACCACACATAAAAATGCAAATGAACTTATGCCAAAAAAACTTACGGAGTAAATTGAGACAGAAACACCAACTCGCTATCGACAACTTTTTAAAAAACTTGGATCCAAT
The DNA here is from genome assembly GCA_963932375.1 of Phania funesta. Lineage (NCBI taxonomy): Eukaryota > Metazoa > Arthropoda > Insecta > Diptera > Tachinidae > Phania > Phania funesta. Next base: position 69,382,804 of record OZ010653.1, on the reverse strand, counting down.
GAAAAACACGGATTATAGTCTGTGAAAAGCTGTAAAGCACTTACAATGTCCTATTGCTTACGAATCCCCACTAAGACTTGAAGACCGTACTTGGGCTAAAAACTCAAGTGGAAAGGCAAATGCGTTCGCAAAGCACTTAGAGAAGGTTTTCACACCACATGATATAAGTAATTCCACTATTCCAATTATTAGCGACATCGCGAATGATCCTATGAAATTTCGGTTGTCTTCTTTAAAATCGACAATTAATAATACGGATATGAAGAAATCACCTGGACCTGATCGTATAACAGGATCAATGATAAGAAACTTACCTAATTCAGCTGTAAGAATTTTACTTTACATATTTAATGCCATGTTGCGCGTCGGCTTCTTCCCATGCTCTTGGAAGATGTCTGAAATTGTTATGATCCCGAAACCTGGAAAGGACTCAAGCCAGATTACATCCTACAGGCCAATTAGCCTACTGTCAGTTTTGTCAAACATATTTGAAAAATTATTCGTCTCGAGTGTAACTCCTTTTCTAAATGAACAAAACGTTATCCCAGATCATCAGTTTGGTTTTCGAGCAAGGCATAGTACGATTGAACAAGTCCATAGAATCGTTACCATTATTAGATCGGCTTTTGAAAGAAAGCAATACTGTTCATCTTTATTTATAGACATTTCCCAAGCATTTGATAAAGTCTGCCATGATGGGCTACTTACTAAAATAGTTCGGGATCTACCTGAAAACACCCACAAGCTTATAAAAAGCTATTTGTCCGATAGAACTTTTAAAGTAAGGTCAAAGGACCAGCTTTCAAGATGTGGGAAAATCAGTGCAGGAGTACCTCAAGGTAGTGTGCTAGGGCCGCTGTTATATATAATCTATACAGCGGATATGCCGACAAGCCCACATACATATACATCAACCTTTGCAGACGACACTGCAATTATAAGTGTCAGTAATGATCCAAAGGATGCATCTGAAAAGCTGCAGTCCCATATTCATAAGCTAGAAGACTGGCTAAAACAGTGGAGAATAAAGGTAAATCCATCAAAATGTGCTCATGTAACGTTTTCCCTTAGAAGGCAAAATTGTCCACCAATCACAATAACTAATACCACGGTTCCAGCGGAAACGCACTCCAAATATTTAGGTATCCACCTAGATCGGCGCCTAACTTGGACCCGTCACATTGAGGCAAAAATAACGTCCATAAAGCTTCGAACAAATCAACTGCATTGGCTAATAAGTCCTAACTCAACTTTGGCTTTGGAATATAAAGTCCTATTATACAAATCCGTTATAAAGCCAATATGGTCATATGGTATTCAGCTGTGGGGTACTGCCTGTGCATCACACATCCAGAAGTTACAGAGAAGACAGTCTAGGATTTTACGTCATATCGTATGCGCCCCCTGGTACATAAGAAATGAAAACATACATAGGGATCTAAAAGTTCCCACTATCCACGAAGAAGTTAAAACATACACGTCCAAATACGTGAACAAACTAGTCGCACATCCCAACACTCTAGCACGCAATTTATTGCAATTTGACGGCCACCAGAGACTAAAAAGAACTGACACATTGAGCCTGGCAAGGCGGCTCTCTCTACACAATAGAAGATAGATTTTTAAGATTTGAATACAAAAAATTAGTTATTACGTTGGTACTAACTAGTAAATAATAATTTAGAAATAAGATTTGAATTCTTATTGTGAATTTCTTTTAATAGAAAGATTCAATAAAATAAAATACAGTATAAAAAAAAAAAAAAACTTACAATGACTTAAGAGATGATGTGTATATGACACAACCCGAGAAGTTTGTAAATGAACAGTTCCCCGATCACGTTTTGATGTTCAAGAAACCTTTGTATGGACTTAAACAATCCTGACGTCAATGGTATCTTAAATTAGAACTTAAAAAACAATTTGTTTCCAGCCCTGCAAAAGCGAACCGTGTTTATACCAAAATAGAAACTGCGACAACATTAATCTAATCGCTGTATATGTTGACGATTTACTTATAGCGTGTTCTAATTTAAATGAATTAAGTTTAATAAAATTTCAAATTTCAGAAAATGTATTTGTGGTAAATAAAGGTGCGGCTAAACATTTTCTAAGTATTGACATTGAGAGAGATGGTGCTACTGGACAAATTGGAATTCACCAGAATGAGTACATGAGAGAGCTCTTAAAAGAATATAAAATGGAAGAGTGCCGACCGAAATTTCAAGTTGTGTGTAACGATAAACGCAAGAAGGTCAACTCAACAGATTATTAGAGTCTAATTGGATCTTTAATGTATTTGGCAATTTGCACACGTACCGATATATTACATTCAGTATGTAAATTATCTTAAAGAAACAAAGACCCACATCATGGGCACATGGAAGCAGCAAAGCATATTTTGAAATATCTAAAAAAACTGAAAAATTTCAACTTAGATATCACAAAACTGGTAACCCAGTAGTAGGCTATGCTAATGCTGATTGGGGCGGTGATGCTGAAAATCGAAAGTCATATATAGCGTATGTTTTTATTCTCACTCGAAATGCATTATCATGGGAATCTAAGAAGCAAGCTACAGTTGCCAGATTAATTGTCCTCAAAACCTTTTAAATTATGTGGATACTCTTGCCGCACTGCATCTAGTTAAGAATCCTGTGTATCATAGTAGAAGCAAACATATAGATATCAAGTATCATCATATAAGAAAAGTTTTTATTGATATACTAATTGATTTAGAGTATTGTAATAGCAATGAAAATATTGCTGATATTTTAACGAAAAATGTGTCTTAGAATAGTCATATGAAAGTAATGGAATATTTGGGCCTTACAATTTTATAAATGTATTTAGAATTAATATGTTACTTAAATATGTGTGTTGAAGAAGAGTATTGAAATATTGAATTTAAATTTTACCTACGTGACAACATTCATATTTAATGACAATGTTATAGATATATATTTTATATTGCCTTTTGAATTTGTGAAGCTTTTTCATTTCTGAGAAGCTCCGCTTTTTAAAAATCCTGAACTTAAATCCGTTTATGATGATGTGTTGTCCGAATATGAAGAACTGGCTCATAAGACCTAGGTTCATAAGACCTAATTATATACTTCATATTATCTGCCAAATCAAGTGTTTGAAGTATTTGAAACGTTGAACGCAAATGTGTTCTTGTTTTTTTCCATCAAGCACAATTTTTTTTTTTAAATAGGCGTAGGAAATATGACCACCGTTAATAGGGCGGCTACACTAGTACATGTCATTATAACTCCAGAACAGCTAATCCTAGTACAATAAACGAAGCACCAAAAGATGCGGTATGAAATAGCCTTTTAGGCATTTTAAATTTTTTTTTATGCTGAACAGGTTCAAAATTATTTTGAAGTTAGTAGCGAAAAAAATGTTTTCATTTTTGCCCCTTACCCATTTTTTTCGCTACTAATTTCCTTTACTAATTTACTTTGAAACTGTCGGGCATACAAAAAAAAAGGTTTAAGATGACTTAACAATTTCATACCACATCCTTTGGTGCTTCTTTTAATAAAATCGGATTAGCTGTTCTTGAGTTATAGTGAAATGAACTACTGTAGCCGCCGTATTAAGGGGGTCCTATTTGCCACGTCCATTTTAAAAAAAATTGTGTGTGTAGATTAGAAAGTGCTTTTATACAAATCCATAATATGTACATATGGCATTCAGCTGTGCTCACGCATCTAACATCTCATCTATATTACGACTTATCGTAAGCGCCCCTGGTACATAAGAAATGAAAATATACGAGAACACAGAGCTGTATAAGTTCCCACTATTAAAGAAGTAGCAAAAACATACGCGTCCAAAGACGTAACCAAACTAGTGATCCATCCCAACATTTTAACGCGCGATTTACTGCAATTTCATGGGCACCAGAGACTGAAAAAAACTGACACATTCAGCTTGGCGAGACGGCTCTCGCAATAGTAGATAGTCTTTTATTTTTAAGGTTTAAATAAAATAAACTAGTTATTACATTGGTAATACCTAATAAATAATAATTTAGAGATAATATTTGAATACCTATTGTAATTTTCTTTCAATAGAAAGATTCAATGAAACAAGAAGAAAGTAAAAAAAAAAACATTTAGTTAAGGACTGGATTATCCCAATCCACCAAAATTTTTGTATAAAACGAAGAGCAATTTTCCTCTCTTAATAATTCCCAACTTATATTATATAGCTATCTCCCTCTTGAGCTAAGAAGTCTGGAGCCGCAAAAGGTGTGCTTTGTATTTTTATCGGCAGCTGCTGTGAACTTTTGTCCTAGTGTGGCAAAAAACGTGGCGAATTGATGGTGTTCGATTTTGTGCCTGGGCAGATAAGACTGTAATTTTGAAATCAGTAAGATTTATGGAATTGAAAATGGTATCACGATAACGGTGCTTATACAACACGCACAATTCTGAATAAAGAGAGGTAATCAATATTTATAGACACCTACGAAAGGCTGCTTTACAGTTTACAGCAACTAAGCTTATATTCAAAATTGTGTGTACTTAAGCAGGCAGATTTCTCTTTAGCATAATCGTATAGTAGGCCTGGGAAAGCTCGAAGTATTGCGAACCTCTGCAAAAAGTACAAAACTATATTTAAAAGTAATACTATTAGAAAGCAAACAAAAAACAGACCACAATTGCAACTTAAACTGTATGGCAACACTAGACACAATTACACTGAAGACATAGATTTAAACCGCAACATAAATAACATCAACAAGAACCACAATGATATAAATATTAATGACATATAAAACAAAGATAACATAAACAACAACACTCACCCTAACTACAACTTAATTACCATCATTAGCAAGAACACACAATATCATATGTACTACAGCAACGTCGCAAAAAACCCTAACAATGCACTTATCTACAATACGAATGTAAACAACACTAACCAAAACTACCTCGCCCAGTCCTACACTATCTACGTCACCACAAAAAACAGATACAGAAACACACAGAACATCAACAACATTATGAAGTAATTCAACATTAAAAGCCTTTTTGCACTACACTAATCATCGGGTTTCATGTTGATCAGCATTCTCTTCTTCCTATCGATCACGTTTGTTATACCAGGCGTTGAGCAGAAGGAAGATACTAAGTGAAACACCACAAGAACACCTGCGCAAAATAGGCTATTTGTCATATTACCAAATATCTTAAATATCCTTCCCCCTAATCTATTAAATATAATGAACCCTTTTCAAGAGAAAATGCATGTTAAGCCAATATTCTGCAAGTTTGCAATAAATAATGTAAAAATACAAATACTCTCATATAGTACACATAAAGAAAACCTATTAATCCATATTATATAAAAATGATACAATTACATCCTGCAGGTAAGCCAAATTTCTTTGCAGTATTTGATATAAGTTTTTTTTGTTGTTTTTATTTGCCTTCTTTTTCCTAATAATAAGCCAATGAATAAAAAATTAATATTCATGTAAGATTTAACCTCCATTATCATTTAATCTCATTAGAATTCTAATTGGTAACAATATATTAAAATTTGTTATTACAACATCTTACATATTTACAATGATGTAGAATTTCCGTCAACCCTTGTCAAAGACCTTATGTATATTTGCATGTTCATTTCCTGAAGGAAAGCCCAAGCACATGATGCCTTTTCAAGCCAATGTGCTTTCTCGCTATCATCTAGTAACATAATAGCTAAGGGGTTAGAATCGTTGCTAAGTCTCCTAAAATATCTCGAGCTGAACTCACTTATTTCATTTTTGACCACTAGTATATATAATTCCGTACAAATCATATCGTTAATTACGAACTTATCATCCTTAGAGTTATCGATTGATATCGTTTTGATATCGTTGTAATATTTCTATGTTCGAGTTGTTTGCATATATGCCCAACTTGAAATGTTATTTTAAAATATAAGTTATTGTAAAAAAAATCCAGCTTCCTGCCTTCTCGGGAGAAGAGCTTGTAACGCAAGCACACCTACCATGTTCGGAAGCATGAAGCCATGCTTAATACCACCGTCGTGAAGGCCAAACCTACCAGTATGGATGAAAATTGGGGCGAGTTCTAGACTGATTACGGGACATTTGAGCCCCATTCGTAACCCCCGCTTAGGTGAGCCCCATAACTTTATTCCGCCCTATTGCGTGATCAAATTAAATAATACTTCAACAAAATTAAGAGTCGTTTTCGATGCGTCGTATCCTTCGTCATTTCAAAAGTACAAACTTTTACTTCATTTTCGTCTTTATTGATACGCTATTACAGCTGATATAATTAAAATGTACCGACAAGTCGTTGATAATTATCGCGATTAAAAATATCAGTACAATTTATGGAGAAACTCTGAGGAAGAGGAAATAAGAAAATATCAATTGAACACGGCCACTTATGGAATGTCAGCTGAACCCTATCTTGCCATAAAAAGCATTCACTGTCTCGTGGATCAATATGCAGATAAATTAAAAAAATAAAGAGATTTTTAAGATGACAAAAGTATAGGGGATTTGAACATTGATGACTCTGCTGTAACTAGCGCTCTTGGCATCACTTGGGATCAACAAAAAGATGTTTTCTATTTTCATTTTTGCCTTAAGTTCAAGTTAATGAGAGAATTTGCAAACAAATAATTCTGTCACTTTCGTCATCACTCTTCGCTCCCCTTGGACTATTAGTTCTGCTTATTTTAAAAGCCAAATTCATCATGCAAGAGTTATGGATTCTCAAAGTTGCCTGGGACGAATCAATACCTCAAGAACCACACTCGGCATGTGAAAATTTCATCTCAAATCTGAATCTATTAACTTCGCTTCAAATTCCTCGTTTTTGTCTTGCTGCTAAATCTGAATCATTTCAATTTCATGGTTTCTCTGACTCGTCACTTTGTGCGAAAGTCGTTGCCTAATCTTGAGTTGTGTGGCGCACTACTCTTGACGAAATTGTATTCTTAAATCAAAACTCTTTTCGCAATACCTATTCTTCATGTGGTTTTATGAATAGATTCTCAAATTGTTATCTATTCGCTAAAGCAACATTCGTCGATATTATCCGTTTTCGTTGGCAACAGGGTCTCAGATATTCAGGAACTGACTAATGGCTGCCTTTAAAAACGCATTACTTCTAATCATCTTCAATATCTGAAAACATATTTCAAAGATGATACATATCATGAAAAAAGATCCCCAAGTTGCCATAAAGTGTGTTAACCCATTCCTTGATACATCAAATGGCTTCAATTTGCTTAAAGTAGGAATTTCTGAAGGTCAAACTGAAAATGAACTGTTATGTGCCCTAATGGAGCATCAGTAATTATCATGCTAGACCCAAGTCGTTAATTTCGCTCATACGCCAAAGATTTTGGATCATTAACGCAAGAAATTTGTGTCGTCGCATTGTGAGTTCCTGCCCACAATGCATTCGGCATAGCCCTAAGTTGTTGGAACAAATGATAGGAAACTTACCTGTAACCCTTCGAGATCCTTCGCTAAGTGTGCTATTGATTTTTGTAGTCCGGTAAACACCTATCTACGAATCAGAGGAAAGGCTTAGTATAAAACTTACATTGCTGTGTTCTTTTGTCTCGCACGCAAGGCTATCCACATTGAAGTCGTATCAGACTTGTTAACTGATGCATTTATTGCCGCTTTAGAGGAGATGATTGGATAATGCCACCAAATTTGGTGGTGCAAATTCTAAGCGATCTCAACTCAAACCGTTTCTTTTTTGCCCAAAGAATTTAAATTATTGCTCAAATCAAATCAATTTTCGCTTTATTCCCCCAAGATCACCACATTTTGGCGCATTGTGGGGGGCGGCTGTAAATTCAGCCAAAGGTTATTTAACTGAAAGCCTAGTCAACGCGAGGATTACGTATGAGGAGATTGCAACTGCAATGCTGGAGATAGAGGCCATTTTAAATTCAAGACCAATTTCTCCTCCATCCTTCAATCCCAGTGAATTTGAAGCCCTTAAACCAAGGCGCTCCCCTTCGAACGTGATGTCTCTTTAAAAGAGATCAATAATATTCAGTATTGCGCTCAAATAATGCCAATAAAGCAGACTTTTTGGAACAAATGGTCTCACGACTATATAAATGAGCTTCAGACGCGTAATAAAAGGACTAGCTCCAACCCACATATTACTACTGGTTCCTTAGTTATCGTCCAGGAAGATAATCTACCGCCACAGCGATCGTGTCAGAGTTGTCGGCATCAAAACTATGAAAGGAATTGTATATCGCCCTATCCATAGAATGGCATTACTACCTTCTTCTTAAAAGCGACCTTTCAATTGGACCGGCATGTTATGTCACCGTCTAACATTTTGAATATTTTACTTTGTTTCTTCATTTTAATATAATTTTTAAATTTTTTTCGCAATTGTAATTTTTATAATTTTTGGCTAATGTAACCATTGTTATTTGAAATTAATTTACCCTTTGCTTCTTACTTCAATTTATAACTGGTATTTAATATTGTTATCAAAAGTACATACACATATTACAAAGAATTTAAATTGGCACATTCGAAGTAAAAAAGAAATATAACGACATTACTTACATATATCATTGTTTAGCTTAAAGAAATTATTTTAAGAATAAAGTAAATATTGTTACAACATTGGCAGTTTAGTTTTTGAAAACAAAACAAAAATTGTCATTGCCATGCGAATATTCAGTGGCACGTATAAAACAATTTAAACCCTATATAGCAACCGGTGAGGAAGAAGCTCTCCACTGGCCCAGTTTCATTACTCATCACGTTATTGTCTTCCTTAAGCCGCGCGTAACAGACTTCAGCCGGATATTATTAACCTATTAGCATCATCTGTATATGCGAACACACGGCGTTAAATGGCCATTTACTTAGAGGCCCTGGGACAGTTGGATCTTGTATGGATGCAGGGGCAAGTCTGGACACACAATTTACCAAGTTACAGTCCGGGAAAGCTCGAGTTCTACTTCCAATCTCGGGTTTTTGGGAAGAGTTTTAAGCACATGACGTCCTCAACTGACGTGACGATACTTCGACGTAAGCTTGGTTAATTGTTTTCCAAACAAGACATTTCCAATTTAGCCAGCACACACTCTGGTGAGTCGACTGTAAAGAGTAAAATGTGCGCAACGCGTGCTAAATTTTATCACTCGGACGTACTGCTGAAACAATACAGGTTGGGAAGACACTGCCAAAACAACAATACCACCACAGAATGTACATTAATTCACGCTTACTGTGTGTACATCCATAAAGCCTCCATTTATATCTTTTTTGTTGATCTGAAATATCAATGTTCTGGAAACGGTATCTGACAGAGCTCTCCTAGCGTCGGTTTTTAGATAATCCTATTTAATACCGGACATGCGGACATTGAAAAATCGAATTCCTTACCTAAAAGAATTCATAATTTTTATACTTATTCTGTAATAATCAACGAATTCATTTATTTTGCTCATTTATTATACCCGTGAGTTATTGAAAACCACTATCAAATTGTTAGTTATAAATTCGACTTTTGTCTGACATTGTTAATAACTTTAGCTATACTGATAAGTATTTAATATTTTTTTTTTACAGTTCTGTTTACTACATACCTGGAGACATAATTTAAAGATGTGTGTTGTTCTCGTAGATTGCCATCGCCCTTATTTGCATCTTCCAATAACTGCTGGAATTAAAAGAAACACCATCATATATAGTTACGAAGATTAGTGTAAATAAGTACTCCAGCCTGTAAAAATTAAATGGTACCAATACTTGTACCAAAGACTATATACATAATTATTAAGATAGCACACTGCCGTACATTGTGTTTCCATTACAAAAATCTGCATGGGATTTATCAAAAATCTCATATAAAAGAGAAAATCATTTATAGTCTCTATGGAAGATAAAAAGGGAGACGAATTTTGCGAAAAAGAGAATAAGCTATAACAAGCACACGTACACATACATATCGCACACCCAGTTCGTAAGTGACACAACTCAAAATTTGTATTTTTCGAGTTTATGTAGTTTTAATTTTTGAGTTGTGCCACTTTTGAACTGGGTGTGTGATATGTTTGTATGCATATATGTTTAGTCTACTCATAAGTTCTTTTTGTGTTTGTTTCTTTTTAATACTTTTTAAATCACATAATATTTATAGTAAACAAGAAAATGAATTTTATAAAAGTTGATATTTATGTAGGCTAAAGAATATCTGTTTTATTGGTGTACAAAATAAAAATTAATCGATTCGCACCGAAATGCTGATTTCTTATAAATAACATAAAAATGTTAACAAGTATTTATATAATATAGAAAGTTTTACAAAGAAATAAAGATGAAATGTTTTTACATTTGGACAGGTTATTTATATTAATTTTTAATGAGTTAAAATTTTGACTTTTTCAGCACTCGATGATTTATAGTTTTGAGTCTGCCATGAAGAATGCTTACGAAGTAATGTTAGCACAAGAAGATTCAGCATCTCTAATCTATGTTTATAGCATACGTTATTCTCCTCATACCAAAAGGAATATGTTGTACTTTTGGTGCATTGTATGCGTTGTTCGACAATAGTTTTCTTAATATTTCGTATGCTTTTGTCTTCTGTGAATATTTTTTCAAATACTTTTATTTGTATCTTGCATATTTCAAAAAACAAATCGGATGGTCCACACAAACTTCCAAAATCTGATTCTTCATTGTAATTTTTCGCATGTATATACATTTCGGAGGGGTATGTCAATATTTGGGTGGGTTTAATTATATCCAATCGACGTTTTTGGCAAGATATTCGTTGCGCTATGGACCCAGCGAAATAACGGCTTGACGTTAATTCAATTGGTACAGTAACGGAATTAAAACTATCGCTGTTTTCGTAAATATTCGTTTTTACCTGCATAGATATTAAGAGCGTTCTCTGCGGAGGTTTGTTGACATCCGGATATGCTGGCATCTTTTGAAAGATCCTCTAAAATTGTTTGAAAATTTATAGGCAACATAACCGCATCATCTTTTTCACAATTAGATGAGGTATTAAACTGAGTTATTTTTAAAGATAACAGCTTCGCCATGGTAATGTTAAATTCATGAACTGAAGGGTTTTTACAGTGTCCACGTTTTGCGCGAAGGTACGAAAATAGGTTCTCTAATGGATCTTGATTAAAGTGACTGGTTAAAATAAAAAGCATGTCACCTTCTTGAAACATTTTTTCTGATAGAGACATTATACCCCTGGTGGTTTGAATAAGTCCATTAATGGAAAAAATGTTGCTGCCCAAATACGAAACTTGACTTATGTAGCTTAATAAATCCTTTAGAGTTTCCCAAACTTTATTGTTCCGTTGTAATCCACTCATTAATGTGTTGGGGTCTTTGAAAACCTTGCTATTTAAGCAATCAAAACATTTGTTCAGCTTTTTAATAAATGCGCAAGTTGAAGCAGCAGCTTCCACTGTATTTCGTGTAAATTGGCGGTTTTCATTTGCAGAATGAATTGCAGCAGCAACTGAGTGACTCAAAGTTTGAACAGCTATGTTTACAAGCATTTTCTCAAAATTCGTAGGATTAATATGACTTACTGTCAATTTTGTGGTTTTTCCGTGCTCTAATTCGAAAATTTCTCGGATTACATCAAACCGAGCTATTCCATCAGGTGTTTTAAAATCTGCTTTGAGAAAGGCATTTCTAATAGACTTGAAAATATGGGGCACATCGTACAGTAAGTAGATATTATTACTGTTGTATGAAAAATAAGGTTTTTTTTGAGGGTGCGCCCAAAAGCTCATAGCACTTTCTGTTGTTGGGGCCTTGGTCACAAGTTACTGCGCGTACATTGAGTCCTATTTTGGTTACAATATCCAAATTAGATAGAAGTAACTGCTTTAGAATATCCCCTTTTACTGAGGTAGCTGTCACGACGTAATTTAAAAGGAATTTTCTATTCTTCACGATTCCTCCTAACATAAAAACGCAAATTTGTGTACCGACTTCATTTTTGCGCTCATATTCAAGATCTGCCACTCCATCTATAACATCTGCAGAGTTATTAGATGTAAAATTACGCCGGATAGATACTTCATCAAAAACTAGGATACATTGCATGCTGCATTTTACGAACTGCTGCTTCCAGTGCATTATATATGCACAAATTATTGCCAGGCTGCAAATTCTTAATATCGCTCTATCTGCTTAGGGAAGAAAGGGTTGGAATGTTCAGTTTTAAAGTATTTCTTAAAAATAAATACGTAGAGGTGGATCTATAATAAATACTTTCAGCCCGGTTTCTCTCCTGATCTTCCCATCGAGCATTTGATTATCTGTTTTCCTTTATGAACATTTTACAAAGCGTTTTTTCATATGCAACTCATAAACTTCGCTTTCAATGGAATCACGAATAGTTAGCATTTTTGTATTAAGCTTTTTAATAATATTGTAGTATTTTTTTCGGTAAAGTGCTTCATTTTTTACATATTTTTTTCACAATTAGTACATAAAGGTGAAGGCGATTTGGATCCTCTACGCGTTTGTGGCGGAGATCTTAAAAGTTGCAAATCATTTTCAGAATAGACTTCGATTCCTTCTACACTCATGTCCTCGTTATTTTCAGTTAAGTATAAACTTGGCACGGCACCTCGCCTTAAAAATTTCTTCCCAATAAGCTCTAATAGAAGAGCTTATCACACAAAAACAATAAAGAAGAATTTGCAATAAATTGCTCGTCAAGGTTGCATTTTTCTGCCCACTTTTTAAACAACGGTGAGTCCATATTTGGAAAACAAAATAGCTTTACGTTAGGAGAACTTCTTTTAGATCTGCGGCATTGGGGCAGACTGCATTTGTTGCCAGCTTTTCGTGAGACCGATGAATTTTAATCCTAAAGTACAAACAGTAAATATATACATATACATATGTATACGAAACGTTTAATGTGCACATGTAATTAAAAATCATTTTCTTACCATTTTTTTATTAATATGAAATTATTATCACTTTACACTATTAACTTAATAACACTTTAAATAATAAAGTTTTATTAACAACTAAGTTAATTTGAATTTTTTATTTTAGTAAGAACTTCTTTTCTCTTTTGCAGAATACAAATAAGCAAAATGTAAAATATTATTAATTTTTAACATTACTTGTAAACCTAATTTTCTACTACAAGAGAACGAAGATTTCTAAGTTTTTAAAAATTTGGCATATAAATTTCATACAATGGGCATCATAAATTCGGTGCAAATCAATTTATTTTCGTTTTCACAAAAACAAAACAAATGTGATTTTCCCTACACTCACCTACGAAGTCATCTTGTTTCTTTCTATTTTTCAATCTCACATTTAATAGAAAGAACAATCTCTCTTTTTAAAAAAATTACGAAAATAGACCACAGCTTTATTAAAAAAAATAACATAAACAGTAAGAATAACAACAACAATAATATCAAATACTTTATCTTGCAAGAGAGCAAAAAATTTATCTTTGCAAAAAATGAGAAAAAGAGCAAATTTTTTTCCCTTCCCTTGCCACTTGTCCCCAGCATCAATAAGCTGTACAAAATTTGTGTTAAACCAAAATGTACTGAGTGGAACATCTTTATATTATATAGGCTTTGCTTGTATTCACTGTAGAGATCTGCACAATTACATTTGTATACGTGAAGTACACGAGAAGCGGCAAGGCATGAACTCTCACTTACTCGAAGTATTAGAGTAAAATAATACTCAATTTTGAGAACAACAAAATTGACGGACCATAACGTTTCCATTTTCTTCCTTTTTTAGGTACCGTGTACTCGGCTGTGGTCGTTTTAGGAACATGATACGAGCTCAAAAGTTCACATGTACTGCATGTACTCAAGTACTACATGAAGAAAATATTGAACGTTCAGTTCGACAGAGAGAATGCAATATGATGTGTATCTAACAATACAAACTAGTTTCATATTATTTGTTTTATTATTCTTTGGCAGTATGTATGTAAGTAATTAAATTTAATTTTTTTGTGACTATTGGATTTTGGTGTCATTTTCAAAACAAGATAATTATATTAATTCTTTTATAAATTTCTTAATATTTATCTTTTACTTTAAAAATATTGAAATTTATTTTTCATAATAAAAACATTGATGATAACTATTTCGTATATTATAATGAACTTTATACGTTTTAAGAAGTTTTATACAGTTTTAATTGTCTGTAAAATACAATAAATAAAAAGTTCAAAATCTATTTTATGTACATTAGAGTGGTTATTAGCTATATCGAAATTTTTGTTTTTTGAGTTTTTCATACTAGCATACCCCAAAACGATAGGTATTAGGGAAAAACTATCCTAAACAAATTTTCAGACGAATCAGTTTAGATTAAGGCGTGTCGCACGCCCTCCAAAGAGGTCTAACATAACTTTTGCTTTTTCAGTTATCTGCTTGCTAAAGATATCTTACTACTCCGCACAAAATGAGTAAAATGTATTTCATTAGATTTTGTCGTTGTTTTCAATGCAAATTCAAGCATGTCTTTAAAAAGCATGCAGAGAATTTATAGGCTGAGAATAGCTCAGTTTCGTGCTCATTATTTTGTACCATAGTTGAGTACGTTTAACTTAATGTAAAGTGTATTGCCCAATGGCAAACTAAATACTAAACCAAATTGCTATATCGTTCTCAATGGTTTTGTTACGTTTCTCTATTTCGCTCTTAAAAAACCGAACAAAACTCTACCAAACGTTTCGTGTATTTACCTACTCTGGTGTATATGTGTGCGGTTAATATAGATCACTATATTCCCATTCTCTTTAGAGTGATTTAGACTATGTGACTTGTCGTACGATTACTAAATTTTTTGTGTAGAAGAGCACAGATGGGATCATGTAAATTCGAAATGTAATGAAGTCGTACGTAATTGAGTGAAAATACCGAAGAAAATTTGACAGTCGTACGGCTCTCTTTGATTTTTGGAAAATTTCAAAAATCATCACACACCATTTGATCACGAGAGGATTTTTCAGGGATGCAAAACTAGATTTAATGAATTGCACTACATATAAAGAAAAATTGCATTTTGTCGTTCCAAGATGTTATTAAAAACGTACATAAAATTTAACTTGTATTACATATGTATGTATGCGTCTGCATATAAAAAAGCTTATCTATTTCAATATTAACTGTACAACACTAGAAGTTCTTTATGAAAGAATATTGTTTGGCGTAAAAATTTTGTCGTATGATTTTACTCTCATTTTACCGATGAAAAGTTTCGTCGTCTTATCACATCTTTAGCAACTAATAATGCAAATACTAACTTGAACAAGGCATGTAAAGAAATTTAGCGTTATATGTTTTGATAGTAGTTTAGTTCAGCTCGTGTGTTAAGAATTTGTGTTTGCAAATCATTTGAATATTGAAAGTTGAGGTGAACGTTTGAAAATGAGCTCAAGAAGTATACGACAAATTATATATACTTACTTGGAAATTTTTCTAGAAGTTAAGGTGGGAGTAAATTACCATCAAATAGAGAAGCGTTAAAGGTTTCGTTTTTCAATTTACGTGTGGTGAAACTTGATTCACGAAAGAGTGCAAAATTAGTAATTGATGAATTATTGATATTTTGGGAGAAAGCTAGAATTCCAACAATAGACAAACAGCATTGTATAAATAAATTGGAGAAACTTCACTCCGAATGGAGGTGTCTATACACAAGTTCTAAGAGAAAAACTGAGTGAAAAAGTGAAATCTTGGGTTCAAAAAATAGATTATCTTTTGATATAGCACCTTCAAACGTGCTACAAGTAATTAAAATTGAAGATAAGCAATTTTTGGTGAATCAGAAAAAACATGGTAGGCCTGGTTTTATGTATGGCATAGACCATACAACTATGAAGGTGGAATTAAGAGCTGATGTCATCAACTAATATCTAATCAGGGAGAACGCAGCAGTCGTGAAAAATCAGCAATAGATATGGTAAGACTTTAACAAGTTTGACTTCTCTTCACGTTTTTGATTTGCAGAAGAAACTTTGCAACTGTCATCATCAGCATCAGAAAGTAAATGTGATGTGGTATGTATTGCTCTACATAAAAATGTAGTTATGCAGTTTTCTAATTCCTTTGTATATATACTATTTTCTAATAGCCTACAGAAGAAATATCAATAACGGATGCACCAGCTACCCCAAAAAAACAGCAACAGCTTTAGATACTTGCATGATAAGCGGCAGAAAATCAGTGCACATTCTTATTACGACAGTTGAAGCGTTAGAACTAGATCCTCAAAATTATATTATAAATAGAAGTTCCATCCGAAATGCAGGACAAAGAATGCGAAAAGAGCAGATTTAGTTCTGAAAGAGCATTCAAAGCCACGAACTAGATGCTCTATGTTTGCATTGGGATGGAAAGCTATTACCCGCTTTAACTGGCAATGATAAAATTGATAGGATGCATATAGTTATTTCAAGCGGATGCAATAAGCAGTTGCTTCAAGTTCCTTCCGTAGAAAATGAAACCGGAAAACAACAAGCATTAGCGGTTTGCAATGCCATTCAAGAATGGGGCCTTCAGGACCACATAAAAGCTTTGGTATTTGACACAACAGCCGTCAATACCGGCCGTATAGATGGAACCTGTGCTATCATTGAAAATTTTTTAGAAAAATTACTCTTATGGTTACCATGTAAACACCATATCTATGAAATTATTTTGAAAAGTGTTTTTTAAGAGAAATTTATAAAAAAAAAGGACGTCCGAATGTTGCCATTTTCGAACAATTTAAGACTGAATGGCCAAAATTTAATTTACAAAACTTTCGCTCTGGGATAGACGACAAAACAGCATTCCGTCTTGTAAAAAATTCCAGCAGTCATGTTGTAAGTTTTGTTCAGACAACGCTCACAGAAAAGCAGCCAAGAGACGATTATAAGTCGTGTTGTAAGTTTTGTTCAGACAACGCTCACAGAAAAGCAGCCAAGAGACGATTATAAAGAACTTCTAGAACTCACTTTAATATTTTTGGGGGAAACATCAAAAAACCCCAATACTGTAACGTTTCGAACACCGGGTGCAGTTCATCACGCTAGGTGGATGTCAAAAGCTATTTACAGCCTAAAAATGTTTTTGTTTCGCAAAGAGTTTAAATTGTCGAAGCAAGAAGAAAATGACTTGCGAAAAATTTGCATTTTTATAGTAACAATATACGTAGAAGTTTGGTTTTCATGTAACTTACCAATTAATGCCCCCTATAATGATTTTTTGTTTTTACAAAACGCACACTATTTTAAAAGTATTGACAAAGACTTGTCGCGTGTTGCCTTTAAAAAAATGAAAGGCTCTTTGTGGTATTTGAATACTGAAAACGTGGCGCTAGCATTTTTTGATTCAAGAGTACCTAACAGCACTAAAGCCAAAATGGTTGAAGCCTTTAAGAATGTTGGTGACGTTGATCAAAATATAAAGCGACCCATTATTGCTAATCAAAATATTTCAACCATCATAGACAATGGAATTGAACAATTTGTGTCCATGGAAACAAAACTTTTTTCGAATGATTCTTTATAGATCAAGAGTTCTTAAAATCAAATTCTGAAGATTGGGACGGAATGGCTTCTTTTGTTAAAGCCAAAGAAATTATTGGGCAATTAAGGGTAGTCAACGACATTTTGGGAAGGGGGAGTCAAGCTAATGGAAGAATATAATTCTTTATTTATTTAATTATTATTTATTTATTATTTATTTATTTTTTCATTTCCTCTACAACAAGACAGAGTCTTATATTTATAGTACAGGAAAGCATTACGTAACAAAAAAATGTATTATTAACAAAACAAATAAATAAATTTATTAAAAACATAACAAAATTAGTGCAGTTGACGTAACAAAATTATGCGAAAAAATTTAACAAAAATGATTTCAAACTATTATCATTGCTGTTTAGTTGTTGACTGTGTGGAAGATTATTCTAAAGACGAGCGGCATGTACATAAAATTGCCATTCAGAAACTAGGCATTGATGGCGAGGTATTACAATATTTCGGTTCAGTGGTGATTGGAAAAAGCGTAGTTTATCAAATAAATAATTTGGGGTTTTGGTGTTTATTATTTTATGTAAGAATATTAGAGTACGAATTTTTAGCAAGCTTTCAAACGAGATTCCGTACAGATTATTGGACACTGAAGAGACGTGATCAAACCTTCTCAGTCCATACACATATCTTACAATATTATTAAACAAAATATTTAGCTTCCTTTTACTAGCTGAATCACAACTTGCAAACAATTCGCATCCATACATTAAATTGGGAATCAGATACGGCTTGGCAAGTAAAGTTCTTATACTTAATGTCGTGAAGTATTGTGTTGACGAGAGAGATCGTAACTTTAAATAGGTTTGACCAACCATAGAGTTTATATGATCGGTCCATGTCAAGTTGCTATTAAAAAGTATACAAAGGTTTTTCGCTGCCTTGACAATTTCGGTTTTCTCGCCATTTATGACAATATTTTTGGAAATGGAGGGATTTAAGGTTTTTTTACATAATACTATGCACTTCGATTTACATGGGTTTAAACAAAGTCCGTTAGCACTGGCCCATAGGTGGATTCTGTTTAACTCTTCATTTAGAGACGTTATGCCTGAAGATATATTTTGAATTGAGCAACCTAAAGTAAGTTGCACGTCGTCTGCATATAAATTGATTTTGCATTTGGAGAGCTGCTTTGGCAAGTCATTTGCATATAGCGAAAATAGGAGTGGTCCTAAAATAGAACCTTGTGGAACACCTCTAACAAGTGATAAACTATCCGACCATACATTATTTACGTATACTGATTGTCTGCGATTCGAGAGGTATGAAGGTATGATTAGTTTTCTAACCAGTATATCGTGGTCTAGCGTGTCGAAAGCCTTAGAATGATCTAGGAGCACTAAAAAATTTATTTCTCCATTTTCCAATCCTTGACGTATATTTTCACTTACTTCTACGAGGGCCGTAACGCAGCTATGATTCTGACGAAAACCAGACTGCGTATTGGAAAGCAAATTATTAATAGTTATATATCTCATCATTTGTTTGTACAATAGTTTTTTAGAACTTTGGGCAGAAATACAATATAACTATTGGTCTATATTCTCCATTCGATTTAGGTAATGGCAAAATTTTTGCATATATCCAATTTAACGGGTACACACATGACGTTATAATATTATTGAAAAGATGAGTAACATACGAAAGAATCAAGTGCATAAGTAATCTTAAAAATTTTGGGTGTATATTATCAATTCCCACTGCATTTGATTTTATAGATAAGCATGTTGAATTAACATCATATTGCGTACCACAGGAAAATTTAAAATGATCACCGACCATCCCAATATCTGTATCTAACGCAGATGAAGGAAAATTGAAAAATGTGGAATTTGTTTGAATCACAGGGATGTTGGTAAATGTTTTGTTTAATATATTTGCATCCACTTGGCCGTCAATATTGTCATTGGTCTTTCCAATTCCTATTTCACGAATGCTAATCCAAGTTTGTTTAGTACTGATTGCAGAACTGAAGCGTTGCATGTTTTATTTGCTTATTAACATTTTTCCTGGCAATGGAATACTGTACTTTTAGCTCAGGAGTTTTAAATCGCTTCCACCTGGCGTATGGTAGATCTCTTACACCTATAGCATTCCTAATAGCATTTGAAAACCATGGTCTTTGTCTCCGTGTTGTTTTCTTTTGTTTGAGTGGTACAGTTAAGGCAAAGAGATATTTGATGTTGTGTTCCAGAAATGAGGATTGATCATCAGCCGAGGTCATAAAGTATATATCACTCCAGGCAATATAAGAAACATATTCACATAAAATATCAAAATTAATTTGCTTAAAATATCTATAACTGTACCTCGGTCAACTTGTTGGACCCGAAAATTATACCATGAAAAGTTCAGGTCTTGCTTAAAAAAGCACGAAGCAGATATCTGATCGTACAAATTTACGTTCTCAGTGTTGGACACAAAGAAAAGGTCAATCAGCGTGCTTGTTGTGGATGTATAATGTGTTGGACTGATGTTATTAACCGGAAAAAGACCAAAAGATAACATATTATCAGGGAGGGTCGACTCTGGTAACAAGTTTGAATTAAAATGACCAGTTATTACTATATCATCACACATTGAGACGAGTGTTTCAAGTGTCTAGTACAAAACTGTAGAGGGGATCCTTTTATTTGGCCTATACACACAACCCACCAACATAGTTTTGCCAAAATTATACTATTTGCATAAGATGACTTGTGCAATCGTTTGCAAGATATGCTACTTTTGGCAAATAATTCTTTACTGACAAAAAAATGAAGAGCAAAAACAATATGTATTACAAGTTGTCCAAGATTATAGACGCAAATATCCCGGATGTAATATGAAAACTCTCTCAAAAGTTAAACAAAATTATAATATTTAGTAAAATAAAAATAAACAAGTTGCATTTAAATTTATGTAAAAACCTATAATGAGTTTTTTTTTATGAATAAGTAAAAAAATCAATTATGATATTTTTGTTAGCTAGGGCGTTTTGCTTGTTGCGTGACGATATTTTTAAGCAGGTTATGTCAAAAAGCCATTAGCAGCAAACCAAAAATATTATTTATAAATAAAGAAGTAAATATTTAAATTTTAAATTTTTTCGAAAAATTAAAGATTTTCTCAAACTTCAGTTTTTTTTTTACTAATAACCACCGATTTGGGATTTGAGACTTGATAAAATCAAACTTTTAATTTTAAGAACCAATGTACATACATTGTTTTCAAAAAAAGATGTTATAAATTTATTTTTAATCCTGGGTTTTTACAACTTTCTTTATCTTTAAAAAATACACACCCATCAATGTTTAAAAAGTCACATGTAGGAAAAACCTAAAACTACCAGAATCAATTTTCTTAGCTAAATATTTGTTGTGGATGTACATACAAATGTATGTATTTACATATTTATGGTTATACTTGGCCTCTGATTCCTGAACTATTTTCAATTTCGCCATGTACGTAATTACATATGTATTTAAATGCTATGCATATACTCATTGTTCCGCAAAAAAGGAACATAATTTTTGCGGTACTCTTCTTTTCATGTTCACAAATTTTTATGTTCCTATCTTTGTATGAATATTTTTTTAGGAACATATTTGTCTGCGGCTACCTTCTCTGCTCGTTTTCTGAGAGAAAGAAAAAGTAGGTACTCTATTTGAAAAGCAAAAGAACTTCTCATGTACAACAAAAACTTACTCGATGCAGACCTCTAATATACAACAACAATAACAACGCAATGAAACAACTGCCATAAGTAACAAAGCAGACAGTAGATACAAAAACAAAGTTCTTCTTGGTTTCTTTCATCTTCTACAATACGACTACTATAAAGTCTTGGGTGGTAAAGCTAAAAAATAGTATCGATGGATACGTTTAAGTGCGAACATCGTGATAAAGAAAAAACAGTGGTGTTGTATGTAAGTGTTAAATAAAATAAATTTTGACGTGTATGATTTATAAATATATATTTCTTGTACAAAAAGTTTTCGCCGATTGTTGCACTTAACATTTTTTTCATCGTAAAGTTTAGACATATATTAACCACATCCGATTTAAAAAATAGTCTTTCTTCTTATAATTGTTATACTACATGCCCAATGTAAGCTTTTGTATTTTTATTTTCCAAATTAGCCAGATGGGTTTAAAATATTCAATGTAAATAAAACAATGTCTAATTACATAAGGTACACCTGCAGTTACTATTGGCTAAAGCTGCCTTAGATCACTGTTTCCAATAAGAATCTGAACGCCGAGTATAAACAACTATTTATGTTTTAGCAAATTAGCATTTTATCGGTTTATACAACGTAAGTTTTAATTACTATAAACCAATAAATTAATGTTAGAAAGAAAAAAGTTACAACATAACTCAATACATACCTTTTAAGTTTGGAAACTGAGCTAACTTCGTGACTGAGCAAAGTCTAGCTTACAAATTAAATCAAATTATTTTGTAATTAAAGACAAGTTTAAATTATAGCAAACTTATGTTACGCGTGCAGTCTGCAAATTTTCCCTAACAAATTGTAATATGTATATAGGACTTGTAGCGTAATATGAAAGACTTGTTAATTCTTGTAACAACTTTTATTAACTGAAAACTCCATCTTTATTTTACATTAAATCTGTATACTATCGCCCAATAGAATTCATTTTTTATTCTAGCACTAATACACAGTATGATTTAAGCATACAACATAAACACTGTTGCATTATATCGTATAGTACAAGTTATCCTTAACGGTAACAAATATTTGAAAACTATAATTTAGCAATATAATTTAGAAAAAGATAATTTATATTCTCTTACGATCTGCCACAGACTAAACGTAAAAAAAGACAATGACATATAACGAGTGTAAAATAAGCATTATTTACAACAGGACGGGTGGATTTGGGAGCTTTACTTCAGTTTTCAGCCATGTCTTATACCGTTTACTAAATTATATGCTTCTCTAGAACCCTACATGCTGTCATAACCTTCGTCATCTTTAGAAGCCGTTGCTTGGAGGCCACATTTTTCTCGGATTTGTTGGGTGAACGACAAGATAGCCAAACCCTAACGGCTTTGATTTCTCATACCACTCTGTTCTACATGTCAACGTCGGCAAGTGTTCTGTTAACCTCCATTTTCAAAATTTATCAACAAACTGCTGCACATTTAGACAAAAAAATAAATAGTTTGGTGTGAGTGCCTCCATATTTTCATACATATGTGGGTGGACGAGAATGTACAATATTCTCAATTTCAGCCATCAAACTTTGTTCAATGCAGCTCCGGCTCGGCAGTAATAAGTAAACTTTATGATTTGTTGTTTTGTTTCTTTTGTATTACTTTTTTGCATACACTGTACTTAGTTCTAGATGTACAATTTCTAAGTACAATTGTAGATTATTAAAGTAATAATAAATTCCTAAGATCTTTGTATTTTTGCTTTAATTTTAAATTTAGTTTAGTTATCAATTGGAATACAAATAAATAAGTAATCTGTTTGTTCAACTCTAGTTTTTTGAGTTTTGCTAATAAAATTTGTTCCATACTAAAATATTCTATGGAGGGTGCCTCTTCGCGCATAAAGATTTCTAATAACCATTATACATGAGGTAGTATTGAAGAATTACTCAATTTCTATATGAATAGCTTTAAAGGTCAAACAATGAAAGAGTGCTCGATATCTTTCTCTTTGTGTCGGTTCACTGTTGCAAGTATCGGCCAAAACGAATCGTTTCCTCTGAAGATAAAACGTGCATAAGTTTTCAGTTCTCAGTATAAGAAAGACTTATATTTCCAGTGTGACCGTGGTTAAGTACAGACGTAAGTAATATTTACCGCATAACTAATACGAGACTTTTTTTAATTAAAAATTCCATTGAACAAGCCAAAAAAACCAAAGAAATAAAAACAAAAATAAACAACAACAACAACAATATTATATATTGTGAGTTTAAAACGAACAAAAAATAGTGCATGGTTATTTAAACCTGTTTAAAATTCCAGTAATATTTTATCAGTGCACGAAAGATTCATTATCATAATATAAAAAGTAATAACAACAATGCTTATTGCTAATAATGCAATGGACAAAGTACATTATATAAAAAAAGATGACAGTGCTTTTTTAACGCGTTCGGTCGATTGGCAAGTACATTTCACACCGAAAAAAGTTATCATACCCACCAGCTAAAAATTGCAAAAGGTTTGATAGTAGTTATAAAGGGTATTGATAGTTCTGTTTCTACTGAGGAAAGTGGAGCAGATGGGTATGACGTAAGGTCAAGTGCACAGTATGCTAAACAAGGATCAAGTTCATATATAATCCAAAAACTCTGTTCACCCTATATACAACTTACGCTACCTTCTCAACAGACGAATAACTGTAGAAGAGCCATTAAAACGTAATGGTCCCTGTCAGTGCATTCATTGCCAAGAATTCGGGCATAGTAAAACATGCTACAAGATACCTTCATTATGCGTGGTTTGCGACGATGCTCACCGAACTTCAGAATGCACTTCTTTCAAAACTGATTCCAAAGTAAAAAAAAAGCAACCGGGGAGAAAACCAGGATGCATATTCTAAGGGATGTATTGTCTTTCAGCATGCAAAAAGACGAACATCGTACGAAAGCCAGAATTTGAACAATACAAGGCCTCGCAATTTCCCAGGCTCCGTGTTGGTTATATTGCTAATACACAACGCAGTAAAGTACCACACTATACGCCAAACTATACGTATGCACAAACACTGAGAAATTATGGAGTAGAACATTTTCTGCTAACACTAGAAAAAGAGTCTCTGAAACACACTTCTCTTCGAAAAATTGCTTTAGAATTAATGGGTATTTTACGTATGACCCCACAATAGAGCGTAAAAACGTAAAGCACTTTCCAATGCAAGAACTCAGCGAAGACTTTTTACAAGCAAGTACATTGCTTGTATATCTATACTATCAACTCTTCTATTTATTGATTCTGAGTTTTCTGCAAGATTCTTGTTTGTGGCTTTAATTGTTTCATCTACCTCTTGCTTAACTTCAGCCGAGAGTCTCATTATTTGCCAAAAGTTTGTAGTTACCTGCAGAAAGATTTTCTTTAATCTAGAGTTTTCCTAAACCTGAGTCAAAAGACTTTCGTTTGTTCTAGAACTTATTTAATTTTTTTCCATCAACGACCAGCAGTGTATTAAAATCCCTATTGATCTTCTTCTAACGGGTACGTACCACCTTCCTTCTTTTTCTTTGCCGTCTAGACTCGTCTATTAGCCACATCTGCAATACTGCTGTATTACTAGCTGTCGACAAGCTCATCTTACTAAGTTCCTTTTTTAGCTGCTCTAACTTCCGATACCAATTGTTACGTCTTTAAAACGTTTCTAATTTTAGCACAGGCTCTTTTTTCAGTCACTTTATATAATACACCACAGCATTTATTTTAATCACACACTGTTACTTCGTTTTTAAGTAGATTAGGGCTTCTTCTTTATCACGATGTGATCTGTTTAACGGCTCATTCAATACTAACTCGCCTAACTAAGCCTTTTTTACGGTAGTATGCTTCTCGAAATTTGAAGGAGACTTCAAGAATCTAGTAGATGTTCCTTTAGCTATAACGATATATTTGCGTTGCCATTATTGCGTTATTGGTTATTTCTCTGTGTATTTAATTTCTTGGTCATTTTTATGCGCTTATGTGTTTTTGGTTTTTTGTAGTTTGAGAACAGTTCTTGGACTTTCTGTATAGTAAGTGCTACCATTCAATTCTTACAAGCAAGAATCATTATTCACAATTCTCTTCGCAACAATATATTCTTTCACGAACATATTGAGATTATTATGCGGTTATGTTACATTTGCGGCATGATGTCTAAGCAAATTGTGTTGATGAGATATTAATATCATTAATAAGCTCAAGCGCTTGGTCGAAACTTTTTCAAATTATTGGGAACATTTATGAATTTTTAGGAACTGTTAACAATTGATGAAATATTTTTGCTGAGTTTGTGTTTTCCGCTTATCTTGATTTTATTTCTGCAGTAAATGCTTAGAAAGACTGACATTCGTCTTTTTGAGCGCTGAAATGATTCGGAAAACATATAGAGGCCTCACTATAACACTGTCTCAATGTCGGGAAGTAGTTTTCCCAAAATCAAGAACACAAAATTTAGAATCCTGACTTTGTAGGAACACATCAGCTTGTTTCTTTAGCAAACTAACTGTTAGATTTCTCAAATTACATTACACATATGCATTACGATTATACTTTATGTCGGCCCAAAATTTGGCATATTTATACGTGGCTCTCTGGTCCTACATGAATTCTTTTGGCAGAAAAAACGAAAACAAAAATAGGACTTTTAAGGATCTGAATAAATTTTCCGATTGCAAAAACTCTACTCACTGTAAGTCTGGCTTCAAACTCAATAAATCAATATAACATGCCATTGCAATAATACACTAACATAAAAGTATAAAAACATTATTGGTAAATAAAAATATAAAGGATACTGAAGACCTTGTAAGCAGTTTACAACAGTTAATTAAATTTTTTTATTAGTTATGTCCTTGTGTTTGTTCTAGAGTGTTGTTGTTGAGTGACAACGTAATTTATATATCTCCAAGATGAAAGTTTGTATCGGGTGTTTTCTTAGTTGCATGAGAACTTAAAAAGACAATACAAGACAATACAAGTTGGAATTAAATTTTGCTTATTATATTCTGGTAGACAATTTCATAGCAGTTATTTTTTTTAAATATGATTTTCGGCATATGTCCATTCGACATGGTCCATTCGATCAGTCCAATTTTTGACTACCTTTTCCAATAAATCTATCCGTATGGCGTCAATGGTGGTTTGAATAGTGGCTTACAATCCAGAGCCTGTAACATAGCACCATAAAAAGTAATCCAGGTGTTAAATTGCACGAGCCAGTGATCAGGACCTCTGCTAGAAATAAAATTGTCAAATTGATTTTGCAATAAATCGACTGTTAGCGCACTGTATGGCAAGTTAGGTCGTCTTGTTGGAAATGTTGATGATTAATTTCTGAAAACAAAAATTAAGTCAACGTAACGGCAGCCCCTTACTCATTTCGAATGAAATAAGAACTGCTGATGCCGCCAGCGTAAAAACCGCACTAAACATTGAATTTCAATGGATGATTGGATTGATAAGTATAATTGGTTTTTGGCAATTTTGATTTTAGACGTAACCATTTAACTAGAAATAAGCTTCATCACTAAACACAATTATTTGAGAAAAATTCTCATCTTCGGCCAGTTTCCAATGAGCCTAATAAACAAAAATGCGCCGCAAACGATGGTCGTTTGGCCTTAATTCTTGCACAAGCTGTATTTTATAGGCATGTAAAATTGTCCACCTAGCCGAAGAACAAGAGCCAACAAGTTGAGACCGATGAGGACGAGGAATCACCATTTCGGCGCCTTCTTCAATACTTCGCGCTATAGCACCAATGCTCTCTTCAGTACGCACATTTTTTACCCCTGCTGATTGTTAACAACTGCACGGATTGCTTGATCTCTAGGCCGATTATGTTGACGGTCAAACAGATTTATTTTTATCAAAGTAAATTCCCAGAATTTGTAAGCGCAGTTCTACTTTAAACGATTCATGAAATGTCAACACAGTTTGATATTCTCAGCTGTCAAGCAATACGTATCGATATCGATAGTTCTCATTTGCCAAAATTTTTTAACCAAACTTCCAATATTTCAATTTAATTGATTTCGTTTGGGTAGACAAAACGATCGCAAAAATTATGTTTTATTGAAATGTGTAATAAAAAATAACGGAACAGTAAAAAAATTAATGAAATAATACAAAAAGGGTATAATTTTCACCTATGAAAAAAAATTAACTGTATTGATAAGCTATTTGTCCGATAGAACTTTTAAAGTAAGGTCAAAGGACCAGCTTTCAAAATGTGGGAAAATCAGTGCAGGAGTACCTCAAGGTAGTGTGCTTGGGCCGCTGTTATACATTATCTATACAGCGGATATGCCGACAAGCCCACATACATATACATCAGCCTTTGCAGACGACACTGCAATTATAAGTGTCAGTAATGATCCAAAGGATGCATCTGAAAAGCTGCAGTCCCATATTCATAAGCTAGAAGACTGGTTAAAACAGTGGAGAATAAAGGTAAATCCATCAAAATGTGCTCATGTAACGTTTTCCCTTAGAAGGCAAAATTGTCAACCAATCACAATAACTAATACCACGGTTCCAGCGGAAACGCACGTCAAAAATTTAGGTATCCACCTAGATCGGCGCCTAACTTGGACCCGTCACATTGAGGCAAAAATAACGTCCATAAAGCTTCGAACAAATCAACTGCATTGGCTAATAAGTCCTAACTCAACTTTGGCTTTGGAATATAAAGTCCTATTATACAAATCCGTTATAAAGCCAATATGGTCATATGGTATTCAGCTGTGGGGTACTGCCTGTGCATCACACATCCAGAAGTTACAGAGAAGACAGTCTAGGATTTTACGTCATATCGTATGCGCCCCCTGGTACATAAGAAATGAAAACATACATAGGGATCTCAAAGTTCCCACTATCCACGAAGAAGTTAAAACATACACGTCCAAATACGTGAACAAACTAGTCGCACATCCCAATACTCTAGCACGCAATTTGTTGTGTCTTCAGATCCTAATATACTATCAATGATTGGCGTGGGAGAGCCGTCTCACCAGGCACAATGTGTCTGCCTTTTTTAGTCTCTGTAATAAACAGTGGCTTATATTTAAATGTCAGATTTGTCGCTATATTTTCATTAAGGATTTATGCTTTTACAAATTGAACGCGAGCTAGAGGAAGGGGACCTTCTTAAGGTTACATTTTTTGGTGTTTGCTAGTAGGACTGAAACTAAACGTTTTAGCAAAAATTGTTTTATATAAAAAAGTTGTATGCAACTTTCATTGCGTTTTAATTTTAAAGAAATTTATAAATTTAGCGATAGGTAGCGACACCAAAAACTACATTATATGTAATACGTTTATTTTTTCATATCTGCTGTGCTGATGAGTATATCTGTTAATATGCCC
The DNA here is from genome assembly GCA_963932375.1 of Phania funesta. Classification (NCBI taxonomy): domain Eukaryota; kingdom Metazoa; phylum Arthropoda; class Insecta; order Diptera; family Tachinidae; genus Phania; species Phania funesta. The sequence goes on along the minus strand of OZ010653.1, from coordinate 69,354,142 downwards.
TGATATGTCACTTATCAATTTAGGTAGGTCGCCAGATTATGGCTTTACTTTGAGCGATATAAAACAATTTTTCTTTTAGTTTTGATCGAAAATTGTTTTTTTCGTGTTTCGCCATGTTTTTATCAGTTTTCTAGAATACATGCAAGCTAATTTTCCATCTTGATCTCAACTTTACGTCCGTCCGATTTCGGTTGCCAGAAGCTATTAAATTATTCTTGGAATAGTATGGCTTTAATTAGCGAAACTGTTTACCCAATTTTGTTGAATTTTTTCAGTTTCTCAAGTCGGTAACGTTACACTTTCGAATCTTATTATTATTATTTAAGTACCATAAATTATGATAACCTCTTTAGCGAATTCTTTTGGAAAGATATATAACTAAAAACCTTGTTTCCTAATCGTTTAAATACCTCTAGATTTAGCTGAATTTTCTACATATAACTAAAATACACCATTGCATAAGTATTTTGTTGAACATTTAGTATATTTTCAATACTTAAAATTCTTTGGTATACTATATATTAATAAACTGTGACCGAGGACGTGTAAAATAAACTTCGAATAGTAAAAACAAACATACTTTGATATAACTCTCACAATTTAATTTATTCAATAAATAAAACTATGTCAATCCTAAAGAAAAACAAATTGGAACTCAAGCTTGTTTAGGAAATACAAAATATTCTTTTTTTTAACTTTCTTCATGTTACCTACCAATGTAATAACTAGTTTATTGTATTGAAATCTCAATAATAAGAGACTATCTACTATTGCGAGAGCCATCTCGCCAAGCTCAATGTGTCAGTTTTTTTCAGTCTCTGGTGCCTATGAAATTCCAGTGAATCGCGAATTACGTTTTATTTATGGTGGGGTTTAAAAAAAAAAAGAATTCCTTTTCTTTAGGTTTTTCTTATTTTACACTTTAACCCGTTATTGTTACCTTTTTAATAAAAGACACTTTTAAATAAAAGACACGTTTATGTTTATTTAAATTTAGATTTATTGCGACACATATAACTGAGGAATTAGAACTGATTTTATTTTACAAATTATTCAAAACTTAACTTAAACTCAATCATAATTGTGGCATCAGCTCAATTCTGATTGGTTGACTTTATGAAAATTTTCATAACTGAAAGTGCTATCATTTGCACTTTTATTACTTGAAATGTTTTTATTCTTAAGAAATGTTTTTAATTTAATTTACCTTAGGAAATTGCAGAATTGCAATTAATTTGCTATTTTAAATTTGCTTTACATTTTTGTGGGAACGAAAATGAATTGTAATTAAATACCTTTTTTCCGTTGCACTAATTTTCATAAAGTCAAACAATTTCACAATATTATTTTATTTGTTTATTGCTTCTAAGAACTTATCAAATTTATCAGGGATATATGTAACTACCCCCTCCTTTAAATTAGAATTCTCCTGAATTCTATTATTTAGCTTTATTTTAATATTTTTATGTTTTATTATTACTATTAGTATTAAAATTATTACTGTAATTACTATTAAAATATTACATCCATATGAAATATTCGAGTGATACTTCAAAATTTTAATATTTTTTATGCTATTTTTATGCTCTTCTTCCAATTCTAAAAATGACAATTTATTTGTAAAATTTTGAATTCTATTTGGAACATCAATTATTTGTTTTTCTTCAACGCTTTCAATGATATTTGAAAAATAGTAATCTTTAATGTTTATTGAACAATTATTAAAAGTAATTAAAACATTTCCGCTTAGTACAGTTTTGTTTAAAGCACAAGTTCCATTAACAGTGGTATTTATAGCGTTTTTAATTATTATTGTGTCTATATCTAATTGTATAATTTCTAGGTCCTTATTTTTAATTAATTGACAATTTTCTTTTATTGTACAATGATTACTTAGCTTTAATTCTTTAAAATGTTTATTTTCTTTATATTGGTATGTTTTATTTTTAAATTCAAAGATCTGTTCTATGACAGCATCAATTTCCTTATTGTGAATATTTGGTAGTGGAACAATGTATCTTAACTTAATTGTTACAAATGTTTTTGGTATTTTAATTCCTAGAACTAGACAAGAGTTGTTAAAAAATGTTACTCCAAATTGAATGTATTTTAACTTTTTGTAGTCAATTTCATATTTTTCGATTTCATTATTGGTTAATATACTCGGGTGTACAATTCCATACTTTGCCGAAATTACATTTTCTTGTAAATGTTCTATTTTATTTTTTATTAGTTGTATATTACTTAACTGTTCTAAATATAAACTTTTATTGTTTTCAATTTCTAAAATTTTACTTATAGAATTTAATTCTTTTTCAATCTTAATTCTATCATCATTTATTACCATTTTTATGTGACTTAGAGATTTATTAAAATAATCGTTAATTATAATTTGTTGATTATTATTTTCTACAAAATCATTAATATTAAATAGCTGTTTTTCAATATTTTGTCGGTCTTCGTCGTCCATAGTCCCAAATAACCATTTTTGTAAACTGCCTATCCCGTTAATTAATCCACGTCTTTGTCTGTTTTGTCTCGGTAATAAGGTTAACAGTTTCGTTGTTGTGTCAATTAGTTCTGAGTTTAATATTCCCTTATTTTCAATCCTCATTAGTTTTATGTTTTCTGAGATATTATTTAAAATTTCCTCAAGCTCATGAAGGTTAATTATGTGTAGCACTATGTCTGTTTCAATAACGATTTCTTGATTTTTCATGTATATGTCCGTATATCCCTTTTGTTCTGTCAAAACCCTTGTGGTCATTTCCCCTTTAATCATTGGTATCTGAGTTACTAACATCAGGCATATCATTAGTATCTGTAAATTTATACGGTCGTTTAATGTTGCAAGGATGAATATTATCTAAACGTCCCTTTCTATATTTAGGCTGTTCCTTATGTCTAACTGCTTTATAATTCTTAATGAATCCTTCTTCCCTATTTTCTCTGTAATCTTCCCGTGATCTATTACTTTTCTCTATTAAGCGTTTTTTATTTTCTTCTAAATTTATTCTAACTTTGTTCTCATCTATTTTGTTCTGGTGGACATCATTGGGTGTACACTGAATGGTTGAATGATATCTCTCATTGTAGTTTCTAATTGATTTTTGAATTAATTGTTTTATCGATAATTCCCTATAATTTTTATACAATATTCGAAATTTTTCAGCAACAGTATTATGCAAACGCTCTATATCTGAGTTACCTGTGTGACTGTTGGGCTTAGTAAGATGCAATTCAACATTTTCATTGTATAAAAATTCCTTTATTCTGGCAGCTTTAAATTCATTATCTGCAATTATTTTTCTTGGTTTGCCTATTCTAGCGAAATGCTCTTCTAATTGTTCTATTATTGTTATAATATTTCTGTCGTTCAGCGAATATGCTGCCGCGAATTTAGAAAACTTATCTATTACTGTCAAAAAATGGAAACCTTTCATTACATATGTGTCTATATGGATTATGTCATTTTTCCTTAATGGTGTTTCTGTAGATAAAAATTTTGGTTGATTACCAATTGTATTAATTCCATCAGTTTTGGGTAGTATATTTTGTATTTAATTTGATTATATGTCTCAAGTATTCCTGAATGCATGCTTTCTCTGACATGGTAAAAAGATATCTGTCGAATGGCTTCTACTTCTGTCTCTATATCTTGAGCCCTCATGGTGCATTTAGTGAAATTTATTTGTCTATCATTTGAGAACATACTAATTAATTTTTCTTGTACCTCGTTGTATTTACTTTCTGAAAGTTCGGAATATATGCCTATTTTTCCTTTTCTTATATATCTTTTAAATATATCTCCCATTGTATGAAAATCTGCTTCTGCTACGAAGATAATTCTTTTGCCATGCAATGTTTTCATTTCTTCATATTCTTCTGAGTTTAAATGGTCCAATTGAATTCTGTCCCATTCGAACTTGGTTCCTTCTAATGTACAAACCCTGATATCCTTGTACGGATTTGTTAGGAATTTGCAAATTTTTATATTAAATGATATGTAACCATCTATTAAATTTATGACGGTATCAAAACAATTTAGTAAATCTATCCCTATTATGAAATTATATTTTCTTCCTTTAAAATCTATCATTTTCCATTTAATTTTCGTATTTATAGGAACGTTAAATTCCTTGGGAGCATCCGTTATCGCTTCATATTTAATTTCATCTTTCGTAGTTATGGTGCTGAACTTGATTGGTTCTTTCAATAAAATTCTTTTAAAATTTTGTAGATTTATATCTATTAAACTTATGTTAGCTCCCGTATCTATTAATGCAATATATTTCTTTTCATTAATTGTGAGTACTATGGTAGGCAAACAGTCCGAGTGGATTTTTTGAAAAAACTGATCCTGGCTTTGTCTGTCCAGACCCATATTGCTTTGATATAGGTTTGGCTCAGAGTGTCCTGCTACTTGATCGTCACTCTTCCTTGTACCTGTAAAGTCTCTTTGTCCGTTTTGGCCTTGCCAGATTTTATTCCAACTATTCTGTTCGGAATTTGATTCTGGGTTTCCTGCCTGGGCGGTTCTTTTGCAATAACATGGATTATTTAATTTATTATTATTTATTTCTATATTATCAACCTCCATAGGTTCGGTTCGGTCTTGCCTGGGTTGATTCCAGCGATATTGTCCGGAATTTGGCCTAGGGTTTCCTACCTGTGCGAACCTCTGGAAGTTCCCAGGATAATTCTGGGCTCTATAAGGACCTGAGCTATTAAATGGTTTATTCCAATTATTCTTGTTATTGTTATCATTACTTCTTATATGATTAAAATTTTCATTTCGTTCTTGCACATAATTGCCATGTTTATTTTTATAAGTTTGATTTATATTTGAAATATGTTTGTTAGATTTAAATTTTCTGTACTCTGGCCTAATACATGTATCCTCGAATCTTCTTCTCGTTAAAATCCTAAGTATATTATTTATATTGTTTTCTTCATAAATTTTGTCTAACAATACACCCTGTGTCATTTCCTTTACAGTATTAACTAACAGACTATCTATATTGGAAAGATCTATGTAATGGTCATCTTGGTAATAAATGATTAATTCATCTGCCTTATATTTAATATTTTGAACCTCTATTATAAGTTCACTTACCGAATGTACTTTTAAATTTGCAATCATTTTATAAAGATGATGTGGTTCTACGCTGGGTCTATATCTCAATTTAAGCGTTTCTTTGATGATCTGCCAGTTGTCTGGTGTTGGGATATTTATTAAAATGTCCTTAGCTTGGCCTTGGATAACTTTGTAGAATATTGTTCTAACCACTTCCTTCTTTAAGTTTTCGTCCGAAATTGTTGATAGCAAATATTCAATGCTGCTGAAAAAGCTGTTGATTGTTACTTCGCCTGTTCCGGTAAATGTTGGTAGATGATTTATAGTCTTGAAGATGTTGTCCCTTGTAAAGTTAAATTGGTGTTGTTGATCCTGCTGTAGTTGGTTTTGGGGTTGATGATTTTGCTGTTGTAGTTGTTGTTGCAACTCCATATATGCGCTTCTCAAACGTTCCAACTGCTGGTCTTTTCTGGCAAGTTCTTCTGCCATATTTATAGAATGTTGAGCCTGTTCCTCCATTATCGGTCTCTGTGTGTCAAAACGTCGTGCTTTATTCGCTTCACGTCTTTTATCAATTTTGAATGTTTATTTTGGGCACTTTAACTTAAAATTTTAGTTAAGCACTGCCAAATTTATTTTATTTAAAAAACTCAGAATTCTCGACTATCAGTTAAATGCCATTCACTCTTTTGTTTTAAGTGTTTACTTTATTATTTAGTGGTGTTCAATTTTTTTCTTAATTGTTCACTGCACTATTTTGTTTCTGGTTCTGTTCACCTTTTCTTGGTGCAGAATTCTCAGATAAGTTTTTGTAGTGTCTATTTATAATTGTAAGAGTTCACTGCACAACTGTGGTGTTTTCACTTCAATTTTAATAAATGTTCACTGTACAAAATTCACTTTGGTTCGTATCACTGTATCCTTTTACTCGCTAGGATCCTACCGACTGCGCCAATTACGTTTTATTTATGGTGGGGTTTAAAAAAAAAAAGAATTCCTTTTCTTTAGGTTTTTCTTATTTTACACTTTAACCCGTTATTGTTACCTTTTTAATAAAAGACACTTTTAAATAAAAGACACGTTTATGTTTATTTAAATTGAGATTTATTGCGACACGTATAACTGAGGAATTAGAACTGAATTTTATTTTACAAATTATTCAAAACTTAACTTAAACTCAATCATAATTGTGGCATCAGCTCAATTCTGATTGGTTGACTTTATGAAAATTTTCATAACTGAAAGTGCTATCATTTGCACTTTTATTACTTGAAATGGTTTTATTCTTAAGAAATGTTTTTAATTTAATTTACCTTAGGAAATTGCAGAATTGCAATTAATTTGCTATTTTAAATTTGCTTTACATTTTTGTGGGAACGAAAATGAATTGTAATTAAATACCTTTTTTCCGTTGCACTAATTTTCATAAAGTCAAACAATTTCACAATATTATTTTATTTGTTTATTGCTTCTAAGAACTTATCAAATTTATCAGGGATATATGTAACTCGCGCGCTAAAGTGTTAGGGATGGACCACTAATTTGCTTACGTACTTGGAAGAGTATGTTTTTGCTACTTCATGAACAGTGGGAACTTCTAGATCTCTGTGTTTATTTTCATTTCTTACGGTAAGTCGTAAAATCCTAGACTGCCTTCTTTGTAACTTTTGAATATTAGATGCGCAAGGAGTATCCCACAGCTGAATGCCATATGTCCATATTGGTTTTATTATGGATTTGTATAAAAGCACTTTGTAATCCAAAGCCAGTGTTGAGTTAGAACTTATTAGCCAATGTAGGTGATTTGTTCGAAGCTTTATGGCCGTTATTTTTGCCTCAATGTGACGGGACCACGTTAGGCGTCGATCTAGGTGGATACCCAAATATTTAACGTGCGTTTCCGCTGGAACCGTGGTATTTTTATTATTATTGGTGGGCAATTTTACCCACGGTTACGGGTACACATTTCGATGGGTTTACTTTTATTCTCCACTTTTTTAACCAGTCCTCTAGCTCATGAATGTGCGACTGAAGTTGAGATGCAAATATCGGATCATTATTAACACTTATAAATGCAGAGTCATCTGCAAACGTTGACGTTTATGTCTTTGCCTTTTCTAGAAAATTTATCCATTGACCTTAGCTTAAACGTTCTGTTTGTGAAATAGGTCTTCAGAAGCTTGTGAGAGTTTTCAGGTACAATTCGACGTAATCTGACTTAAGTCCTTGCCTGGTTTAGATATCATTTCAATTTCATACATCTTCCAAGAGCATGGGAAGAAGCCAATTCGCAACATTGCATTAAATACGAACAGTAAAATTCTCAGACCACCATAATTAGGTAAATATCTTATCATTGATCCAGTAATACGATCAGAGCGGGACGATTTTCTCATATCTAGAGTTTTTATTGATGATTTTAATAACGATAGCCGAAATTCGTAGGAGCAATCACAGTGTCACCGATGTTTGGAATAGTGAAACTACTTTTGTCATGTGGTGTGAAAATCTTTTCTAAGTGATTTGCGAAGGCATTTACCTTTTCAGCTGAACTCTCAGCTCATCTCATGTTCGGTTTTCACATCTTAATGGGGATTCGTAGGCAATAGGACATTTAAAGTGCCTTACAGCTAATTGCCAGTGTTTTTGCTTGGATCCAAATTTTCTTTAAATATATGTCTATAGCGGAGTCTTGTTTCTGTCTTAATTTATTACGTAAAGTTCTTTGTCATAAGTTCAATTGGTTTTTGATATCAGGAGAACGATTATGTTGCCATTGCCTTATAAGCCTTCTCTTTTCGATGACGAGAGTCTGTATATCAGCAGATGACTGGTATACATTTCTTTTAGTTGATCGTTTATTTGTTGTTGCATTTCTTACTGCGGCCATTAAGACGCTCGTAAAGTAATCCCCAGCTGGTTGAATATCGGCCGGATTTCTTAATGGAATGTTCGTAGGCAAGTGAGAACTTACATACATTTTATATTTCAACCAATTAGTGTTTTTATTTGGATAGGAAATAAGGGTTTCATGTGCAGTGTCAATACGCTCCTGTAAAATAACGACTGTAGGTGAATGGTCTGCAGATAGATCATAAGACGAACGAACTACTAATCACGTCTAATCTTTTTTACGATAGCGATATCAATTAGATCTGGGAGCTTATTAGAGTCTGTTGGCCAATAGGTAGGTTACCCCCAGACACGACGTCTAGCTTATTTACTTGAACTGTATTGTACAGCTGTCTACCTCTTGGGCTAAGAAGTTTGGAGCCCCAAAAGGTGTGCTTTGCATTGTAGTCGCCAGCTGCAACAAACTTGTGTCCTGGTGTAGCAAAGAACGTGGAAAACTGATAGTGTTCGATTTTGTGCCTGGGCGAAGAGTACACAGATAAGACTGCAATTTTGAAATCAGTAAGATGTATAGACGTAGCTTGCATAAAATCTTCACTGAATTGTGGCATTGGCTAGTGCCTTACTTCTTTGCGCACTATGACGGCGGTGCACCACACGCCATTCCCCTCGAATGTTTAGTAACGTATGTGAAAAATCCATTAACTCTAAAACAGGTTTTTGTTGTGAAATGTGTGTTCAAAGACCAAGTCTATTGTATCATGATTTTACAGTCTGTAATACCGACACTACATAGCAAGACTTTATAGTCATTATCAACATGAAATGTACAATGTATAAAATTAAAAACAGTGTCATATATCACACTGTATAAGCAACAAACACTTGACTGTCGCTGCGCCACTGACCACATTGGTATACACACAAGCAGCGATCACTTCATATTTTGTTGTCATACCGCCGACCGTCTTCATAGACGTACTCTGCATGTTGTTGTTGTGTTCCAGTGCTTGTGATCGTGTGGCTCACTACATTGATTATCATGGGAATTGCAAGTTGTTATAATTGTAATAGGCGCGTGTCATGTTGCACATATTTATCCCACACTATTTGCATTTGAAGAATAAGAATGTACAATCACACGCACATGTACTGTAGTATGTAAATATAGAATTAGTATAGAAATAAGGGCTGAGTTGAAAATTGTCAACTCAACCAAAAATATAGTATAAATAGAGTTTGTTCTGGATTAAGACACAGACCAATTTGTAATCATCTTGAGCTCGATGAAAATAAATAAAATAATAATGATAAAAATAAAAGGTCTTTCACTACATGGCGATCCTGCCAAATTTTAGAGTGCTCTAAAAGATTCTTTTGCAACTAAAATAGAAAAAAAAAGAAGAAAATTTTTTTATTTTGGTCCCGTCAGGTGTAAAAATCCGTCTGGCCAAGAGACATGAAGGAAGGTCCCACACATCTAACAATAAAGGAATACGGCTCTTAAAAACAACTCCTCCACCATCCTGGGACAATGCCACGTAAATGGAAAAGAATTGAGGAAATAAACCTCAAAATAAAAAATATTAGAAATGAAAAATCAAAAACGAAGTGCGTACATCGCATCCGCACTCGTAGGGCCTATAAGCTACATATCGCTCGAGGCAAAAATCTATAATAAAAATTAAAATATATTATATACAAAACATTTTTAAGAATATTTGTAATAAAATGCAAATTAAAAAAAATTATTATTAATTACTTAATTATGAATAGAAGAAAAAATTAAAGCATATAATCCAAATGAGTGGAATTACAAAGAAGTTATTCATAGGTTAACAAGAGAAGAAGGCCTAGTTAGAATAATAAGAATTTCCGGAAAATATTTTGAAAATAAAAATAAACAGTAATAATACACAATATATATATATATATATATATATATATATATATATATATATATATATATATATATATATATATATATATATATATATATATATATATATATATATATATATATATATATATAAATTATTCAAATAAATACTTATTCTAAAAATGGGGAAACAACAATCAAAATAGAAAACCCCATTGCTAATGTAATAAATAAAGTAGAACTAAATCAGGAACCAATAGATTAAAAAATTGTTGAATTTTGTTTAATAATTATCACTATTTTGATAGGTTTTTTTGTATTACATATTGTTACAAAGTAATAGTCAAAGGTGTGTGAAACGACCTATTGTACAAATGTACAAATACGAAATACGCAATATCACAAACACAAAGCAAAAACAAATTACGCAGTAGAAATTCCATGAAGCGCGATTCAACAAAAACAATTTCTACAGCAAGCAAAAAGTAAACAAAAGATACACACACAAACACATATACAAGACTACTAAGCCAGCAACTGAAATAACAAATGCGCGATTTCGCGTATGTTCGGGACATTTCAAGAAGCGGCCGTGATCTGTATATAAAGGCGCCGTCTACCGCAGAAGAGTTAGTTGACTTTGAGATTTCAAAGAGTGAATATCTGTGCGTACAAAAGTGTGAAGTGTACAGTGTAAATAAGTACTTAGTATAGTTGTAAATAGTCTTAATTGCCGAATAAAGTTGTGTTCTGGTAAAAATCATTAAGGACTGTGTAATTTAATTATTGCAATTAAACGAACCCTTGATAATCACGTTTATTGTGGTAATAAACGTAACAATATTTATGCCATACATAACAAAAAACTAAAAAAGAAATATTTGAGCAGAGCTAACGACTTGCAAAAAATATAAAACTTTTTTATGGACTGGCAAGAAATACTTCAGAAGTTAAGAGAAGTAAAGGACGATTTTGACAAGTCATATAAATGACCATGAAACGATAGCAGTATCTCTAATAAAAACTAAACTTAAGGGAATTGCTAGAAATTTATTTGGCGACGAACAAACAATAACAGAAATAATAATCAAATGGAATCAGGGAAGCAGGCCAATTTACCAATATGAAATCATGGAAGCAGGCCAATTTACCAATATGAACGACGCCATAAGCAAATTTGTAAACAGTTGCACTGAGGTAACTGGAGATCTGGAAAAGACAACTATGTCACTGATACGCTATCGCGCATAACAATACAAGATTTGAAAGAACTAAACAAAAAGGTATCATGCGTATTAAGTCACGACACGATCGGCGACTAATAAACAAAAATGTAGTAATATCTCAACAAATCAGCATAAAATAGATAAAGTAAATGAGCCCAAAATATTTGTACCATTAAAAAATAATGACGTCAGAAAATATTATAAATTAAAGATATTTCCCGATAAATGCTACATTAAAACGGGGAAAAGAATAATTGCTAGCATAAAAATTAATGATTTGTTTACTAAAGAGAGTGTTGATCTAGAACAATTGTTCTCTAGGCTTGTAAAGGTAGCCTGTAAACTAAATATTTATAAAATGAAAGTAGCACCTAGCGAGAAAATTTTCGAATTTATCTCAGCAAATAAATTTAAAATGGTGGGCAATAAAATACTAAATAAAGTTAAAATAGCGCTATTAAATGGGGTAACAATAATTGCCAAGGCAATTCTTGATGAATTGCTGAAATACCACGATGACCCTATTGAAGGAGGTCACAGCGGAATATATAGAACCGCAGAGCAAATAAAAAGATATTACTACTGGAGAAATATGACAAAGGACATAGCTAAATATGTTAAAGCATGTCATAAATGTCAAACAGCAAAAACAAATAAAAACGCAAAATGTCCAATGGTCATAACAGAAACATCTGATAAACATAAACCATTTGATACGGTGTATGTTGACACAATAGGACCTTTCCCAAGATCAATATATGGGAATGAGTATGCAATCACACTTATATGTGACTTAAGTAAATACTTAGTAACGATATCAGAGTACCGGATAAATCGGCTAAAACAATCGCAAAGGCAATTTTTGAAAATTTCGTACTAACCTATGGACCAATGAAGACATTCATTTCGGATATGGGAACAGAATACAAGAACACAATACTAACTGAACTGTGCAGCCTACTGAAAATTGAAAAACTAACTTCAACAGCATACCATCACGAGACCTTAGGTACAATAGAAGGAAGTCACAGAACTTTTAATGAATACGTACGCTCATATATCTCAGTATATAAAAGTGACTGAGATGAACGGCTCAAATATTTTACATATTGTTTCAATACTACACCAACAACAGATTACTGTCCGTATGAGTTGGTATTTGGCAAAATTCCAAATAATTGTAAACAATTTAATGAAGTAGATAGAATTACACCACTATATAATGTGGATGATTATGCTAAAGAAGCAAAATTTAGATTAGAAGTAGCATTTAAAAGAGCTCAACACCTACTAGATATAAATAAAAATAAGCAAAAAAACAAATTATGATAAGATTGCACTAAAATATGATTTTAAAACAGGAGATCTAGTTCTACTTAAAAATGACACAGGACATAAGTTAGATATATCTTATAGGGGCCCATATAAAGTTAAGAAAATAAATTTAAGAAATAATGTAACCATAGCAAATAAGAAAACGAATAAAGAACAAATAGTTCATAAGAATAGACTTAAGTTATATAAATATAAGTAAACTTAATTATGCAACTCCGGAGTATATTAAGCAAAATATTTTAAAATATTAAAAATCATAAACTTTAAATTATAATTGAAAATTAATTCTCTCTATGTGCGAGGATAATAATAAATTTTAACTGCAAAAACATTTTAATGTGTATAAGAATGTCCATAAAACAAAAAGTTATATGAACATTCTTTCGAAGGGTGGAGGTGTAGCATAATTTTACAGTCTGTAATACCGGCACAACATAGCAAGACTTTATAGTCATTATCAACATGAAATGTACTATGTATAAAATTAAAAACAGTGTCATATATCACACTGTATAAGCAGCAAACACTTGACTGTCACTGCGCCACTGACCACATTGGTATACACACAAGCAGCGATCACTTCATATTTTGTTGTCATACCGCCGACCGTCTTCATAGACGTACTCTGCATGTTGTTGTTGTGTTTCAGTGCTTGTGATCGTGTGGCTCACTACATCGATTATCATGGGAATTGCAAGTTGTTATAATTGTAATAGGCGCGTGTCATGTTGCACATATTTATCCCACACTATTTGCATTTGAAGAATAAGAATGTACAATCACACGCACATGTACTGTAGTATGTAAATATAGAATTAGTATAGAAATAAGGGCTGAGTTGAAAATTGTCAACTCAACCAAAAATATAGTATAAATAGAGTTTGTTCTGGATTAAGACACAGACCAATTTGTAATCATCTTGAGCTCTTATCGCGGAGCTCGATGAAAATAAACAAAATAATAATGATCAAATAAAAGGTCTTTCACTACACTATGTCTATTTCCTGTTTTTGCAGAAAATGTTCAACTTAATATTTATGTATGGAGAGAGCCCGTTTGCGTTCCAAAAGCAAATTTTCAACTGGTACATTTTTTGCTTAGCAAAACTTGCAGAAGCATGTTTTGGGTATGCATTATTTCTTGAACCATAACCTGCATTGTTGTCATAAAGTTGTTCATTGTTTGTATTAAGTTCTCGGTTGAATTCTAATTGTTTTTAAACGGGTACTTCTTTCAAGATGTGAACATAAGAGTGTTGTCGCTCGAACTGACTTTTTGCCTCATGATTAGCGTTAGGTAATTGTGCATCATTTTTCAGTGCTTGGGCATACGTGTAATTTTGGTGCAGTGTGTCGTATGTTACTAGGGTGTGTACTAGCTATGGATTCCGCACCAAGCCTATGAAACTGGAAAGCCTTATATTGTTCATGTTCAGGCTTACGTACTATCTTTGATTTATTGGCAGTTGCTGCATTTTTTAATCTTGGGATCAGTTTTGGAAGTTTTGCATTCCGAAGTTGGGTGTGCGCCGCCGCAAACAACACAAACGGATGGTAACTAGCAATAAGTTTTTGTGTGCCCGAATTCTTCATAATTAGTGCACTGACGAGGACCATTACGTTTTAACGGCTCCTCTACAGTTATTCTTCTATTAAAGAGGTAACGCAAGTTGTAGACAGGATGAACGACATTCTTGGATTGAAACTGAGTTGCATTAAATATATTCTCGACACGATGCATTGGTTGCGAAACTTTATTCTTATTTAGGAGATTGTGCACAGCCATAACCACCTAACCTTCCGCTTCTATTGCACTTTTTATTTTCTCAGAGGAAACAGAACTGTAAATTCCTTTTATAACAATATTTAAACATTTAGCATTTTTTAACTGGTAGGTTTTTTTTTATTCAAGTCGGCTTACGATTAGCCAATAATTATTTTCCATGTGTGCTTGAATCTTTTTTTTTCTTGAATTTGACCTCTTCGTATAGAAGCTACATAAAAGCTTTCACTTTTGTCTCTTCACTTGCTCAATTGTATTTTTTTTTAATATTATTTATGCGCGAAATATTATGTACGTCTGTACTAAACCTCGATCACATTAACAATGAAAAAGATTCGGCGCTACCGAATTATCGTTCTTTCTTGCTCGGTTGTATTTTAAAAGAACTTATATAACAATTATAATATTCAGAACAGTCAGTATCTCAAAGTGAAATTATATTATTACTTTGTGTTCATTTTAAAATCGTTGCAAATATTTTTAATCATTTATTTTTTAGCGTAATTCATGTGATATCTGAAGTGGAATATTATGGCAAAATTTTGTTTTATTTTTAATTTTTTCGATTTATCGATATTTTTAATAACATTTTTAATTTTTATGATTTTTAAATATTTTGGTGAATCTGAAATTTTTGTGTGAATATTTTAATTTTTCTGGAAATTCTCCATATATGGTGAATTTTTTATGTATCTGTTAAATGTTGATTTTGTTAAAATGCCGACGGTTTTCATGAAACATTGATTTGTTGTATTTTTTAGTTTTTTTTTTTGCGATATTACAAAGTTGCGGTGAAATTAAAATTTTTGCGGTGAATATTAAAAATTTGGGACATTTAATTGTGCGTTTTTTTTTTGTGAATTTTCGGTTTTTGGAGCAATTCGGTTTTCCTCCTTAGTTTTTCAAAGTTAAGCAAAGTGAAATAAAGTTATGTGTCTTTATGAAGAATACTTTTCACAAAAAATGCGTGAAGATGAAATGGTATCAGCATTTGTTTCAAGAGTGTCGTCGTTAGCAGCTGAAATTGAGGGGCAAGGCGAAAAACTTTCCCATAATATAAAAATGGTACGAGTGATTAGAGGTTTGACACCAAAATATCAAAACTTTAAAACAGTATGGTACAACATAAAAGAAGGAAGAACTATTGAAAACCTCATGAAGAAGATCAACATAAAAAGAAAAATGAAAAGTACAAGAAAACTAATGCTGAAAGAAAACGTACTTCAAAATGTAATTATTGGGAGAGTGTCGAGCAAAGAAAAAACAACAAAAAGGTAAAAATGAATACAGTAAGCAAAAGGTCAGAAATGACGGCGAGGTTGCTTTTGTTGAATCAACTTCTGATATTGCTTCAGCTCAATACGAAGACGTGTGGATTGCAGATTCAGGTGCAACACAGCACATGACGTCACGAAAAGAATGGTTCTTTGAACTAAAAATGCTGCGTTCTGATCGGTTTGTGTGCATTGCGAATGATGGAAAGCTAAAAATAGAAGGTTTCGGGTCGATAAAAATGTGTGCTTTAGTTAATAATAAGTGGGTTCCTCGTGTTCTGAAAAATGTGCAGTACGTTCCATTACCTAAAACAAAACCTAGTTTCTGCTGGAGCAGCAACGTCGTTTGGGTTTTCGATGATAATAAAATCAGAAAGTTGTGTTTTGATTGATGAAAATACTGATATAATAGACTGCAAAATTCAATTTCGAATGCTATTTAAGACACAATACAATTATGCGGCATATTCAGCAAAATTTGAATCCTTACAGCAATGGCATTGTAGACTAGGTCACATCAATACGACAACAATTAAGAACATGTGCAAAAACAACGTATAAATATTGGTGATACAAACGATTTTTTCTGTGAAGATTGCAAAAGAGGCAAAATGCACCGATTGACACATAGTTTAAATGTTAAACGCGATGCAGCTAAATGTGAATACATACATATAGATTTGTGCGGCCCTATGAATGAAACTGGTATTCACGGAGTTCGTTATTTCATGTTGCTCAAGGATGAAAGCACATGTTTCAGGTATGTTTAGTTTTTAAATAACAAGTCTGATGTACTTGAAAAACTAAAAAAACTTGTATTTTTATGGTGCGCAACATGACTGACGAACGTGTAAAATACATTCGGTGCGATAATGGCACAGAATTTGTGAATAAAGATGTGCTACAGTTCTTAAACAATAATGGTATTACTCTGGAAAGAATTTCACCATATACCCCAGAGCAAAACGGTTTTATTGAAAGAGATAACAGAACTGTTTAAGAGTCTGCACGCACCATGCTTATCGCAAACGGTTTAAATAAGTTTCTCTGGCCAGAAGCTGTAAGAACAGCTGTTTACATATTAAACAGAACAACAACGTCAGCTAATCGATCAAAAACGCATTATGAAAGTTGGTTTGGTGTAAAGCCTGACTTAAGTCACATTAAAGTTTTTGGCTGTCAGTGCGTGGTTTATCAACCGAAAACGTTTGGAAGAAAAAAGTGGGATAAAAAGGCAAAAAAAATGTACTTGGTAGGGTACGAACCAACAACAAAAAACTTACGTTTGTATGGTCAAGAATCCGAAAAGGTTATTGTAAGGTGTGACGTATTATTTAATGAAACTTAAGTTACAATAGGAACATTTCGTGAGATGAAAGACGACGAATTTGACGACTCAAGAGCCGAAGAACATGATGTGTCTACTAATATATCGTCGTTTAAGCAACAAGTATCTAGTACTCCAATATCATCACAGAAGTTTGAAACAAGCGCCATAACAACAACACCCACGAGCTGGAAGATTAAAACTAGAGATTTTAAGCGCTATGGACTTCGAAGAGAAATAAACCCACCTCAAAGGTTTGGCTTGGAGCACATGAGCTGTTTGGCAACAATTTATGAACCGGATACATACCAAGAAGCTGTCACTTCTGAAAATGCTAATACTTGGATTTCTGCTATAAAAGATGAACTCGATTCACTTGAGACAAACAAGACATGGTAACTAGTTAAGAAACCCGTCGACAAATTGATTGTTGGATGTAAATGGGTCTTCAAAGTAAAGTCAAACCCCGGCTCGAAGGAATCCGTTTTCAAGGCACGGTTAGTGGCCAAGGGATACTCACAAGCAGCTGGTATCGACTATAAAGAGACTTATTCGCCTGTTGTCAGGTATGACTCAGTAAGAGCTGCTCTGGCTTTAGCTGCCATTGAAGACATGGAGATAATGCAGTTCGATGTTAAAACAGCGTTTTTATACGGAGATCTCAGTGAAGAGGTACATGTATATTGAAGTTCCAAATGGTGTAGCTATTGAAAAAGATGAACGTTACGTTTTACGTCTCAAAAAGAGACTTTATGGTCTTAAGCAAGCGTTCCGAAATTGGAATTGTACGTTTATCGAGTTCTTGAAAATTTTTAGTAAGAACCAGTCAACTGCAGATCCTTGCGTTTTCCAACGTAAGATAGATAACAGCAAAATAATTTTACTTTTATATGTTGATGGCTTGATAATATCACCTAACAAAACTGCAATTCAAATTTATTGACAAATTATCACAAAACTTTACAATAACATATGGGGAACATAACTATTATGTGGGACTTGAGGTTCATCGCGAATAGGCCAAATAAAAGTATTCGTATATGCCAACAGCTATACATAAAGAAAATTATAAAGAAATTCAACATGGATGATGTTAATCCAATAGCAACACCATTTGACCCAAACGAATTTTTGTCAAAAACAAATGAAGAGTATGAGGAAAAATTTCCGTATCGACAAGCCGTTGGCTCACTAATATTTGCTGCAACTGTATCGAGGCCCGATATTTCATATGGTAGGAGAAGTCAGCACATTTAACGAAAATCCAAAAAGAAGTCACGTTTTAGCGTTGAAAAGTATTTTTCGCTACCTTAAAGCAACGCTTCATTGCTCTATCCTCTACAAACCAGAAATCGTTTTCAAATTTGAAGGTTACACTGATGCTGATTTTGCTGGTGATATTGACACCAGGCGGTCTACAACAGGCTACGTTTTTCTAATAAATGACAGCGCCGTCACTTGGAGAAGTCACAGACAAAACGGTAGCGCTATCGACCACCGAAGCAGAGTGTATGGCCGTATACGAAGGTGCTAAAGAAGCAATTTGGCTTAAGCAACTATTAACTGACATCGGAGTTCTTCAAAACATTCAAGTTGCTATGAATGTTGACAACCAAGGTGCAAATCGACTTATTGGAAACCCAGAGTTACATCACAGTACAAAGCATATTGATATCAGACTGCAGTACATAAGATATTTTCAAAAAAATAAATCTATAACCATCAATTATGTTAATACTGATCTACAACGAGCAGATATTTTTACAAAGCCTTTAACTGCAAGCCGATTCATTCGTAATATAAATTTTTTATGGACATGTAAATTAAACAATGAAGGGGAGTGTTGAAAACATCGTTTAATTAGCAACACTCAAAGCTTATTTTTCTTAACTTTCACTTCTTTTCTAACCTTTGTAATAAACACTTTGATTTATATTAAAACTTCCACTCGTGTTTTAATTCAAACATATTTTTTATCGGATTTAAAATATTGCATACAAAAAATGCTAATACATTTACGAATGTGAGTTAAGTAAAAAGGGGTTAAATTCAAAACTTGTTGCGTGCCGCGGCAAATTAGAGGACCAAAATATATTCCATGTAGCATGTAGCATTTATTTTCCTAGACAATAAGATTCAAAAATATAATCTAAAAGCTTTAAAGAATTGACGAATTCTTATAAATTAGGTATAACATTTTTTGTTTTTAATCGTAAATTATTCATGTCGTGCCATAACCCATAACAGCTTACTCTAGTCAACAGAGAATAAAATTACCAAGTTTCGATGATTTTCTTATATGCTAGCAAGCAAAACATGTACCCAAATACTTTAAGGCTGGGGCACATAAAAACCGTCATCCGTCGACTTTTCCAACTGACGTTAACGCAATGACGGATGAGGTTGGCACAATGAGTACTTTGTTAACGTATAGAAAATCAGCTGTTTTTGATTTAATTTTTATTATTTATTGTTTTTTCTCTTTTTTGTAACACACTCCAAAAGTTAATCAAATTGAATAAATTTATGTGCAGAACTATTTTCAATGGAGATAAAGCTCGAATGTGTCTTGACGAAATAGATAGAGGCCGAAGATTTTGGGTCAGACCACTATACCAAGACCGCGACATAAATGGATTTTTTGCTGTTAATTTTGGAAGGATGTTTGACGGTGATCCTGAACAATTTAAGAAATCTGTTAGGATGGATAAAGTAACATTCGATTTGCTTTTTAGTTTGGTTAAGGAAGATCTTTCTAAGAATTCCAACAGACCATCCATACCTTCAAAATGTCGACCTTTTCTGACGCTGGCGTAAGAAAAATTTGTTCACATTTTATTTCTTTATTATTTAACAATTTTTTTATAAACTTGTTTTAAAGTTACTTAGCCCATGAAGGCAGTAACCAGATGTTTTCATCAACATTTAAGATGGGGCGTACGACCGTCAGAAAAATTGTTTTGGAAACATGTGATGTGTTGTGGAACGCGCTTGGTTTTGTGTATTTGCCAGTACCTCTAAAAAATGAGTGGAAACGCATTGCGAACGATTTTGATGCTATGTGGAATTTACCGAACTGTGTTGGAGTCCTTGATGGCAAACACATCACGTTAAAATGCCCACCAAATTCCGGGTTACAGTTTTTTAACTATAAGGGTACCTACTCTATAGTTCTTTTGGCAGCTTGCAATGCCAATTATACGTTTACATGTATCGATCTTGGTGTATATGGCTCTCAAAGTGATGGAGGTATGTTGTGGAATTCATGGTTTGGGCAGAAGCTTTTCAATGGACAACGGGATTTGCCTGAAGATTCCGTTTTACCAGGAACAAATTTTAAATTCCCATATTTTATGGTTGGAGATGCGGCGTTTCCATTAAAAAATTTTTAATGCGACCATATCCAGGTATCTAATCAGGGTTAACACTAACCGTACATATTTTAATACTTTTTTGATACATGCAGGTGCAAACCTACCTCTTGAACGGGAAATATTCAACAAACGTTTATTACGAGCTCGCCGTGTTATTGAAAACGCTTTTGAAATCCTAGTAGCCCGCTGTATGATTCTCTTATCTCCCTTAAAAATGCAGCCATCATCAGCAGAAAAAGTAGTGAAAGCTGCAGTTGTTTTGCATAATTTTCTAAAAATGAACGATGGTACCTACTGATTTGTGGACCAATACGATGGAGATAACATAATTAATGCATTGTGGCGAAATTAAATTAGTGTTGTTAGCCAATTCTTGAAAAAAACATTTTGTCCAATTTTCAATAAATATATGGGACTGAACTCCAAGCATATGTACATATAATTGAAACACATCATGTTAATTTTTATAAGTTATTTATTTTCATAACAGCATATAACAATAAATAATACTGGGCAGTCTGTCAAAATTAATGTAATATGAAATGTTTTGTTTTCTATAGCACAAAAATACGGATTCCGTTTCCCAACGAAATTTAACTCTGTGACATAGCTGTAAAATTGTTATTATTGTTACTATTATTGTTATTATTATTATTATTATTATTATTATTATTATTATTATTATTATTAATATTATTATTATTATTATTATTATTATTATTATTATGACTAATATTGCTATTAATTGTTACTATTATTGATTGTTACTATTATTTTTGGGCTGCAATCAAGTCGCTTACAGCAGCACCACAAAGCGAATCAAATTTGTCATGCGCTTGGTCTTGCACTTTGCGGCGCTTTTCCGAGCGACTTGATTTTAAGGAACTTGTTTCCTCAACCGCTGAAATATTGGGGAATTCAGTTTCATAATTCATGGTGGAATTAGCCAGCGAGCAGGAACTGGAGTAATCTATGAATTCCACTTCTGCAATTTCCGATATATCCTGCTCCGAAAATGACCAATTCATATTGGAAAGCGTGCTGTAAAGAAATACATTTTTGGAACATACATATGTATGTACATAGTTTCAAAGTTTATATAGAGGAGAAACCAACCTTCGAGCTGCAACGTTTTTCGTCAGCAGAATCTCCGGATTTGTGCTTAGCTCACGCAGTTTCCTTGACGTATCTATCGCGGAGAGACCTCCAACGAGTCTGACACTGTTCCACTAAAAATTTAGGAAATTTAAAAGCACAATTAAATACCCATACATAAAACAATAAATTAACACATTTCTTACCTGTAGCGCCTGTTGCCATAACACATTTCTTACCTGTAGCGCCTGTTGCCATAGATACAGATGCCCATGCCTTTTCTTTCTTTATCTTATTTATATATTCCTGCTTATTTTATCAAATTTAATTTCTGCTCTATTTAAATTATCAGGAAAAAAACACTATAAACACAATACACAAATTAAATTAATTGAATAAAACTGTTTTATTTTGCGAGAAGAAGAAGAATATCAAAACAGAAAAAATCAACTGACAGTTGTCAAAGTACTCAACATACGTTGAAAGTTAAAAGTTGCTCAACTTTCATACGTTGCGTTGAAGGAGACGTACTGTATGTGACAAAACTCATAACAAAACCTGTATTTTAATTTAGCTGTCAGTTGAAAAAGTCGACGGATGACGGATTCTATGTGCCCCAGCCTTTAAAACTTTAAAAAACCGCTTAGCATTTATAGAACAATTTTTTCGTGTTTCATTCTAAATTCTTTAATTAGCGAATAAAATATGTGTTAGGGCTGGTATTAGTTATGCTCTGTAATTGAATTCAGATTGTTACGTAAAATCTTTATGGAATGAAAAATATCGCTAAAATTTGGTAAACATGTTTTTGCTTATAAAACCTATATACATACATATATACATATCTTACGCCTATCAAATAACAATAAAAATGCATACCGTAAATAATTTTATTTATGTTCCTAAATTTAGATTTATAACGTTAAATCTTTGTGGAACTAAAAAATCTTAAACATTTTTTAGCTTTAATTTCTTGTTCTTCTTTTTGGCGTTCAAAGATTATAAAATAAATATTTTGCGTTAAGTTAGCCTTAAAAATATTTATAATCTGGCAGCCCCTCGAATTATATAAGCGCGAAACATTTGCTTGCTCCATACATATACATATTAAATTTGGCAATAAAGCATCTCAGCAAACATATTGGCAAGCGTTTTGTAAATTAAGACTGCAGCCAGCTTGCATAAATAAGAGTTTTGCGAACGTCGTTGACAATTTGCTTTATATATTTTTTTTTTGCAGCAATTCAATCATTAATCAGCGACGCATGTCATTGAACTTAAAAAAGCAGTATCACATAGTAATGCTACTATTAAACCAAGCAAGCCGTTTGCTAATATTGAAGACTTCCTTAATTTTGAGAAAACTATACTGAAAGATATAGATAAATTTTCCTTGCTGGTAAGAATTTAAATTAGAAATGTCCGGTGACTGTATACTGATGTCGATTTTATTTCTATTTTTAGAAGGCAGATCTAAAAAGATTGTCAACATCCAACTCGAGAAAATTTGTTACGAAAGCGTGGCAGAAGATTATGACTGACAACGTTGCTGAGAGCTTTTCCTGGGCGAGGAACTGCAGATAAAAATACATTAGGGCCTTCACTGTCGCCACTGCCATTCGTCGTAAGTGAAATACGATTAATAGGGTTCTAGTTACATTTTTATATTCATATTTAAATTCTATTGCAGAAACTTGCGCTGAAAATGGACGCAAGGAAGAGTACTTTGTTTGCCTCTAAGTCATATTTCCAGTACGCAAAAAATCGTATTAAAATTAAAACAACAAGAAAAGTAAACTAAAATACTAAGTACCAATGATTTTTTAAATGAAACAACAATGAAGTTCCTATTTTTATATTTTAATTTAATATTTTTCTATTAATAAAAAAATTTAATATTAAAATTGATTTTTCAAATATATCAATAAAAAAACATCCAAAACAAAGTAAATGTTTAAAACGCTTACTAATTTCATTAAAAAGACGTGTTTCATTTTCAAAACGTGTTTCTTAAGAATTTAGAAAACGTGTAATTACGTTACTTCAAAAACATGTTTTGCAATCGTCTTTTTAACGCTTATAAAGTTGGGTGCTTTTCGATTATAAACCCCTTACATTGATATCTTTTGTAAAGGTCACAACAGCGCTTAATCAGTGTTTTGGCCACATTTGAATGCTTACAAAACGCTTATTTTTATATGTAAATGCTGGCTGGGATTAGTGAAGTCAACTTGTATATAAGAAAACAGCCTATGAAAAGTCACATCTTCCGTGAATTATTTGACCAGGAATCTGTTTGTGAGACGCCAAAAGTTGATGCCTTGAACCATTTCTCATATATGAACAGCCATAACTTTAATGCCAAGAGTTATGCCGGGGCATTAAAAACACGTGTCCGGTCATTAACACTAACGAGGACATTTTTAACATCGACGAATTATTCGACATCTTCACTAAAGCTGCTTTTGATTTGAAGAAGTGCACCTCAAAAACAGCTGACTGTAATAATGCAATTACTTAAACATGCTATCTAACAACATTAAAGACTACCTTCATGTAAAAATACTGTCAAAGTATTACTAATTTTTGTCAAACAGTTCAACTACATTTATTCTTAAGAGAAAATATTGTTGATATATTGCTTCTTAATAAAACCTTTTTAAAACCTATACATAAGTTCAATTTACCTGGATATAAAGTAGATAGCAACTATATAATCACTTATGGAGGAGGGGTTGCAATTGCTGTAAGAGCACCATTAAACCACAAACGGGAAGATTCATTCAAAACAAAAGTTTTTGAAAATATAAGTATATCTATGGACATATGTAATCGAAAAGTACTATTTATATCTGCTTACTACCCAGGTTACACTGAGGATTTAGAACCAGATCTCAAGTTACTAACTTCTGCCAATTAGGACTTCTTCATTCTGGGAGATTTTACCTCTTAATACTATAGTTGGAACTGCTCAACCATAGACAGAGGTGGAAAAGTTCTATTTGACAATCAAAACACATCAAATTATTTCATTTATTTTCCGTTTAGTCCTACACGATATCCATAGAATATGCAGATAAGGCGACCATCTACAATTGACCTTCTACTTTCTAATTCCACTCTCTCATTTCCAGATATAGATACTCATCCCAATAAACTATGTTCTGACCACGTACCAATGTCCTTTTACATAAACGAACCGGTCAGTGAAAGTGCAAAACTGTTTCCAGATTACAAGAATGCTGATTGGGTACGTTTTCAGAACATCATTGAATCTAAAATTAATGCTTCTGTTAACTTAAGCAACCCACTAACAAAAATGTTGACCAGTCACTTCAAGAATTTATTGACTTGATTAGTATTGCTACTCAATCAGCAATACCATTCCGTACTTTCAAAAGTAGAAATTTTGAAATTTCAATTCAATGTAAAAGAATTATATCTCTAAAAAAACATGTTGAGAAGAAAATTTCAACGATGCTACAATACCACAAGAAGAACATGGCTTTGCGCATTGGTTAGGGAACTCAATAAACTGATTGCTCTTCAAATAAGTAAAGTTAGAAATGGACAATGCCAAAAATTTTTGTCGAAATTGTCTGTAAGGGGTAAACATTTCTGGAAGATTTCTTAGCGTATTAAAAATAAAGCAAGCACGTTAAATAAATAGCTAATGCTATTGCGGATCATTTTGTCCAAGCTCATAAAACCACCAACACTAGTAGTTCTATTGAACAAAAGGTAAACCTACTAGCTAGGACTATAGCAGACCACGACAGCTTCAACGATGATGTAAGCACCTTAATGTGCTATGAAGAAGTCTTATTATTCATTAAAAAACTCCGAAATTCTAAGGCCCCGGGATGGGATCAAATAAACAATCTTACACTTAAAAAACTACCAAATTCAGCTCCTAAGTTTTTTCGTAAATTTTTTTAACTTTTGCATCCAGAATTGTTACTTTCCAAAGGCGTTGAAGAAGGCTAAAGTAATACTCATTCTGAAGAGCGGCAAGGACTCTAAATTACCAAGTAGTTACAGGCCAATCAGTTTATCGAGTTCGCTGGACAAAATTTAAAAAAAAAATAATATTAAATAGAATAAGAAATTTTGTTGACGAAAATAATCTACTACACAGCTGTCAATATGGATTTAGGCCTGAACCACTCACCAGTTAAAAAGGGTGGTGAATATGATAAAAGTAAACAAGAATAGACATTACTCTACTGGAGTGTTGTTTCTTGACATAGAAAAAGCTTTTGATTCACTATGGCATAAAGGTCTTATATAAGCTACAAAAAATGGCACTTCCATCATATCTAATAAAATTAGTAAATAACTTTCTTAGTGGAAGAACATTTGTAGGATCTTTTTCAGACGAAAACAACTTAATTGCAGGAGTTCCCCAGGGGTCAGTTTTCTCATCTTGGCTTTATTAACTTTATATTTCTGACTTTAAGATAAGAGCAGGTATGTTGATTTGTTTTTCCGACAGGGTGCTCTAATATATATGTTTGGAACGATTTTCCGTCATCCCTTGTCAATTTTGGTTTGGAGACAAACCGGTTTCGGCTAGTTGCCATCTTCAGTGCCATTTTTATCGTTCGATATAAACATATATATAAGAGCAGGTAATGACGTAGCTTCTTATGCCGATGACACTGCATTCATATCGCATGGAAAAGTCTCAAACGCGATTGTTAAGCGAATGCAAAAGGTTCTTATTCAAGCAACTGATTATTTTACCAAATGGAAAAATAAAATTAATAATGACAAGACGCAGGCAATACTGTTTCCTTATAATAAATCCTCTAAAAGAAATCCATCACTTAAATTGTTTATGCATGGCACGGAAATTGTTTTTTCAAAGTCCATCAAATACCTGGGCGTAACGCTTGATAAAAATTTGACGTTCTAGGAACATGTAAAAAACATTTGTACAAGAGCCATTCGTTCTGGGCGAGCTTTATTCCCTCTTCTTAATAGGAAATCAAAAAAAGTTTTAAAGCTTCTTTATATAACCTATGTATCCGACTTATTCTCACATACGGTTGTATTGTTTGGAAGCATTGTGCGAAATCGAAAAAAAAATTCAGATAATCCAAAATAAAACTTTCAAAATAATATTAAGTTTACCACTACTATTTTCCACTAGAGAACTGCATAGAATTTTGGGGCAGAAGACAATTGAAACATTACTAATGATATGACACTGACATTCTACGACAATTTTTCTCATTTGAGTAAGATGCACGACAATGACTAATAGAGCCTATACTCAGATATAGCCTCATATTGGTTTTTGTATATTAAACTTCTCCAAACCCTCCGCTGTGATCTTATATATAGGTTTTTTACTATCTTTTTCTTATAAAATATATTATTTTAAGAAAGCTAATTTTAATTTTAGGTTTGTATATATTTGTTGTAATATCTAATGATAATAACCCAAAAAATGTTAAATATAAGAAACCTAATAACTTTTTGATAGTAAATAAAATACAATACATTATACATTTTTTTTAATTTCTTTGAAGTTTGTTAGGTTACACTTCCGAATTTAATTTTCCCCATTATTAAATGGATTGAGCCATTACAGCATTTAGCGAATTATTTGGGAATAATACATAACTAAGAAACTTGTTTCCTAATATTTAAAATTTTTTTTATTAAAATATTTTATATAATTGAATATACAACTTTGGTATTTTGCTGAATATTTAGTAAATTGTCAATTATTTTCAAAATTTAAAAATTTTCGGTGTATTGTAAAATTTCGAAATTTTTTGAAAATTTTAAATTCACTTATAAAGCCAAAAAATATAAAATGTGCAAGAAACCGTGTAAAATAGATTCATAAACTTCAAGAACCGTTACGATTGCAATTGTACTCTTTGGATTTGTAAACTTAAAATACGAAAACCATTTTAATAAAAAAAATTTTCGAGGAATTAAGAAACAAATTGGAGCACTTAGTCGACCCTATATTTGGATCATGAAAAAATTATTTTCTTTATAACATAGATACGTCTGTACATATCTATTATATGATACTTGATTGATGATTGGGCAGTCTTTTAAAGTTAAACGATAAGTCTTACTTTATTTTATTTTTTTTTAAATATATAACATTTGTAAATTGAAGTAAAATTTAAATATAAAGTAAACATGTTCTATTTAAAGAAAATAATGCTTTTTCTACATCATGAAATTTGTACATTAGCTCTCCCAAGAAGAGTCCGGAGGAGATAAGACCTAAAGGAAAAAATGTCTATCTCAAAAAGTAATAGGTGTCAGTCATATATATTAACTCTCTCCTATCCTTTTTAAAATAAAAAATATTGTTTAAGTTAACAGTGCTTTATATTACTTTTTAAGCCAGTATACAAGTATATGCATATATTTATAATTGTTGGTATCACTAATGACTTGTTCTTAAATTAAACCTAAAGTTGTCTAAAGAAACGTAAATTTGGTGGAAAGTTAATTAGATAGTTTGCCAGATTCAGAAAATTTCACATAGTTTCATACCATTTTTTTTTTCTATTTTATCCAACTTCTTTTCTTGCATTTTAACCCACAGGAAGACATGTTACTTTTTGCACTTTATTGATTCATACTCGTACAAAGCTTTGCGAAACATGAAATTTAGTATTTAAAATCAAATAACTAACCGAATATTTATTGTGAACGTTAACCTTTACAAAAATGGGAAAAACTAGTTCTGACATATACTTTTGTTATCTATAAATGGCGCGAAAAAAATTATTTATCATTTCTAACCAAAAACTTTTTGCATCATATGTGCGATTTTTCCAATTTTACTACGTTTTCTTTACTTGGAATCCCATTTGTGATTCAAAGAGTTTCAAATCATAACTGATATTAATCCTGATATAAATTTGTGTCCCTTATTGATCGGCATATGTCATAATATTTATCGCTTATCAAAGGCTTTTACATTTAAAACGAAGAAGATTTACATACATAAATTTTCGCTTTATAATTATTGATTGCGTATGTATTGCGGTATATGACAAGATATTGCTACTTTCGATATGTGCTTTTGTTATTTACGGCAGCAGCCGTTGAATCGCAACATAAGTAATTTTCACAACGTTTGCGATTATGTCGTTCCCTTCAAGTTGTTAGGTTACAATTTACGTATTTTTTAAAATAACTAATACAAGTCCTGATATGCATATTTGTCCTCTATTGAACGACATAACCCATTATTTTGCATTATAAAAAATCATAATTTAAGCGATTTTTTAAGTTCTTGAGAATACAATTTCTGATTGCTAGCACTTAGAAAATGAACAGCAACAAGTTCTAATATATATTTTTAGCCTTTATTTAGTAGCGTTAGCCATTACATCGCGATATTAATAATTAAATTTTTGCAACTACACAACTTGATTACCTATTTAATGCACTTTCCTTAATTACTCGTAGTTTTTTTGTTATAAATTTCTGTGTGCAAGTATTTCAGAAAGTTACTACTGCTAGAGTCGATATAAATACTACATATTTACATTCTTGTCTATTATTAAGCTGCATAACCAGATATGTCGCCCTATATATGTATAACTAGGACATATAATCCAAAACTTTGTTAACTAGTTTTAGTTAACTCGTTTTATTTGTAGAGTAAAGTTTCTAAACGAAAGTCTCTTGAAAATGCGAAATGATAGTAATTAAACTATTGGATTATTTTTTATTTGTTTTATTAGAAAAATTAACTTTAAAATAAGTTTTCTTGGTTCGAAAATAAAAGTACTTTTGTTTTATTTAATTTTGGTGAGATAAATAAGTCACTGTAAAAAACGCATTTTCTGCTCTAAAACTGGTGTAAAGTTAATATTAGTTCTAGAGTTTGTATATATTCTAATCAAAGAATATAACACACAATGTAACTATTACGTTTTAACAAAAAAAAAATAATAATACTAGAAAAACAATCTAAAATTACATTTATAAAATTTTTGTTTCGACACTTTTAATTTATGAAAAATAATATTATGTGAATGGTCTATTTTTTTTTAATAAAACTCCCTACTTCTAGCTGTTGCTTCATTTTACAACTGTCAAACTTAATACAAAAAAAAAACATAATTATATAGAATACGTGTGCCAGTTAAAAAACAGGACTGGATTTTTTATATACAGTCTGTGAAGAATGAGTTTGCATTGAAAATAAATGCGGTTTTGTTAGATTATTCGCCAATAAATTATACTTCTTATTAAAAAAAATTATTTTATTTAGATATACAATAATTTTATAT
This sequence comes from Phania funesta, assembly GCA_963932375.1. Taxonomy (NCBI): domain Eukaryota; kingdom Metazoa; phylum Arthropoda; class Insecta; order Diptera; family Tachinidae; genus Phania; species Phania funesta. The sequence goes on along the minus strand of OZ010653.1, from coordinate 69,324,635 downwards.
ATATTTAGAGAGATTAAATCGAAAAAAATCGTAATTAGTTTGAAATAAAAAAGAAATACAACAAAAACAATTTTAACCTTCATTTCACATTGTCAATAAACTCTTTGCACAAAAATGTTTTGTTTGTAATAGTGTTAATAAATTCTTTGCACAACTTGTATTTTTCAATGTTTTTTTCAAATTAGCTGTATTTTACCGTTACAAAATTCGTACATTGTTCATATCAATGAGCATTTAAGTCAGTTTGATCTTTCGTAACAGTGACATATTCAAAATTATTCAAAATGCCAGGAAAAAATTATCATATAAAATTATTCAGTTGTCAGAAATGTTCTCAGTTTCAAGGAGAACAATTTATAACGTAATAAATCGAGCCGAAAAGGAGCACAGACTGGAATGAAAAAAAGGAGGAGGGCGAAAAAATAAGATAAACAAACGTACTGAGCGTTTAATAATAAGAAAAGTGGCTCAAAACCCTAAAATTTCCAGTAGAGCGCTTGCGGCAGAGCTAAAAGAAGAGCTTGGTGTTGTTGTTAGCCATGAAACAGTGGGTTTAACTTTAATAAGAAATAATTACCCATCAAAAGTAGCAGCAGCAAATATAGAAAAGCGATTTTCCTTCGCTACTCTGAACGTTTTACATCCGAATGACTATTGGGACGATGTGATCTTTTGTGATGAAACGAATATGATGTTGTGTTACAACGATGGACCATCTAGTGTGTGGCGAAAGCCTTTAACATCTCTAAAACAGCAAAACATCATTTCAGCTGTAAAATTTGGAAAAATGTCCATTATGATCTGGGGCTGTATATCTAGTCAAGGAGTGGGTCACCTTGCTTTCATAGATTCCACGATGGACGCTCATTAATATTTGGACATCTTACGGACTCATTTACGTAGTAGTGCACAGGAATTTGGATTCATTAGAGACAACAAACCACAATTTAAATTGTATCAAGATAATGATCCAAAGCACAAGTCCCACGTGGTGCGAATGTGGCCGCTGTATAACTGTGGACATGTAATCGATACACATGCTCAAAGTCCTGACCTCAATCCTATCGAGAATCTATGGGTGTATTTGAATAAACAAGTCGCCAAACGTCAGCCAAAAAATATGACATCGCTTAAAACAGGAAAAACAGGAGTGGCGGAAAATTCCAACAAATTATGACCTAAAGAAGTTAATAGGTTCAATGAAAAATCGCCTGCAGCGTGTGGTGGATGCAAAAGGTTACCATACCAAATATTAGATATTCTCCAAATGTTTTAAATATTTCCAGTAGACCAAAATACGCAGTAAAACTTTTGTGCAAAGAGTTTATTGACAAGGTGAACTAAAGCTTGAATTTGTTTTTGTTGTATTTCTTTTTTTAAACTAAGTACAATTTTTTTCGATGTGATCTCTCTAAATATATGTAAAATTATGATATATGTAAATAAAATATTTTTTTAATAAGTATAATTTATTGGCGAATAATCTAACAAAACCGTATTTATTTTCAATGTGCAAACTCATTCTTGACAGACTGTATATATGTTTTCATCTTGTTGAATATGCCTTGCTTGCTACTTATGTAATTAGATAGGTTGCCAGATTAATAAAATCTTACTTTTACTGCCAAAAAAGAAAATTTATTTTTAAAAAATATTTTTCATTTCTACCTAGCTTGTATTGTCGTTTATGAAACAGCTTTTGTATCAAGACTCTTCATTTATTTAGTTTCTTTACTTTTTGCGTTCTAATTTTGAAATATAGTGTTCCATACAATCACAAAAACCAATTCTGATATTCATTTGTGTCATCTTTTTGGCTATATAACGTCACTATTTACATATTTATGTTAATTAATGATTGGCTATTTATACCTGGGAATACTGTTTTTACTGAATATTAGAAATTTTATGCTATTTTAAAAGTTTGTTTCTGTATAGTTTCGGAAAATGGCTGACACCAGTACTAAGTTATACTTTTGTTCTCTTTAGAGTGACATAAATCAACCATTCCGATCAAGAAATATTTCAGCACTTATTACCAATCACGATTTCACAATTTTTTTATATTTTTCGATATTTCGCGTATCTTTTATATTATGTCGTGATCAATTTCCGAATACAAATATAATAAAGAAAAACGAACTTTTGCCTTAAAATATAATATTAATATTAGTAATTGCAGTTCGACAAAGTTAGTTAGTTTTTAACAACATTTTTGCAAAAAATTTAGTTGCATTTAACTTTCAAACAACTTTTGAAATGCTTTTGAACTTAATTGAATACGCTTTACGCCGCTGGTAGTACAATTTTTGTTGTACCCATAAAATGTCAAAAGGGGTTTGTATGTAAGAAAGTTTATGTTTGCCTACGCAATTGGACAATGTGTATCTACATATATGTATATATTTAAAACCACTTACCATTAAAGCTGTCTGGCCGCCTTGTACGTCCCGCATCACTTTGTTTTCTCGCTCTAATCGATCAATTTGTTCACTTAATGACGCTGGGTGCAATTCCTTACACATAGTATTTCCATAAACGACTTCAAAATATAAATAGATCATATAAAATATAAATAAGATATTGACTTCACTATTTTTTTTAAATAAAAATTGCATGTTAGGAGAACCAAAGATATACACGCACATAGTTACTATAGCTCTGTTCGTGGCTGCAATTAATTAAAATGAAATAAAAATTCTTAAAAGTTCAGGTATTCGAAAATCTCATAGTTAATGTATGTAGATATGTATAAAGTGGTTCTTATAACTTCCCTTCATCCCTTGTCAAGTTTGGTTTGAAGACAAACCTGTTCGGCTATGTGCCATCTCTCGTTCTGACAAGTTTGTATCAATTCGTTGGTGTTTTATAGTTTGTCAAGTATCTAATTGTCATGTGAGATGGTAGCAGATGAACCTCTTTTATAAGGTATGTATCTTTTAGGTATGAACAGGTAAAGCTCGTAGCTCGGGCGGTTTTGTAGAGATTTGGTACACTTTAAATAAATACTGAATACAGGTAAACGTTAGAGGCAGAGTTTTCTTTTATTATTTATGGAAGAAGAAGTCAGTGGTTATTGGATTATGAATTTGTTTATTATTTTGGAATTTTATTTTTATTGTTTTTGGTGTATTTTGATCGTTATTTTTGTTGCGTGTTTTGTAGATTAATTTTAGAGGTTCGAATATAACGTCTGAATCGGTGAATCGGAGTTCTTTTGCTCGTTTATGATGCGTCCGTCAAATGGCTTACGTTTATATATTTGAATGTTTTCTAAGATGCTTAGTCGCTGTCCTTTGTGCTGTATGTGTAGTAGTTGTGCCGTTTTTCTAATATGAGCTGGATTTGTTGTGGTTAGATCCTGGTGTCAGGCCGGGATTACGTAGATTCATGCTAGTCTCTTATTTTTTCGCGAAGGGAAATCCTGTTTGCCGTATATAGTTAAGTAGACATATGCACGTTAGTTTGTGTATGCCCTGTTTATCTAGCTGGTCGTCATTTTTTGTGTTGGTCTGTAATATTCGTCCTAGGTTGTTTCTCCTTTTGAATGCTCTATTTATGTTGTATTGCTTGAGAAAGTTGGATATTCGTGTGTGTTGATTTACAGGTTTAAGTGAAAGTTGTCCAGACATTTCCTTAGTTTTCGTTGATCCTTTGAAATTCTCTATTCACTTTGTCTACCCCTTTCAGTCCTAAGCAATTTCAAAGTTGGCGTATTTCAAAGCAATTTTCGGTTTATGACAATTCGTCCAAAAATAACGTAAAACTGTATTTTTTTGTTCATACAAAGCTCATGTCCTGAGAAACAGGACCTACACATATCTGTAGCTTGGGATATCACTTGGACAAAATATAAACCCTTTTTCAATGGAGAAAAACATAAACATTTTATTTCATATTCAAAAAATTAATAATATAAATATAAAAAGCAAAATATAAAAAAACAATTCATTGGTTTTTTCCAAAATCTTATGCATAAAAAGCGCAAAAACAAACAAAAAATCATTGGTTCTTTAAAACTAAATCACATTGTGGAACATTTTAAAGCAGTTTTTTCTGACGTAAGGCACAAATAAGTATCACATTTTTGGAAACGACACGCTCGTGCTGTTTTCAAAAGAAACAAGCGATTTCGCGCCATCTTTGAGGAGAGAATATTTTTGCCGAGCTTCTGCTCCCAGTACATCTTAAAACGAGGAAATTTCATGCAACCAAAATAAAGATGAGCACCGTACAATTTTCTGATTTCTGATGCATCTGTATTCAACTCAGTTCCAATTGTTTTTAAGTGGTACATATTGGCGTACTGTGCTGCTTCCTCAAAATGCTCCGAACTAAAATATCGTTCAAAATATTTTATTGGCTGAAGGGGGGCCATTGGCTCACGAAAATTCACGCAGTGAACTATTAAGAGAGTTGAACGTTGTCGACTAATTCTGCTTCTGTACTGCTTTCATCGTCATGGTCGGAGTGCAGAAACTGCACGAGCAATTCATCCTCAAATTCGTCAGATGAGCTGTCGTCTTCAACATCGGATAAATCGCACATTATTTTGAGGACTTCTTCCAAACCTGCCTCATTCACCAAATTATATTTTTTTTGCTGAAACCAAGATAAATTGAACTAGTAGAAACCCATACTACACATATGTGTAGGTCCACATTGATCTTACAAAAACACAAAAATGCTTTGTGCATTTTAAAATATTTGCACATAATTTAAATATATGATGCTTTTGTTACCAAATGATAACAAAATCACACAAATACTAATGTAAAGCTCGCAAAAACTTATAAGAAAACGAAAAATACATAACACGTAACATGTCAACAAATAAAAAAGTAAGAAAAATCAGATATTTATAAATAAAACCCTCTCTTCAAAATACGTTACTTTTACCTACACGTTTGTGTAGGTGGGGACTGAAAGGGCTACAATGTCCTTTTTGTAACCGTTGTTTGCTGGTATGTATACCGTATTTAGTTCTTTCTTGTAGGCTTCTTTTGTTAGCGATGGTCGTTGTATTCAAGTTATTAGTTGACTGATCGCGGCGAGCTTGTGTTGCTGTGGGTGGTGGGAAGTACTTTGTGTTATTACGTTGTGTTTGCGATTCTACTTTCAAACGTGATGAGAGCTTGTAGCTCGGTGCTGATTTATAGTTTACTATTGGTCTCACTGGAGTGTTTGGCTTGTGTATTTTTGCCAGTGCGATCATTGGTGGGACTGACGGGTTCATATATGTCAGAGCATGTGCCATGTTTGGTCTCACTATTTTGGGCGCTTGTTTTATAGCTTCTTTTATGTTGGCTTGGTGTTCATCAGTTGGGTGTTTTCTAATTTTACGACAGTTTGTTTTTGCCCTTGTCATCTCTCGTCGTGATTAAAGAGATCAAAACTAAAGCAACAAATTCACAAGGGAAGCGGAAAAACAACGAAATAAATTACCTAGATCTGACAGTTAAGATAAACAAAAAATCCAACAAATGCGATATATACGGAAAACCTCCAGCCACAGACATAATAATACACAAGTGTTGATTTGAAACTGTGTATTTATATTAAATTTCATAAATAAAATTTATAAAGTTAAAAATAATTTTATAATTAAGTAAGAAACCACCAGGAACTTTTTTAAGCTTTTGTTTTATTTTAATTATTATTTTAAATCAAATAAAAATAAAAATCCCGAGCACTGCGCACAATCAGCCTGTAAGTTTAGCTCTAACAAATTACATTTTAGGACTTACCTTTACGGTGTGATGTCTGAACAAATTGTATTAATGAGATGCTAGTATCAAGCGCTTGGTCGAAACTTTTTCATTGATGATAATTGATGAAATATTGTTGCTGAGTTCGGTTTCCCGCTTATCTTAATTTCATTTCTGCAGCCAATGTTTAGAAACACTGACATGAATCTCTTTGCGCGTTGATATGATTCCAAAAACAAATGCAGGCCTCACTATAGCACAGCCTCAATGTCGGGAATTAGTTTGCCCGAAATCAAGAACACAAAATTTTTAATCCTGACTTTGTGCGAGCACATCAGCTTGTTTCTTTAGCAAACTAACTGTTATATTTCTCAAATTACATTACACATGTGCATTACGATTATGCCTTATGTCGGCCCAAAATTTGGCATATTCATACGTGGCTCTCTGGTCCCACATAAATTTTTTTGACAGCAGAAAAACAAAAATAGGGCATTTAAGGATCTAAATACATTTTCGGAATGGCAACAACTCTGCTCAGTGTAAGTCAGGCTTTAAAATCAATAATGAAAATAAAATGCCATTACAAAAATACTGGTACTACAAGTTAGGCGTCTATCTATAAATATATAAAGTACCTACTTGAACAGAGGTATTTGTTATTGTCATTTGCTATTGTTTCGCCTCGAAAACGTTACGTTAGCACGTTTCGAAGGATTTACCATAATCCTCCACTTTTTAACCAGTCCTCTGGCTCATGAATGTAAGACTGAAGTTGTTTAGATCTAACCTTTGGATCGTTATTGATACTTATAAATGCAGTGAGGTCTGCAAACGTGGACATTTATATATATATATATATATATATATACATATATAAACATTTATATATATATATATATATATATATATATATATATATATATATATATATAAACATTTATATATATATATATATATAAGTTAAATAAAGACGATTGAATAATTTAATTAAAACAACCTTCACAGTTTCGTTGTGAATTTAAGTCTAATTTATTTTTTCGTTTCAAATTTAATTTGTTGACAATATTTAGAATTATAAAAAATGGGTAAATAAATCATACATTTGTTTATGAAAAATAACTGAAAATAACATTGATACAAAGTAGAATAGTAGTTTATATGTTGGTGTTGGTTATTCCATAACTCCCCCAGACGAAGATCTTTGTCCATATTCCGAAGGAAGTAGGGCAAAGAGATTATTAATTTTTTTTCACAAACATAAAATAAGTCTAAAAAGTAAATAGTTATGGGTATTTTTCCTTTAAATTACAACATTTAGGTGACTTTTTGTATATTTTATAAGTTATAATTGAGATGCGGATAATGAAAATAATGATAATATTTGCCGGGTGTTGCTAATGTTATGCTTAGCAACTTTTCAAGAGTCATATTATTATTTCGAATTTCTTCAATTTATTAACAGTTTTTTCAAGGTGTATTAAATTGTACTTAATTTGTTGTAATTTTTTCGCTTTAAGAATTGATCTTTATAAATGTGTAAATGTTTGTTTCTTGTTCTGTACCGTTTTCCGTCAATCTGTTCGACGTCAACTTTGTCCTGTCTTGCTTCCATTTTTTGAACATTAGGATTTTTTTTGAAATTTTCATTAACGTCTGCATCTTTTCTATCTTTATTCCTGTATTCTAAAGTTTTTCCTTTAATTTTTTCAATTTGATTATAGACATCTTTGAAATCAACTCTACCTCCTGAAAAATGTACGTCTATTGGCTTTCTTCTAGTTGTTAGATGGATAGTGTTGTTATAAGTGTAATTTGATTGAATAACTAAGTCAATATTGTAGGCGATATCATTTTCTTCCTCTCTTTTTTTGTACAACCTTATATTCTCATTCAGACTGCTGTGAAATCGCTCGATGTCCGAGTTTCCAGTATGTCTGTTTGGTGTTGTTAGATGTAACTCAATATTCCTTTTGTTTAGAAAGTCTTTAAATATTGCCGTGGTTAATGCTGTTTCATTATCTGTTATTAATAATTTCGGTGCTTTCATTAAATTAAACACAATTGTAAAAGCTTTAATTAAACATAGAGGCGTTCTTTCTTCTATCTCGTGCACAAGTGCATATTTGGAGAATTTATCGATAATGGTCAGATACTTCTTATCTCTGTTCATATACCAAATATCAGCATGATAAATTTCATAAGGATTTTTTGGTGTCTCCGTTTTTTCATATGGCAATTTAATTGGTCTTCGTTCTATTTTAAAATTGCATATCTCGCAATTATTAATTATTTTCGTAATTTCACGTTTTAAATTGGGGTAGTAATATACGTCTTTCAATTCCTGGTAAGTTTTCTCTATCCCGGGATGGTTATTCTCAAACTTGTGATGTCTGAAGATAATTTCCATAAGGTCTCCTAAATCAACGTTTTCCACTATTTTATACGTTCTAAGTATTTTTGGATTTTTTATACCTCTCATCCTGATGACCTCCTCTTGAATTTTTAAATAAATTTCCTCATTCTCACAATAAATTGTTACATTTCCTTCATTGTTTATGATTTCTACAATTTTTTCAACCAGTTTTTTATCTTGTTTATATGTGAATTGATATTTTCTTTTGTCAAATGTTTCTATTAATTCATACTTATCTTCATTACCGTTCAATATTAATATTTGCCTTTTGTAGTATTGCAACGGCTTATCCGTTATTGGAATGCAGTCAATACCATCTTCACTAGCACTATGTAATGTGGGTACAGGAGATTGTCCCCTTTTTGTATCATCATCGTTTATCGCAACTGTTTCTGGTTGATTATCCCTAGAATCCGTTTTGGAAAAGGATAGTTTTTGTTTTGGGTGTTGACTATTGAAGTGCTGTTTTAGCGAGTTTTGCATTTTGAATTGACGTTTGCATACATTGCATTCGAATCTAATGTTTTGGTGTACAATTCTTTTATGAATCCCGAGATTGGTTGCTTGGGTGTATTTCTTATTACACTTATCACACTCGAAAAGATTTACTTCACATTTGATTCTTGAAAGGGCATCAGCCACCTTATTTTCTTTACCCTCTACATGACTAATATCGAACTCGTACTCATTTAGTTTTATCTTCCATCTTATTAATTTTGAGTTGGGTTCTTTCAGTGAGGATAACCATATTAGCGGCTTATGGTCAGTATTAAGCTTAAACTTTCTACCGTAGAGGTAATGCCTGAACTGACTAGTAGCCCATACGATGGCTAATAATTCTTTTTCTATTGTACTATAGTTGATTTCATGTTTGTTGAGTGTTCGTGATGCAAAAGCTATGGGTCCGTTATCTTGTGATAAAACTGCTCCTAGAGCGAAATTGCTAGCATCTGAAGTAAGGGTAAATTTTTTTGTGAAGTTTGGGTATCTTAATATCATATCAGACATTAGAATGGTCCTGAGTTTATTAAAGGATTCTATATAGTCACGATCGTTTATACTGATATTTGAATCCTTTTTAAGTCTCATAGTTAAGGGTTTAGCTATCTTGGCATAGTCAGGAATAAACTTCCTATAATAGCCACTTAGTCCAAGAAAGCTTTGGATTTCCTTAATGGTTTTTGGAATAGGAAAATCTTTGATACACTTTACTTTATTAGGATTGGGTTTGACACCGTTTGAAGTGACTACGTGTCCTAAGAAATCTGTCTCTTTTTTTAGAAAATCACTTTTGTTTAAAGAAAATTTCAGATTAGCTTCTCTTAAGGCTTTGAGTACTGTACTAAGGTTGTTGATATGCTCTTGTAGGGAGGTACTAAAGACTAAAACGTCATCCATGTAAACTACACATATTTTGTTTACGTGTTCTTTGAGAACATTATTCATCATCCTCTGAAACGTTGCAGGAGCGTTTTTTAGCCCGAAAGGCATTCTCCTGAATTCGTAATGACCATCTGATGTAGAAAAAGCTGTTTTCTCTTGATCTTCAGGATTCATTTCAATTTGGTAGAAGCCTTTAGTCAAATCAAGTGTAGAAAAGTAATTTGCTCTACCCAATTTACTTAGTATGTCATCAATAAGAGGTATAGGAAATTTATCCTCTTTTGTGACTGAATTGAGTTTACGGTAATCAATTACAATACGCCATTCCTTACTGCCCTCCTTGTCTTCTTTTTTGGGGACAATCCAAATAGGAGCATTATAAGGAGATGAACTGTTCGTAATGATACCTTGTTTTAACATTTCTTTAATCTGACGATTAACTTCTTCCTTATGAATTTCAGGATATCTGTATGTTCGTGAGTATATGGGACTTGAGTCATTTGTCGGAATGTTGTGTTTTATTTCATTCGTGAAGGAAAGGTCATCGCCTTTATGATAGAACACATCACCGTAGTTACAAACTAATTTCTTGATATTTTCTTTTTCTTCTGCATTTAAATGTTCGATTCTTAATTGTTCTGAAATTCCTAGAACGTCTAAATGAAATAACTCAGGAAGGTCAACTATCCTAACGTTTTCTTCATCTTCATTGTCCCCTTGAAAGTACAACAAAAGTTCTTGATTATTTATAATTAAGGTTTTTTTTTCATAATCAATTACTGCGTTATTTTCTTTTAATAACGTTGAACCAAATATTCCCGCAAATGTGGGATGAAATTCGAATATTCTAAATATAAGATCATTTTTTACAGTTATAGGCATTGCATTTCTTGGGACGATTGCTTCTCTATTTACCTGTATGTGTCCAGATGCCGTTTTGATTGATATCGGGTTTGAAAGATTTGTTATGTATTTTTTAGGGCAGTGTGATTCCGCCAATATATTTTCTGTGGAACCTGTGTCTACTAAAATTCTGGTCGCTCTAAACTCGTTTCTGAACAAAACATAGGGTAGTTCGGTTTTTCGTCGGGAGGTCCCGTCGAGGCCATATGACGAAAATTCTGGTGCTGATTATCATTACTTTCATTACTATGGAAATTATTATAAATATCATACGGTGAACTACTATTATTAATATTTGGTTTTTGGAAACTTTGATTATAACTATTATTACAAATATTATATTCATCAGGAAGATGATTATTAAATGTATTATTACTTCTATACTTATCGGGGTTATCTAAATGATAATTTTGCCTCGTTTGTCCACTGACGTCCATAGGTTCTGGGGCCGGCCGTCGAGGTTGCCACTGTTGCTGTGTGTATTGTCTTTGCTGATAATTTCGTTGTGGTCGATGCTGGTATTGGTTGGGTTGATGATAATCCTGTTGCCGATGAAAGTACGGTTTCGGTTGCAATTGTTGATTTATATCTGGTTGTTTCGCCTGTTGGTCCTTTTGGGATTTTTGATACTTCTGGTGGTTCGAAGGGTTGGCATGTACTAAGCCAGCTGTTACTAATTCCTGTAATGCTTTTTCTAGCGATAATGGTTTTAACGCACATAACACTGTCTTTTGATGAATTGGTAACTTGTTCATAAAAACGTTAAGCGCTGTTCTGTTGTTATGGGTTATTTCTAGAAGATTTCCATCCATAGTGTTACGCTGATTTAGCAAGGATAGTTTTAATTGAATATAGCAATAAAAAGCCATAACATCACCTCGGTATTGTGAATTTCTGAGGTCCTCGTAAAGTTGTTCGGGGGAAGATAATCCTCCAAAATTTGTCTCCAACATTCTCCTTATTTCCACCCATGTCGTCAGGTGAGGATGAATATCCATGGCAGTTTTAGCTTTTCCTATTATCTTGCCTTTTACTATCGTTAGCAGCATTCTCTGTGATGGCTCCGTATACGATTCCATCATGGGTAATATGTTGTCGATGGCAGCGATGAAAGAATTTAAATTCCCACTTTGTCCGTCGAAATTTGGGATTAGACCCAGGTATGTTAAGGGGGATATTTCCGCCGCCATTACGATTTTAATATTTCACGACTTTTCCTTTTTTTCCTTCACTTATTAATTAGGTTAGATCCTTTTACGGGGGATCTTAAGCCTTTTTCGTAAGGTCCTTTTTTACAGAATACCCAAAATCGTTCTGGGTATCCTACCGACTGCGCCAGTTAAATAAAGACGATTGAATAATTTAATTAAAACAACCTTCACAGTTTCGTTGTGAATTTAAGTCTAATTTATTTTTTAAGTCTAATTTATATATATATATATATATATATATATATATATATATATATATATAAACATTTATATATATATATATATAAACATTTATATATATATATATATAAACATTTATATATATATATATATAAACATTTATATATATATATATATATAAACATTTATATATATATATATATATATAAACATTTATATATATATATATATAAACATTTATATATATATATATATAAACATTTATATATATATATATATAAACATTTATATATATATATATATATAAACATTTATATATATATATATATATATATATATATATATATGGGCTTGTTGGCATATCGGCTCTATAGATTATATATACCAGCGGCCTTAGTATACTGCCTTGAGGGGCTCCTGCAGAGATTCTGCCATTTTTAAATAACTGATCTTTTGACTTTACTGTAAATGTTCTATCAGTCAATAGAGTTTACAGGACGAACTCGAGCTATTTTCGTGAGTAGCCCATCATGCCAGACTTTATCAAAAGCATGGGAAATGCCAATAAATAAAGCTTAACAGTATTGCTTACTTTCAAATGCAGATCTATGATCTTGTTCAATAGCACGAAAACCACACTGATAGTCTGGGAGAATGTTTTGTTCATTAAGACAGGGAGATAGAGAGACGAATAATTTTTCAAATAACTGACAAAATTGAAAGTAGGCTAGTCGGCCGGTATGACGCAATCCGGCTTGAGTCCTTTCCTGTTTTGGGAATCATAATAATTTTAGATATCGAGTAGCTGGTTCTAGGAAATGAAAATAGGTTCTTCGTACTTGCTAACCCTGATGATGAAAATGCCGAACCCGATGTCAGGGAGAAAAACCCTCACCAATTTACTTACGCAACCAAACATCAAATGCCATTGCAAATGTGCTCTCCCAACTGGTAGGTAAGGCACATTTTTATGTAGCCTTTATAAGATAAGAAGAAGAACATAAAAACTACTACTCCTATTAATTAAAAAATGTTTAAGGCCATTGTCATATAGGGCATTGACAGTTCTGTTCCTACTGAGAAAATAAAAAGTGCAATAGAAGCAGGAGGTTACGTCGTAAAGGCAGATAAAAACTCTGTTCCCCCTATTTGCAACTTACGATACCTCCTCAACAGAAGAATAACGGTAGAAGAACCACGGAAGCGTTCGGGATTTGTTGTGTTACCTATTACGTTGGTTGGTTGTACTATTTTTGGTAATATTTTTGGCTGAAATTTATTTGATTCTGGTGTGGTTACTTGTGAAGAGAGGTTTATATTTGCTGATAATATGCACGTTCGGGCAATTGGCCTGGCGGTTAAAAAAGCGCTATAATCTTTTTATTATTATTATTATTATTTAAATTTTTCTTTGGATTATTATAAACCGTATACTAAAAGGGGTAATAAGCATTGTTGGTATTTACCACCTTTTGTATTTTTTTCATAAATGTGCGGTGCACTCAGATACTGACTAATTAGTGAAATTGGTTTAAATGGCCAGGGACATTTGTTATTACTTTAAATACACAACAATATATATAATGTTGCTGTTTAGTTTTTGTTATTAATTTATTTTTTTTTTCTAACTGTTCAATGAGTCTCTTTACTTATTCAAATTATTAAAAAAAACACTTCTTACAAATGTCAATTATGCGCTTTATGTCGTACGTCTGTACTCAGCCACGATCACGATAAAACTCAAACTCCAAATAGACAATTGACAAACAATTAAACATCAACAAATTAAATAGCCGAAGTCGGTTTGTCTCCAAACCAAATTTGACAAAAGATCACGGAAATCCGTTCTAAAAATCCACATATTCATATAACAAACTATTTTTTATTGTTTCGGGAACATATTGGGATAACTCAGGTGCGTATAGCGTTGACTTTGCCAGTATGTGAAATATAGGGTGACTTTTCGATCGTACTTTTTTCTACCGAATACGTACTCTGCGCTGTACTGTTAAAACACTAAGAGAGTATAAATTGTAGAAAGAATGGCCCAATAACGAAAAGTTTCTAATTTTATACTTTAAGGGCACAAGCAAATACTACAAGAGCGGATCAATAAGTCCGTGACTTTTTGAATGAAACCAAATTTTTTTTTTTTTTTGCAAAACAAAAATTTATTTTTCAACATAATCTTCTTTTCACTCAAAACACCGTTTCTCCAATTTTTGTATCCCTTCCAAAAAAATAGGGGTTTTCAATTTATTTTTCAACATAATCTTCTTTTCACTCAAAACACCGTTTCTCCAGTTTTTGTATCCCTTTCAATTGAGAGCAAACGCGGCACCCATCTTGCAGACATCTTTCTTAAACCCAGCTGATCATTTAAAATCGAAACCACACGGCCATATGAAATGCCTATGGCATCAACAATCTCACGCACTTTTACTCTTTGATAGGCCAATACCATCGTGGATTTTTTCGATAATTTTGGATGTACTGACCTCAATTGGCCGTGCAGAACGTTTAGCTTCATTGAAACTTATGCGACCACAACGAAAGTCAGTAAACCACTTTACTTTTTTACCATTGAAATCGATGGTGCGGAGTCCCCATAGTATTTATCGAGCTTTTCCTTGCTTTGATTGATGGTTTTAATCTCGAAAAAAATAATGTTTAATGAGAACTCGAAATTCACTTTTTTCAATTTTTAGACAAATACACAAGGTTGTGTTTTGAACAGCTGTTAAACGTAAAGTAATTGACGATACTTGCTCAAAATTTGACAGTAGTCTATTAACAGGTGGTACTTGATAACAACAGTGTTGCCTTTTATACAACTACGAGGGAAGTTCGAAAAGTAACGGATTTATTGATCCGCCCTCATATATCTCAATGATTTAAACTTTGCGGACGAATTTTTTTTTCATTTAAGATGATTACCTAGCGCTGCATAAAATTCTTTCTAACGCGTCGTGACGTGATGGCTTGTGTGTAAAGTTCACTACGACAATTTTTCCATTTGTCAGTGTTCCTTTGACCCCTGTCATTAAAAATATCTCTCTAACTTCAAAGTATTCATTAATTTGGTAATTTTCTTTTAGAAAGATTTAATAAAATATAATTAAAGCCAAAAAAATTGGAAGATTACAAGTGTTGTCAATTTCAATCATTTAAGGATCTTTATATACTTTAGTTGCTTTCCCATTCTTAACTTCACACACCTATGGATAAAAACTTTAATTTTGTATAGTTTTAAAACGCACTGATGCAAAAATGCACTCTTACGTTTTTCAGAACTTTTGCGCATGAATAACAGAAATAGTGCACTGTAATAAGTTATAAAGGGGTTTTGTTGTTTTTTTTTTTTTTTTTTTTTTTTTTTTGTATTTCAAACTTTATTCAAGCACATCTTGTTGCCTGTCATGAATACAAAGTCTGATTGCTCTTAAAAGAACATGTTCCTTCTTTTCTACGTAATTAGCATTTACAATCTAAGTCTTAGTTCTATTGACTTACAGCTAATTCTGATTTAGAAAACCAAAATAAATCGTGGGAAATATTTCTAGAATATGATTCATTTGTTCATGGCCGTACATTGACCATATCAGCGTTTATTTCCCCACAGTGGAAGTGACGCGAGCCAAACATCAGACATATGTGTTTGTGTGTTGTTGTACATTAAAGTACAATGCAATGCAAGTACGCTTAGCACCGTTAAACAAAATGTGTTTATGTGTAATATGACTCCGTTTTATTTATGTGCAAAGTTGCTGGTAATACCTACAGTACAATCGTGCTACTGCGAATAGGTTATAGTGACTATGAAGTCAGACTACACTACAACACATGTAGTTTCGTTTTAAATACATATTTGTGAAAAAAGTATGTAAATCAGTGTCATTCAATAAATTTTTGTGTATAAATTTCATTTATATATGAAAGTACGAAATTGCAGACATGAGCAATGTGACTGTTTGCGTCTTTATTCCTAAACTACAAGAAAAAATAATTGCAAGCTGTGCAACAGTTATAAATTCCTTATTCTACTTTTTGTTTATAGGCAATTTGCTTATGATTTACATTAACTTGCATACGAAATTAATTCAATTAAAAATATACCGGGCAAAACGAAGTCTGTCGAGTCACCTAGTAATTTTTAAAATAAACAAAATTTCAATAAGAATTTTTTAATCTTATATAGGTAATATAAAAAAGTATAATCGCATCAAATATACCCATCCTTGAATCAAACGCCACTCTAGGTACAATCGAACCCAGTTGGAGGCGTAACAGTCTGAAATCACCACAGTTAACGCTATATCATTTAACCCTTTCCACTCCAATGTCGAGTGTCACTCGACACTGATTTTGTTCCACTAGCTCCACTGTCGAGTGATAATCGACATGGTGTAATACCTCTTTTTGCGGAAAATTTTAAAGCAGGAGGGATTTTTGTTACTAAAATGTTTGAATCACGAATGAATGAAACATATTCTAGAATCGTAAGATACTATAATTCAATTAAATTTTATCGATACTACATAATAAAACTAGTTGTTATCGCACCGTTATATGTTCGCGACGTAAAAGTAAAAAAAAACCTAATTTTAGCGTGGAGCTGGTGGAATAAAAACAAAAACAGCCTTGGGTTAAGGTTTGCGATCACAGACTTCGTATCAGGTATATTCAGACGCATTCTCCTGGGTCGAGCCACGACTCGTTAATAATGAACACAAGTGAATTAAAGCATCATTTGAAACAAAAATATGAAAATGGAGGAAGAAACACATAGCTATTAGGTATGTTATTACATATGTGTACTCATTTATTTTAGTACCAGACTGAATGACATCTATGTCAATTTTCAGGAGATGCAGGAGGCTATCCTTTGGAACCCTATTTAATAACACCATTTCGAATGGTAGAAGAGGGCACACCATAAAGTAATTTCAACAACGTTCATTCCCGAACTAGAAATGTAGTGGAGCGGTGCATTGGGGTTTTAAAAAAGAGATTTCGGTGTTTACTTGGAGCCAGGCATCTACATTACACACCTGAGTTTACTGGAAAAATTACAGCCGCACAGCGGCGCCTTTTCTTAAAACCCGTGGCAAAAATACAAAACTTCATGACAAAATTTTGAGAAATGAATGAAAACATCGTATAAAGAACTACTTACTGATCACAATTCAAAAACATTTTCCTTAATTGCAAAAAAAAAATTATAGTTTGTGGAGCTGCTCAAAGTCGACAATTTTTTAGAAAGCAAAAAAAGGGTGATCTTGAAAAAAATAAATGCACTTTAGGATTAAAGTGTCAGAATCATTGCCGTTTGATTACTAATTTTTTGGTTTTTTTTAAGGTATGTTTGTTTTTTATTAAAAGAAGTAGTAAAATGTTTAGCAGATGCCCTACTTTTTCGGCAGTAGCCGCTTTTTAGACACCCTATATTTAGGTCATTCTTACAAATAAAATAGAGCATATCTAAAAATGGTCAAATATGGTCTCGCCCATATTTTCTGAGCATATTTGCTACATAATACTGTAAATAATTTAACTAAGTTTGGCCGCCGCAAGTTGCCGCTGTAGGAGAAATAAGAAGAAAACTGTTACAACCTCATAGCGAAAACGAGAAAAATTTTTTTCTCCTTTTTAAAGTATGTAACAAATTTTTTTCCCTGCAGCAATTTTAGTGTAAAATAAAGTTACTTGCATATTTTTATTGCATCTCGTTAAATAGGTAGGCATAACTATTGCAATTTTTTTATTTATTTCAATTTAAAAACACCTGTTATAAAAGTAGGCAGGTATTTAGAAAACTTTTTTATACTGAATAAAATATAAACTGCAAGTATATATTCCAGTTAATTTTTTTTTTGTTTTGCTCAAATTAGGTAGTTTAAACCCTTTTTTTTAATTTTTGGGTATAAATTAAACCGCAATTGTATAATGCAGCCAAATAAGTTTTTACTTTCTTAAACTAGTGATCAGTAACAGAACTTATACAATTTTATTTTAAAGTGCGATAATGTCACTTACCAATTTAGAATTGTTTGAGTTATTCAGAAACTCAGATAATGAAAATGCATTTAAATTGGATATTGTGGAAAAACTAAACAATTTACCAAGATACCACGAAATGGATGTTCATAGCAAAATTCACTTCGTTTTCCTAACAATTAAAAAAATGGCTTGCCTCACTCACACCGACGAAAAAAGCATTTATGAAAAACAACACAGACTGGTTACATGGAGTTACAACTTTTGAAAACATCGAAAAACCGCATACATCCTCTGACAGCAAAAGAGGAAGACCTGCAAAAACTATAAACGAGTGTTCTGATTACACAAGAAAACGTAAACATGAAAATGAGATATATCTAAATCGAATCTTTCAGAAGCATTATGTCTTAAGCCCAGTTCGACTGCAGAGAATCAAAGGGAGTATAATATAGAAGAAGCCTTAGCGTTGTTTATGGAATTGGGATTGTCAGAGGAAAAATATTCTATTTTACGAAGCTCTTTAAAGAATCTTAATGTGAATATTCTTCCTGGATACAAAAAGAAGCAGTGCCACCTAATATAAAGGTTACTGAAGTATCGGTAGAGGTAAAACTGCAAGACTTAATGGATCATACAGCCAAACGCCTTATTCAAAGTTTGCCTGAAGAGGAAGCAGTATCACTTCCAGATAGGCTTACATTGATAAATAAGTGGGGATGTGATGGATCATCCGCTCAAAGTGCTTACAAACAAACAATATCGACAAATGACACAACTATTACAGATACAAATATGTTTATGGCTTCGGTAGTTCCTTTACGACTGAGAAGTGAAATCGCTGAGCATTGGAGAAATCCTCGCCCATCATCACTTTATTTTTGCAGTCCGATATTTTTTCAATATGCAAAGGAGTCTTCAGAAATAATCAAATCTACAGGAACGATATAAAAAAAGCAAATTTCGGAACTAAAGCCTTCTGTTATTGATATAAAAAATGGGAAAAGTGTTTCGATTGATTATAAATTTTTTCTTACAATGATTGATGGCATAGTCTTATATGTAATAACAGATACCTCGTCAACTTTAAAGTGTGCAATTTGCAAAAAGTCACAGAAAGACTTTCAAAACTTGAATGACTCAAGTGCTGAGCTTGTTTATTTTAAAACTAGTGTAAAAAATTCTGCGTGAAGGTAAATGTTTTGATATAAACGCAACACAAAATGAAAAACTATCTGCTCGAAAAAAAAAATTATACAAAATGAATTTCTTAAGCTTGGGCTGAAAGTAGACTGCCCAAAGCAGGTGTATGAAAATACTAGTGATGGTAATATGTCCAGAGCATTTTTTGAAAATGATGAGGTAACAGCCCGAATTACTGTGGTCGACAATAACATTATAAAAAGGTTGGCAGTTATCCTAAATGTTATAAACTCTAGAGAAATGGTAAATGGCCCAAACTTTGATGATTATGCATCAAAAACTTCCCAACTTTAAGCTGAAATGTACCCTGAGAAGAAACTTACTCCTACGGTTCATAAAATTTTGGCTCATGGTAAAAGTATCAATGCTTACCGATTGGAGAGTAGTCAAAAAAAGCCCAGGAATACAAAAACGAACACTACAAAAAATTTCGTGTATCTAAATTTTGCAAAATTTCACGGATTAGACAGAATGCGGACCTTTTCAATATGTTGGCGGCCTCTTCAGACCCACTAATTTCATCACGAAGACATGTAAGATCTCGAAAGGATTTGGAAGAACATAATTATAGCTCCGATATGTTATGTCTATTAGAGAACGCTCAAAATGTTAATGACTATTTCAAAGAGAACTAACTAATGAAAACCAATTATTCTAGCTAAATAAAATATATACTAAATAACTTATCTATAGCATAAATAAATTAATATTAAAAATTATTTAAAAATGTGTTTCTGTAATAGAAATATAAAAATCTAATATTGGTTTAACATGTTATATTAGAGTGTTTTTTTCTAAACTTTTGGATTTGAACAATGTGTATTGCAAAGCGCACCGGGTTAAACTAGTTACTTAATATAAATTTACTTAGATTTAAATATTAAATGTATATAAAAAGGAGTATTTGCGATACAAATAAAACTTATATTTATAAAAAACATGTTAACATTTAAATGGAAAAAATATCATATTTTAACCGAAATTTTGGAGCACCCTGTACCTCTAGCAGTATTTTGTAAACATTATCTTAAACATTATCTTTAAAATATCTTAATTATTTCAAAAGTTATGATTTTTGCAACGAGTTATGATTTCTGCACAATATTTGTGTTCATTTTAATATAGAATGGCCTGAAATTAATATAAGCGATGAAGTCACAGAAAAATACGCTGATAAAGGTAACTTAGGCGCTTCAAGTATCCGATTAAGGATTATGCAACAATTTGCTTGACTTTTTTAAATAAATTTTTTTTATTAATTATTAATTTTTTTCCAAATTAATTTTAGTTTTATTTACATGTGTAGTTGAACTACTTTTTGATAATAAATTGATATCTAAAACACTAACATAAAAAAATACTAAATTCGTTTATAAAATAAAAAAATTTAAAGTATTTTTTAAACATTTAACTCAAAATAAAAGTAATTCAAATTTACTATAAAAATAAAGAAAAAAAGAAAGTTTAAGTGATTCCAAACTTTAATTTTTCGAGTTCGATTTTCCTTTTTTTAACCTCAAATTCAGCGTTCCTAATTTTTGAAAGAGCTTTTCTGTGTTCAACTTGTTTTTTTAGTTCTGCTTTATATAACTGCAATTTCTTTTCTTTAGCTTTACAAATCCGTCTGGTGTATGGTTCTACTTCGGACAGTTTATTTTTCAGCTCTAAGCAAAGTTCTCTTCTTCTTCTTCTAATAAGCTTATTTTTCCTTGTTTATTGGTTTTCCTGATTTATTTTTGGGGAGTTGGAGTACATGGTTCTTCAATTTCATCAATACTGGTAGTATTAGCAGCTAAGTTGGGATCGGGGTCTGGAGAAACAGTTTGAGGTCTTTTTAGTCCAAACGCGTCTTTATGTTGGACAAGCATACTCATGTCCAATAAATTAATTGCTGCTTCTTCAACGCCCGAAAAAACAAATTTTTTGAATGGTCCGCGCCACCTGTAGCATAACTTTCTGCTTTAATATGAGCGAGCTTTTTCCAATTTAAATTTAAAATCGGCCCAGACCTTCATCCAGGCCTCTCCGGAACGGGTTGGGGGTCCAGAATATTCAAATCTTTGGAAACGGCGTGCCACTAATCTTTAATATTTATTGTCTTTAAACTTTTATGGAAGCCTTTTGGCAAATAAGGTTTTTGTTCCATTATTTCAACTAATTAAGCAAATTTTGCTGCAGTTGTGATTTGTACGCTAAAATTCACATACATGGGAATGACGTCAATAAGTTGAAAAAATAGATTCCAAATACTTTAACTACTCTGGAACATGCCTAATTAATTATATTTTTGTAACTTACATTTTATTTCCTTCTATTGAACTTATTTTTTATTTGAATTAATTACGTCGTGAGCAAATATTTTAACAACAACTTTTTATACTTTTGACAGGCAAATACGCCAAACACGGTCACATTTTAATGGCGTTTTTGTAATAGATTTTGCAAAGTGTCGTATTTATTACGGTACAATTTTTTAAAAACGCCCAACTTTCGTCGCAAAAACGCCAAACACAATAAAGGTGAATATTTAATTTATTAGAATACTTGCTTTGCCAACGTGAAAAGTATAAGAAACAAATTTTGTAACTAAATTTTTACTTTTAGAAAAAATGTTATTTAATTTCGGTTTATTTATTTAATTAAAATCTTTGTTATATAGAGGATGAGCACGCACTTTAAAATAAAATATTTTTTAACCACGTATAAACTTCATCTTGATGCATGTATTTTATTTTAACTTACTAACTCACGTAAATAATTACTAAACGACACTAATTGCAAATAAAGCATATGATATAGCCAAATGTGTTCTCGTCCAAATATAGTTGCATATAAAAGTAGCTACAACCTTGTATTAATTGCATTACAAGAAAACACATTATTTTGGATTCGATAATCTTCTCTTAATTATCTTAATTTTCATATAAAAATTCGTGTTTTTTCTATACCAATGTTACCAGATAATTATTTTTATGTATTTGTTCACTAAAAAGTAAACTTATTTCTGAATACAACTTGCTGTATAAAGGGTGTCTTATTTATGTATTTGCAATTTATTTTTATTTGGAAGTAGCTGCCGTATAACCGAGGGGAAAGTTCCCAAATCACAAACTTTCTTAAAATATAGTATATATGTTCACGCAAACAAGTGGAAGCAGTGTTGTAACAAATTTTTATAGTTTAGAATCTCCAGGTTCGGAGCACTTAAACTTAATGTTTCAACTTTTCAAATCCGTTACGATCTTGGTAGCCATTGGATATCATTCCGCTAACGTTCCTATGTCACTGGTGATACTTCAGACACCAACACCTCAGCTGCTGGCAAAGCTTCATTGACCATGTCGTTCGGTTCTCTTCATCCATTAACGGAATAAACTGCTTTGCCAGATATTGTTTCACTATAGATGAAGATATTTTTAAAAATATTCGTTTACCTGTCCGCTTCCTTCTTCACGCCGTTCTGACAGTGTCCTGTCAGCTGACATTCAAAGAATTGTTTAAGTTTTGCCTCAAAGTCAAGAGTTAAGTTTCGAGTGTATTAGTACTTGGAAAGACAAATATGTGCATGTATTATTTTAAACTCGTACTTAATTAATAACACATATATTCTCATTTTGATTTGAAGAACTAGAAATCAAAAAGGAAACAGAATAATTCACTCAATAATTTACTGCTGCCATTTATGCTCCCGCAACGCTTTATAGAAAGTTATGAAAAAAATTAATAATATTTGTCGCCGGTACCTAAATGGGAGCCTTAAACTTCCACTTTTCACTATTAGTTTGAGTGACTTGATTGATTTTCTTTCTCTTCTTATTAGTTGTTTTGTTAATGAATTGTGACTTTTATAATTATGCAGATGTTAATAATGTAATGAACAAAATAAATAAATAAAAATATGAGAGTGCGTTTTTAACCACCAGACCAAATTACCGAACGCGTTCCGTATGAAATAAAATTAAACAAATAAACGAGACAGGTGCTATACCAAAATCAGTGCAACAAACCAACCAAACAGGTATTACAACAAATCCTGTACAAAAAGTGCAAACAGGTATAAATCGATATATACCAATAACAAAAAGGAAGGCCAGTCCCATGTCTTCGCAAGAAGATCGCGCTGCGAAGCAATATAAAAGCTCTGAAGTAACTACAAAGCCGGTAAGTGAAAATAGATTCGATACTTGCTACTTGTGTCATAGAAGCATAAGGTTACGTCGTAAGCTCAGTGCACAATCTCCTAAACAAGAATAAAGTTCCGAAAGCTATGCATCGAGTTGAGATTGTATATAATGCAACTTAAATAAAATCTAAGAATTCCGTTCACCCAATTTACAACTCACGATACCTAGTCAACAGAAGAATAACGGTAGAAGAGCCATTAAAATGCAATGGTCCCCGCCAGTGCACCAATTGCCAGGAATTCTGGCACAGCTTCTTATTTTCTTAGTGGGAATGGAACTGTCAATGCCCTTTACAACAACACTCAAGCTTTTAGCTCTTTTTAAATGATACGTATAATAGCTTTTGTTTTCTGATTGAAGTCGGCATTCGAATGAGCCAAGAAATTTTTCTTGGATTTGTCTCCGTCGAATGGAGGCGACGTAGAAAATTTCCTTTTCCACAATTTGGGTCAGCATGGAATTGGACGTTTGATCGAGCAAGTAAATCGTTAGAGGTTTTTGTTCCCTGACAGCGGGTTGAGCATATTCATCGTTAGCGGTAGGAAGTATGGATAATCTATTATCACTTACCGACTTTGCAGGTACTTCAGAACTTTTGTATTGTTTCGCTGTGCGATCTTCTTGCGAAGACTTGGGACTGGTCTTCCTTTTGGTTATGGATATATATCGATTCATACCTGTTTGCACTTCTTGTACGATATTTGCTGTAATACCTGTTTCGATGGTTTGTTGCACTGATTTTGGTTTTTATGATTTTCGGATATTGAACGCGTTCGGTCAATTGGCATGTCTGTTCAAAACTTTTTTATTATTATTAATCTTGTTCGTTGCATTATTACCATATGTATAAAAGCGTAATAAGCATTGTTGTTATTCCCTTTTATGTTTTTTTCATTAATGTTTGGTGCGCACTGCCTATCAGTGGAATTTTGTAACCGGTCTAAATAACCATACACTATTTGTTATTGTTTTCAAATTACAATATGTTGTTGTTTCTTTGTTTTTTTTCGATGTCTTTGCACTTGTTCAATTGAATTTTAATTAAAAGAAGGCACGTATTAGTTATGTGATAAATTTGACGTACGTCTGTACTCAACCATGGTCATAACGGAAGACCAGGTGAATATGGTGGAACGTTGATTTAAATAAACAATAGCGTTCAATATTAAATAGATAGTAGTGAAAGAAAATTTTTAATTGAAGCAATAACAAATATGTTAAATAGCCTGAAGGTTAATGGTGGTCATATGAAATATACTTAATCTTTAAGGTAGCAGAAGTGTTGTTGTAATACTTTGTCAAGGTTCATGGAAAGCTTATTAACCAAATGAGAGAGAGAGAGAGAGCCAGAGAGAGAGAGCTTATTAACCAATATTAATTTTTTGAATAATTCATTATCTGTAGATTTGGTTAATATACAATCAAGCTTTAACTATAGAAATAATCACAAAGTAACGACGGGGGAATTTTCGATTAAAACAGGCATGAAACAACAGTAACAATCTTCTGTTATTGTACATGGTTGCCCAAAATTACCGAAGGGGTTTATATTGCTTATAACATTTTTATTATGTTGTTTTTCTTTTCAGTATTTTGTAAAGAAGACTTGGGGAATTTAAAATAGAGCAGTACTCAATTGAACAACGTGCCCAAATTGTTGAGCTTTATTCTTCAAATCAACGATCCATTGTTTTGACTCAGCGTGCATGTAGTCGTTATTTTAATGTGCGGATTGAACCCTCAGAGTCAACAAAAAACGGTCTGGTTGCAAATGTTCGACAACAAAGGGCAGTAAGGAACCTTCCTGGTGCTGGCGGAAGACAACCGGTGCACTCGGGTGACAATATTGAACTGGTACAGAGGAGTATTCGGAAAGATGGAGAAACATCAACCATCAACAACTTGGCCTTTCACGAGCTTCGCTGCAGAGAATTTTGCACACAATAGAATGTTTCATACAAGATTCAGCTTGTCCAAGAATTGAAATCGATTGATTACCAGCAACGACTTGATTATGCAGTTTTTTTCCGAAGCCCATTTCCAATTAAGTGGGTTCGTTAATATGCAAAACTGGAGGATACGGTTTGGTGCGGTGTTTCATCGGAAAGGATAATTGATCCTTATTTTTTTTTAAATGAACACGGGGTCGCCGTTTCCATCAATAGTGTCAGATATCGAACAATGTTGGAACATTTTTTAAGGCCAGCCGTGGAAAACTTTCCGCAAGTATGGTCCCAACAAGATGCAGCCACCACGCACACTTCAAGGGATACAATGGCATTTTTACGGGACATCTTTGGTGAGCGAATTATTTCGCGTAGACTGTTTTCTTTGGGAAAGAAAAAGTCTACATTAATAAGCCTAGAACCATCCAGCAATTAAAAAGCAATATACGCGACGAAATAAACAACATAACACCTGAAGTTTTGCGAAAGGTTATGGAAAATGTGTTGGAAAGAGCACGAATTTGCGAAGCAGAAAATGGCCATCACTTGCGAGGTATTATTTTTAATAACTAAACTAAAAATGTTCCCCATTTATATACTGTATTAAAAAAATGTATTATTTATTATTTTTTAAATAAAAATTTATAACGAATTCAAACCCCTTCGTTACTTTTAGGCCAGCCTGTATAAAGAAAGAGAAAACCCATCATAAGACACCTAAAATATAATAAAGTTTATTTAATTTGCTGCTACTCTAGATATGAGAAAATCGCCCGGCCCTGATCGTATCACCGAATCAATGATAAAATATTTACCTAAATATGCTCTGAGAATTTTCCTGTTCGTATTTAATGCAGTGTTGTGAATTAGCTTCTTTCCATGCTTTTGGAAGATGTCTGAAATTGTAATGACCCCTAAACCAGACAAGGACTTAAGTCAGATTACGTCGCACACTGGGGATTTCGCGGAAAAAAGTCAAATTGTCAACATACTCTTCATGCAATATGCAGTGATATTTTGAAATTTTAGACTAAATGGTACAATCAAATCAAAAAGAATTACTCCGATCTGACTGCTAGTTTTTTTATATAGCCGTCTCAAACTCAGTACTTGTATGTTTTACCGAACCAACTTAATTTAAACCTAAGAATTTCAAAACGAATGTTATTTCATTATGTGAGCTAACGTTTTTGTTTTTATTTTTTATTTAAAGTAGGATATTTCAGTATACTAAAATTGAGAAAACAACACTTTTGTTTTTTTTTTGTTTCTTTATTTTTATGAACATATAACAAAAATCCCTTTTTTCTCCAAACATTTGGACCTGCAATTTTAGCCTTATTTTCCCAGAGTTGGAAATCACTACTAATACATTGTCTCATATCTGTTTTTAAATTTTTAATCAATTTCAAGTGACACCTCTTAATTTGTTGCATTACACAGTACAACATTTTTCAGCTGATTGATTCAAGACTCAATTCTGATAAGGCTCTGTTGTTTAACATAACTCAAGAACCACTAGTCGGATTTTGCTTAAACTAATTTAGAAAAATCAAGAATTACAATTACTTTTATCAGTTTATATAACGTTTCGCTACATAATGAACAGTTTCGCAGTTATAAATGAATGTATGAAGAAAAAAAATATTTTTTTCCTAAAAAATTATTTTTTTTTATTCATAAAAAATCCAAAACGGTAAAAAAAGTGTCAAGTCCTATTACTTTCACGTAAAGTCGCATAACCTATGAACAAAATGAGACATAAATCATGAAAATCGATGAACGCGTTTCGCTTTTATTCACAATTAAGTAAAGGTATGAATTTAAAAAATTTGCTCGAGATATGCACAAAATTCTTTGGAAAAAAACATTGATGAATTTTTTTATGATTCTCAGAATTAAAAAAAAAAAAGTAGTAAACAAAAGCTTATTTGATTTTTATGATTGCAGTAGCAAAGTAATAAGAGCTAATAAATTTGCGTGGACAATGAAAAGGAAAAAAGGAAAGTGCACTTTTTTAATTATTTGGGGTTTTTCGTTAGTTACGCCCATTCATAAGTACCTGTCAGTAAAATATTGAAAAATACGTAACATTTATAGGTGTCCATTGATCGATTTTTGTCATTCAACAAGTGCCGACGAACGCGAAAAGTACAAGCGACTTTTCTCCGGTTTTTTAATTATAACTTAAACTAAGGCCCAAAAGTTTTACGACAATAGAAAGTTTTTCCATTTCGCATGGGGTTTTATACTCGAGCTTCTGGAGTTTCACAAAGACAGAACAAAATTAAAACAGTTTTTGCAACAATCGCACGTTGGCTTAAACATAACTAGAGAATGTGAAGTTTTGGATACAATGTATTAAGACTTGAAACAAAGATGGCAGGATTCTAATCGTAAAAAGTCGCGATTTGAAAAAATAATACAAATTGTCTTGATTTACAATTAAGTTTACTGAGGCTGAATGTTCTACCAGTTCTGCACTTGGTCGGCCACGTAAATCGTTTGAGGAATGCTGCGATTGCGCCAAACGATACAAAAGGGATGAAGTACGTGCTATGTTTCCTCAAGAAGTAATTGATTTTACTTCTAGTATTTCAAAAACCAACCACAAAATTTGTACATTAAAAACTGTATGTTTACAAAGCATTTGTTAGAAAATGAAGGGTACAAAATACTCATATAAAGAACTCACGAAAGAAAAAACTAACAGTTATCCTCAAGGAATTTCTACTACTGAAAGCTCAGGCAGTGTACCTCTGCAAAATCTGTTGGATCATACTGCTAAAAGAGTCTTAGAGATCAAGTCAGTAAAGGAAATAAATATAATTGAAAGCTGAAATCTAACAATTTACTATAACTGGGGATGTGATGGGGCATCTAGTTAAAGCGAATTCCAACAGAGGTTTTCAGATGATCACATTTCTGACTCTCATTTATATATGACATCATTTGTACCACTTAAATTACCATTAAGTGATGACATAAATAAATTAGTATGGAACAACAATAAACATTCTTCCGCACAGTATTGTAGAACACTACAGTTTGCATACGTTAAAGAGACACCTCAAGTTATACGAGAAGAAAAGACAATAGTCGATGAGGAGATATCTCAACTAAAAGAATTTTAGTTAACAGTAAGTAATCGTCACTTTAAAGTAAAACGCGAATTATATTTTACAATGATTGACGACAAGACAGCACAATCAGTAACAGAAACACCAGCAGCATCTTCTTGTTTTATTTGTGGAGCCAAAACATCCAAGATGAATAAAATCGAAGAAGTTGAAGTTATGCCTGTAAATGTACAAGCACTGCAATTTGGTATGTCACCACTTCATGCGCGTATTAACCTGATGGAGTGTCTTTTGCATGTAGCTTATAATATTGAATTTAAACGTGGGAGAGTCGACTAAAATAAAATAAAAATTTGGTGATTTTTGTCTGGAGACCAGAAACGAGTTTGTTGCACTGTACGAGTGGTACAATATGCCACCTACACTTCACAAAATGCTGGTTCATGGAAAAGATATAATTGAAAAGTGTATTTTTTCCTGTAGGCTTACTATCCGAAGAGGCTCAGGAAAGTCGTAACAAAGACTATAAAAAATATCGCTTTAGACAATCCAGAAAATGCAGTAGAATTGCCACGAACGAAGATATTATGCACCGAATGATGGTAACATCAGATCCCATGATCTCTCATTTAGCCCGAAAAAGCATAGTGTTATAAGCGACGAAGTTAAGGCTCTTTTATAATAATAAATTCAAAATAGATTTAAAATAAACAATAAATTAAAAATTAAAAAAATCATTGAAATTTTTTTGTTAGTTACGGCTTTTTACATTGTAGGTGATGATATACATTTCTTTAACTTTCTTTATTTTGATTACTTTTGTGTATTACTATATAAATAAAACTAAATTTGTGATAAAATCACTACTTTTTTGACCAATATATTTTTTTCCTCACCTCCACACAAAAATCCCCAGTGTGCGTCGTACAGGACCATTAGCCAGCTGTCAATTTTATAAAATTTTTTTGAAAAATTATTCGTTTCGCGTTTAAAGCCGTATCTTTTTAAAACATCATCCCGGACCATCAGTTTGGTTTATGAGCAAATCGCGCAAATAGTACAATTGAGCAAGTCCACAGAATCGTCGCCGTTATTAGATCTGCATTTGAAACTAAGCAATATTCTTCAGCTTTGTTCAAAGGATACATTTTCTAAAAAATGGGGAAATCTCTGCAGGGGTCCCTCAAGGTATTATACTACGGCCGCAATTATATCTCATCTAATGATCCGAAATTATAGGACTGGTTAAAAAAGTATAGAATAAAGGTAAAGCCATTAAAATGTGTACACGTGAACTTTTCCCCCAGAAGGCAAAATTTTCCACCAATAAGAATAACAAATATCACTGTTCCGGTAGAAACGCATGTTAACTTTTTAGGTATGGGTCCCGTCACATTGAGGTAAAAATAACGTCCATAAAGCTTCGAACAAATCTAGCTACGCTGGCTAAAAGTCCTAACTCAACCCAGGCATTGAATTACAAATTGCTTTTATACAAATCAAATATGGCATTCCGCCATTGGATCTCATAAACTACAAGAAAACGTATAATTATAAGAAAAGAATGTATGAATCACTATTATTACAACAATTTAAATAAAATTCAACAAGATCCTAAATACTAGTTGAAAGTTTTTGAATGTAAATCTAGGGCGAAAATCAAAAAGTGAAAAAAGGAAACTTCGCCATACAAAAAGTTTAGGAAAATGTAAGAATCGTTTGCTTTCGTTAATATATTCCCCCAAAAAGCTTCAGCTGGATCCGCACACGCCGTCGGCAAACTTTTACTTTGATATACTGCCCTTGCACAAGTGCAAAAGTCGTATCCAGGTCGCACATCATTTTTCATTTTGTGTCTTTGTCATTGCTAAATCTGTGTTGAATTAAGAAAACTTTAGAATTTGTGCAATTTAATAAACAATGTCCAGCAAAAGCTGCATGCCACCGCTACCTCTTTCTATGACCACATTCACTAATCTACCAGTGGGCTTTCATGAGATAGCCGCCCGCTTTGCTGAAATGCCGCTGCGGACATTCGATGTCTAAGTTGATATTGTATACCTCTTAAATTGTTCTCCTTCAATTCTTCTACCGACACCTCAGGCTTAGTACCATGGGCGACAGTAGCCCTCTCATATTAATTGGCCCTTCTGTGCGAGGTTGCACCGGGCGTAGAAACAGCGGTCATCGCACTGGAGTCTGTATCAGCGACATCGTAATTAGCTAGATAGCACACTGTGCACCCTTTATGTGCGGCGGCATACGCACATCAACGGTGGTAGTGTCTTACACGTCACCCTTGACTTTGGGCTTTTCGCCCTGAAGCTTGCTAGCTGGATGCATAGCAAACACCACTTACAAATAAGGCACAAATAATAGCCACCTACCTTTTTTAACACCAGACAATCGGTACCAGAGCTACTGGCAAAATCAGTACCGAAGGGACAAGCAAAGTCGTCAACAACAGAATTCAGATGGCGTTTTACTAAGGATAGCCTAAGCCAGAACTTGATTATAGCAGACACAATCTGAGTCGTGAATTTTGGTATCACGACGCACGCTACCAAAAGAAGCGCAATTCACATTTGTTTGGTTGCCGTTTTCACTACTACTCTGTTACTAGAGAAACTCACTATTCACAATTGCTCCCACGCACTCGTATTACAAACGCCCGTTCGCTTAAACAATCCGCTTGACAGTGTATATTAGTGACAACAGATGGTAGTGTTATAGATACTTATCTTAACTTATCTGCAACTTTAGAATAAAACAGGTACTAAAACACTTATAGAAATAATTTTTGTATGGTGTATAAAATATTGACCTTAAATAAATTGTGGGTAACTCTGTTTGTGTGGTTACTTATATAAGCGTTTGTTCAAAAAGAATAAACAAGCAAATGTTTAAATGGTAAAAAAGTAACAATATGCTAAAATTAAAAAGTATGTGGAACAAATATAAAATTTTTTACATACCTTCTAAACTTTTGGACAATTGTCCACATTTTAGTTCATCTATTGCTTCCCTTAAACTAGCTCGTTCTTTCAACAAATTATCTTTGGTTCGATTTAAGGCAGTTATAGTGTTTTCCATGTTTTTGCGTTCATATTCCAGCTGCATATTTTTTCCCATTTCTTTGTCTAATTTAATGTGCAATTCTTGTATCTGCAATGCATTACTTTAATATTAATAAACTTTTACGGAAAGCATCTATCATTTTACCTCTTTCTTGTGAAGTTCAACCTGCCCCTTAAGAACCGCACATTTCTTAACATCCTCCTCAAACTGTACATTTTGTTGCAGATACTCGGCACTACGTTCATCCAATAATTTAACTTGTTTTTTCAAATCGTTATAGTCCTCCATTTTTTTTTTAAATGTGTTTACTTGTGCTTCGCATAATTTAAGTTTTTCATTAGATTCTCTTAACATGTCTACTTCGTCCTTTATCTGTATTAATTTTGCAGTTGTCTTCTATATATAAATTTATTTATACGTTAAAAAATAAAAGATTTATTGCTTTAAGAAAATAAAGAATTTTATAATGCAAAACTAAACTTTGCATGCTCATATTCATGTCTTTATTCTTTGTTAGGAAAAAAAATTAATTATTAATATGATAATTTTTTAACGTACTGAAAAAGTCCAGCAGAATATAATACATATATTTTCTGTGCCGCTACGGAAGTCAGCAGCATTCTTTGTGTCTTTCTACTGAGTAGTATGTATTGCAAGCATCTACTATTTAACCCACCTAATAATAAAAATTAAATTCGAGAATCTCATATTTTTAATATTTTCAATAACTTTTCTGTTACTAACTAAGTTTTCCCCCGAGTAACTTTACCCGTTAGTCTTTATCATACTTTTTTTTTAAATTTCACCGTAACCTAGCTAGTACTGAAATCAAATTGTATTTATTAGTATTTTTTTTATACTGTATTTTATTTTATTGAATCTTTCTATTAAAAGAAATTCACAATTCTTATTTCTAAATTATTATTTACTAGTTAGTACCAACGTAATAACTAATTTTTTGTATTCAAATCTTAAAAATCTATCTTCTATTCTGTAGAGAGAGCCGCCTCGCCAGGCTCAATGTGTCAGTTCTTTTTAGTCTCTGGTGGCCGTCAAATTGCAATAAATTGCGTGCTAGAGTGTTGGGATGTGCGACTAGTTTTTTTCACGTATTTGGACGTGTATGTTTTAACTTCTTCGTGGATAGTGGGAACTTTGAGATCCCTATGTATGTTTTCATTTCTTATGAACCAGGGGGCGCATACGATGACGTAAAATCCTAGACTGTCTTCTCTGTAACTTCTGGATGTTTGATGCACAGGCAGTACCCCACAGCTGAATACCATATGACCATATTGGCTATATAACGGATTTGTATAATAGGACTTTATATTCCAAAGCCAAAGTTGAGTTAGGACTTATTAGCCAATGCAGTTGATTTGTTCGAAGCTTTATGGACGTTATTTTTGCCTCAATGTGACGGGTCCAAGTTAGGCGCCGATCTAGGTGGATACCTAAATATTTGACGTGCGTTTCCGCTGGAACCGTGGTATTAGTTATTGTGATTGGTGGACAATTTCGCCTTCTAAGGGAAAACGTTACATGAGCACATTTTGATGGATTTACCTTTATTCTCCACTGTTTTAGCCAGTCTTCTAGCTTATGAATATGGGACTGCAGCTTTTCAGATGCATCCTTTGGATCATTACTGACACTTATAATTGCAGTGTCGTCTGCAAAGGTTGATGTATATGTATGTGGGCTTGTCGGCATATCCGCTGTATAGATGATATATAATAGCGGCCCTAGCACACTACCTTGAGGTACTCCTGCACTGATTTTCCCACATCTTGAAAGCTGGTCCTTTGACCTTACTTTAAAAGTTCTATCGGACAAATAGCTTTTTATAAGCTTGTGGGTGTTTTCAGGTAGAACCCGAACTATTTTAGTAAGTAGCCCATCATGGCAGACTTTATCAAATGCTTGGGAAATGTCTATAAATAAAGCTGAACAGTATTGCTTTCTTTCAAAAGCCGATCTAATAATGGTAACGATTCTATGGACTTGTTCAATCGTACTATGCCTTGCTCGAAAACTAAACTGATGATCTGGGATAACGTTTTGTTCATTTAGAAAAGGAGTTACACTCGAGACGAATAATTTTTCAAATATCTTTGACAAAACTGACAGTAGGCTAATTGGCCTGTAGGATGTAATTTGGCTTGAGTCCTTTCCAGGTTTCGGGATCATAACAATTTCAGACATCTTCCAAGAGCATGGAAAGAAGCCGACGCGCAACATGGCATTAAATATGTAAAGTAAAATTCTTACAGCTGAATTAGGTAAGTTTCTTATCATTGATCCTGTTATACGATCAGGTCCAGGTGATTTCTTCATATCCGTATTTTTAATTGTCGATTTTAAAGAAGACAACCGAAATTTCATAGGATCATTCACGATGTCGCTAATAATTGGAATAGTGGAATTACTTATATCATGTGGTGCGAAAACCTTCTCTAAGTGCTTTGCGAACGCATTTGCCTTTCCACTTGAGTTTTTAGCCCAAGTACGGTCTTCAAGTCTTAGTGGGGATTCGTAAGCAATAGGACATTGTAAGTGCTTTACAGCTTTCCACAGACTATAAACCGTGTTTTTCATTGGATCCAAGTTTTTTAAAAAGTTGTCGATAGCGAATTCGTGTTTCTGTCTCAATTTACTCCGTAAGTTTTTGTTGGCATAAGTTCATTTCCATTTTTATGTGTGGTGAACGACTATTTTGCCATTGTCTTCTTAGTCTTCTTTTCTCAATGACGAGCATCTGAATATCTGCTGTTGCCTGGTACGTTACTATTTTAGCTGATGGCTTTGTTGGCGTTGCAGCTATGGCTGCGGCAGTCACGACGTCTGTAAAATGGTCTACAGCTGCTTGAATATCAGCTGGATTTCTCAGTGGGATGTTCAATGGTAAGTGAGAGCTCACATACATTTTATATTTTAACCAATTCGTGTTTCTGTTCGGGTAGAAACTAAGGGTTTTAGGTGCAGTGACAAAACTGTCTTGTAAAATAACAATTGTAGGTGAATGATCAGAAGATAGGTCATAGGATGAATTAACTAAGAGTTGATCGCGTTTGATGTTTTTTACTATAGCAAAACCAATAAGGTCTGGCAACTTATTAAAGTCTGTGGGCCAATAGGTGGGTTTACCGGCAGATACGACGTCAAGCTTGTTTGCTTGAACTGTATAATACAACTGCCTACCTCTAGGACTAAGGAGTCTGGATCCCCAATATGTGTGCTTTGCATTGTAATCACCAGCGGCAATAAATTTTTGTCCTAGCGTAGCAAAGAACCTGGCAAATTTATGGTGTTCGATTTTATGCCTAGTCGGGCAATACACTGACGAGACTACAATTTTAAAATCAGTAAGATTTATAGTCGTGGCTTTAAAAAAGTCTTCGTTGAATTCAGGCAATGGAAAATGCCTTATGTTTTTTCGGACTATAATGGCAGTCCCACCACATGCCCTTTCGCTTGGGTGTTTTGTGTCATATATAAAAAACCCATCAATTCTAAAGCAGTTTTTTATAGTGAAGTGTGTTTCAGAGACTAATAGTATGTCTATATCATGTGCTAGCAGGAAGTGTTCTACTTCATATTTATGTTGGGATAGCCCGTTAGCGTTCCAGAAGCATATTTTTAACTGGTTCATTTTTTGCTCAGCAGAACTTGCAGAAGCATGTTTTGGGTTCGCATCATTTCCTGAAACATACCCTGCATAGTTGTCATGAAATTATTCATTGTTTGTATTAAATTATCGATTGAGCTCGAATTGGTTGTGAGGGGTGTCTGAGCACCCTCTTTTAAGATGTGGGCATATGAATGTTTATGCGCATTAGAACTTTTGGCATTCGCATTAGGTAAATCATTTCTCAATGTTTGGGCATATGAAAAGTTTGGCTTAGTGTGTGGCTGTGTACTAGCAACAGAACCAGCATGAAGCCGAGGAAATTGGGAAGCTTTATATTGCTCATAATCAGGTTTGCGTACGACCTTCGAATTATTTTTTACATGTTGAAAGACTTTGCAGCCCCTGTAATTTGCTGTGGTTTTCACCACAGTTGCTGCATTTTTTTACCTTGGGGTCTGTTTTGGAAGAAGTGCATTCCAAAGTCCGGTGCGCATCACCGCAAACAACGCATACGGATGGTAGCTTGCAGTAGGTTTTCGTGTGTCCGAATTCCTGACAATTAGTACACTGACGGGGACCGCTACGTTTTAGGGGCTCTTCCACCGTTATTCTTCTGTTCAAAAGGTAGCGTAAATTATATATTGGATGAACCGAGTTTTTTGATTTAAGTTGCGATGCGTTAAATACGATTTCAACAAGATGCATAGGTTGGGGAACTTTGTTCTTATTTAGAATATTGTGCACTGACCTTACGACATAGCCTTCCACCTCTATGGCACTTTTTATTTCATCAGTGGGAACAGAACTGTCAATGCCCTTTACAATCAAACCTTTAGCACTTTTGAGTTGATACGTATAATAGCTCCTATTATCTGCATCGAGGCGATTTGCGATTAGGCGGTAATTCTTCTCAGTGTGCGCTTGGATCTTTGTTTCTTGGATTTGACCTCTTCGTATAGAAGCTACATAAAAGCTTTCCTTACCTACAAGCTGAGACAACATGTTAACAATTTCGTTAGATGTTTGTTCGCGCAAGTAAATCGGGGGAGGTTTTTGTTCCCTGACAGCGGGTTCAGCTTCATCATCCGCTGTAGCAAGTACAGAGAATCTGTTTTCGCTTACCGGCATTACAGTACTTTGGGAGCTTTTATATTGTTTAGCAATGCGCTCTTGCTGCGAAGACTTAGGACTGGCCTTCCTTTTGGTTATGGTTATATAACGATCCATACCTGTTTGCACTTTTTTTACGGGATTTTTCAAATTACCTGTTTCGTTTGTTTGTTGCACTATTTTTGATATGGTACCTGAATTGTTTTTTGTTTGAATTGTAATTTCTTCTGGTGTTGTTATTTGCGAAGATAAGTTTATATTTCCGGATAAAGAACGCGTTCGGTCAATTGGCCTGGCGCTTAAAAACCCACTGTCATCTTTTTTTTTATTATTTGTATTGTTCATTGCATTATTAGCATTTGTGTAAGAAAAAGAGTAATAAGCATTGTTGTTATTACCTTTTATATTTTTTTCATTAATATTTGGTGCGCTCATACACTCACTATCAATTGTTCAAACCGGTTTAACCATGCACTATTTGTTATTGTTTTTTTTTTTACACACAATATATTATGTTATTTTTTGTTCTTTATTTCTTTGTTATTACTAACTGTTCACTGTTCAATTGAATACTTTAAAAAAATATATATATATATTTGTTATGCGTTCGATATGACGTACGTCTGTACTCAAACACGGTCACTGTTAATGTTATTTTTTTAGTTGATCCTGTTTCAGTACTGAACTAGGTGTGATGATGTGTATACATTCCGCAGTGCTACGCGACAAAAAAATGCACTGTGCTAACTAAACTTTTTCAGTATTCTAAAACAATATCAAGAGGATAAAAATATGAACTGAATGACTTATTCGCCTAATTATTAAAAGCTCCAGTTCTACAAATTCGTATAATCAAATTTAAAAATGTATATTTATTATGGAACTTTTTACACATCCATATTAGGTTGCCTATACGTAAAGTACTTATCTTTCAAGTTTCATTATTTTATGATTAAATGAAACAAAGTTATGAGGGGGTAAAACAGCGCGAACAGTTTCGTGTTATATACACACTGTGTGCTTTAGGCCTGAACTTGGCCTCGCGCACTACCGCGCACCTTAATTTAATTTATATTTCATATGCGCTTCAATATAACATTTAAGAATGATAAACTGCAACACGTTTTTTTTTTACTTACAATTGCACAATTAGTAATTAATTTTGCATATGCAGAATATACTTTAATTTTAGTATCAGGTTACGAATCATCTCATTAGGTGATTGGTAAATTATCCATAAATTTAAAACTTTGAATTTTTATTTAAAAGTATGACCGTCAGCTGGCAGGCACAAATATATGGCTTGCCATAACGAGGTGCAGAAGTTCTGGTTTTCGCCTGCACATGGTGGCGGCTGGTAACTGGTTCCTGTCTTTGTCCTGGCTAAATAAGTCGAGCGGAGAGAAGTTAACACTCTCTTATAAATACTCCCTAATACACGGTGGAACAGCATACATCAGAGATGCGAGGCCAAGAGGGTGCTTGGTTTCTAGTATGCGAGCTCTAGATCCCACTCGAGTTAATACAGACTTACCCGTGCATATGGAGCTCTGTGTGGGTGGATGGACGTTATTTTCTCCGTTATACGGAGGACTTATGCAGCCTCGCAAGAGGCAGATAGTTTAATCTCTGAAGAAACTACGGTTTTAATTGTCCAAGTGAGGAATCCGGAAGAGTTAGACACGACTGACCCGTCCAATCTTTAAAGGTACTTCTAAGGCGTTGGACCATGAGGTTACGATAGGGATTGACAATGAGGCCCCGCAAGAGGTGGAGAGGTTAATCTCTGTAGGGACTTCGGTGTTTATTGACCAATGGAGGAATTCTGAAGAAATGGACGAGAAAACCTCGCAAGGGGACGGGTCAGTCTCCAAAGATACTCCTGCGGAGGAGGATTAATTAGACGGTAGCGCACATTGTGAGGGAATGTCCAGCACTGGCTAGCATAAAGTTTAATGTAAATGCCATGATGAGTGCTATCAATTAACAAGAGACTTCCTGAGTAGGAATAAGGTCGACAGTCACCAGTCTGAAACTACTACAGTCGAAATGCTAGTGAAAGCACGAGACTTGAATGAGAGTAGTCGTTAATTACAAATTGGTTGCCTAAAACCAATTTTAGGAAAGAAGGGAGTCCAAGAGAGACCTATAGAGTTAGAGGTCTGCTTCGATATCTCTCTATATTATAATAATAAGAAGTACCTTACCAAGTATTTTTAAGCCCAATTTAAAAAAAAAACTCCAACAAAAACAAAACAATCAAGCTGTTTTGTTCACTAAGGAAATTAAAAAAGGAGGTTATTTATATATTCTTAAACTTTTTTTTTGTAAGAAAGGCATATATGTATATATAAACTGTTTTAATAATACCTGGGGTAAGTTTTTGAAAAAGTTAGGATAGGTCTTTTCTAAAAACTGCAGTCCAACATGTCAATTAATTGAAAGGATATAAGCGATGTATTGTATTTTCCAATCAAAAAACAGGTATCTAAGCCTATAAATATTTTTTCGGAAATGGTTGAACCAAATAGCAGCCTTTGTCTCAGATATTTTGCTACCAAACATGCAGCGAAATCGGTCAAGAATTAACTACAACTACAATAGTGATGTAAAAAATTTTACACTAAAATTAAATTAATTTATTTAAAAAAAAATATCTTCAGTTTATTTTAGCTTTTGTTTTTTCACTAGTTTTAGTGCAACATAGAAATTTTGCACTAGATTTTAGTGTTTACTGAGACTGCTAATTTTCCTTTCAACAAAATTAGTGGAAAAATTTGGCTATGTATTAGGGCAAACTGCAAAATTAGCGCACCTTCTATGAATAACACACTCTTACATGCTAATTAGTGCCAAGTCACACAGGGCAATTATAGTTGCGCAACTCTTGAGTTTATAGAAGCTTACGGTGTGGGGAATAAAAAGGGGAAAAAATTGCCTGTTTTGTAGGTTGATAATTGACATTCTCTCTCATATTTTGTTTCGCTTTTTGGTGTTGTCGCGCTTGGGAAATTTATGTTAACTTTAAAGTTATTGTTAAATGACTTTTTCTGTTTTAATATATAGGTATAACTTATTTTTTAAATGGATTTTTTAAATTTAATACTTATTAAAGAAAATAAAAATATTAATTAATGTTGTTGTTATACATATTTTGTTTTACTTTTTCTTAGATACAAAAGTACATTTAGATATAAATACAAAAAGAAAAAAATTAGATGCAGTCTACATTGCCTTCATTATTTTGGCCTTTATTTTTTTCTTTGACAACATTTTGAAATACAAACTTAGTTAAATCCATTTATTTTTAAAATATACAAATGTCAAATTGTAAGGAAATGCAAGCAAGAGAAAGAACGAAAATTGCTCAATAAAATATTCTTGTCTGGACACGAAGGCAAGTTCAAAAGAAAATTTATAAAAAGTTGCGCAACTATAATTGCCCTGTGTGACTTGGGACTTACACTCTCGATCAGATGGTTAAATGTCTGTTTTTAGTAGGCCATATCTTTTTCATTTTTCATCGCCAGCTAAAATTTTACATATTTTCTTATGAGCTCGTATGTATATAGATGTGGAAAAATTTGTGTCGGATTTTCTTCCGGATAAACACACATTACTCAATAAATGGGGTTGTGATAGATAATACGGTCAAATTTTCTTACAAACAAGTCATAAATACAAATGACATGATTTAGAAGTGAAACTTCAGAATACTCGAAAAAACATGGGCCATCATCATTTCATTTTTGCTGTGCAATATTACTTCAATATTCTTCAGAATATGGAATTTCCCCATTGCATGCTAGAATTAGGTGTATGGAGCTCATTTTGAAGTTGGCATATACAATTCCACGGGTGGAAGAAACTTTTGACAAGAATACAACACCAAAGGAAAACAGAATATAAGATAGAAACTTTGACTGATAGTAGACTATCCAATATATAGATATGGAAATACAAATGCTCTTTTTTTGATAGTGATGAAATGACTGCTGAAAACAATTGCGTGGTTTGCCGTTTTACTAAATGTACTAAACTGTAAAGAAAATATTAACAGATCAAAATTGGAAGAATACGCATCAAAAACTGTCCGACCTTTAGCACAAATATATCCCATAAGAAACTTAATCCGACAGTTTACAAAATGTTGGCTCATGGGAAAAATTGAATTGAATACCAGTGCTTACCAATAGGAGAATTTTCTGAAGAAGCCAAGTAGTGCGATTCACTACTCTTTATTAACGACAATTGCATCGATAAAAAGTTTTAACAACAAAATTAATGATGTTACTATTCAGTAACCATTTTTAAACAACATTCCCAATCGTTTAGTCAGCTGTTGTTGTTAAACTAACGATTTTAGACAAAAATAAACGACGTATATTTTTGTGTTGTTAATTTATTCGACAAAATAAAATTCATGGCATCTCGCCAAGCTCAATTTGTCACTTTCTTTCTGTCTCTGGTGCCCATGAAATTACAGTAATCGCGCGCTAGAGTGCTAGGATGGATCACTAGTTTGCTTACCTATTTAGACGAGTATGTTTTTGCTACTTCCTGGACAGTGTAAACTGCTAGATCTCTGCGTATATTTTCATTTCTTAAGTACCAGGGGGCGCTTACGATAAGTCGTAACATACCAGACTGTAATTTTTGTATCTTCTGTACTGCGCAAGCAGTACCCAACAGCTGAATGCCATATGTCGACATTGGATTCATTATGGATTTGTATAAAAGCACTTTGTAATCCATAGCCAGAGTTGAGTTAGAACTTATTAGCCAATGTAGTTGATTTGTTCGAAGCTTTATAACCGCTATTTTTGCCTCAATGGGACGGGACCAAGTAAGGCGTCGATCTAGGTGGATACCCAAATATTTAACGTGCGTTTCCGCTTGAACCGTGGTATTTTTTAATTGTTATTGGTGGGCAATTTTGCCTTCTGAGGGAAAATGTTACGTGTACACACTTCGATGGGTTTACTTTTACTCCCCACTTTTTCCACCAGTCCTCTAGCTCATGAATGTGCGACTGAAGTTGTTGAGATGCAGATATTTCCTCTTTTCTAGAAACTTGATTCTTTGAACTTACCTTAAACGTACTATGTATTTGTTAAATAGCTCTTCGGAAGTTTCTGCTAGTTTTCAGGTAGAACAAGTTATTTTCGTAAGCAGCCCATCATGCCAGACTTCATCAAACGCCTCGGAAATATCAATAAACGATTCTGTGGACTTGCTCAATTGTGCTATGATTTGCTCGCAAACCAAACTGATGGTACGGAATGATGTTTTGATAAGTAAAATACGGCTTTAAACACGAAACAAATTTTGATAAAATTGACAGCAGGCTAATGGGCCTGATCAATACAATTCAGATATCTTCCAGGTGCATGGGAAGAAGCGAACATTGCACTAAATACGAACAGTAGAATTCGCACAGCATAATTAAGCAAATACCTTATCATTGATCCGGTAATACGAGCAGGGCCGGCCGGTTTGGTCATATCTAGCGTTTTAATTGTCGATTTTAATAACGATAGCCGAAATTGCATAGGAACAATCACAGTGTCAACAATATTAGGAATAGTGAAACTACTTATGTCATGTGGTGTGAAAACCTTTAAGTGATTTGCGAAGGCATTTACCTTTTCAGCTGAGCTTTTACTTAGCCCATGTTCGGTTTTCAAATCTTAATGGGGATTCGTACACAATAGGATATTTTAAGTGCCTTACAGCTTTCCACAGCCTATAGTCAGTGTTTTTGCTTAGATCCAAATTTTTTAAATACATCTTTATATCGGAATCTTGCTTCTGTCTTAGCTTATTACGTAATTTAAATTGGATCTTGATGTCAAGAGAACGACTATGTTGCCATTGCCTTCTCTTTCCACTGACGAGAGTCTGTTGTATATCAACCGATGATTGGTATAAATTTATTTTAACTGATGGTTTATTTGGTGTTGCATTTCTTACTGCGGCCATCAGGACGCTCGTAAAGTAATCCAGAGCTGGTTGAATATCAGCCGGATTTCTTAATGGAATGATCGTAGGTAAGTAAGAGCTTACATACATTTTATATTTCAACCAATTAGTGTTTTTATTTAGATACGAAATAAGGGTTTCCTGTGCAGTGTCAATACTCTCCTGCAAAATAACGATTGTAGGTGAATGGTATGAAAATAGATCATAGGATGAACTGACTATTGATTGATCACGTCTAATATTTTTTACGATGACAAAACAATTAGATCTGGCAGCTTATTAAAGTCTGTTGGCAAATAGGTAGGTTTACCCCACAGATACGACGTCTAGACCATTTACTTGAACTGTATTGTATAGCTGTCTGCCTCTTGGGCTAAGAAGTCTAGAGCCCCAAAAGGTGTGTTTTGCATTGTAGTCGCCAGCTGCTATAGACTTTTGTCCTAGTGTAGCAAACAACGTGGGAAACTGATGGTGTTCGGTTTCGTGCCTGGGCGGACAGTACACAGATGAGACTGCACTTTTGAAATGAGTAAGATTTATAGACGTAGCTTGCATTAAAGCTTCCCTGAGTTCTGGTATTGGAAAGTGCCTTATTTCTTTGCGCACTATGACGGCGGTGCCGCTACATGCCTTTCCACTCGGACGTTTAGTATCGTATGTGAAAAATCCATTAGCTCAAAAGCAGTTGTTTATAGTGAAATGTGTTTCAGAGACCAAGAGTATGTCTATTTCCTGTGTTTGTAGAAAATGTTCAACTTCATATTTATGTTGGGAGAGCCCGTTTGCGTTCCAGAAGCATATTTTAAACTGGTAAATTGTTTGCTTAGCAAAACTTAAAGAAGCATGTTGTGGGTGCGCATTGTCATAAAGTTGTACATTGTCTGTATTGTAACGGCAAAAGTCATAGAATTTGTTTTTACCTCACATTAATGTATTTATATTATCACACCACCTTTTACTTCATCATTGAATTGCCTTAAGTTAGTATTAAGTATTATGAATTATATTATTTCTTGTTTTCTAAATGAATTATACTTACCTTGGTTCCTTTAATTTTCTTTTTTATTATTCCATTTAATATTAGTATTATGAAATTAGATTAAGTTTAAACTTAACGGCAAATTAATTAGTTACTTAACTTAGTTAGTTAAAAATATCATATGAACAGT
This sequence comes from Phania funesta, assembly GCA_963932375.1. NCBI lineage: Eukaryota > Metazoa > Arthropoda > Insecta > Diptera > Tachinidae > Phania > Phania funesta. Next base: position 69,281,454 of record OZ010653.1, on the reverse strand, counting down.
GTTGTCATCAGTAGAAATATGATAGCTGTGTAACAAAACAAATGCTTACTGTGTGTGTGTGTGTCGTGTGGGTTTCCCCTTTTGTGTTCTTCTCTTACAGATTCGACTGAGCCGTACGCATCGTTGACCTGTGGTAAAGGCATACTTCTGCGTGGGTTTCCTCTTTAGTATTCGTTGCCAACCGTCAACGGCAGGCACTCAGACGAGCAGCAGTGTAAAACAATACATAAATCTCACCGCAACAGCATCACAGACGTGGCGTATCATTCACTCGGCATAACTACCGGACAGCAGTGTGATGTCCTACACAAACCTCACCGCATCGCATAAGCGGCGTAACTTTCACACGGTGTTACTACGTAATCTGACGGCGAACAGTATAGCTGTACGACTCTGGACTCCGCTCAGCATACCCCAGTAAACGGCGGAAACGTGTCGTTACAGTATTAAGTAATCGATTGAATTCGAATTGTTGTAAACGGTATCTGTGGACCCTCTTTTATGATGTGGGCATAAGAGTGTTGTCGCGCGAACTGACTATTCGCCTCACGATTTGCATTGCGAAGTTGGGTGGGCGTCGCCGCAAACTACACAAATGGATGGTAACTTGCAGTAAGTTTTTGTGTGCCCGAATTCTTGACAATTAGTGCACTGGCGAGGACCATTACGTTTTAACGGCTCATCTACACACGACGCAAGTTGTAGATATGATGAACGAATTTCTTTGATTTTATCTGAGTTGCGTTAAATGCAATCTCAACACGATGCAATAGTTGTGGAACTTTATTCTTATTTAGGAGATTGTGCACTGCTGTAACGATGTAACCTTCCGCTTATATCGCATTTTTTATTTCCCCAGTGGAAACAGAACTGTCAATTCCCTTTTTAACAATTATAAGACCTTCAGCACTTTTTAATTGGTAAATGTAGATTTTATTTTCAGCTTCAAGTCGGCTTACGATAAGGCGATAATTCCTTTCTGTATGTGGTTGAATTTTTGTTGCTTGAATTTGTCCTATTCTTATTGAAGCTATAGAAAAGCTTTCCTTACCTACAAGCTGGGACCAACATGTTAACAATTTCATTAGATGTTTGCTCCCGCAAGTAAATCGGGCGAGGTTTTTGTTCCCTGACAGCGGGTTCAGCTTCATCATCTGCTGTAGCAATTACAGAGAATCTATTTTCGCACTGCAGCTATTTGAGAGCTTTTGCATTATTTGAAAGTGCGGTCTTGCTGCGAAGACTTAGGACTGGCGTTCCTTTTGGTTATGGTTATATAAAGGTCCATACCTATTTGGATTTCTTATATTACCTGTATCGTTGGTTTAATATAGTACCTGTAATGTTGTTTTTTTGTTGAATTTTAGTTTCTTCTGGTATTGTTACCTGCGAAGATATATTATATTATATTTCCGGATAAACAGGGCGTTCTGTCAATTTGTCTGGCGGTTAAAAAAAAACAATGTCATCTTTTTTTTGCACTTTGTTTGTATAACTAAAAGAGTTATAAAGCATTGTTGTTATTCTCTTTTATATTTTTTATGAATGTTTGGTACACTCATATACTGACTATCAGTGAAAGATTTTAACCATGCACTTTTTATTTTTATTTACAAAATACAATATATACATATGTTATGTTGTTGTTGTATATTCTTTATTGTTTTTTGTTTTAACTGTTCACTTGTGTCTCTTCGCTTGCTCAATTGAATTATTATTTATGCGCTAAATATTATGTACGCCTGTACTAAACTACGGTCACATTACCAATTGCAATTTATTTAAAATTTTTTATATAAAACTTTTGGTGAATTCTCATGGGGAATTTCAAGTTTTTTTTATGATTTTACCAACTTTTTTTGTATTGAATAGTTTAATAAGTTTATAGTGAATTTTTAATTTGTGGTAAACGTCAAGTATATTATACTTTTTATGTAAAATATACAAAATTCGAGAAGTGATTTTTGGTTATTTTGCAATTTGTTGTTTTTTTGGTAATTCTTTTTTTAAATTTCTTGGTTTTGTGGAGATTTTTTTTTATGAATAGAATTTCCGAATTTGTTTTAGTGCGTTTTTTACGTCTTTTCGATTTCATTTAGCAAATAACAAGCGTATTCTTTTTCCCAAAAGGATGATCGATGATTATTTGATCATTCTTAAAGTTTATTGTAATAAAAATTTTTATTAAAACGATCATATATTTCCTAATTAAAGTAAGATTACAATTTTATTTATATTTTTTCTTTTACGAGGGTTTTATGGCTATAGCCTTCTTCCATCTTTTAATGGATAAAATATTGTTTTTAGGTTTGTATACGTTTTTGATTTTAACATTAATAATCAGGGCTGTCATAGAAATCATGTCGGTTTTGCTAATTGTCGTTTTTGAAAACCAATGTTGGTTTCACATTTGGTGTCATGAAACCAAGTTGGTTTTGTCAATTTCGAATGTAAATAAAACTAATGTTCGAACCAAAAGGTGAAGAGAAAAATTCGAAGAGATTGCAGCAACCCACTTGAGTTGCCGGAGACAGCGTAAGTAATTTGTTTTTATTGTGAGCTTACTTGTAAAGCTGCTTTGCAGATTTATAGCTAATTATAGGCTGAACAAAGAAGCATTTCGTATGGTCCTTGACACTATCGAAGGGCATTTGTCACGTTCTAAAATACTTCCGATATTGCAAGTTGCTACTACGTTGCGGTTTTTAGCGGAAGGATCTTAACAGAGATCAGTCGGTAACGATTCTAATATAAGTGTCGGAAAAAGCACCATATCATCAATTTTAAGTGCCGTGCTCAAGGTTATGGAGCGGTTCATTTGCCGTCAGTGGGTTCAACTGGAAATGGACAGCAATGAAAAAAGTAGATCAAGAAACCATTTCTACAATAAATATAAAATTCTTTCTATAATTGGTTGCATTGACGGGACACACGTCAAAATTATAAAGCCTCACAGTGACGAGCATTTGTACTTTAACAGAAAGGGGTATTATAGTATGAACGCCATGATTGTAAGTTAAAACGAATTTAATTTTCATATTTTGTAATAAAACTCGTACTTATTAATACTCAGATTTGTGATGGGGAAATGAAAATTCGATATGTGGAAGCACGGTATTCACGCTCCAACCATGACTCATTTGTGTGGAATATAAGTACTGCCAGGCAACATTTTATTAGGATGTATGAGTCGGGCGACCGAACATCGAAGCTTCTGGGAGATTGTGGATATGGAATTGAACCCTTTTTGTTGACACCGTATAGAGATCCCAGCTATAACTCCAAAGAATATAAATTCAATATGGCTCATTCTTCAGCTTGAAATATCGTTGAGCGAACTATTGGAGTTTTATAAAGCCGGTTTCGATGCATTGTCAGCCACAAAAAGTGGTACAAATTATAAATGTCTGCTGCGACTTTCGGTTCTGACCCTTTTTGGAGTACTCTTGGACAGATCTGCATACAATGGCCGTTTTGAAGACGTTGAGGGCATTTCGTCTTTAATTGAAACCTCAGCATCTTGGTTGAGGTCAAGTGAAATGCCGGACACACCATCTACCGACTGCGCTATGCCACATAAACCCAAGCATTTTTTCTTGTCGTTTTCAAAACCACTAGTGACAACATTGGTTTCTATGACAGCCCTGATTAATTAATTTTAATACTTTGAACATAAACAATATTTTTAAAGAAATTATACATATATTTAAGTATAAGTAAACGAATTAATTTTTAAATCAAAAAATTTTTCTCTAATGAAGTTGTCTAATACAATTGCCTTATACATGCACATTTGCAGATATCAGTATTGTATGTATAAAAAATTAAGGAAGTTAAACTTAAATAAGAAAGAATAAAAAAGATGAGAATGTTCGATAAAAAATCATAATATAATAAAATAATCATAATAAGCCACAAACTGGTTCTGCATCCTTATCATAAAGATTATAAATGCAAACCAAATTAACAATAGCTCTGACAAGGGCAATACTACAGTGTTAATCAGCAAGTAGGAATATATCCGAAAAACGGAATAACTAATTGAGGAAACAAACTGTACAAAAATTAGAAAAGACCCCACTGATGAATACCAAGCTAGTATTAAAGAAGCTATAAAGAAAGCGACCAAGATAGTGAAACTAAATATGGCACATACACTGACAAGTATGAACCCGTCAGTCCCACCAATGATCGCACTGCCAAAAATACACAAACCAGACACTTCAATGAGACCAATAGTAAACTACAAATCAGCGCCGAGCTACGAACTCTCCAAACATTTAAAAGAAGTTAGAACTACCAAACACGTACACAGTAATCAACACGACAGAACTAATTGAAAAACTAACGCCGTAGAGATTACAGAAAACACTAAATTAATATCATTCGATATTGAAGATCTATATCCATCGATACACATAGCAGAAACTACAAACATAATGCATGAGACAACACTGGGAAACACGTTCACAATGTTGTATTCTACTTTACAACTAACAAATACCTTAAAAACTACACTACAACAGAACTACTTCCAATTCAACAACGCCATCTATAGACAAACAAACGGACTTGGAATGGGAAACCCAACATCAGCAAAACTCATGGAAGTATTTATGCAACATCTGGAAAGACAATACATGGAAGAAATGATTCTTCTCGGAGTAACGTTCTACGCACGATACGTAGATGTCATAATATGTGCAATCACGTGAAATAACGAAGTGGAAATACTACAATACCTCAACAAACAACACAAAAACATTCAATTCACAAGGGAAGCGGAAGAAGATAACAAAATAAATTATCTGGATGTGACAATAAAGGTAAACAAAAATACCAACAAACTCGAATACGAAATATACAGAAAGCCTACGGCAACAGATACAATAATACATAATACTTCCAACCACCCACAGTAACACAGGTACGCGGCGATCAGAGAACGAATAACTAGACTAGAACGAACACCACTAACAAAAGAAGCCTACAACAAGGAATAAAATACGACATATACCATAGCAGCAAACAACGGTTACAAGAAAGACACGGTAGACAAAATCAAGAAAGAATTTCAAAGACTCAGAGAACACAACAGTGAGAACGAAAGAAAAACATGGACAACTTTAACTTACACCGGAAAATCAACACACAAAATAGCCAACTTTCTCAAGAAATACAATATAAATATAGCATTCAAAACAAGAATCAACTTAAGACGAATATTACAAACCAACTCAAAAAAAAGACAACCAGCTAGATAAACAGGGGGTTTACAAACTGACGTGCACCTGTCATCACAGCTATATAGGACAAACAGGACGGAAAATAAAACAAGGTTTCGTGAACATATAAGAGAATATAACAAGGAGATGCGTAATTCCGGCTCGACAACAGAATCTAACTTCGCGAACCACATGTTCAACAACAAATAAAATCCAGTGCATATTAGAAAAACGGTACAACTACTATAGACACAGCGCAAATGACGACGACTAAACATCCTAGAAAACATGGAAAAATACAAACATACGACATTTGACGGACGCATCATAAACGAACAAACAAACTCCGATTCACCGATTCAGACGTTATATTCGAGCCTATAAAATTGATCCACAACACATACAACAAAAATAACGAACAAGATACACCAAAAACAATAAAATCACATTACAAAAATAATAAACAAATTCATAATCCAATACTATAAAGAATTAAAAACAAAGTACATATGCCGTCAGCGCCACAAATTCTGATGCAATAAAATAGTAATCAATGTCGTCTAATCTATACAAAAACCCGAGGTCGCAATTACTGGTGGCTACGTGCGAAAAAAAGATTGTGCCTGGCATCTGAAAACACAAATTTTGATGTAATGCAAAAAAACAGTCATCACTTACATCTACCAATCCGTACAAAATACCCGACTTACGAGCTTTACCTGCTACCTGTTCACACTTTACAGATGCATACGAGATCACGTGACAAATAGATACCTGACAAACAATAAAACACTAAGGAATTGATGTAAACTTCTCAGAACGAAAAATGACACTGAAAATGGCACATAGCCGAAACCGGTTTGTCTCCAAACCAAACTTGAAAACATTAAAATAAGCTGCCTAGACCCTATCTTCGAAAACAACAATTAAATATTTTCTTGTAACGAACCGTGGGAGTCGCGAGCTCTACTCCAGCTAACATCGTTAAATTGGCGCCCTAGCAGGGTCAATAACAAAATTGTCTCAGCCAAGAGAAAGTCGTTGTTCGTATCACGCGGAACTTAAAGAAACCAATTTTACGGAAAAACTAAAACCGAGTAGTTTTGTGCCGCGTGTAATAAAAAACTAAACTGAGTATAAAAGAAAGAAGAGGAAAACAATTTTCGTTAAATTTTTTCAATGCTGATAAAAGCAAAGAACAAAAAAATGTTTATTTGCTGCGTAAATTAAATAAAAATGAAAAGAAAAATCTTAAATAAAAATCAAACGGGAAAAATATTTATCTTCCAAACAACTTACAATAAGAAATTATATTTACTAAATAAAATAGAAATAATGTTGAAAACATCATGGGCATACTCCCTTAGACGGGATGAACTCGTTTCATATATCAACGAATTTCAAGTTAATCCAGCAGGTAAAGTCGAGGAGCTTCGGAAGCGCTGGGCAAAATTTTTAAGTGAAAAACACCCAGTAAAAACCAGTTCTCCAAATCACCATCGACAGGAGAAATAGCGGCCCAGGAAAATATCCCTGAACCACCTGTGCCAGATCTTAGAACCAGCATTATTGATCAAGTGAGAAAATGGGGATTGAAATATGAAGAGACCTTTTAGAAATCATAGAACGCCTGAAATAACTATCAAAGATTTACTGTATCCCCTTAAATCAACTACCACCAATAATGCCGGAATGTTTATGCGAGCTAGCACGGGTTTGGTTACGTAATAATAATGAAGCATGGCACACATGGTACGCGTTTAAGAAAGATATCTGTAATTTTTTCCTCCCGAGAAATTACTTTGATAAACTGGAGTAAAGAACAGAAACTGGAAATAATATTTATGAATTCCTACTCCGATTTTCACTGGTCTATTCGCCAAAAGGACTTTAACTCCCTAACTGAACTTTTATAAAAAATACGACAAAATTGTATGATAAAATCCCGCGATGCAGGCTATTATAGACGCCGAGGTAAACAAATTATTGGCTCAACCTTTATAGAACCCTCTAACAGTCCGCACAGTTTTCACATAACTAGGGTAAGAAAAAAAAGGCACCTGTCGGATGTGTATAGATTTCAGACAGCTCAATCCAATGTCAGTACCCGATGCTTATCCCTTGCCTATTATTGATACTATTTTAAATCGTTTACGGAATGTCAACTTTGTGAATAGCCTCGATCTGAAGGATGGGCAGGGAATAGTAAGAAGTATACCGCATTTTCCGTACGTGGTAGAGGGTAATACTCTGCCCCCGCCACTTCAGCTTTATAGGTGCAGAAATGGAACCACATGCCTTTGCGAACCTTGACGATATCATAGTAATAGGTAGTAAACTCGATGAACAATTATCAAATTTAAGGAAAGTTTTTAGAAGATTGCGAGCCGGAAATTCGACGATTAATCCAGAAATGTGTGAATTCTTCAAACACGAAACTAAATACCTAAGCCATGTGGTAAGTAGCGAGGAAAGTTAAAATCGATCCTGAAAAAATAGCTGCTATCAAAGAAATCCCGCCTCCAACTAACATTAGAGCGATTCGCCGATTACCGGGAATAGTATCGTGGTACCGAAGGTTCGTATCATATTTCACCGCCATATCACAACCACTAACCAAATTATTGAAGAAGGGAAAGCATTAGCACTAGGGTGAGGAACAGCGGAAGGCTTTTGAGCTACTAAAAAAAAAAAGCTGACCGAAGCACCCGTCCTCGCCTGTCCTGACATTGATACTACATTCTCCCTAGAGACTGACGCTAGCGATTATAGATAGTCGCATATGCTAGTGGACACCTTACTAAAGTAGAACAGAATTATTGCACTACTGATCAGGAATGATTGGCTATCATATGGGGAATACGGAAGATGAGAGCCTACCTCGAGGGTTACTAATTTGTTATCTTGACGTACCATTTGGCCCTTAAATGCCGTATGGCCAGATGGGCGCTGGAGTTACAACAATATAAATTCACCATTAAATATCGCAAGGGTAAGCAGAATATATTGGCCGACGCGTTATCACGACAGCTTTATGAAACAGTCAACATCGCCAGCCTACAGACAAATTTTAGTACGTGCACATGGTTAGAAATAAAAATTAAGCAGGTAAAGGAGCAACCTGAGAAACACCCAGAATACAACATTGTGAACGGCCAACTGTGTCGACATTTTCCACGCCATGTACATCACGACGATACAAACACTTGGAAGTTGTGCGTTGCAATTAATAAGACACGACAAGTATTATAGGAATATCACAACAGGGCAGCCGCCGGACAACTGGGCGAAAAAAAACCAGTAACCGAATTGATACCCGCTACGAAAGGCGAAGTGTCAAGGTCTAACCAAGGCATTTCGAGAGCCGATTTTTGCCAGATAAGGGGTAAGGGACAATGGAACAGTTTAAATACCGCATTTTCCAGAAATACCTAAAGGATTTGGGGAGCCAGCAACAATTTACCCCGCCCTACACACCTCAGAAATATCCGAAAGAGCGAGCCAACCGGACGATTAAAACAATGATTGTGTACCCGTCTCGGAAGCCACTGGGTATTCTGCCGCCTTCCTTACCCAATGGCGAGAACCACGTTTACCGCAAGCCCTACACGACGAAGTAACTGTTCGTATGGTTAACGCATCAGCGGAACAGCAATGCTAGTACAACCTACGTCGGCATAAATGGAAACCGAAAATCGGGTACTAGTTAAACAACATCTCCTATCACGGGAAATTGACAATTTTGCGGCTAAGTTAGCATCGGGGACTGTATTTAGTGATCAAATTTGCCTCCACTGTTGCTGTAAAAGTAGAAAACCATGAGAGAAAAGAAGTCACGACAGAGAACGTAAACCATATATAAACTAACTACCCACATTTACTTTATACCCTATAAATTCACACGTTATTCGAGACAAATAGTTTAGTTTTTCTCTCACTCTTCCTTACAGATCCCAAAACTAAGAAGAAAAAAACCTCTAAATGGAGAAGAAACGCGAAAGAATTTCTGAAAAGCCTGGCAGAGCGAGCAGTTTTTATAACCAACGACGAAGTGTCCGGAACGAGTCGAAATAACGACCGCGCCCCTAGAACACATGCGGCAAATTTGGAAACACCGCAACGGCTAAAAAGGGATCACGATAAAGAAGGGGGTAGTGCATATTAACATCAAAGAATTACGGGGGAAGACGACTATATTGTGGAGAAGCGGCCCATCACGCCTGCCTCAACTCTAACACCAAGATAACCACACACGACTCGGAAACCGAGACTTACTACCCTCCAATCCCTCTAAAACGGAAAGGCTGGGCGAACGTAGAGGTAATGGATCGAAAGTACATGTATGCTAGGTTTCAGTGTCAATAACAAATTATGAAGGTACAACTTTACTGCCCATGAAAACAAAGGACTACCAATAACAACTTCCGCTCCTATCAGAGTACAACGATACCACGAAGTCATACCAATCGCTGCCTAAATCAATGACCAGCAGCAAAGAAAACCACCCTAAAGCTATCCCAACGATGACTGGTATCCTCAGAACGGCGGGATCATCAACATCGTCCTCGGCCGCCTCATCATCCTCCACAACTTCATCTTCTAACACCTACAAACAACCCACAACCAACAGCAGCGGGGTCAACAAAGAACTGTCCAAGTCACCATATATAGCAAAAGCCACAGGGGCGGAGACGAAACAGAAGCCACCGACTCCTGTGAAGAAGAACAAAACACCAAGCTAGAAATAACGGAGTCGGAGCACGATTCCCCGGAAAAACTATCGTCTTCAACCACCCGAAGCCGAACGAACGCACGAAAACACCCAGCGATAGGTACAAAAAAAGCTGGCCATGCCAGCTGCTTTGCCAGAAAAAGAAATTCCCCCGGCCATTCTAGGCAGTGTTATGCATGCTCTCAGGAGGTGTAGACCGATACCAGATTATATTCACCGGGAACGGCGAATATAGGGCTCGCATAATATCATAGACCTATCATCAATATAATAGTAGAATTCCTCAAAATAAAACTTTGTGCCATTAAAGTGTATGAATATTGTTTTTTTTTTTAATTAACCAATTTCTTTCTTTCCTTACTATCCCGAAAATGAGAGGCAATGTGACGACTAAAAGTGATTACATTCGTTTTTGTTCGCATCAAATATATACAGCATCGACCAATACTTTTTATATTAAAATTATACCTTTTGTTTTTTTCGTTAAAAATCATTGTTTGTATTAGTAGTAAGAATTTAGATTTAACTGAGTCATGACGGCAATATCGTCAGCCAAGCACAGCGCAGTTTCATTACAACTCTAACATGACTGCCAAATGATCAGCTGGTGTGGATCTTATGATGGTGTGTATACGTGAGTCTCAGTAAAACAAGTGTAATAGCAAAGCGTATACAGGAGAGAAGTCAGCCTGCAAGGCGGTAAGACCTACTTAATAATTTTAGAATTTTATTCAATCTTATTATTTAAGTCTCTAGCAGACAGCAAATAATTGGGCCAGAACTTTATCTTTACCTACTTGTAGCTTAATTATTTTAGAGTTTTATTCAACTTAATTAAGCTAGTCTCTCGCGGTACCAACTGGTAGCGTAACTACTGGTGTTTTCGTGTTAGAGGGGCACATAGCTTCTGGTGTTGTCGAGTCGGGCCAGAATATGATTCACCCTGCCAAGAAAAGCCAGAGCGAGAAGTGACCCTATACCATTAGGCCAGCATTTTCTTCATCCTAATTGGTTTAGGCGCAAGCTCTCCAACAGCCAAGGTTGAGCCAGAATTTTATTCGCCTCAACCGAGAGATTTCTTTTACCTTTCGGCTAGAATTTTATTCGCCGCGAAGAGAGAATCGGCTCATGTGCACAATAAAGATTATAACGTTTATTTAAAACATTAAAATAAGCTGTCGGCCTCTCTTGGAAACCAAAAACAAATAAATATTTACTTGTAACGAAACCTGGGAGCCGCAAGCTATACTCCTGTGAAAACACGCCGTTACACATTTTACGCTATTATAGATAAAAGAAAAGTTAAAAATCACAATCCAATTAATTGGAATTATACGGAGAAAGAAGATACAATAGAAGATTTGGAAATGGATAGGAAAAAAAGGAACTCCTACTAGAGAATATATTATGTATAAGCTAACCGTGGAAAAATAGTTAGAATGATAAGAGTTTCTGAAAAATATTTCGCAAATACGAGGGCGGATCAATAAGCCCGTGACTTTTTGAATGAAACAAAGTTTTTTTTTTTTTTGCAAAACAAAAATTTATTTTTCAACATAATCTCCTACTAACTCAATACACTTAGACCAACGTTTCTCCAGTTTTTGTAACCCTTCCAAAAAATAGAATTTTTCGAGGTCCTTAAAATAGGCATTTGTTTGGTCAATAATTTAATCGTTGGAGCTAAATCTTTTTCCACCGAGCCATTTCTTTAGGTTTGGAAATAGCAAGTTGTCACTAGGAGCTATATCCGGAGAATATTGCGGATGATACCAATTCGTAGCCCAATTTATAGAGTTGTGCCATTGAGAATGCGCACGTGTGCACCCGTGCATTATCATGGTGATTGGTCACATGGGGTCGTTTTCTTTTTGAATCCTCATTAAATTGATCTAATAAATTGGCATATTAGCCGTTTATTGTTTTTCCTTTTTGAAGGTAATAGATGCGGATGGATTATCCCGCGTGCATCCCAAAAACCTTGGCCTTCTTCGGAGCAAGTTCACCCGGAGAAACCCATCGTTTAGACTGATGCTTGGTCTCCGTAGTATAGTAATCGATCCATGTTTTATCCACAGTTACAAAAAGCCACAAAAACTCATTCAGATTGCGGTTAAACAACTCCGAGACTCATTTGACGTCGAGGAGTTCGTTTAAGATCTTTGGATACTGCTTTTATGATACCAAGAACCCACGGAATAGATCATGTGGTGGCTCGGCTATATTGACAAAATCACGAATTAAACACCACTCGTTATGTGGTCTTTCTGAAGATTACATACAAGCAACAAACATCTACGTAGAGAATTTTTCTCAGGATCTAGCAATCTCTTCTGTATATTACCCTCCAAGGGACTAAACGTTATTTCGAGTGGACAGCCTGGACAGCCAACTTATTGGCCAACCGATCAACAGAAAATTCCTGATGTCATTGATTTTGGCGTTTCAAAAGGCGTATCCCCAGAATGTATTGAGGTAGAACCATCGCTGGAGCTCTCTTCAGATCATTCTCCCACTATAATCACCATTTTCTGTCCACAAGCTATCGCAACTGGAGATTTGTTTTCTAAAACACGGGTAAATTGGTTGAAATTTAAAAAATACATCGGCACCCATTGCACGGAAAGTTTACCGCTAAAAACTACAGAAGATATCAATGCATATATCAGTCTTAACGAAGAGGTCAAAAAAGCTACTGAGAATGCTTCTTCCACCTGTCGGAAAAAAGGGCAACAGCATAGATCGCCTCAGCGAAACCAATTATTCACGGTGACGTGCAGTGAAACATTAGAAAGCTCGTAATCGCCAAACCCCCAATGCGCTGTTTAAGCGGGCAGTGGGCAAAAAATTACGAGGAGAAAGGTGGTCTCGTAAATTCTTTAAAAAATGTTTTTACTCCAAACACATGTGTAGATATGAGTGAACTACCGTCTATTGTGGCAAGACCACCAATAGAAATACGTTTTCATTATGTAGAAGTTGTGCAGGCAATCGATAACCTTAACGCAAATAAAGCTTATGGTTTTGATAAAATCAGTAATAAAATGCTCTTGGAGTTACCACGAATAGGTAAGAGAATAATTCTTTTCATTTTTAATGCTAGCCTACGAATCGAATACTACCTGTCGTTATAGAAAGTCGCATTGGTAAAGATTATACCTAAACCAGGAAAAGATTCCTTCAAAGTAGAGTCGTTCAGGCCCATAAGTTTTTTACCAACTCTGTCTAAATTGTTCGAGAAATTGTTGAAGACAAAGTTGACACCGATATTAAACGACAGCAATTGTATTCCAAGTCACCAGTTTGGTTTCAGAAAGCAACACAGTACCATTGAACTCTCACAGGCTGGTGCAAGTTATAAGAAAAACTTTTGAGCATAAGGAATATTGCTCCGCACTCTTCATCGATGTTTCCCAAGCATTTGATAAAGTTTGTCATGAAAGCGTTTTATCTAAGCTGAAGTTAATCATGCCAGTAAACATTTATAACTTATTTCAAAGTTATATAACCGGCCGCCAACTTATTATATAATAAGGAGACTATGCCAGCTACCCGCAACCAATTCTAGTACCACAAGGCAGTATTCTGAGCCCACTTCTATATTTAATATACACAGCGGATATACCAACATGAAGTAAAACTCACACTTCTCAGCACCCAAGAACACCCAGTAGCAGCCTCATATCAATTGCAGCAACACATAATTCAGGTGGAGAAATGGTCTAAGAAATGGGGAATAAGAATAAACGAACAAAAATGCTCCCACATAACGAAACATCACATAGACGCAAAATTAACACAAATTAAACTTAAAACGGCTCAAATTCATTGGCTTATTGACAAAAACTTTACGGAAGCCAATTGTAGGTCACTGGCTCCGCATCGAATATTGATAAAATTCAGCGTCGTTAAAATAAAACTTTTCGTATGATTACCGCCGCCCCCTGGTACATTAAAAATAGCAACACACACAAGGACCTTGATGTTCCTGCGGTCAAAGATGAAATAAAAAACACGTGGTGCTTTATTTAAAAAAACTTGAAGTGCATCCGATTTCACTTGCCCGAAATATACTACAACATCCCGGACATGTCCGATTGAAAAGGAGGGACACTATCGCCCTCATATGAAATAATACCGTGTAAAATTTGAATTGAAATTGTTAGATTAAGACTTGAATTACTTATTGATAGTTCATATATTGAATGAAGATACAATAAAAAAATGAATTTGAGAGAAAAAATCCTTTGAAGTTGTCACACGTTTACGGTCAATTGAGAGCAAACGCAGCACCCATCTTGCTGATCATTTAAAATCGAAACCGCACTGCCATATGAAATGCCTATGGCATCAACAATCTCACGCACGTTCGGCCAACACCATCGTAGACTTTTTCGACATTTTCGGGTGTACTGTTGGCCGTCCAGAACTGCCATACACTGGGCTATCACACATTTCAGACCATACATTTATGAAAAACATTTATTGGTTCGAACTGACCAGCGTCAGGTACAATAAAAAGAAGTCATAGAACTTTTAATGACTACGTCCGATCATAAATATCAGTAGATAAGGTGACTGGCATGAATGGCTCAAATATTCTACATATTGTGTCAATACCACACATTCAACAATACATGATTACTGTCCGAATGAGTTGGTATTTGGAGAAATCCCTAATAATTTTAAATAGTTTAATGAAGTAGATAGAGTCACACCACTATATAATGTGGATGATTATGCAAAAGAAGCAAAATTAAGGTTAGAAGTAGCATTTCAATAGAGCTAAACACCTACTAGATATAAATAAAACTAAACAAATTATTATAAGAAAAACATGATTTTAAAATAGGAGGTCTAGTTTTACTTAAAAATGAAACAGGACATGAATTAGATATATCTTATAGGGTCCCATATAAAGTTACGAAAATAGATTTAAGAAATAATATAACCATAGTAGATAAGAAAACAAATAAAGAACAAATAGTTCATAAGAATAGACTTAAGTTATAAAAACCTAAGAAAACTTAATTAACTCCGGAGTAGTTTTAACCAAAATATTTTAAAATATTAATTTCCTAAACTTCAGTTTCGACATTATACTTGGAAGTTAGGTCTTGTTTAGAAGATTGTGCACTAATCTTAAGACGTAAGCTTCCACTTCTAAGGCACTTTTTGTTTTCTCAGTGGGAACAGAACTGTCAATACCCTTTACTACAATACTTAAACCTTTAGCACATTTCAATTGATACGTATAATAGCTTTTATTTTCGGATCCAAGTCGACTTGCGATTAGTCGATAATTTTTTTTCGTATGTGCTTGGATCTATGTTTCCTAGATTTGTCCTCGTCGAATAGAGGCGACGTAGAAATGTTCATTTCCTATGAGTTAGGACGTTTGCTCGCATAAGTAGATTGGTGGCGGGTTCTGTTCCCTGACAGCGGGTTAAGCATCTTCACCATCTGGGGTAGCAAGTATGGAGAATGTATTTTCACTTACCGGTTTTGCAGCTATTTCAGAACTTTTACATTGCATCGTTCGTTGATCTTGGTACGAAGTCTTAGTAATGATGCTCCTTTTGGTTGTGGTTATATATTTATCCATACATGTTTGCAGTTTTTGTAGTAGATTTTTTATATTATTAAAAACGACACAGGTTTTTGTTGACTATTTTTGGTATAGCACCTGTTTCGTTTATTGTTATATGCTATATGTTTTTCATGAATGTTTGGTAAACTTATTCACTGACTATCAGTGGAATTTTTTAACCGGTTTAAACTACCATGCACTATTTGTTATTGTTTACAACGCACAGTATATAAAATGTTGTTTATATTTATTTTTTAGATTTTTTTCCATCTGCGTCTTTGCACTTGTTCAATTGACGTTTCTTTAAATAAAAACGTCACGTCATACGAGTATGAATTATGCGCTGCGTCTGCACTCAACCACGGTCAATGAACTGAACTTGCCATTTTAAATATCTTGTCCCAGCTTGTAGGTAAGGGAACCTTTTATGTGGCTTCTATACGCAGAAGACAAATTCAAGAGAATATCCAAGTCCATACGGAAAAAAATTATCGGTTCAATGCAAGTCGACATCACGCAGAAAATAAAACCTACCATACCTATCCACTTAAAAGTGCAAAAGGTGTATTATAGTCATACCCGGCTTTTTCTGTTCTGTTCGCACTGAGGAAATTAAAAGTGCCATAGAAACGTAAGGTCACTCCATATTATTCTAAACAAAAATAAAGTTCCCCCGACAAATGCATTGTATTGCTATATTATTTAATGCAACTTAGAAAAAACAAAGAACTCAGTTTATCCTATTTACAATTTGCGATATCACTTGAATAGAAGAATAACTGTAAAAGAGCCATTAAAGCGTCGCATCTGGAAGTAAACCCACTTATTGGCTAACAGAATTTAATAAGCTGCCAGATCTCATCTATATTGCCATTATAAAAAATATCAGACGTGATCAAATATTAGTCAGTTCATCCCCATAGCATAGCTTCTGATCATTCATTCACCTACAATCGCCATTTTACGCGACAGTTGTGCTACTGTACCTCAAACCGTTATTTCTTATCTCACTTATTGGCAAACATCCCTCTGAGAACTACGGCTGATATTCAAGCAGCCGTGGAACATTTTACAGACGGCGTGACTGCAGCAGTCAAAGTCGCAACACCAATAAAACCATCGCACCAGACATCAGCCTATATACGGATACTCGTTATTGAGAAGAATAGGCTTAGAAGGCAGTGGCACAACAATCGTTCTCCAGACACAAAAATACATATGACTATGCTATCGATATCTGTTTAAAAAACTTTAAGCAAACAAATATGTATGTGTTGTAGCCTGTGGAAAGCTGTAAGGCACTTACAATGTCCTATTGCCTACGAATCCCCACTGTGACTTGAAGATCGCATTTGGGAAAAAGACTCCTGTGGAAACGTAAATGCCTTCGCTAATCACTTAGAGCAGGTTATTTCACCACATTACATAATTACTTCCATCATTCCAGTTATCAGTGACACCGTAACTAATCCTATGAAATTTCGAATATGTTTACTAAAAGCAACAGTTAAAAATCTGAGTGTGAGATTATCGCCCGGACATTATCGAGTTACAGTATTAATGGTAAGAACCTTACCTAATTCGGTAGTTAGAATTTTATTATTTATATTTAATGCCATGTTGCGAGTTGGCTCTTCCACAGCTCTTGGAACAAGTCTGGAAAGGCCTTAAGCCAGATTACGTCATACAGGGCTATGAACCTGTTATTAATTTAATCAAAGTTGTTTAAAAATTATTCGTTTCATATTTAAAACCTTATCTTATTGAGAAAAACATTATCCCAGACCACCAGTTTGGTTTTCGAGCGACGCATAGTACTACTGAGGAAGTCCATAGAATCATTACGATTACTAAATCGGCTTTAAAAAAAGCAATACTGTCCAGCTTAACTAGACATTATCCAGGCGTTTGAAAAAGTTTGCCATGACGAACTACTCACTGAACCAGCTAGAGTTTTTCCCGAAAACTCCAAAATGCTTCTAAAGATCTATTTGACAGAACGTTCAAAGTCAGGTCAAAGGATCAGCGTTCAAGAAATGGGAAAATTTGTGCAGGAGTACCTTAATGTAGTGTACTAGGGTCGTTAATATATATCATCCATACAGCGGGTATGCCGACGAGCCCACGTTTACAGACGACAATGCGTTTATAAGTGTTAATAATGATCCGACGGTAGCATCTGCACAACTTCTGTCTCACAATCATTACCTAGAACACTTGCTAAAGCAGTGGCGAATAAAGGATAATCCATCAAAATGTGCTCGTGTAAAGTACGTTTTCCCTGAGAAGACAAAACTTTCCTCCAGTAACAATAGCAAATACCCCTGTTCCAACGGAAAGGCACGTTTATTATTCGGGCATCAGCCTCGATCGACAACACAGCTTAGAACTAGTCAACTATGGCTTATAGGTCCTAACTCAACTCTGATTATGCAATACAAAGTTCTTTTATACAAATCCATAATAAAACCAATATGGACATATGGAATTCAGCTGTGGGGTTGGTTGGTTCACATGGTAGCTTGCTGCACGCAGGCTGTTAAGTAAGGTCTGAATGACCCCGTTTTGACAAGACCATACCACTCGCCAGGTAAATACCGTCTTAGAGCCTATCCTCGCACTAAGACTAGGGAGCTAGACCCATCCCGTAGCCGTGAGATATCTTAAAATGGCACCTAGATATCTCACTGAGATCCTCCAGTATGTAGTCTCCAAGAAATTTATGTGTCCTGCCAGCCAGGGCAGGGCATTCGCAGAGAAGGTGAAAACCCGTCTCCTCTTTCTCTATGTCCTTACAACTGCGACAGTGGTCATTATAGGAGAGTCCAAGTCGCCTGGCATGTTCTCCTAACACCCAGTGACCTGTTAATATTGCCAGCAACCTTGATAAGTTCCTCCGATCACGACCTACCAGTTGCATAGTGCTCAGTCTCCGCCACCTATTATCAGCCTCCTTATGGAAGTGACTGAAGATGCCGCTTTTAATATTCCCCAAGGGGATTGCGACTGATTCCACATTGGGAGTATTTAGAGCGGTTACTCACTCCTTTGGCTAGTTTGTCTGTTTGTTCATTACCAAAGTGGTCCCTATGCGCAGGGACCCAAACCAAGGTAACATCTGCCAGGCTCCCTAGCTCTTACATTGACTGACTAACAGAGACGTAGTTTTGTACGATTTGAGTGACAGAAGCGCCGCCTGACTGTCGACGAAAATACCAATATTCCCACGTATATTCCTGTCGTATAAAATCCTGCATGCCTTCATAATAGCAAGTATTTCAGCTTGAAATACGCTTCAATTATCCGGAAGACGATATGAGATGCTCACTAGAAGACACCAGAGCCTACACCGCTCTTCATCTTAAAACCGTCCGTGTATATCCTGACGTTATAGTTCTCCACGAGATTACCACCACACCACTCCCTCCTGGAGGGGATTAGTTCTCTGAACACTCTATCAAAATCTAACTGCGGCGTAGTCTAGTCAGGGAGCTGATTTATATCCGGAGGCAGTACGCCCAAAATATTCGCATGGCCGTACGTCTTCGCATGCCAACTTCCCGTCGCCTTTAGCTTAACTGCACTACTAGCAGATATGGCCACAATGTGAAGATCTATAGGAATAAGGTACAGTATAGTATTTAGTGACTCTAATGGACTAGTACGCAGTGCACCTGTAATGCCAATATATGCTGATCTTTGAATTCTGAACAGTTGGTCCACCACATATTTCCTCCTTGTCGCAGGCCACCACACCAAAGATCCATATGTAAGAATCGGACGTACAATGGCTGTGTACATCCATTTAACTATAGAAGGACTAAGTCTCCATTTTGCACCGAACATCCTACGACAGGTGTAGTAAGCTACTGTAGCCTTCTTGACTCTGTGCTGAATATTCAGCCTCCATGACAACTTAGAGTCAAGGATGACACCAAGATATTTCGCACTGTTCGTAAGAGGAATATCGCGGTTTCCTAACCGCGGTAGTCTGAAGCTAGGGATTTTGGTCCTTGTTGTAAATGCTACCAAACTGGTTTTGTCCGAGTTTACTTCTAGGCCATTCCTCATCGCCCAGTTGCTAAGTAGCCCCAGCGCATCAGACATGATATTGCTTATCACGTCCGGGAACAGTCCTGATACCAAGATCACAACATCATCAGCATATGCGACGATCTTTATACCTTTGTCGTCTAATTGCATAAGAATCGTGTTAACAACCATAAGACAGAGTAGCGGAGAGATTACACCACCCTGAGGTGTACCTCTATCTAGTTGTTTTTGAATTATGAGGAAATAATGGCAGCTTCTTTTGAAGAAAAGGTTAAAAGAGTACACATTAAGAAATTTAATTGTCTTCGGGATTTACAGGAAAAAGAGTTAAATTTGTGGATAAATGGTTTGTTAATAAGACCGATTTAGATATTCCCAATGAGGTTCAATGTACTCTTTCACTGGGTCATAAGCATGCATTGCCTATAAGGAAAGAGGAATTTCCTTTTTTTTAATGATATCTGACGGAGAGGATTTCATACAAACGCTACAAAGAAAAGAAGAGCAGGATATAGCAAGAACTAGGTTAACTGTAATGGTTGATAATCATTTTAACAAAATGAGTTTGACTAATAGAGATAGGTTTATGTTGGATAAAGTTAAAGCAACGGAAAGGTTCTTAAAAAGTAATAGAGATATACTCATTTTAAAAGCGGATAAGGGTAACACTACAGCTTTAAAGAAGCAAGATTATGACATTAGAATTAACAATGTTGTAGGAGATATTACGAAATACCAGTTGGTTGGTAAAGATCCAACAAGCAAGTTGCAGAGGATAAATAATGAAATAGTGGAAGAACTTTCTAAGAAGAAAATAATTACGATTTTTGAGAAAAAGAAATATAAAACAAATATTGCTACTGCACCTAGATTATATGCTCTTCTTAAAATTCATAAGCCAGACTTTCCTTTAACACCAATTTGCTGTTTTGTGAATTCACCGTCATATGAATTATGCAAATATGTTATTGACATTTTGAAGAGGATAACTGAGTTTTCTAAGTATAATGTTAAGGACTCTTTAGAATTTAGCAATAGAATTAAAGGTTACAGAATTGAAAATAATGAAAAATTAGTTTCTTTTGATGTAGTATCATTATTTCCTAGTATACCAGTTGATTTAGCAATAACAACAATTTTTGAAAAATGGAATTTGATAAGCAGTTACACTAGAATTGAGAGAGGCTTATTTTTACGTATTCTTAAATTTTGTATTGCGGACAATAGATATTTTCAATATAACGGGAAGGTATACGTAAAGAAGGAAGTTCTTCCAATGGGATCTCCAGCATCACCAATTGTAGCCGACATAGTTATGGAGAAGTTACTGGGCACATGTATTGAAAACCTAAACATTAAACCGAAAATAATGACTAAGTACGTAGATGATTTGTTTTGCATAATTCCTGAGTGTGAAATTGATAAAGTATTGGAGACGTTTAATGCATTTAATACGAACATTAAATTTACAATAGAGAAGGAACATGATTCTAAACTTCCTTATTTAGATACATTAATAATTAGACGGGGCAACAATTTAATATTGGATTGGTATCAAAAGCCAACAGCATCTGGGAGAATCATTAACTACTTTACTAAGCATAGTAAAAGAATTATTATGAATACAGGTCGAAATTTGGTACAAAGGGTGTTAAGGATAAGTGACAAGGAGTTTCATAGGAAGAACAAGGAAAGGATCAGGAATATATTAATTGAAAATAGTTTTCCCGAACAACTTTCTTATAAATTAATAAATCCTTTTAGAAATAGTAGAAATGTTAACACAAGAAGCGTTATAGAGCCCAAGATTTATAAGTTTTTAGCTTATGTGCCAGGAATATCAGAGCGACTTGAAAAATCAAAAATCTTCAATAACGATAAATACAAAATTGCTCATAAATCTTACAATACTTTAAATAGATTATTCAGTAAAACTAAAGATAGAATTAAGAAAATGGAAATGTCGAACGTGGTTTATAAAATACCTTGTAATGGTAATGATCAGGAGAATTGTAGTAAAGTATATGTGGGTACAACGAAAAATATGCTAAAAACTAGAATAGCCGGACATAGGTCGGAAAATAGATGTAGAAATTCAAATAAAACAGCTCTATCTTCCCATTGTTCTGAATTGAATCACTGTCCTAACTTTGAAAATGTGTCAGTGCTAAATATTGAGAAAAATTATAAGAAACGTTACATATTGGTAATGTCACAAATTTGTAAAACACCAATGTCTCAAAGAATTAATTACAAAGCGGATACAGATAATGTCGCTCATATATATAGGCATTTTATACATAAGATAGTATGATGTAATTTAGGATTATACATATGAATTGTTTATACATATGTACATATATACATCTACACATTAATGTAAAACATTTTTTAGTTTGTAGTTTTTATGATTTGTATGTATTTGTGTTTTTAAAAATTTGAAACATTTTTCCTTGTATATGGAAACATTTTTCAATAATTTTCACAATTTCATTTTCGTTTTGAAGTTTGTAAAATATAATTTTATTTTATTTCTTGACGATGCTACACAAAGGCGTAGCGAAATATTGGATAAAATAAAATTAATATTTATTATAATTTATAATAAAGGAAATTTTATTGATGTCCTGGAGCTCGGGAAAATTAGACAAACATAATAATAATAAAGGTCAAAAAACTAGAATAAAGTTTATTTAAAATTTGTTTTATGTTTTAACATTCTCCACTGCGTTGAGCGGATAGCGAAAAACTAAAATAAAAATAGATGTATAGTAAGTTTATTATAGTTAAACTTCAGATCATTCTGGTGTGGCCAAGGTTTTGGTTGGGTTGTGGCCAGGTTGATTGAAGTACTTTTGTAGCGTTTGAGTCGCCAGCCTATTAGTTTCAGGATTACCAGCATTGACAAAAACAGCGCCGCAGTGCCAATGTATGGATGATGAATAGCTTGATAACTTATTTCCCTTGGAAAATCTTTAATGTCTGCTAGTTTTCGTTGGATGTTAGAGAGCTCACTTAATTTTGTGTCTAAGTTGATGTTTGGAGCTAAAAGTCTCTTAACCTCAGACGGTTTTTACCAATTGGCGTTATATTTCCAACCATGGCATACGAATTATTTAGAGAAGTGACACTAGTTTCATGACCAAGGATGATTAATTTATTTCCCTTGATGATACACGTTGGCTCCATAGACAGGAGACCAGAATGATTGATCTGTAGGTGTATGATTTCAGAGTCGCAAACTGCAGTGAGTTCTAATGGATATATTGTTGCATAAAGCCAACGGTTGATGGAGTTTAGTGCGACAAAGCAAAACTTGGTCTGGATGTGATTGAAAATACAATGCGGAGATGTTCTGTTGTTGAACAGAGCAATTTCACAGGAATAACTGCTTGAGTCTTGAGTGATGCCGACTTGTAACATAGTGCATAGATTTATGTTGCTTCTAATTACCGCACATTTATTGAGTTGAAATTCATTCAATGTCATGTATTCATCATGATGATCGTTCACAGCCAGATATCCACTATTGATTGCTATAGCAATAGCTGTGTTGTTTATCCTGGTGGGTATAGGAATAACCTTGAAGAGTTCAAAATGTTTCTGATTTACCAAAGGCAGCTAAACCACGAAAATAACACTATCTTGAGCTACTGTGCCTTTTATGTCCATAATCTTGTATAATTCTAGTAAGTCAGTATATGCAACTAGTAGTGCGCGACCCAAGGGAAGGTGGCCTTTAATTTTAGCAACCTCTGCTCTTAATTGCTTTGACGTGACGTATGCTTATGTTACCGTGGTTCGTGTGTGTGAGTGCAGCGACCAGCTCTGTCTCTATTCTTTGTAAATTCGTTGCAAATGTATTTAATTGAATTGCCAGAGACATCAGAGTTTGAAATTGCTGTACATTTAAATTCTCAGTTTTGACTACATTTAAATCCTGATAGATGATTATTTTAAGCTCTGAGAAGCGTATCTTTGTATTGTCCTCGCTTTGCTTAAGAATATTAATCGTTGAATCTATTACTGAAGTGTGGTTTTTGAGTAACAGATGCATATATTCCTCGTTTTGTTTTACGTTGGCTAGAGTTTTAGCCATTTGTTCTGCATAATCATAATCCAAATAGAGCATGGGCTATATTCCCCACAACATCAGTGCAGCCCTCCGAGTTCTTCTTGGAATTAAAAGGACTGATTATTGAATGAGGTTGACCCAAGACTGCCGAAGTTGTAGGATAAGAGTTTCACACGGTTCAATAGCAGTCGATTGCTTGCAGAGCGTTGAAAATGTTGTTATACCATTTTCCAGAACCTTATTCCTTTCCCAAATTGGTGTGACATCGTAAAATATAATGAATTTCCAGGCAGCTGCCACTAATTTTGTCGAGAAATATAATCCTGGATTGGAAGGAAATTCTGTAACGTTGATTGGTGGGGCTATTATTATCGGTAGTAAAAAGAGTAAAATAAGAATTGTACTTCAAACTCATAATGATATATATGATACTACTTTTCGCTTTGGCTAATAGTATCACCTTCAGATGACTGTTGCCTCTTTTGCGTAGTTGGTTTGTCGTATTCGGGGGGTTCTAGGTGAGAATTATTGAACAACGATGCCAATCTATGAATTGGTCTCTTGAAGGTTCCCCTAGCTGTTTTGACGACGCAAACCCTGATAAGACCATCATCTCCCTTGTAAATTCTGTTGATTCTAGCCAATGGCCATTGTAGCACTGGAGTACTGTCTTCTTTTAGGATGACAAACATGCCTTCAATGACGTTCGGCGAAGGTGCCTTCCATTTCCCTCTTTGCCGTAGCTCATGTAAATATTTTTGTGTCCAGTCCTTCCAGAATTTGTGTTTGATTTTTGACGTTATTTTCCACCTTGTGTCTAAGGGCAACCTAGAAGGTTGGGAATTTACATCTACAGGTGATGTTAAGGGCTCACCGGTTAGAAAGTGACGTGGTGTAAGGGCTTGAAAATCATCATAATTTAACGAAAGGGGAATCAATGGTCGTGAATTTAGAATGGCTTCTATTTCAACCACTATTGTTTTCAGTTCTTTATAGGTAAGTGATGCGGTAGACATGCTTCTCAGTAAGAGATTTTTGGCAGATTTAACTGCAGCTTCCCAAAGTCCCCCGAAGTGAGGAGTTCTTGGTGGAAAAAATTTAAAATTTATTGATTGACTGCTGCACATTTGTGTAATTTTTTCTTGAGCTGATTGGGAATATATTGATTCTTCTAATTCAGTGAGTTTGTTGTTTGCTCCCACGAAATTAGTAGCATTGTCGCAGTACAATGTTTGACAATGGCCTCGCCTGCTGATGAAGCGTCGCAGTGCTCCTATGAAGGCGTCTGTGGACAGATGTGAATGGCCTTGGTTGCAAAACAGCAGAACACCGCGTCTTTTACCTCTGATTTTGTGATGAATCCAAATGGGCCCAAAGTAATCCACTCCTGTATGGGCGAGCAGGTGTCACTCTATCAGTTGGAAGATTTCCCATTAATTGTTTGAAAAGAATTGGCCTAGCTCTTGTGCATCGTATACATTTATTGACGGTACTGCGTGCCAGTGATTTTCCGTTCGTAATCCAAAACTGTACCCTGGAAACTGCCAACTATGCCTGTGGGCCACAATGACGATTTTCTTCGTGTACTCGTAGCAAGTGCATCAGCAATTTAGTCATGACGTGATTGTGTGATAGTATATCTGGATGCTTGGCCTTAAATGGTAATGTTGATTGCCCTAGCCGACCACATACACGCAATATCTGATGCTCATCCAAGAATGGATTTAATGGGGACAAGTGACTTGATTTATGTACGGATGTTTGGTGTGATAGTCTTTCTAATTCTTCCCCAAACTCCGCCGCTTGAATGATCTTTATGATAACGTTCATAGCTTCCTCCATTTCGTATGCATCAAGAAAGAGCCCTTTTGTTTGGTCGACAACTTTTTGTAGTCTTGGAATTTCTGATAAATCTCAACACATAACCGATCGTGTGTTGAAGAGTTTTGATTGAGTTTCGATGGTTTATACGATTTACGACGTCGTCATAATTTTGCTGTGAAGTTGCTATTGTTAAAACATGCTTTGTCAATTTACGTTCTTCAGTGCAAGTTGTATTAATAATTTGTGAGGGTGAGTTTTTCTATTCACTCCCTTGTCCCGACAGAAATAGAGGTCCATGAAACCATATTGAGTGTTGTGATAGGGTTTCTGGTGCCAGTCCTCGGGATATTGCGTCGGCTTAAACTTAATTTTAGCTATCCTGTTTGCTGCTGATGAGTTTATCCAAGCAAGAACAATTTTTAAATCTGACAAAAAATAGTTTCTGGCATCTTTCAGGCGAAGATCTTGTTTTACTCGGTTTGTTAGCTCTACATCGAGTACCGCCGCGCATGACTCCAACCGAGGTAGTTTGTTTTTTAATGGGTGCTACACGGGACTTCAAACATATCAATCTTGTTGTTATAGTTTTGTCTTTATATGTTGCTCGAATATAGACTGCAGTTCCATAAGCTCGTTCAGAAGCATCAACAAATGTGTGTAGTTCCATTGTTAGTGGTTTTTCTGTTTTTAGGCCCCGATTATGGTTCACAACAGTTGTTATTTTGATGTTGTAAGTTTTAAATTGTGATTATGGTTTACAACACTTATGTCCAGTGTTGTATTATAATTTGTGTATGTCAGTTTACTCTGATTATCGTTTACAACACGTGTTTGTATCTGTTGTAACACACATAAAAATCTTACAACCGCTCATTAGCTGTTGTCTAGTTGTCGCGACAAGTTGAACAATTAAAATGGAAAAAAATTTGTAAGTTTTTAATTTGTTTTGTTTGGCGTTTGTAACCATAATTTCAAATATTTTTTAGAAAAATAACAAACAAAAAGCAGATGGAGAAGCTGGTAGAATTTATGCAACTAAATCCAGATATTGGCCGTGGAAAGCTGCAATTTGGAAGTAATAAAATGCAGTTTAAAGAGAAATGGGATCACTTAACAATGCAAATTAATAGCTTGGGTCCGCCAATTAGAACCACAAAAGAATGGCAAAGAGTTCGTATTACATGGATTACCGAATTTTTAATGTTTTATCTAAAATTTGTTATTTTATTATATGTATGGACTCACTACAAAGCCAATTTAAAAAGAAAATTGGCGGCAAATAAAAAAAATTTCCAAGCTACTGGTGGCGGTCCATCTGCAGAAATAAGTTTAAGTCCTCTAGAGCAGAGCACCTATATATATATATATATATATATATATATATATATATATATATATATATTAAGTTTTAAGAATCTATGTGATCACATGTGAATTTTTTTTTATGTTTTAACTATATGAACAAGTTTCCTTTTGTTGTGATATTTTTACTACATGTTATACTTATATAAATTAGTTTTTAAGTTTCCCTTATCTTTTGTTTTTTATTAATATTATCTATTTCTGAACTGAATTAAAAGCACTGAATATAATTACAGAAATAAATAAATTTACTCATTTAAAATTGCAATCATTAAATTATTTCTAATTTGTCTCGCTGATTCATCAAAGTTTACTACTGTTGCTTCTCCAACTTCTATTTCTGTTTCCAACGGGAAAGACATTTCTTCACTATGATCCGTCTTAAAATGTTGGCTTAAATTGTGCAATACGCAACACACATTAGTAATTTTAGTTGCCTTTTCGGGAGCATAGAAAAAGTTTACTTACTCAGTGTTTGGTAGTTCCAATTGATTTGAACTGTCTCGAATTCTTTTGCGAATACGTGCCATGTGGGTTTTTTTAGTCTCATTGTTAGCATCATCAAAATATAAGTCAACGTTAATATCCATGATTCTTATTGTTTTATTGATATATTTAAAATATTTTCTTTTTATTGTGTCTTTAAAATGGCTTTCTTCAAAGCTTGTTTATTTTTGGCGCTCAGCAATGTATTTTAACGGAAATATGTG
This sequence comes from Phania funesta, assembly GCA_963932375.1. NCBI lineage: Eukaryota > Metazoa > Arthropoda > Insecta > Diptera > Tachinidae > Phania > Phania funesta. Next base: position 69,253,883 of record OZ010653.1, on the reverse strand, counting down.
GTACTAAATAAATGCAACTCTGTGACATACACAACACCTAGATGTTGTTTATCATAATCAAAAAATATATTAATGTTGTGTTGTAGCGAATACAACACAACACTTTTGTGTTGTAAATCATAATCGGGGCCTTAATACGAACCGATCGATCCTCAGTTTGTTTAGCGTTTCTATGTTGGTACGAAATTTGTTCCGCTCGGTTTGAAGGTTCATCGGCAGTTTATCATCCCACGAAATAGGCAATTGCCACAGCTCTTGCAAAAATATCTTGGCTCGTACGACTACCGGCCCAAAAATTCCTAATGGATCAAAGATCCTGGCGAGCTGACTATTCATTTTCTCACACGGTTTGCCGTTGGATTTTTTGCTCGTCCACATAACTGATCAGCTTTTGGCAGCCATATCAGTCCAAGTATTTTAACCGCGCAGTTTGATGTTTCGTCTAAATCTAAATTAATTTCTTGGTCTTCAGGTGCAATCCCACTTAACAACTGAGGATGATTCGCACACCATTTTCGACATTGTTGACGTGACTCCAATACTGTAGTGATGGAGTCTGCTCCACTGAGGCAATCGTCTACATAAAAGTCATCACGTAATATTGAGCCACCCTGGGGGTACTTTGGTGTGTTTTGAATAGCTAAGTGCTGTAGGCATTTGGTTGACAAGTATGGTGCTGATGAGGTGCCATAAGTCACAGTTTTAAGGCGATAATATTTGATGGCTTGATGCTCGTTGTATCTAGTCTGCGTCATCGACTTGAATTTGCCGGTACATTTTCTCGCTGTGAGGAGGCATTATGTAATGTATGTCGGGAATGTCTTCTTCTTCTACTTCTTCCATATGCCCCAAAGATTCGTATTCTTGCATGAATTTATTATATTCTGTTATAAGTTCAAGATTACGATTTGGTCGTTTTTCTAATGCCAAAACCCGATTAAAAGCCATTGTTTTCGAGTTTCCCAGAATTGATGGATTTTCTGAAAATGGTAGACGAACAACGAACCTCCCGTCCTTGTTTCTTTTTACGTTTTGAGTAAAATGATCTTCACATCGTTGCTCACTCAGCTAACGATAGTGTTCAATCTGTAGAAATTGTGTTCTCGAGTTTCCAACATTTTTCAATTAGTTGATTCATTGTATGTTCTTCTTGGGTGAATGCTGCACAAGTAACCACGTTGTTGTTGCCTTCTTGTAGTTTGCCTATGACCACCCCAGAACTGTATTTTGTAGAATTGGTAATCTCTGGTTCATTCTTATCAGCTGAAAGCGCATCAACTGATGATAAAATTCCACACCGATCAAAATATCAATTTTATCTATCTGATTGAATAGTGGATCAGCTAGATTAATGTTTTCAGGAACATCCCAATCTGATGTGTTGAATGATTTAGTAGGCTGAGGCGATACAATAGTAGGAAGGCAAATACTTCGAATTTTGTAGAATAATTGCCTGAACATGCATGTAATTCTATGTTGATTCGTCGGTTCACATTGCGAAGCTTATATAGTACTCAATTTGTGACCAAATTCACTTGTGAACCTGAATCTAGTAAGGCTCGAAACACGCCGGTGCGCCCATTGGCTTCAATTACCTGTACTCTTGCTGTGGCTAGTAATATGTGGGAGTTGTTGCTGAATTGCTTATTTGTTGAACCTTAAATTGGTGTATTTCTATTTGATGTAGAAGTTGTTTTTTGATAATTTTCAGCTGGAGTTGTTGATGTTTTCTCCAGGTGCAGCAGGGTGTTGTGTTTTTTTTTGTACATTTGGAGAAGGACCGTGATGTACAAGCCTTGGCAGCATGCTCTGATTTGAGGGAGTTGACGCAAAGCTTCTTTCTTTGTGTCCATTGTGGTCTCTGAACTGGGGACATTTTTAGGAACTTTTCACAATGATAAATGGGATGTTCTGTCGATCTACATACCTTACAATTCAAGGGTGCTGCAGCTGCTGCTATGAATTTTGCTCGGTCCCTTCCCCACCAGACTCGTAGGACTTTCCGCGTGTTTCCAATGCTTGGAATCTATGCTCTATAAATCCAAGCAATTCATTTAGACTTACGAGATTCTTGTTGTCTTGAAGTGATTGCTCAAATATCGATTGCGTCGAGTGATCAAGTTTCTTCAGTAAAATGTGAACCAATATGGCGTCCCATTTGTAAACTTTTTAAGACTTGTGGCGATTCATTTTTCATTTGTGGATTAGCCAGTAAATTGGTTAGCAGAGTTGTAACAATGAGCCTTTTGTTGTCGTATCTATCAACCAAAATGCTCCAAGCAACCTCAGAATTTGTTGTTGCAATTGGCAAATGTTTAAATTCTTTGGCTCGTCTGCCAGGTGTGTGGTTAAATAAAACATTTTTTCCACCTCGCTTATTGTTGCGTTGTGTATAAACTGGATATACAGGTCTGTATTGTTCGTTGTCTTTGGATTGGTTGACTGTTGATTGTCTGGATGTTGGTTTTGGCTCCTTTCCGATTTCGGACTCAAACAATTCCTTATATTTGGATGTTTCGCCCGAAATGTGGTAGTATTGATCTGTAAAATATTTGTGTTGCAATGATAGATTTGTGAGACACATTATTTTGTTGTCAATGCTTTCAAATTCTAACTAAAAGCATCCCCAAGTCGTCGTAGACGCTCTACGTAATACTCCTTAGTTTTTCTTGTTGCCGAGTCCTTTTTTACATTACGGAGTACTGTACCGAAAATTAGTTGAATAAAGTTTCGTTGCTTGCGTTGCTGCTCATCTGCCGTTAGGAACGCCTATTAGTATAGTTGCTTGCGTTGCTGCTAATCTGTCGCTAAGAACGCCTGTTGGTATGGTTGCTTGCGTTGATCTAGATGAATCGAGATCACCAAATGTATGATCCAATGTTTGCAGTTGGTGGATTAATAATTGGCCGTTGCCCTGATGTGCCTTGCAGATCTGAAGGATGGGGAAACCTAAATATCTTAAACTTCTGAATTGATCCTGTGCCAAGTTACAGGACCGTCGGGGACACCAAATGTTAAATGCTGTAATTTGAAGCGATGAGCACCAAAGGCTTCCTTTGGAACTTTAGAGCTTCTAATGATGATTTATGTTAAGTTTTAGCTTAGGTAGAACACCGTGTGCTAATTATGTTAAAGGTTTAATCCAGGTAGAAACACCATGTGCTAATTAGTTTCTGAAAGTTTAGTCTAGGTAGAGACACCGAGACTAGTCAAGCAATAATCAGAGTTAAACTTTGTTTACCTAAATTTCTTTATTTTTCCCAATCTTTTATACAATTTACTTTCTTATGTCTAAAACTAAAATTTATAAAAAAAGCATGAAATATACAATTTCAGCAATTGTAGTGAATATCTTGTCTTACATTTATTGTTATATTTAACCTTTCTGACTTAATTTATCTAAAGGTGAATGACTGAATTTTTGTAAAATTAACGATAAAACATACATACATTTATAGTATTTTTAGAAAATTATAATGAATTATTTAGTTCTTTTTTTTTTTTTTGTTTGAATATATAAAATTTGTTTTATGTTTTAACAAGAGTGTTAACTATTAAACAACTTCCTGCAAGTTACAAGTGCTTGTAAGGAAAAATAGTTTGGTAATTTAGTGCTAGTTAAAATTTATGTGTTTGAACTAATCAACACTAAAACCATTCACATACATTTTGGTGACCCCTAGTTTTCAGATATTTTTTGAGTTTCCGCCCACCAGTGGTAAGGGACTGAAACACGCAACTACTCATAAAGGCAACAGGACATCACCTAGTCCAAGAACCAACTCACCGAACAACATTTGGTAAAACCTAGTTTTCATATATTTTTTGAGTTTTGAGGGCTTTAAAAAAAGAATCTGAAACACACAAGCACGCAACCACTCATAAAGGCAACAAGACATCAAACAGCCAAGTTTAAATTTCCCCCACCAGTGGTAGGGAACTTTTAACAACGCGCAACAGGAAATCGCCTAACACTGCAAAGGCTTTAATTAAATAAAAATTAAGATAAGAAAGCTAACAAGGCAAGCCTACAGAAGCTTATGATTCAGCAGGAGGAAAGGACAAATGAAATTGAGAAAACCATTGCCAACATCAAAAAGGTCCCACTAGATCGAAGGAATTTTTAGAAAAACAAGTCTGAGGAATTAACGAAACTATGGCAAGACTCTGAAAAAACGGAGAACGCGATCCGTAGAGAACAAATACTTACTGCCAACGAAAGATACATAAGAGCCATTAAAATTATTGAGTCTCAAATCATGAGATTAACTGAAGGCAACAAACCATTGCCATCAGTAAGGACTTCAGATACCTCATCAACTAAGCAGAATAAGAAAGAAAATATATCCATTCAAGGATTAGCCAGAAGAATAGCGGCTCGCATGACAGCACTAACTCGATTATTATATAGTTCGAATACCCCACTAGAAGATGAACCGCAACAATTTTATGAAATTAGGGCAGACACAATAAGAAACTTTTGGAACCAAGTTAAAAATTTATACGATGAGGTGTGGCAAGAGACGGATGATCAAGGTTAGACCTAGATTAAGATGAATACGACAAGCTGGAAGACTTGGTTCAACACCATTTAATACAACTCGCAATAATTATAAATAAACGCAAAGAGAAAGCAACTTGTTCAACCCAATTAAGGGGTGAAAGTGCAGCACACAATTCACTGCCACCCCCGAAAGTAAACATCCCCTAATTTAATGGAGACTGCTTTAAGTGGCGACAATTTTATGAGTTATTTCTAGAAATGGTAGACAAGCAACCTCTCCCAAAGGTCCAAAAAAAAGTGGTACTTAAAAACTAATTTGTAAGGATAGGCTGGCAAACTTATAAGCCATCTAAGTCTATCAGAAGAAAACTACACAACAGCTTGGACACTACTCCAGGAGCGGTACAACAATAAACGAGTTCAAAGGGGAACATTGTCTCCCATATCAATCAAGGCTCTTCATGGCACTACAAAGGAATGCTTATTGTCACTAAATAACTTGAATATCGACACATCGTCCTGGGATGACATACTTATTCAATTAATGATGAAAAAACTCGATCACGAACTCTACAATAGGGTGTCCCAAATTTTTTTTCCAGTAGTCTAGTATTTTTGATTCTTTTTTTCGATTTTTAGGAAGAGGTTTAAAGGTCGCGCAAATCAATTAAAAATGGTGATATTTTTTTTCGTTATAATTATGGTATATTTCCATACATTTTTATAGTTTGGTCTTTAATGCTTTAAACACGTAGACGACAGCAGACAGCAAGCAGCAATATGTAAAAATAAAATCCATGTGTTTAAATGAAAACGATTATTTTGACGGCAGCACGACTGCACGACAGCATTTGCTGCTGCTGCCAATTTTGACGGTAAGGTGATTCCAGCGAATAAATAAAATATTATTTAATTTTAATTTAATCCGCCGTTTAATTGGAATTTTCCCAATATCTTCAGGGATTGAATGAATAATAGATCTGGCAAGATTATAACATTGGGGTTTTAACTGATTATTGATCTAAATCGTTACACGCTGTCATTTTTACGTTCTATTTTATGTGTATTCTCCGTTATAATATTGTCGTTATACGATTTTACATAACAAAAATTTTTGAGTTCGCTAACCGACGAATCAAATAGAGAAGTTCTTTGTATGTATATATAAAAGTTTTCGTCGACGTACCGGTAAGAATTTTTTTATGTAATTTTTTTTTTGGGTAAGTGCAAAAATGTGTAATTTTATTTAAAATAGATATGAGTTTTCTGAAAACAAGAAATGTGTGGCTTGTGGGAAATATTATTGATGCACTTGATCCCTCGAAACCGCCGACAAAAATGAAAATTTTGCAAAGATTTTTTAAATTACATCTAATCCAAAAATATACTGTCACAAAGAGAGCCAGAATAATAGCAAACAATTTTAAAGATATGTGGGAAACAAGTCAAGAGGTACGTAACATTTCGCGTGAAATTGTAAAATTACACTCGAAGTGGATAGTTTTAAATAAGAGTAAGTCTAGAAAAAACGAAATCGAGAAGAAAAAGCGTATAAAGCAGCGACAGATTATTGCAGATTCCATTAAAATATCGAGAGGCCTCAAATTATATTACGGTACATTGGGGTGGAAAAATAATGCCTGACTTAAAGAATAAAAAGAAAAAAACTGAACGGCTCTCTATTAGTGTAACCGGAAATTCGGACCCCAAACTTCAATCGGGAAGGGGAGAAGATCAAGCTGATGCAGTGTTTGAAATGCTTAAAACCTGGAATTTATCTAAAAATATCCAATTTATGTCTGCAGATACAACAAGTTCCAACACTGGACGCCGAATCGGTGCATTTGCTTTACTTTGCCAAAAACTAAAAAAATACCTTATATTTTTGGCATGCCGGCATCATATGTTGGAGCTTGTGGCTGGATCAACCTTCAAGGCGCTTAATATTGAAGAGCAGACCACATACATCACTCCAGCAGAGGTGGGAGTCTATTAACAAGTCCAGTTTTTCCGACTGCATAAATCCAATACGCGAAGACTTAAGCAAATTTATTAAAGGCCAACTGGGAGACACGCAACCAAGAGAGGACTATAAAGAACTACTCGATCTGAGTCTAATATTTTTGGGTGATAAATCTATGCCCTACCCAACAGTAAAAGCTCCAGGAGCTATCAATCGGGCTCGCTGGATGAAACCAGTTGGAATCTTATATCTCAATGATCTGAGCCTATTAAAGGAATAAGATAGTTATAAAATTATAAATAAAGCAGTTGCACAAGCCTCGCTTAAAACTTTTCTAGGTTATCAGTGGTACTTAACTCTGAAATTGGCTGCCTTAGCGTTTTTTGATAAACGTATCGGCACCAAAACTTCGCGTTTAATGACACAAAATTGCAGATACTACATGCAGCGATTATGAAGTAGCAAATGTAACGTTAACAGAAGAAATAAAGAAATAAAGAAATTTAGAAATAAAGAAATTCAAAAATTCATTTCAAAAGCCACTTTCTTTGAAGCTTGCTATATTTCAATCGATTTTTTAAAAATAGATCCAGAGAATTGGAATTTATAGTACAGTATAGTTCAGGAACGGTAAGAACAAATTTAAAAATTGTTGTATTCATATTAATTTGAATTAATTTGTCTTTCAAACTGCATCATTAGTTTTTTTCGTTTTCATTGTAACTTAAAAAGTTGTGAAGCGTTATTACAAAATTTTTGGAAAAATTACGAAAAATTGTAATTTAGGGTATCTAAATGAGCAAATTTATCACCAAACTTATAAGTTTTTCACACAAGAGTAAAGCTTGTACACTTTTCTTCAAAACTGTTGCCCCAGGAGTGAAGAAACCCGCGGTTATTAACCAAGTTATGAGTAAAGTTGGAAAAAGGGCCGAAAACTCCGGTTTTTTATGAAAACTCCATTTGCGCGACCTCTAAACCTATTCCGAAAATTAAAAAAAATCAAAAATACTTTACTGTATAAGCTTTTAAATTTTGATTGGTCACCTATGAATCGGAAAAATTTTTTTTTTGGGACACCCTACTCTACATTCCCTTTATGCAATCGTTATTAAAGCCAAAAGAAGTGCCAACTATTATAGAATTATATTCATTCTTGGAGAGACAATTTGAAGCAATGGAATCGATTGGGCACCAGGAAAAGCCAGTCCTCCATCAAAATACCAACAAGGCTTATTCTTTTGTAGCATCGTTAGAGATTGCAATAATTACAAACTACTACTATTGCAGTAAACACCGTAGTCATTTTTGAAAGTAGTTCATGGCAATGACAGAATATGAAAGACTAAAATGGATATAACAACAGAAGCTATGCATGAACTGTTTTAAGTCCGATCATTTATCCAAAACCTGTTCTTATGGTTATTGCAAAAAATGTAATTATAAAAACAACACATCTTACCAACAAAATCACAAGTTACGTTAAGATCGCCTATTCAACTGGCAACTTTGGCCCCATCCTTAGCAACAGAGCAGAACTACGTCATTTTAGTCTCAGTAATAGTCATCATCAAAGCCTCAAATAGTAGGACAAATCAGTTTAGGGCTATCCTAGATTCAGGTTCACAAGTCAACATTGTGACTGAAGGGATCATCAGCAAATTATCACTTTTAACAACAGAAGCCCCTCTATGCATTGACGGAGTTGGAAGGATTCAGAAAAGAGCAAATCATCGCGTTAATATCAAGATGATATCCAGAAGTCATGATTTTTCAACAAACTTGGAAGCTTTCGTTTTACCAACCATTACCCCATCCCAGCCGAGTCATACTATTGATGTTTCTAGTTGGAAAATTCCAAAGAACATCCATCTGGCAGATCTCAATTTCAACATGACTAAGAAAATATACATCCTTCCAGGAGCTGAGTTTTATTTCAGCCTGATACAACCGGGAACGATAAAATTAAGCAACAGTCATCCAATACTTCAAAATACGTCACTTGACTGGATTGTAGGTGACTCAGTTAAAGAACATACTGTTCCTTGCCGATCTTCATCATTAACTTGTGCAATCGATAATGAAACTTCATTAGAACAAGCAATCGAACAGCTTTGGAAACTCGACGAGGTAAAATCAACAGAGAAGATGATGTCTCCAGAAGAAAATCTTTGTGAAGCCCACTTCAATCAGCATGTTCAGACTATTTTAAACGGACGTTTCATTGTCTGCCTTCCATTTAAAGAAGACCCAACAGTATTGGGCCAACCACATCAAGTGTTATACAATAGATTTATTAGTCTATAGAAACGACTTCAGAAAAACCAAAATGAGCAACGTGAATACATTAAATTTATGAGAGAATACGAGCAGTTGGGCTACATGCAAAAGGTTAATATAGATAATATACGCAATCTAAGGTACGTTATTTGATATCATTGTGTTCTAAAGCCAGACAGCACTTCAACAAAGCTTAGAGTAGTATTCGACACATCGTAAATGATTTAATGCACACTGGCCCAACTATACAAAATGAGTTATTTTCAATTTTACTTCGTTTCCGAATGCCGAAATTTGTTTTTACAACCGACATCGAAAAAATATGTAGGCAAATGTTAATTAATCCTGATAACCATCAATAACAATTGATCATTTGGAGAGAGAATGCCTCATTACCAAATCAATATTACATACTAAATACCATAACGCACGGAACACGAGCAGCTCCGTACTTAGCTACTAAGTGCTTACAACGGATTGAAGAAGAAAACAAGTCAAATGGTAAGAGAAAACTATTATGTGGATAATGGTCTTGGTGGTTCAGATAGTCTGAAATCAGCTATCGAAACACAAAGGGAATTAAAAATTATTATAGAAAAACATGGATTTAACCTCAAAAACTTATTTGATCCTCTTGGTCCTCCGTACCTGTTGTTGTCAAAGCAAAGATGTTTATACAACAAGTGTGGCAAAATACATTAGATTGGCATACACCATTACCTCAAAACCTTCGTATAGCGTGGGACAGTTTCCGAAGTGATTTGAAGACATTAGATAATTTCAAAATAGTAAGACACCTATTCCATGGGGAGATTCCAATCAAAACACAGCTTCACATATTTGCTGATGCATCGGAAAAGTCTTTTGGTGCAGTTGCACAATACTAAAAGATGGAAGAGTAACTGTTCGATTGCTTTGTACAAAATCAAGAGTGGCTCCTGTAAAACAACAAACACTACCTCGGTTAGAGTTATGTACCGCAGTTGTAGCATCTCAACTCGCTCATAGAGTAAAGGTTGATTTAAATCTTCAAAATCAGCCTATATTTCTATGGACCGATTTCGAAATTGTGTTATCATGGATTCACAATCATCTTAATATAAAACATTTGTGGCAAATAGAATATCAACTACTCAATCGTTAACATTAGCAGGACAAAGAAATACTATGGCCATCAAAATTCTCACCTCAAATACACAATCCAAATAACACTGAAAGGAAGAAGGTAGTTACGACAGTCATGAAAACCAAAAACCATTTCATGTATAAAGTTCACCATAAGAATGCCGTTAGAACCTTGCAAAGAATTGTGGGTTATTACCTTAGATTCACAAGGAACCGTAGGATCCGTACTCCATATAGATCAACACACACATCACTTACCCCGAAAGAGTTAGACGATTCCCTCCATATAATTGTTCGAACAATAGAGTCTTCGGATTTCGCAATAGATATAAAACAACTTCAAAAGAGCCAGACAATAAAAATAGTCCACTTAACAGTCTATCACCATTTTTGGACAAAGAGGGTATAATCCGAGTAGAAGGACGGTTAGAACATTCCAACCCACAACCAGACACAAAAAATCCAATAATATTACCATATAACGATCATCTGGCAAAACTATGATTTATCATGATACATTTTTTTTTTTTTTTTAATACTGTATTTTATTTTATTGAATCTTTCTATTAAAAGAAATTCACAATAAGTATTCAAATCTTATTTCTAAATTATTATTTACTAGTTAGTACCAACGTAATAACTAATTTTTTGTATTCAAATCTTAAAAATCTATCTTCTATTGTGTAGAGAGAGCCGCCTTGCCAGGCTCAATGTGTCAGTTCTTTTTAGTCTCTGGTGGCCGTCAAATTGCAATAAATTGCGTGCTAGAGTGTTGGGATGTGCGACTAGTTTGTTCACGTATTTGGACGTGTATGTTTTAACTTCTTCGTGAATAGTGGGAACTTTGAGATCCCTATGTATGTTTTCATTTCTTATGTACCAGGGGGCGCATACGATATGACGTAAAATCCTAGACTGTCTTCTCTGTAACTTCTGGATGTTTGATGCACAGGCAGTACCCCACAGCTGAATACCATATGACCATATTGGCTTTATAACGGATTTGTATAATAGGACTTTATATTCCAAAGCCAAAGTTGAGTTAGGACTTATTAGCCAATGTTCGAAGCTTTATGGACGTTATTTTTGCCTCAATGTGACGGGTCCAAGTTAGGCGCCGATCTAGGTGGATACCTAAATATTTGACGTGCGTTTCCGCTGGAACCGTGGTATTAGTTATTGTGATTGGAGGACAATTTTGCCTTCTAAGGGAAAACGTTACATGAGCACATTTTGATGGATTTACCTTTATTCTCCACTGTTTTAGCCAGTCTTCTAACTTATGAATATGAGACTGCAGCTTTTCAGATGCATCCTTTGGATCATTACTGACACTTATAATTGCAGTGTCGTCTGCAAAGGTTGATGTATATGTATGTGGGCTTGTCGGCATATCCGCTATATAGATGATATATAACAGCGGCCCTAACCTTGAGGTACTCCTGCACTGATTTTCCCACATCTTGAAAGCTGGTCCTTTGACCTTACTTTAAAAGTTCTATCGGACAAATAGCTTTTTATAAGCTTGTGAGTGTTTTCAGGTAGAACCCGAACTATTTTAGTAAGTAGCCCATCATGGCAGACCTTATCAAATGCTTGGGAAATGTCTATAAATAAAGCTGAACAGTATTGCTTTCTTTCAAAAGCTGATCTAAGAATGGTAACGATTCTATGGACTTGTTCAATCGTACTATGCCTTGCTCGAAAACCAAACTGATGATCTGGGATAACGTTTTGTTCATTTAGAAAAGGAGTTACACTCGAGACGAATAATTTTTCAAATATCTTTGACAAAACTGACAGTAGGCTAATTGGCCTGTACGATGTAATCTGGCTTGAGTCCTTTCCAGGTTTCGGGATCATAACAATTTCAGACATCTTCCAAGAGCATGGGAAGAAGCCGACGCGCAACATGGCATTAAATATGTAAAGTAAAATTCTTACAGCTGAATTAGGTAAGTTTCTTATCATTGATCCTGTTATACGATCAGGTCGAGGTGATTTAATCATATCCGTATTTTTAATTGTCGCTTTTAAAGAAGACAACCGAAATTTCATAGGATCATTCACGATGTCGCTAATAATTGGAATAGTGGAATTACTTATATCATGTGGTGAGAAAACCTTCTCTAAGTGCTTTGCGAACGCATTTGCCTTTTCACTTGAGTTTTTAGCCCAAGTACGGTCTTCAAGTCTTAGTGGGGATTCGTAAGCAATAGGACATTGTAAGTGCTTTACAGCTTTCCACAGACTATAATCCGTGTTTTTCATTAGATCCAAGTTTTTTAAAAAGTTGTCGATAGCGAGTTGGTGTTTCTGTCTCAATTTACTCCGTAAGTTTTCTTTGGCATAAGTTCATTTGCATTTTTATGTGTGGAGAACGACTGTTTTGCCATTGTCTTCTTAGTCTTCTTTTCTCAGTGACAAGCATCTGAATATCTGCTGTTGCCTGGTACGTTATTATTTTAGCTGATAGCTTTGTTGGCGTTGCAGCTATGGCTGCGGCAGTCACGACGTCTGTAAAATGGTCTACAACTGCTTGAATATCAGCTGGATTTCTCAGTGGGATGTTCAAAGGTAAGTGAGAGCTCACATGCATTTTATATTTTAACCAATTCGTGTTTCTGTTCGGGTAGAAACTAAGGGTTTTAGGTGCAGTGACAAAACTGTCGTGTAAAATAATAATTGTAGGTGAATGATCAGAAGATAGGTCATAGGATGAATTAACTAAGAGTTGATCGCGTTTGATGTTTTTTACTATAGCAAAATCAATAAGGTCTGGCAACTTATTAAAGTCTGTGGGCCAATAGGTGGGTTTACCGGCAGATACGACGTCAAGCTTGTTTGTTTCAACTTTATAATACAACTGCCTACCTCTAGGACTAAGGAGTCTGGATCCCCAATATGTGTGCTTTGCATTGTAATCGCCAGCGGCAATAAATTTTTGCCCTAGCGTAGCAAAGAACCTGGCAAATTCATGGTGTTCGATTTTATGCCTAGGCGGGGAATACACTGATGAGACTACAATTTTAAAATCAGTAAGATTTATGGTCGTGGCTTGTAAAAAGTCTTCGTTGAATTCAGGCAATGGAAAATGCCTTACGTTTTTTCGGACTATAATGGCAGTCCCACCACATGCCCTTTCGCTTGGGTGTTTGGTGTCATATATAAAATACCCATCAATTCTAAAGCAGTTTTTATAGTGAAGTGTGTTTCAGAGACTAATAGTATGTCTATATCATGTGCTAGCAGGAAGTGTTCTACTTCATATTTATGTTGGGAGAGCCCGTTAGCGTTCCAGAAGCATATTTTTAACTGGTTCATTTTTTTCCCAGCAAAACTTGCAGAAGCATGTTTTGGGTTCGCATCATTTCCTGAAACATACCCTGCATAGTTGTCATGAAATTATTCATTGTTAAGTTCTCGATCGAGCTCGAATTGTTGGTGAGGGGTGTCTGAGCACCCTCTTTTAAGACGTGGGCATATGAATGTTTATTCGCATTAGAACTTTTGGCATTCACATTAGGTAAATCATTTCTCAATGTTTGGGCATATGAAAAGTTTGGCTTAGTGTGTGGCTGTGTAGCTTGTGTACTAGCAACAGAACCAGCATGAAGCCGAGGAAATTGGGAACCTTTATATTGCTCATAATCAGGTTTGCGTACGACTTTCGCATTATCTTTTATTCAGCTACTATTCTATTTTCAGCTACTTGATGAGAACCTTTATATTGCTTGGCGGTTCGCTCTTGTTGTGAAGACTTAGGACTCGCCTTCCTCTTCGTTGGTTATGTACCGATCCATACCAGTTTGCACGCGTTTAGATACAGTACCTGGTTCTCTTTCTTGTGCTATTTTTTGTGTATTGTTTGTTTCTTGAGTTTTATTTGTTGAATTCGTTGTTTCTGTAGCAGATATATTTATATTTGCTGATAATGAACGCGTTCGGTCAATTGGCCTGGCGGTTAAAAAAGCACTGTCATCTTTTTTTTTATTGTTTATATTGTTTATTGCATTATTAGCATTTGTGTAAGAAAAAGAGTAATAAGCATTGTTGTTATTACCTTTTGTATTTTTTTCGTTAATGTTTGGTGCGCTCATGCACATCATGATACATGAAGATAATAAACATTGCGGACCACAAGCGCTTCTAAAAACAATAAGACAACGGTTTTGGCCAATAAAAGGGAAGATTACAGCACCATCAGTTATTCAAAAATAGATAAAGTACACTAGAGCGCGACCCTAACTATATCAACAAATAATGGGCAACCTACCACAACCGACAGTAGTTCCTGCTCGTCCATTTATTATCTCCGGGGTTGACTATTGTGGCGCATTTTGGATACACTACAAGGTCAGGATTTATCCACAGAGTCAGTCATTGGTGCTCTTAAACGATTTGTAACTCGTCGTGGTCATTGCCAAAATACCTACTGCGACAACGCAACAAATTTCGTCGAAGCAAAAAACCTTCTATCTGAACTATCTGAAAACATACATTCGGACAAGGCACAGGAGGTAATAATTTCTGCTTCGGTCTCTAAGTGTATACATTTTCATTTTATTCCACCAAGAGTACCTCATTTTGGAGGTTTGTGGATCAACCGAATCATTAACACATGAAGAGCTGGAGACAATAATCATAGAAATTTAAGCTATTTTGAATACACGTCCCTTAACTCCGCTTTCTAATGATCCAGACAGCCTTGAAGCATTGACGCCTGGTGATTTTCTCAGTGCAGAAAATGTTAAGGCATCGGGTGTATCTCACTGGAAGCTAGTCTCTCAAATAAAACAACAATTTTGGAAAAGGTGGTCCACAGAATACTTAAATCAGCTTCAACAACGTTACAAATGTATATAGAAATCCAACAATCTCAAAATAGGCGATATGGTTATTATTAAAGATCATAACCTACCTGCAATGAAGTGGTCGTTGGGCAGAATTCTTAATGCTGGTGATGTAAGAGTTGCCGAAGTAAAAACATCAACTGGGGTATTCAAGCGACCTGTCCACAGTTTGTCTCCACTATTTCTAGAACATGAAAAGGAAATTTCAGAAGAAATAAAGTCCTAACCCACCAAAAAGATTTAAGGCTTTAGAGAACTCGATAGTACTTACTACTTATCCCTCCTCCTCATCCCTGCGGTTCTGTGCAATAATTTATTCAACCATGAACAGGATGATATTAATACTCAGGAAAGGATAAATGAGATCTTAAAAATGGTTGAGTAAACAAAAAATGAGTTATTGGACTATCAACCCACCTAACATTGACAGCAATAAAGCTACAAAGAATAGAATCTGAAATCATAAATGTACTTACTGATGCTCATAATGGAAAAATAAGCCCATTATTGTTTTCACCGCACCAGTTAAAGGATGAAATTACTATAACTAAGGCTGATCTTCCAAGATCCCATACGCTTCCATTAAAAGATGATAGCTTAATTGAAATATATAAACTGAAGAACACGAAAGGAGCCGTAAAAATAAATGAAGTAATTTTCGGAATTAAGATACCTCTGATTGATCAACAATTCTTAGAGCTATTCAATGTAGTGCCAATTCCAACGGTTAAAAATAATTTTTTAATTGCTATCGAACCAGATATATCGTACATTGCTACCAATGCACATAGAGATGAATACGTTCTTTTCACAACAGATGACATATTAAAGTGTATAAAAACCAACGATGACGAATACATATGCGAAAATAAACAGTCGAAACTCAGAACAAATACAATTGGCAATCCTTGTGAAATCAAGATTTTCAACAATCAATCAACAACAAATTGTAATCTCAATACAATCCCAGGAAGACAGTTTGGAACCAATTAAAGCATCAAAATAAATGGATCTTCGCTACAACTACAGATATTGAAGCGTCAATGCTTTGTGGTATGGAAACCACACTCATCAAAATCAAAAATACGGGATTAATAGAAATTGGTTCGAACTGTGTGATCAAAAATAATATCATAACAAAACAAGGGCGTTTTGGAGTAACAAATAGTATACATACTTCATATGTAAGATTAAAACATATTGAATCAATTAGTAGACCACAGGAATTAAAAAATTTGTTTATTAACACCAATACAAGATGCAACTAGAACATGTAGAACCTCTACAAAAACAATTAAATGAATCAACTCTAGAACATTTGCCACAAATTATCAATTCAAACAGTCAACATTTTCATGCAATCTACCATATAGCTGCCTTAGCTTTATCATTTGAACAGTGTTCAACGCGGTGGAGAATGTTAAGAACGTACACATGTACATACACATTGAACTGAAGAACTTTTGGTAATTTGTTTACCAGGAATTTTTAGTTACTTTGTAATTTAATAACTGTTATAATAATTTAAAGTCATATTTGCTTACATAGTATTTTAAGTTCAATAACCAAATACAGGTTGTTTACTGCAATTTTGCTATACTATGTAAGCAAGTTCAGGTTCAATAACCAATTGTATTTTAATGCTCAATTTACATAATTTACAATATTATGATTGCCTTCTGAGCCTCCTCTTTTCCTTGATAAGAGTCTATATATTAGCAGATGATTGGTATAATATCTTTTAACTGGTCATTTGTTAGGTTAAAAATAACCTTCCTTTGAGTACAGACGTACTTCATTTAAAGCGCATACTTTTTATTTATTTTAAAAATTGAAAATGTGCAGAGACACAGTTAACAGTTAGTAACAACAAAATAAATAACAAAAAATAAAAAGCAATATAATATAGTGTGTGATATAACAGACAATAACAAAGTGCATGGTTAAACCTGTTTAAACAATTCATAGTGAATGCATGAGCACACCAAACATTAACGAAAAAAATATAAAAGGTAATAACAACAATGCTAATTACTCTTTTTCTTTCACAAATGCTAATAATGCAATGAACAATATAAATAATAAAAAAAAAGATGACAGTGCTTTTTTAACCGCCAGGCCAATTGACCGAACGTGTTCATTATCAGCAAATATAAATACATCTGCTACAGAAACAACGAATTCAACAAATAAAACTAAAGAAACAAACAATACACAAAAAATAGCACAAGAAAAAGGTACTCTATCTAAACGCGTGCAAACCGGTATGGATCGGTACATAACCATAACGAAGAGGAAGGCGAGTCCTAAGTCTTCACAACAAGAGCGAACCGCCAAGCAATATAAAGATTCTCATCAAGTAGCTGCAACACCGGTAAGTGAAAATAGATTTTCTGTACTTGCTACCCCGGATAATGAAAATGCCGAACCCACTGTGAGGGAACAAAAACCCCCACCAATCTACTTGCCCGAACAAACATCAAATACCATTGTAAATATGCTGTCCCAACTCGTAGGTAAAGAAAATTTCTATGTGACTTCTGTACGAAGAGGACAGATACAAGAAACGAAGATCCAAGCTCACACTGAGAAGAATTATCGCCTAATCGCAAGTCGTCACGATGCAGATAATAAGAGTTATTATACGTATCAACTAAAAAGTGCTAAAGGTTTGATTGTATTATAAAGAGCATTGACAGTTCTGTTCCCACTGAGGAGATAAAAAGTGCCATAGAGGTGAAAGGTTATGTCGTAAGGTCAGTGTACAATATTCTAAATAAGAATAAAGTTCCCCAACCTATGCATCGTGTTGAAATCGTGTTTAATGCATCGTAGCTTAAATCAAAAAAGTCGGTTCATCCTATATATAATTTGCGCTACCTTTTGAACAGAAGAATAACGGTGGAAGAGCCTCTAAAACGTAGCGGTCCCCGTCAGTGTACTAATTGCCTAATTCGGACACACGAAATCCTACTGCATGCTACCATCCGTATGTGTTGTTTGCGGTGATGCGCAACGGAATTTGGAATGCACTTCTTCTAAAACAGACTCCAAGGTCAAAAAATGCAGCAACTGTGGTAAAAAACACACAGCAAATTACAGGGGCAGCAAAGTATTTCAATATGTAAAAAATAATACGAAAGTCGTACGTAAACCTGAATATGAGCAATATAGAGCTTCCCAATTTCCTCGGCTTCATGCTGGTTCTATTGCTGGTACACAAGCCACACACTAAGCCAAACTATTCATATGCCCAAACATTGAGAAATGATTTACCTAATGCGAATGCCAAAAGTTCTAATGCGCATAAACATTCATATACCCACGTCTTAAAATAGAGTGCTCAGACACCCCTCACTAACAATTCGAGCTCGATCGAGAACTTAATACAGACAATGAATAATTTCATGACAACTATGCAGGGTATGTTTCAGGAAATGATGCGAACCCAAAACTTGCATCTGCAAGTTTTGCTTATCCAAAAATGAACCAGTGAAAAATATGCTTCTGGAACGCTAACGGGCTCTCCCAACATAAATATGAAGTAGAACACTTCTTGCTGCCATGATGGGCTACTTACTAAAATAGCTCGGGTTCTTCCTGAAAACACCCACAAGCATATAAAAAGCTATTTGCCAGATTGAACTTTTAAAGTAAGGCCAAAGGATCAGCTTTCAAGAAATGGGAAAATCAGTGCAGGAGTACCTCAAGGTAGTGTGCTAGGGCCGCTATTATATATATTATCTATACAGCGGATATGCCGACAAGCCCACATACATATACATCAACCTTTGCAGATGACACTGCAATTATAAGTATCAGTAATGATCCAAAGGATGCATCTGAAACACTGCAGTCCTATATTCATAAGTTAGAAGACTGGCTAAAACAGTGGAGAATAAAGGTAAATCCATCAAAATGTGCTCATGTAACGTTTTCCCTTAGAAGGCAAAATTGTCCACCAATCACAATAACTAATACCACGGTTCCAGCGGAAACTCACGTTAAATATTTAGGTATCCACCTAGATCGACGCCAAACTTGATCCCGTCACATTGAGGCAAAAATAGCGTCCATAAAGCTTCGAAAAAATCAACTGCATTGGTTAATAAGTCCTAACTCAACTTTGGCTTTGGAATATAAAGTCCTTTTATACAAATCCGTTATAAAGCCAATATGGTCCCCCCCTGGCGCCCCCTGGTATATAAGAAATGAAAACATACATAGGGATCTCAAAGTTCCCACTAACCACGAAGAAGTTATACCGTACACGTCCAAATACGTAAACAAACTAGTCGCACTTCCCAACACTCTAGCACGCAATTTATTGCAATTTGACGGCCACCAGAGACTAAAAAGAACTGACACATTGAGCCTTGCGAGGCGGCTCTCTCTACACAATAGAAGATCGATTTTTAAGATTTGAATACAAAAAGTTAATTATTACATTGGTAATAACTAGTAAATAATAATTTAGAAATAAGATTTGAATACTTATTGTGAATTTCTTTTAATAGAAAGATTCAAGAAAATAAAATATAGGTAAAAAAAAATTACATACGCATATTTTCTATTTGCCGATTTAGCTAAGACTTATTAATAATTTCACTATTAATAAATTGTATACAAAAGAAAAATTAAATAAAGAATAGATCAGTTTTTGGTAAGCATAACAAGATTGTTTACTATTGAACAACTTCCTTCAAGTTCCAAGTGCTTGTAAGGAAAAGTAGTTTGGTAATTTAGAGCTAGTTCAAATTAATGTGTTTCAAACAGTTACAAACAAGACAATATAGGATTCTACGACTTAGCGTCTAAGCACCTTAGTATGTAAGAAATGAAAACATCCATAAAGATTTAGAAGTTCCCACTATCCAAGAAAAAATAAAAAAGAGCTTGTGCAACTATGTAAGCAAACTAGAGGTTGATCCTAATTATCTGGTACGGCAGTGCTTACAATTTGATGACCACCAGACAAAATTTTTAATTGAAGGATCTCCGCGAATAACGTTGCAAATGACAAAATAATAATTTTTCAGGAGAGCAAAAAAACGTATTTAAAAGGTTTGATTATCTTTCTTTATTTTTTTTTATAGCTTATCAAAAATAATAAAAATAAAATAAATTCCGTTCGTAGCATTTTGTTTATAACTTACAACGTTCTTCCACTGACTGACTTATTGTAATTGCGTTTTGGCTGTGATGTTTGAACAAATGCAAGAGAGTATATTTAACGGTAATTTGCAAAAAACAGGTTTTGTCTTTTACAACGTTATTCGCGGCTTTGCTTCAATTATTAAATAATAATCTTGAGCTAAGATTTGAATACTTATTGTAAATTTTTTTCGATAGATTCAATCAAATATAATTTAAGTTTTGAAAAAAAATCATTAGTTACGTACTATATCACAACATGAACAATTTAAGATTTGTAACTTAAAAACGTGCTTACCTAGTTTTTATACTATAATTTCAGTGTGCAAGTATTTCGGAAAATGAGTATGGCAAGAGCCGATATACATAAGTACATATATTTTTGCCATTTATTGGGCTGTGTGACCTATTATTACTCACTACGTACAATTTAGAATTTAAACTCAAATCTTTATTAACTAATTTTACCGATTTTTTAAATTGTAGGATATAATTTCTATCTCTACAGAGATATTAGGTAGAATTTATTAAGTAAACTTATTACGCGGACAACTCTTGGTTGCATTAATTTTTATTGCATAAGTTTAATTAACAAAATTAATTTTAAAAATAATAGTTAAATTTTCAAGTTTTATTTAATTTTTGTGAGAGTCGCTGTAGAAATAGCATTTTCTGCCCAAAAACTGATATTAACTGATTTGAGGTCCTTATTGCCCCGTGTCCGTACATATTCTAACCAAAAAAATAAAACACTCAAAGTAACTTCAAGCAAAAAATAAAACTAGAAAAATAAGCAATAAGAAATGACACTATAATTATACTATAAATTATATATAATATAATTTATGAAAAATTATATTAGGTAAGAGCCCCTACTGTTCCTTGCTAGTACTTTCTTTTCCATCTGTCAAACGTATTACAAAAAATAACCATATTCATATGAAATGTATGTGAAAGTTAGAAACCAGTATTGAATTTGTTGTTATGATGTGTTAACATTGTTGGATTTGCCTCGCTTGGTACTTATGTAATTAGGTAGGCTGCTAGATTAATAATATTAAACTTTGATTGCTAAATAAAGAAAACGTATTTTCATAGGGAATACTTTTTTACACAGCTTGTATCGTCGTTTAAGCTGTGTTACGTGTACAAGTGATATGAAATGTAAAAATTACATTTGTAAAACGTATACACATAGTGTGATCCCTATCAATTATAATATATGTATTTTTCGTATATACAGTAACATGTACTAATAATTTGCTTGGAGCACGTGCTATTTTCATGTGGAAAACTGTGTGACAAAAGTTTTTTTTTATTGATTTTAACTTTTGTTATCAAATTTCTGCACAGCTTTTTACCATATGAAAAAATAACCAATATATTTTTTAAAATTGGTATTGATAATCTAGTTAGTGATCACTGATTTATAAGCTGAAAAAATAATATTAATAATTAATATTAACTACTTTAATAAATAAATTATTTTGGCCTTATTTTTTTTTAAAGCAACGTTTTTTATTCAAACTTTTCGCTTTTTGAAAAGGATATTAAGACTTTATGTGTTATGGCGTTGATTTGTTTTTTACAGGCACTAAAACTATATGTTTTTCATATGAATTCTAGCGTTGCGTGTTATAAAGTAAGGACCTTTTTTATATATTTTTTTTTTAATTAAGTCCTTTCATTACGTTGAACGTCTATTTCGTGATATTAACAACATATAACTATTGCATACAAGGAAAGCTATTGAGGTTTTACGGGTGCCGAATATGCAGCATTCCATTCAACTAGTCGTAGAAGAGTGTACTTTTCAGTGTGCGTTTCACATTACTTCTTGACTGTAAAATGTTTTATGGGATATAATCGATGTGTCTGCATATTTCATAAACTTGAACATAATATTCATATAATTATTATTAGTATGTATAAAACCAATATCAAATGATAAAACCAATATCATTCTATTATTACCAATATATCTTATGTTCTATCTTCTTCTATCTTCTATATATATAAAAGTGGATGTGTGTGCCAATTTTGAAAAAATTTTCAGGGAATCTTCAGAATATTCAGGCGGGTAACACTGTGAAGTCTGATTTTTTATTTCCGGTCTGTGGACGGAGGGGTGTGGCTAAATCCAATTTTCATATTGCACCACCAATGATATATACATATGTATATTTATTTCCTTTTTTTGAAAGCCGTTCTCATGTTTTTCAAAACGAGATATCAAACTCTTAAATCGGTTATTTAGTTCCTAAGATATTTACAAAAAACCTATGTTAATAATGATCCAATATCAAAATTTTAAAACTTTCGAAATATTGTATTCAAAAATCCGAGTTTTCGGTTTATTTACAAAATATTTACATCATTCGATAAAATTTCGTTAAATGCTCAATTTAAATCGTGTGGTAATACAACACTAATGTTTGCATAGGGCCAGCAACGCGGACCGGGTCAGCTAGTTACCAATATAATTCGAATGGTAAAACCAATATCATTTTTATTAATTATTAAAACCGATATAAAAACGGTCCGATTAATTTTCGGTTGGATCATTTTCTTAACCAATATCAATTTTTTTTTATACTTATATTTCATTTTATTTAATCTTTCTACTAAAAGAAATTCACAATAAGTGCTCAAATCTTACTTCTAAATTATTATTTACTAGTTGTTACCAATGTAATAAATAATTTTTTGTATTCAAATCTTAAAAATCTATCTTCTATTGTGTAGAGAGAGCCGCCTCGCCAGTTCTTTTTTGTCGCTGGTGACCGTCAAATTTCAATAAATTCCGTGTTAGAGTGTTGGGAAGTGCGACTAGTTTGTTTACGTATTTGGACGTGTACGGTATAACTTCTTCGTGGATAGTGGGAACTTTGAGATCCCTATGTATGTTTTCATTTCTTATATACCAGAGGGCGCATACGATATGACGTAAAATCCTAGACTGTCTTCAATGTAACTTCAGGATGTTTGATGCACACGCAGTACCCCACAGCTGAATACTATATGACCATATTGGCTTTATAACGGATTTGTATAAAAGGACTTTATATTCCAAAGCCAAAGTTGAGTTAGGACTTATTAACCAATGCAGTTGATTTTTTCGAAGCTTTATGGACGTTATTTTTGCCTCAATGTTAGGCGTCGATCTAGGTGGATACCTAAATATTTAACGTGCGTTCCCGCTGGAACCGTGGTATTAGTTATTGTGATTGGTGAACAATTTTGCCTTCTAATGGAAAACGTTACATGAGCACATTTTGACGGATTTACCTTTATTCTCCACTGTTTTAGCCAGTCTTCTAGCTTATGAATATGGGACTGCAGTTTTCCAGATGCATCCTTTGGATCATTACTGATACTTATAATTGCAGTGTCGTCTGCAAAGGTTGATGTATATGTATGTGGGCTTGTCGGCATATCCGCTGTATAGATGATATATAATAGCGGCCCTAGCACACTACCTTGAGGTACTCCTGCACTGATTTTCCCATTTCTTGAAAGCTGATCCTTTGACCTTACTTTAAAAGTTCTATCTGAGAAATAGCTTTTTATAATATTGTGGGTGTTTTCAGGTAGCCCATCATGGCAGACTTTATCAAATGCTTGAGAAATAAAGCTGAACAGTATTGCTTTCTTTTAAAAGCCGATCTAATAATGGTAACGATTCTACGGACTTGTTCAATCGTACTATGCCTTGCTCGAAAACCAAACTGATGATCTAGGATAACGTTTTGTTCATTTAGAAAAGGAGTTACACTCGCGACGAATAATTTTTCAAATATCTTTGACAAAACTGACAGTAGGCTAATAGGCCTGTAGGATGTAATCTGGCTTGAGTTATCTCCTGGTTTCGGGATCATAACAATTTCAGACATTTTCCAAGAGCATGGGAAGAAGCCGACACGCAACATGGCATTAAATATGTAAAGTAAAGTTCTTACAACTGAATTAGGTAAGTTTTTTATCATTGATCCTGTTATACGATCAGGTCCAGGTGATTTCTTCATATCCGTATTTTTAATTGTCGATTTTAAAGAGGACAACCGAATATCAATTTATTTAACGAAAAGATAACATTAAAATTAAATAAAAGAATTTAAGTTAAATATATTGGCAGAAATTTATGAAAATGTATTAAAACAAATTTTAAGCCAAATGCAAAACAGATATAATGAGCACATCACAAGCTTTTTCGGTTTTAAATCGTTTCACTTTTATTATCAAAACCCATCATTAATTTTCCTGATTAATTTATTTTTAATTTAATATTATTTTCTGTGGTTTCGTACAGGGGTCTAATTTGCCGCACAATAGAGTGTTTACTGTGTGCTTGATATCACTGGACATTTTTTGCAGTTGCTATTGTAATTATGCTCCAAAAAACAATTTCAACTGCTTTGGAATCCATTTCTTGATTAAAATTATAAATTGAAACACAAATTTCACGATAAACTCTAGAAAATCATATATTTCAACTACTTGAAATATCTGATTTTCTAGAGTTTATCGTGAAATTTGTGTTTCAATTTATATATATATATATATATATATATATATATATATATATATATATATATATATATATATATATATATACATAAGTTTTTATTGTTTTTTCCGAACTACAAATATTATTAATTGTTAAGTAATTTCAATCTTTAGGCATGAGTTCGTTTTTTCTTTCTCTTGTTGGCTAAAAGCAAAATTGCATATGGTAACCTAAATTTCAATAACCGAAAAGTTAGAGTGTTGTAAAACTTCATTCTCAACCAATTAAAAGACTATAATATGAAAAATTCAAAAATTGAGAAATTGCTCGTACTCGTATTCCATTTGTCTTAAATGTTGGTATAAATAGAAGTTGTTTAGACACACAATTTGTAGATAAGACACGAAGAATGTTGATAACGTGCGTAGCGGCATAGAAAATGCATTCCATTCAGCTAGATGTCTAATAGAATTAAAAATTTTACTGTTTTCAAAAAGGTTGTCCATATTAAATAAATAATTCTCTTTCTGAATAGAAAGAAAAAACGAACTCATGCCTAAAGATTGAAATTACTTAACAATTAATATACTGTAATAAACTGTTTTTACTGGATATTAGTGATTTTTGCTATTTTGAAACTTTTGGTTGTGTATAATTTTGGAAACTGATACTAATTCTGAGTTCTGCATTTGTCCTCTCTATAGTGACTTAAGCCAACCATTTTGATCAATGCATATCCTAGCATTTAATATCAATCACGATTTCACAAGATTTATTTCATTTTACTTAATATTAAATATATTTTATTTTATCGTGTTTATGTCCAAAGTACAAAAAAATTCACTAATACCACTTCAAGATTGTACGTTTACCCACTATTCATTGTAGCAAGAAGGTATATCGCTTACCAAATAAAACAGATTTTAAAACCCAAAATTGTTTTGATTTTTTTACGCTTTCTGCAATTCCACAATTTTTTCCCCTTATTATTTTTATATTTCCCCTTTATTTGTAAGGGACACTTCCCCTATAGCTAGATATCTTAAATTTGGTATACAGATAAGGCCTGGGAAAAGAAGAAAACAAAACAATCCGACAACGGGCAGTTTTTATTCCCTCAGCATGCTTCCTTGAATAAAACACAAATGAATAATTTAAACACAAATAGATTTTCATTAAGAATAAATGTTTCACGAATGTCAGTTTCTCATTTTGGCATCAAGTGAGAGTCTGATATCAAAATATTCTCAATATCAGATCAAACCGGTATGTTTGCTATGTGATATACCCAGCAAACATATATATAAAGATAGAATTTTTATGCTGACTTACGGGATTATCTTTAGTGCAATAATGTATATTCTCCTAGCGTTAGAGATGCATGGAAGTATTTCGATTATATTAAATCGTAAATTAGTTTAATACAAAAATAAGGGCGTTGAGATGTGTCTATTTAAATTATTATACTAGTTACAATAAAAAAGCTTATTTTACAAAATGTAAATTTTATAATAAATCAGACAGTGGTAAAATTCTAACTTACATTTAATTCCTCAAGACGCTGTTGTAATATCAGCAATTCACTTTCCTGCAATTGCGACTTTAGTCTTAAGTCTTCACGACTTGTTTCAGATTGTATCAATTCATCCTTTAAATTATCAAGTTGCCGTCTCATGTCATTATATCTCACTGAACCAGTTTGTATAGGTCCCAGAGATGCACCATCTTCTCCAATAGTAGATGTTAACTGTATTCGTTTAATATCTTCTTCAAGTTTCTTAATTTCAGACTTGAAATTAGAGTTTTCATCAGAGAGTAGAACAACCTAGAAAAAAATTTAAAAGAAAGTATTTGCACACATATGTACTCGTATGAAAATTTGTTTGCGATAGCGGTTGAACCCTTTTCTTAGCATAATTTTAGACAGAATTCAAAATTAATTCCGCTAAAGAAACATCTAAGAACCATTAACACGATAGTAATGCAATATAAACTGTAATACCAAAAACATGCAGCACTTTGTTACGATCGCAAATAGAGCAGCATATATACGTATATAGTATGCTGTAAAATATTATCTGCACAAAACATGAGTGTGAAAATAAGGCCAAGTTTCTATAAAAAAAAAAAAAAAAATAAAAATTTCTGAGATCAAAATGAGTACAAGTTCCTCATATGCACAATACCATCCCATTTCCAGGCAACTTGTTAGCTTGGTAACATTTTTTCCATAATCCTTTCCTATATTAGAAAATTAAAATAATGGTTTCGTGTAATATACACTCTGTGTGCATTGCACGCCTGAACTTGGCCTCGTGCACTACCGTTTATTACTACAGACAAATTCAATTTACTTGCGACCGTGATTGAGTGTACGTCCTATTTAGCATTCGTAATAGGTGACTTTATTGTCATTACAAAATTCAATTGAACAAGTGCAGACACAGACAACCGTTAGCAAAAAAAAAATTATAAATAAATACGTCAACAAAACTAACAACAAGAGCTTATTGTAGGCCAAGCTCAATGTGTCAGTTTTTTTCAGTCTCTGGTGCCCATGAAATTGCAGTAAATCGCGCACTAGTGTTAGGATGGATCACTAGTTTCCTTGCCTATTTAGACGAGTATGTTTTTGCTACGTCCTGGACAGTGAAAACTCCTAGATCTCTGCGTATATGTTCATTTCTTATGTACCAGGGGGCGCTTACGATAAGTCGTAACATCCTAGACTGTCATTTTTGTAACTTCTGTACTGCGCAAGCAGTACCCAACAGCTGAATGCCATATGTCTTATGTACCAGGGGGCGCTTACGATAAGTCGTAACATCCTAGACTGTCATTTTTGTAACTTCTGTACTGCGCAAGCAGTACCCAACAGCTGAATGCCATATGTCGATATTGGATTCATTGTGGATTTGTATAAAAGCACTTTGTAATCCATAGCCAGGGTTGAGTTAAAACTTATTAGCCAATGTAGTTGATTTGTTCGAAGCTTTATAACCGCTATTTTTTCCTCAACGTGACGGGACCAAGTTAAGCGTCGATCTAAGTGGATACCCAAATATTTACCGTGCGTTTCCGCTGGAACCGTGATATTTGTTGTTGTTATTGGTTGTGTAATAAAATGCCTGCAAATATTATGCAGTACACAGCATGTAGTTAGGATACGAATTAGTTTTAGAGGCTGGTATGGAAGTATACGAGCAAGACCTCGAAAGCACTTATTCAATACGCCAATAGTCCTATCAACTACGTTGCTGAGTACCAACTGAGGATCCCTGCATGGAGTAAAAAAAAAAGGTTGAAGAGCGTAGCCCGCAATAGTTTTTCGGGAAAAATATCTGGAACCTTTACTGACGCACAAATTAGCAAAATTCAGCAACACGCAGTTGCAGACACAAAATTTAGTTTACAGTTCGCCGAGCACGAAGCCATATAGAAATAAATACTGGCGAAATTAAGAAAATTTTTCGCTGCTAGAGTTCGAACAGAATTCTGTTCATGTTCGAACAGAAATCTGTTCATGTTCGAATAGAAATATGTTCCTGTTCGAACAGAAATATGTTCATGTTCGAACATAAATCTGTTAATGTTCGAATAGAAATATGTTCCTGTTCGAACAGAAATATGTTCATGTTCGATTAGATCTCTGTTAATGTTCGAACAGAAATATGTTCATGTTCGAACAGAAATCTGTTAATGTTCGAACAGAAATATGTTCATGTTCGAACAGAAATCTGTTAATGTTCGAACAGAAATCTGTTAATGTTCAAACAGAAATCTGTTCATTAAATAAGCACATACATATTTATGAATCATCTCATATGCATTTATAGGAATCTAATGTTATATAATATATTAATTCATATTTTTGCTAGTTCTACTCTTGAAGAGTACGGTAGTGTTTTTTTACTAAGCGCCACACAAAACAAAACAAAAAAAACCAAACAAAAATTTTTAATAAGAGAATTACTAAATTAAAAAACTGGTACAGTTATAAAGAACTACAAAAACAAATTGTTTTAGTGAATTTGCTTTTTCCTTGAAGCTGATTGTTTCATAATAAACAACTTCAAAAGGAAAAAAACAAAACCAAAACTTTCTTTATGAACTCTTCAAGTGGTGATATCAACAAGCAAAAACTGAGTAGTGCAAGCAGCAGAAATGTTTATCTGACCGTGTATGCAGACGAAAGCAGCGTACAATATCAAAATAAAAAGTCTGGCGACAGCGCGTATTTAACAGAAAGGCCTCGTTCATGCTCCCTCATTTATCATGTGAGAAAATAACAAAAAAAAAAAAGATCAACAACTGTTAACTATAGATCTAGGTTCAAATAATAAAAAGCAATCATTAGATACATCCTCTAAAGAACAAGCACACCCATCACTCCAGACTGCAACAACGACAAAAAAATTTTTGGAAGAGGAAAATAGTGCACAGATTCCCAATATCCAAGTAGGTATGGATAGGTACGTTACCATAACGGAAGCGAAGCCCTAAGTCGTCAAGAGTCCAACCGCTATCAAAATTGTCTAAGGATGCAGACTCAGAAAGCATCACTTCTCAAAATCGTTTCGCAATCCTGGACGGAGTATCGGACGAAATAGCAACGCCAGTGCAAAATACTAAACCACCTCCTATTTATATGAGAGAGAAAAATTCAAATGAATTAATAAAGAATTTGATCTCATTAATTGGAGAGAATTCTTTTTATGTAGTCCCAATAAAGCCTGGTAACATTTTCGAATCCAAGATTCATATGTCCGATGAAAATAATTTCCGTAAAATAGTTACGGAATTTGAGAACTGCAAAAAGAGCTTCTACACCTACCAACTGAAGTAGTGACATCAAACTAAAAAAAAACGAAACGCACCCAACTGAAGAGATGCAAAGGACTTCAAGTAGTTATATAAGGCATAGATCCAGAGGAAGTAAAGGCTTCCCTGGAAAATGCCGGCTTTAAGGTAAAAAATATAGGAAACATAAAAAATCGTGATAGAATTCCACAACCCGTGTTCCGCGTTGAATTGGAACCCGGTGACATCAAACCAAAAAAAAAACGAAACGCACCCAATCTACAATCTAAAATATTTATTACATCGCAAAATAACTGTTGAGGAACCGCATAAAAATTCAGGACCTATCAAGTGTTCAAATTGTCAAGAATTTGGCCATTCTAAGGCCCGTTGCATGTTGCCAACTGTTTGTCGCTTCTGTGGTGAATTACACGGCTCAGCCCAATGCACTAAATCTAGAGACGAACCAAAGTATAGAAAATGCAGCAATTGCGGTGAAAACCATACATCTAACTATAGAGGTTGCCCCGTTTATTCCGCCGTTAAACGTTTTTCCATCCGGAAACCAATCATTCTCCACACGTACTCAAGACTCGTCAATGAAGATAATATCCCTGAGTTAGCTCAGCCAACTCTACCTCAGCCTGCCGTTGCTCGGCCTAACTCTCACCAAGTTTCTTATGCCGATATGTTAAAGCTTAATCGTAATACAGTACAGCAAGTGCCAGCAACAAATAAACCGAACCCTATTTTGAGGTCCGAGCCAAAAGATCAACCTTTTAATGTAAGCCGTCTTGAAGCCACAATAGAGACGCTAGTGCAATCGGTAAATAATTTTACAAATACCATGAGCTGCGTGATGCAGGAAATGGTAAAAATGCAGTCTATGCTAAGTGCAGGCTGTATTAAGAAAGCCATGAACTGCTTGAAAGTATGTTTCTGGGACGCAAACGACATCCGCCAGCACAAAAACGAGCTTGAATATTTTTTACCAAATCAACAAATTAATGTAATGCTTATTACTGAGACTGATTTGATGTCTAGCAGCAATTTTAAGATTAATGGTTATATGTTGTATGATACCCACGAGGTAGGTCATGTGGTGGCTCTGCAATATTGATAAAAACGCAACTTAAACACCATCTGCTAGCCGATCGTTGCGAATAATATTTACAAGCTACAAATATTTGCCTTGAATGCTTTCATCGAAGCTTAGTGATCTCATCTATATACTCACCACCCATATTTTGTATCACGGAGGAACAATATTGTAATTTCTACAAATCACGACTTATTACTCCTAAAGGTCGTGTTTTGTTTGATGGAATTTCCAAGCGAACTACTGATCGACAGAAAATCCCCGATGTTATTGATTTTGGAGTGGTAAAAGGTGTTCCCAGGGAAGTCATTCAAGTCGAAGCTTCGTTAGAGCTATCTGCGGATCATTCTCCCACTATAGTAACTATATGGAGTCCTCGAGAAATTTTAGCACCAAGTACACAATTAATGTCTACAAGTGTTAATGCCAAAAGGCCTTTCATAGCCGTTGACATTAATTATAACGAGGGACGAAAATTTCCCCCTTGTAACTAGTATATATATGCAGGCTGATTGTTGCCTAATCTGCCTGGCTATTTCGCCCATAACGTTTAAGTGTGCCTGTCATATTGGCAAAACTGTCAAAATTGCTGTTTCCGGTTTGGTAAACCAAAAAACCTTCCTTGTTCTTCTAGCCGCCGAATAGAAAGGTAACCACAGCATTATTCAATAAATCATTTGTCCAAACCACTAATTTCATTGTTTTATTTTTTCTTCACTGCTTTCTGTGATTTCCTACTGGGTTTGGAGACTTCCGAGCAAACAAAATAGAAAACATAAATTTTATTTTGTTTCATCGATTGGCTCAGAGTCTAATTGATACAATCATTTTCCAGCCAAATTTCATCCCTGTATTCCGACAGAAACATTTGGTCCTTCGAACCGGATTGGAAAATCGTCAACATCAATACTCTGAGAGTTCAACTTTGGATTGCGTGTGGTTATTATAGAATTCCAAATTCATTTACTCTACAAAAGGTACGTTCTGTTTTTTGCT
Organism: Phania funesta; assembly: GCA_963932375.1. NCBI lineage: Eukaryota > Metazoa > Arthropoda > Insecta > Diptera > Tachinidae > Phania > Phania funesta. Next base: position 69,222,602 of record OZ010653.1, on the reverse strand, counting down.
TGTTACCTAATTTAGTAAGTAAAGTGCATTTCAACAACGTGCTAATAATCGGGTCCCTTAAAACTATAAAAATTAAAATTTCCAAAATAAATATATAAAACCTAAAAAAGGTATATGTACATAAAATCCAAATAAACCATAAAATTAATTGATTAAATAATATTAAAAGAATATATATTTAAAACCAAAGTAAAATAAAAAGAAAGAAATTATTATCAAAAGAGAGAAAAATTAAAACAACAATAAAACCAATAAAAAATATTCATGTCGTGTCAGAGTCGTACGGGAAAGAGGATTTATTTGATCACTACCAGCAGCAGGTAATATTGCAAAATCCTCACACAAAATTAGTAAAAACAAAAGATAAATAAATAATTCAAAAATTAAATTTGTAAAAATTGTTTTAAGTCGGTGTGTCAAAGTCGCGACATTTAAAGTTTTTTTTCTTCCCCTTTTCCATTTTTTCTACTTTGCATTGGTCAGACTCATGTATGCATGATTGTGCTTTATTTAACATTTTTTCAGCTCCAGATCTATTTTCTTAATTTCAATTGCTTCATTAAACACTCTTAATTATTGGATTTTACAAGTGTTCATTTGTTCGTGCTCTCTCTTTTTTTTTAATTACAATCCACATGCAGTTTTATCAAAAGCGTAAGTGTTAAGTGGCTCTTTAATATATTACACATAGAGACTCTTAACCTTTAACATGAAATATCTCTTTATAAAAATTTAATTCTGCAATACTCTTAAACCATATTACTTAATAATCTGTTTTGTTGGTACGCTCTTCTCATTTTTTCCATTCATCCAGTCGTTGTTACGAAAGTGTTACCGTAGTGCTATAAGACTTACACTCCCAAAATAAAATTAAAATTTTATATATTTGTGAAAAATCCAGCCGTTTCATGCATCTGCATACCTGGTCCTCCACCAGCGGATAACTTCTAACACCTTTTTTTTTAAATTCGATGGTTATCAACACCGGCGTGCCGTGTAATGCGCTTAGGTCGTTAGTTGTTAAATAAACGAATCAAATTTGTTTTTTGGTTTTCGGATTTTAGCATTCAAGAAGCTCAAAAAGTGCTCCGCGGTAACATTGTTTCATATAAATAAAAAACTTGGAATATTTGTTAAGCAACTGGAAATATTGAGCGAAAAAAGGGATTTTGCATGCCATACACAATAGGTTGGTTCGCATCCGTATCCATTTAAAATTATATTTATTCAAAAAGTGAATTCAAATAAATTTTCTACATAGCTAAACTAATTTTTAAAGTGGGGACGAGTTACGATTATTTAAATCCTACTGGAATAGCGAATAAATAGTAAGGATCAAATTAAAATCTGTTTAATTTCCTTGCTTTTTCTCTTCATTGGAAATCTGGTCGCTTTGGGTTGCGTTTACAGAATTAGTGTGTGTAAAATATTTTACTCATCATCTCTTAGTAAGAATTTATTTTCTGTTACTTCATGTTGGGGTGATAAGTATACGAAATCACCGTATATTCCATGGAATAAAAGTTCTCTTTCCAATAAACGAAAGGGTGAATGAACTTAAAAAATAATTCGAATTGAACAGCTGATCTGCATTCCAGCAATTTAAACGTGTGAAATCTTGTTTGGATGAGGCACTTAAATATATGCATTCGTCAGGTATTTTGTAATCTAGAGTTTGAAACGAATGATTTTCAATGCATCGAAATTATTTTTCTTAATTTGATTTCTTGACTTAATTTATCAATTTTTTGTTTTCTGAAAGTTTTACCGATTCTTTTCTTTTGCGTTCTTTCGCATTCGATCTTGTATTTATAATACCACTCTAATTCCAACTACAACTTTTCGAATTTTCGAGTGCATTTTGTCTCGGTTTTTTCTTTTTTTCGGAGTTTGAATTTAAATAAGAAGTCCAATAATGTCTTTGGATGAGTTTATACGCCTAGCCGATAGCATAGTCGAATTCGAAGCCGACCTTAATGATAATAATTTCCCGATGACTTCAGTTCATGCGCTTGAAGTGCATAGGTATGAACTAAAGACAATTTGGAGTCGAGTCAAGGCAGCCTCCGAAAAGTTTCTAGGAGAGGCTGATAAAGAGGCTGATGATGGCGACGATCCAATGGACCTCGAATCAGTCAAACTTAAGTATAAAAGTACTTATACTACATATTGTAGTTGTTCGGTCAAATTATCCGAAATCGTTGAAGCCCTCAAATTACCGGTCACTTCTAGTCCAGACGTTGGCACGCGTCAGGTTGATACGTCTTCTAAGAATTTGGCGGCTACTAATTCTCATTCATACGATACACGTAGCCTACCTTTGCCTCCTATAGAGATTGAACCCTTTAATGGTGAATATGCGTCCTGGCCCACTTTTCGTGACCTTTTCACCGCCGTCGTTTTCAATTCAAAGGCCAGTAATATTGAGAAGTTATTTTATTTAACTCAAAAAACAAAAGGTGAGGCCAAGGAAATTGTCCAAAAGAGTCCCCTTACCAATCAAGGGTTTGACCTAGCGTGGAAAAACCTGTGTTCGCGCTACGAGAACCGCAGAGTCTTGGTCAATGGCCAGTTGAAAATCCTTTTCAACCTTCAGGTCATACATTCAGAAACGGACAAGGCATTGAAGCAATTACAACGAGAAATAAACTCGTGTATTTCCATTTTGACTCTGTACAGCATCGACGTGGCAAGTTGGGATCCGATTTTTGTTTTTATTTGTACAAATCGACTACCTGAGAACACGCTTACGTTGTGGGAACAGGAGTTAAAGGATAAGACGGCTATTCCGAGTTGGTCTGATCTTGATGCATTCCTTACCAGTCGTTACGGAACGCTAGAGTCCGTATCTGAAATTCGAGGTTCAAAATATTCGCAGGATTCTGAGTCAAAACCAAAAAAATCCTCCTTTTCAAAGGCCAACAAAAGGATTCATAGTTTTCAGGCGAACGTAGCGGGTCCTAAATGCCAGCTGTGCCCTAAGGAACACCATGCCATTCGCCTCTGCCCTAAATTTCTTAAAATGAATCACCAACAAAGACTCAGCGAAATTAAGAAGGAAGGGTTATGTTTGAACTGCTTTTCCAAAACACACACGGTAACAAATTGTAGTAGTAGAAATAATTGTTTTAAGTGTCAGAAAAGGCATAATACCCTCTTGCATAGGGAAGAAGAGCCCTCGAGCTCAGCTTCACATGGCGCGAACGACCATAAAATTTCGAAACTGAATCCGAATTCTGTTCCATATTCTCGCCCAAATCCTAACTTTATACAGTCCACTACCACTTCAGGATCAGGCAATGTTCAATCTTGTTTTGCTACCAATTCAAAATGCGTTTTATTGGGAACTGCCTGGGTCAATATTTGTTATTCAGGAGTTAAATATAAGGCCCGCGCCTTGATAGACTCAGGTTCAGAGGGAACCTTTGTTTCAGAACGCCTGATCAATCTTCTTAAGCTACCCTTTCAAAGTACAAATGCGCAAATTTCTGGATTGAATAACACTGTTTCAGCCAAAGTTCACCGTCAGTGCTCCCTTGTGTTATGCCCCCTAGAGAATGACAATATTGAGATTTCTGTTGATGCCCTCGTGGTCCCTCAACTTTTGAGCAACCTTCCTTCCCAAAACATTTCATTTGCCATGTTTTCAAACCTTCCTGACATTCAGTTAGCTGATCCTAAGTTCTATTGCAGTTCCAAGATAGATCTGTTGATTGGAGGTGACATCTTCCCTTCCATCGTTCGTACAGGCATAATCCATAATGTTTGTGAATCCTTAATAGCACAAGAAACCATTTTCGGCTGGATCCTTACAGGTCCGGTCTCAAGAAACTCAAATCACAGCCGTACACTCGTGTCACATTTTTGTGAAATCTCCTTAGATAAGCAGATTTCACGATTTTGGGAGGTGGAGAATCTTCCGAAGAAGAACTTCATGTCTCCCGCTGATAAATCATGTGAGGATTTATATTTAAGGACGACAACGAGAAATCCTGACGGAAGATATATAGTTTCTTTGCCCTTTAAGGAAGGGTTTCCTGATAATTTAAATATCGGCCATTCGCGATCCAATGCAATGGCACAGTTCTTCCGAAATGAGGCCAGACTTCTTCGATCTCCAAATCTTAAACGTACTTATGACAACGTGGTTCAAGAGTATGAAGATTTAGGTCATATGGTTAAAATTAAAGTACCTACCTCCTTTGAATTTTCAAAAGTTTACTATTTACCACATCATGCGGTAGTAAAACCCGATAGTACTACCACGAAAGTGCGGGTGGTATTTAATGCTTCCGCTCTTTCATCCAATGGACTAAGCCTAAATTCCTTACTTCACACCGGACCAGTTCTTCAAAATGATATAACAATTCTAATGTTAAAATGGCGATTTTTCCGATTTGTTTTTAATGCGGACATACAGCAGATGTACAGACAGATTTTAGTGAGTCCCAAGCATACTCCTTACCAGCGAATTTTATTTCGAAGTAATCCAAATAATCCGATTTGCGATTACGAGCTGAAAACGGTAAGGTTCGGTGTCAATTGCGCACCATATCTAGCTATTCGGACCTTACTACAGTTAGCCAATGATGTCGAAACTATTTATCCTATAGCAAGTTCCATACTTCGAAGTTCTATGTATGTTGATGATGTAATTGCCGGATCTCACACAAAACATGAGGCCATAAAAGCGAAAACTGGGCTCGTCCATGCTCTAAATTCTGCGGGATTTTCACTAAGAAAGTGGACGTCCAATTTCAAAGATATCTTAGCGGATATTCCATCCGGTCATCTTCTAAATGAAGACTTCCTGAAGCTTACGGATAGCAGTTCAGCGAAAACATTGGGCATCAGATGGAATGCACGCTTGGATGAATTCTTCTTCTCTGCTAATCCATGGACAGAGAATTCACCCTATACTAAAAGAGAAGTTCTATCCAACATTGCCAAACTCTTTGATCCTGCTGGTTGGTTGGCACCATGTGTGGTACAAGCGAAAATCTTGATGCAGCAAATATGGATGGATCGCACCGATTGGGATGAAATTCTAGCTCCAAATACACTTTCACAATGGAAAGCTTTTCAATCCAATTTTTCAGTGATCAATACCATTCGAATTCCTCGATGGGTTGATTTTTGTCCAAATGCCGATGTCCAATTCCATGGATTCTGTGATGCTTCTAAGAAGGCATACGCAGCGGCATTATATGTACGTATAGCACATGCTGGCTCCATTTCTACCCATTTATTATTGTCAAAAACTAAAGTAGCTCCTATAAAAACACTCTCTATTCCGAGATTAGAATTATGCGGAGCGGTTCTCCTAGCTGAAATGGTGGATAACCTTATACCACAATTAGATGTCGAAAAGTACGTTGTATATTGTTGGACGGATTCAACGATAGTGTTATCATGGCTTGCAAAACCACCCTGTAGCTGGTTGACCTTTGTGGCGAACCGAGTCTCAAAAATATCTCAGGTTCTAAATTATTCACAATGGAATCATGTTAGCTCGGAATTGAATCCTGCAGATCTCGCCAGTCGCGGTGTTTGTCCAAAGGAACTAATAGACAATGAGCTTTGGTGGTTTGGGCCGCAATGGCTTAGAAGTTCCAAATCACATTGGCCCTGTTCTACCTTATCCGATATTCATAACACTAACCTCGAAATTAAACCAATTAAGGTATATTTCTCATATTTTGCGGATTTCGAGGATTTACTAGATAGATTTTCCTCATTTCATAAAGCGCTGCGCGTAATGGCATACGTTTACAGGTTTCTCCGCCGCACTCATCATCGTTACAAACTGGATTTTTCTCAGAACACCCACATATTATCTAGCTCTGAACTTACTCTGGTTAAGTGCAAGCTTATATCTGTCTCTCAAAAGGCATGGTATCCCAATGAGTACCAAGCTCTTTATGCCAGGCAAACGATACCAAAATCCAGCACTATATTGAATTTAAACCCATTTTTAGACTCTGAAGGGATAATGCGTTCTTGTGGTCGACTGCAATCTTCACCTGGACTTACGTATAATGAAAAAAATCCAATCATCATCCCTTACAATTCCCAATATTCAAGGCTTTTGGTTCAATTTGTTCACGACGTGAGTCTACATGGGGGAAATCAACTAGTCCTGAGATTACTGAGAACACAATTCTGGATTCCGAAGGCAAAAAACTTAATAAAAGCAACTATCAACAAATGTAAGATTTGCCTTATCTACAAGAAAAAATGTCAAAAGCAAATAATGGCGGCACTTCCTGCAGAAAGAACTGAAATAACGCGACCATTTACCCATACTGGTTTAGATTTTACTGGTCCATTCGACGTAAAAACTTATTCTGGACGTTCTTGTCGCATTTCAAAAGGATACGTGTGCGTTTTCGTGTGCTTCGCGACCAAAGCCATACACTTGGAAGCCACTTCTGATTTGTCCACACAATCGTTTTTAGCAGCGTTTAGTCGTTTCGTCTCACGCCGAGGTTGTCCACTTCATCTGCATTCCGATAACGGATCAAACTTCGTTGGTGCCTCTAAAGTCTTAGCCAGAGAATTTCTTACCACTTCCAAACAGCGTATACAAAGTAATTACGCTCATCAAAATATTTCCTGGCACTTTATTCCACCAGGGGCCCCTCACATGGGCGGATTATGGGAAGCTGGGGTCAAAAGTTTCAAGGCCCACTTCCGAAAGATCGCCGGTAGCTGCAAATATACCTATGAGGAACTTTCAACTCTATTATCCAAGGTTGAGTCCTGTTTGAATTCCAGACCTATTTCCCCTATATCGACGGATCCTACCGATCTTTGTGCGTTGACCCCAGGACACTTTCTCATAGGTTCGCCAATATTAGCTCCAGTGGATCCTGAGATAAAGAACTCATCAATGTCCATGATAAATCGATGGCAAAGACTAAAATTAATTCAGCAGAACTTCTGCTCAAGATGGAAAAACGAATATTTAAGGGAAATGAATAAGAGAGTTAAATGGCAACGACCAGAAGAGAATATTAAAGAGGGAAAACCTCCCCCCAAATTGTTGGCGACTTGGCCGAGTTGTAAAAATTTATACGGGTGGTGATAGTCGCGTAAGAGTCGCCGATGTTCTTACTCAGCGTGGCTTGATTACCAGGCCTATAGTCAAACTCATACTGTTACCCGTTTCATTTTAGGGTTCCTTTAAAGTATATTTTGTACAGCATATCTCTTTTTTTTCCAGCCCAAGATGCCAAAAATTTCCACTGTATCTACAAAATCCAAAAGTTTTCTTCATACCTACAACTCTTTTCCTTGCCGTCTTTGTTACCGCCCCCATCCGCTCCGTGCCTGCAGAAAATTCCTGGCCATGAATATGTCCGATCGTATTCGTGCGGTACGAGAGAACCAATATTGTCCTAACTGTTTGGCACACGAACATTCACAGGGGAAATGTTTCTCTAAACATGGATGTAAATACTGTAAAAAATTCCATCATACTTTGCTGCATGTCCACCCTAAGCTGGTGAAAGGTCTTTTAACGTCGCGTTCTGAATCCCGCTCAAGATCTAGGTCGCCGCAATCAAGACCATCTACATCGTCCAAAAATCGTGGTTTGCCAGCCGCTAAGCCGACAACCGTATTATCGCCAGCACCAAGTACGAAAGCATCTTCTTTGACGTCTATACTATACCAAAATACGCTAGTCCTTCTACCTACCGTACTGGTGAAAGTGGGTTCCACCACGTCACACGCGCGATGCTTATTAGATTCCGGATCACCGATAAGTCGAGTTTCAAAAGCGTTAATTGATAAACTGCACTTAACTGCTTACACCCTACGCGATGAGACAATATGTCCGATGATACTAAAGTCAAGATTTGACTCCACTTCCAAGATCGAGGGTACCTTCAGGGTAGACCCTCGTATAGCAATCCGAACCCCTTCGCAGTCACTTCCTGAATCCTACAAAAAACACTTTAAGGATTTATTTTTAGCGGACTCCCATTTTCATGAGTCTGCTGCAATAGATATAGTCATTGGAGTTGATTTATATCCTAAGATCATGTTCCAGGGAGTTTTCTCGAGAACTGGATTTCCAACAGCTCAAAGCACCTTATTTGGATGGACAATTTATGGTCCATGCAGTCTGTAGATTTTCGAATAATGCACTTTAACTTTCTATCTATAACATATGGTCAGTAACAAGCAAATAACAAAACGAAATCCTGTAGTTTAAGTTTACTCATAAATTTTCATTTCTGAGATTATTTTAATTAAAATCTTATTATTATAATTAATTTCTATTGTATACATACACCACACATAAAGAATTCCTTGTAGTCAATTAAGAACAAAAATGAATTATACTTACTCCTAAGATTACCTTTTTAAACCGGGTTATAATTTCTTCTGAACAGCATTTTTGACAGGACCAAAATTGACATCTATTTTTCATTGCACATACTGCAAGGGGGCCGGCAATGTTAATGCCAAAAGGCCTTTCATAGCCGTTGACATTAATTATAACGAGGGACGAAAATTTCCCCCTTGTAACTAGTATATATATGCAGGCTGATTGTTGCCTAATCTGCCTGGCTATTTCGCCCATAACGTTTAAGTGTGCCTGTCATATTGGCAAAACTGTCAAAATTGCTGTTTCCGGTTTGGTAAACCAAAAAACCTTCCTTGTTCTTCTAGCCGCCGAATAGAAAGGTAACCACAGCATTATTCAATAAATCATTTGTCCAAACCACTAATTTCATTGTTTTATTTTTTCTTCACTGCTTTCTGTGATTTCCTACTGGGTTTGGAGACTTCCGAGCAAACAAAATAGAAAACATAAATTTTATTTTGTTTCATCGATTGGCTCAGAGTCTAATTGATACAATCATTTTCCAGCCAAATTTCATCCCTGTATTCCGACAGAAACAACAAGCACAAATATAAACTGGTTATTTGAAAAGCTGTTAATAAATAACTTGTACCCGTTTATGAGCGAAAATGGATGTTTACCGAATCATCAATTTGGATTCAGGAAAAAACATAGTACAATCCAACAAACACACAAACTAGTTAATGAGATAAAAAAAGCTTTTGAGGAAAAAAAATATTGCTCCGCTCTTTTTATAGACGTTTCTCAAGCTTTTGACAGAGTATGGCATGAAGGCTTAATTTATAAACTGAAAATATCTTTGACTTCTTAAGTTCACCCCAGCCAATTGAAGCCGGTATTCCACAAGGCAGCATCCTGGGACAATTTTTATATTTGCTATATACTTCTGATATGCCTACTAGCAACCAAATTCACACATCAACATTTGCTGATGACACAGCTTTCTTGAGTGTTCATGAAAGCTCGATAGAAGCATCCCGTTACCTACAGAATCATATACTCCTGTTGGAAAGATGGTTAACAAAATGGAAGATAAAAGTAAATAAACAAAAATGTACTCATATAACTTTCACTTTGCGTAGAGAAACATGCCCTCCAGTTTGGTTAAATAATCAAGTAATACCTCAACACGCGAAAGTTAAATGCCTCAGAATACATCTCGATCGACGCCTAACATGGAAATACCACATAGATGCTAAATTGACACAAATGAAATTGAAAGAAGTTCAAATAAATTGGCTAATTGGCAGAAATTCCACGCTTAGTTTGGATTGTAAACTTCTGATTTATAAATCAATTTTAAAGCCAATTTGGTGCTATGCGATACAATTATGGGGCACTGCCTCAGCTTTAAATGTTGAAACAAATTCAAAGACGTCAAAATAAACTCTTTCGAATGATCACAGCCGCCCCTTGGTATATAAAAAATTCGAACATACATAAGGACTTGCACGTGCCTTCGGTTAAAACGGAGATTTCAAGACTCGTGACAACATATTTAGAGAAGCTGGTAACTCATCCCAATCCACTAGCGCGTAACATGCGCATGAAAGAGGCTACATTCGGTAAAGAAGGTGGGATACTATTGCTCTTTGCCGGAATCGTGAGAGATGAATATCATAGAACAATTTTAGCCGTGAAAAATAACGTATTTTTATAATTTTTTTTTGTTTTTGTCCTGCACTGGCTGGAGTTAAATAGCTAAACTTTTTCTGTTTTTTATATTTAGGGGATTTGAAAAATTATTGTTAGTTCATTTATAATTTTATTTATGTAAATGAAGATACAATAAATAACATTGCATAACAGTCTCATCAAAAAAAAATATATATTTTTATATAACACAAAAAAGACTTGTGTAAAAAAACGCACGCCAGACTTCTAAACGAGGCAAAAGGAATGACAAAAAAGAGTATTTAAAATTAACTCCGAGTGCTGCGGTATTATTTTTATGAACTATGAACAGAACTAAAAAATAGTACAAATACTGAATTTTTGATCACAGATTGTATGCATCTTTTTGACGTTTACTTTCGCGCTTAAAATGTGTTTTTTTGCGTTGCAGTAATTTTGGCATTCTCTCATTCTCGAACAAAGCTAATATGTTTATTATAAAACTGAGAAGTGGATGAATACTAACTGTGTGTGCATATTGAAATTGCAAACCAACGATTAAATTTTAATAGTGATTTGTGAACATTAGTTTATTTTCTAGTAGCAGAAGTTATGAAAATAAAAATATCGGCATATTTTTAACATGACAATTTTAGTGTCTTGGTCACACTTATACACTGTTGGTAACATTATAACCCAATAATATAAAATTGCATCTACAACACATTTGCCACTCTCCCCAATAAAATAAACAATAACTTGAAGTGACCTACATATTGTAACGTAAAGGAGATTCGCTTACATTGAGTCATAAAAATTTAAATTTGCTTACATAGAGAATTATGACCACACACAAAGAACTGCAAATGATTGAATAATAATAATAATTATGTAGATCATAAAACAAAGAACATATTGAAAGAATTAGAGTTAGAAATGAGTAAAAAAAGCTGTGTAAGTTTTAAATAAAGATCAGAATATTTTTGACTAATGGGCAAAGATCTGCTCATTATTCTAACTGAGCACTGTAATCGGTGACGTAGCGAAATTAAAACGTGCTGCAGCTAAGTGCAGAATTCAAAACTTCTTATTGTTTAATATGCACATTTTACAGTAGATCATGCCTAACATAACTGCAATTTTAAACACTGCTATTTTCTCCTGTTTTTCAACCGATTCTCTTCTTTTTTATTTCGTTTGTAAGCTATTGACGTGCATTCATTTTTAGTTTTGTAGATTAATTTTAGAGGTAGGTGTAGAGAATATTCAACGCTTTATTTATTTTTATATTCTTGGAACTTCTACTTGAGCTGTGCATTGTTGAAAGTAGTAAAACTTAACACGTAGAAGCATATGGTAGTATGGTTACGGAAACCAAATATAGTAGATTTATCGATAAATTTTGGTCTATGATCAGGCTTTTTGCCAAATTATAGCCGGTAAAGAAATTGTTGGACACAATGTTATGTTCACTTCCCTGATAAAGATTGACGCTCAAATCCTTTACAATTCTCTCACCTACACTTTTCCCCTTCACCAAACGCAGTCATTCCTGCATGGATTTGTCCCACACTTTTATTTCGTATTTGGCGGGCTTCAATGGTGTGAAAAATATAACATGTATTCAAGCCGACTATGGCCAACATAAATATTTCTATAATTACTTTTTTTCTTTCTCTTACTCTCTCTATGTAAATGAATTATTATACTTATGTACATACTAATTTCGAAGTAATTAGTTGAACTAGATAAATGGTAATGATAAACGTATACCTTATGTCAAAGCGAGAGTCAACCAAATAAATCCGCTTAGTAGAATATATGAGTGTCGACATTGTGAGGGTAAATCGAATCCAGCAGATTTTTTAACGAGAGGTCTAACAGCTACCCAACTATTAGAAAGCAACGCTTGGAAAATTGGTCCAATATAGCAAAAACTACCGAATATTGGCCAAGTGAGTGCAATTTGAAGTCCTCGACAAATTTGTTTGCATCGGTTGAGAGCGAATCAGAGATCATGTAAAAAACGGAACCAATTCTAAATGTTGAAAAGTTTAGCAAATTAACAAAGTTGCTGCGCGTCACAGCGTATGTATTTCGCTTTATAAAAAATTGTAAGAGCAAATTTTCAGAAAAACGCGTGAATTTAATTGCTGTCAATAATATTGATGAATTATCTTACCGCGAAATGCAACAAGCAGAATATTATTTGATCAAGTACTTCCAAAAAGCACAGTACGAAACAAAATATGCAGATCTACAAAGGCAGAAAAAAGTATCAGCACAGTCCAAGTTAATTTATTTAAACCCAACTTTAATCAACGCTGTTATGCGACTTCAAGGGCGGTTATCAAACTCAGTTTTCAGTGATTATTCATGTAACCCAACAATTTTGCGTAAGAATTGCCATCTCAGCATAATGTTAATAAATGAGGCGTATCACGCGGCAATGTATAGCGGTGTTAATTCTATATTAGCACTCTTGAAAAAACGTTTTTGGATTGTGACCTGCAAGCGACTTCGTGGACATTATGCTGTTTACCTGCGCAGCAATTCGTGCTGTACATTTAGAGTTAGTCAAAGATAGGATGGTTGAAAGCTGCACAAATGCTTTACATCGTTTTATATCAAGATTTGGTCCTCCAAAAACTATCATATCACCTGGAAATATATTCCCGAGAGAGCAGCATGGTGGGGTTTTTTTGGAGAGCTTAGTTCGTAGCGTCAAGGATTGTCTAAAAGCAGCAATTGGTAAAAGCATCCTGAGTTTTAACGAAATTTTTTGGCAGAAGCTGAATGCATCATAAACGCTAGACCACTGACCTACATTATCAATGATTATAACGATCTAGAGCCATTAACTCATTTTATTACTAATCAAAAAGCTATTTTTATTCCAGCAAATTTTCAACCCGATCAATCTTCTATCGCTAAGTCATGGAACTTTAGACAAGCAATAATTAGGCGATATTACAAAAGGTGGCAAGCTGAATATTTGCAACAGTTGCGCACAATTCATCACAATAAGTGTGATCCCATTCGTAGCATTGAAATAGGAGATTTTGTTATAGTATAGTTATAGAAGGCAGTGGAAAAATGCCATTCTCCACATACATACATACTACAGATGCATCGCTCGAATTAAACGTCCCATGAGTTCGAATCCGTCTTCCTCATGTAACGATTAAAACCCTTTCTTGTGGCCTTTTTCATAGATTAAATTACTCCGTTCCACTACTGTCAAGGGACAAGCATGCTCGAAAGTTACTTTAACCGTGAAGTTTAATTGCTTCACCTTTCGCTCGATCTCGCCCGTATTACGAGGTGTATGGAGCACCTCCGATATGATCCGATAGCTACCCCTAATACCTGATATGATAAGTATTCTTCGCTATTCTTATACGTTTGCGGACTTTTTTTCGTCTACTGCTATACAGTATCTCGAATTGGATAGCTCTGTGGCCAAGCATGGTTACTCTGTCCACGCCCTTCTAGTCCTTTACACTGTCTAGCATACTGACTGAGGACAGAGTGATATATATCACCTCTGCCCATCTTCAATCTACGAAGGTACCAGTGAATTGTGTCTTTCTACAAATTCCCACAATTGTTACCTCTATTATTATCAGCTGTGCTGCCACACACAAGGTATGCCAACGCAATACGAAGTGATCCCGAACCACTGCTAAGCATTATTACGGTAAGATCCGCTGAGAAGAGATGTGTCATAGGTACTGTTCGTAGGCCACGACGCACAAGTATACATAACCTTAATTTACCATCAATCTGTGTGTGGTACAGATTGACGGGGTGTTGAGACAGACCCCTGGTATTGCCTTGAGCAATCCAGGGTTCCTGCAGCAGGACTATTTCCAGCTTATCCTCATCAAAATATCGCGTCAACATCGCTGACTTTGCTGTGAAGATTTAGCTGGCATATACTTATATTATCCTGGATTTGGAATTAAAGTGCTTTTTTATGATATGGCATTCAGCTGTGGAGTATTGCTTGTGCATTAAACATCCAGCAGTTACAGAGTCTAGGACTTCACGACCTATCCTTTGCAATCCTTGGTATGTAAGAAGTGAAAATATCCATTAAGATCTAGAAGTTCCTACCATCCAGCAAGAACTCAAAACATACTTGTGAAATTACGCAAACAAAGTAGAGGTCCAGTCCAACACTTCTGTACGCAATTTACTGCAACTTCATGGGCACCAGAAACCCCCAAAAATTGACACATTGAGCCTGGCAACTCTCCCTACAATGCTAGGATTTTTTTTTTTGCTATTAAGATTTGAACACAAAAGAGTTGAACACAATGTAATAACTAGACATTGATGATCATTATTTTAGAGATAAGATTTAAATACTTCTTCTAAATTTCTTTGGGAAAGATTCAATAAAAACTAAAACCTCAAACAAACAAAAATTTAGCTGATGCTTTGTCACTTTGCTTGTCTTGCTGGCGAGTAATTCCATTGTCAAAACGTATAATGCGAATTATGGCGCAAAATCTTCGTACACTCATGGAAGCACGATATAACGGATGTGAGTTTGTTTTCCACAGATCTTTTGTCTGACCATAACATGAATGTGTCAAGTCACTTCTAGAGAAAAGACCCAAATAGACATCAACTTCAGTTTTTGTTACGGCTTCCTATGAGCCGTTAGTATGTTTTATGTATTTTCGCGATCATAGTATTGCTTAGCTTTTTTATTTGTCTTGCGAACAGTGATGTCGCACATTTCATCATACATTATAATTATGAATGTTTCCGCAATATATAGAACTTCTGTTGTTTATACTGGACCAGCAACTGGGGGAACAAGAACACAGCAAATTACAGGGGCTGTAGTGTCTTCCAGCATGTAAAAAAGGAGAAAATAACGCAAAAGCCTGAATTTGAACAATATAAGGCCTCCCAATTTCCCAGGCTCCGTGCTTGTGCTCTTGCTAGTAACCCAGTAAAGTACCACACAATATACAAACCAAGCTATACGTATATACAAACAGAGAAATGATTTACCTAATGTTAACGTTAAAAGTAATGCGCAAAATCATTCATATGCACACGTCTTAAAAGAGGATGCAGAGATACCTATTACAAATAATTCGAGCTCAATCGAAAATCTTATACAAACACTTGTATGAAAACTATGCAGACTATGTTTCAAGAAATGATGCGTAACCAAAACATACTTTTGCAAATTTTGCTCAGCAAAAAATGAACCAGTGGAAAATATGCTACTGGAACGCTAACGGGCTTTTCCAGCATAAGCATGAAGTAGAACATTTTCTGCTAACACAGGAAATAGACATACTTTTAGTCTCTGAAACACACTTCACTACGAAAAATTGCTTTAGAATTAATGAGTATTTTACTTATAACACCAAACATCGAAGCGGAAGGGCATGTGGTAGCACCATCGTCATAGTGCGCAAAAACGTAAGGCACTTTCCAATGCTAGAATTCAGCGAAGACTTTTTACAAGCTACCACTATAAATATTACTGATTTCAAAATAGCCGTCTCATCTGTGTATTGCCAGGTTTTTTGCTACATTGGGAGAAAAGTTTTTTGCAGCAGGCGATTAAAATGCTAAGAACACCTATTAGCCAACAGACTTTAACAAGCTGCCAGACCTTATCGATTTTGCACTTATAAAAAATATAACGTGATCAAATAGTCGTTAGTTCATCCTACGATTTGTCCTCTGATCATTCACCTATAATCGATATTTTACATGACAGTTTCTCCACTGCACCTCAAACTCGTGTTTTTTACTCCAATAAGAACACGAATTGGTTAAAATATGAAGTCTGTGGGAGCTCTCAGAACATTGATCTGAGAAATCCGGCAGATATTACAAAAGCTGTGGAACATTTCACAGACGTCGTGACTGTAGCAGGTAGAGTTGCAACACCAACAAAACCATCAGTAAAAGGAAATTTGTACCAGTCATAAGCTCATTTAAGTTAACACCACAAAAGTTTTTACCCTTGAATTAAAGTTTTCACCCTATAAGTAACAAGTAAGGATACCAAAAAAAAAAAAATTTAACTGACAATAAAATACAAAAATAAAGTAAAGTGAAATAAATTAAATAAAAAAGTAAAGTAAAAAATCAGCGAAAAGAAAAAGCTCAAGAAATTGACATTGCATAAAGCAACAAGAGCGTCATTAAAAACAAATATTTTTTCGATAAATAAGGCTCCTTATTAGCGAAAGCAAAAAGGGGGCATTACATGATGCCAGCCTATATCAAAGGATTCCATATGCTACCGGAAGAAAAGCCTTGCGGCACAGGAAGAATTTGGAGGACTTCAAACGCACCAGAGGTAAAAGTTACACTCAGCATGACGGGAAGAATTCATCAAAGAAACCAAGTGGAAAAAATCAGCAAGGAAGAATATATCAGAAAAACGGAACAACTAATTGAGGAAACAAACTGTAGAAAAATTAGAAAAGATCCTACTGATGAAGCTAGAATTAAAGAAGCTATAAAGAAAGCGACCAAGATAGTGAAACTAATTATGGCACATACACTGACAAATATGAACCCGTCAGTCCCACCTATGATCGCACTGCCAAAAATACACAAACCAGACACTCCAATGAGACCAATAGTAAACTACAAATCAGCGCCGAGCTACAAACTCTCCAAACATTTAAAAGTAGTGTTGAAGAATACTTTAGAGCTACCAAACACGTACACAGTAACCAACACGACAGAACTAATTGAAAAACTAAACGCCGTAGAGATTACAGAAAACACGAAATTAACATCATTCGATATTAAAGATCTATATCCATCGATACCCATAGCAGAAACTACAAACATAGTGCATGAAACAATACTGAGAAACACGAAAGACAAAGACAAAGTTTAAACATTTTTATAACTAAAAGATTGACAAAAAATGGCAAATCAAAACATATTTAGGCCCCCAGTTCTTCCTCCAAATTCTGCCCCTAATCCTGGTCAACCAAACGCACACGTATGGAAGACCTGACGTCACTTATTTCAAGAATCTCAACGGACATTCTAAGAAGTCAAGGACCACAAGTAGTTCAAGCTACGCTCAACCCAAACGCGAACTTGAACAATGTTGGGGCCCAACAAATTGAGGATGGATATAGGAACAATTTGGACGATCTTGACAAAATACTATACGTGGTTGAATGCCTAAAATAATTTTCTGGGCAACCAGGTGAATTTAGCTTCTGGAACATAAGTGTGGACAGAATACTGAAAATTTACGAACCGCTTAGGGGAACCCCCAAATATTATGGAATATTAATTGTTGTAAGGAACAAGATAACAGGTAACGCCGATATTGCGTTAGAATCTTGTAATACGACCCTAAATTGGACAACTATTTCTCAGTGCTTAATAACACATTACGGCGATAAAAGAAACTTATCAACACTGGAGTACCATATGACAACTCTGGTACAAGAGAACAAAAATATCTCCGAATTTTATCAGAGCGTATACACACATCTTATGTTGAAGAAACAATTAACGAATCACTTATATTACAGACAAATTTTTATAAAGAAAAGGCCCTCGACACATTCATAAGGGGGTTGAATTGAGATTTACCCCGGGTTTTAGGAATGAGGGAACCTGTGGAGTTACCACAAGCTCTACATCTCTGTCTCAAGCTAGAGAACCAAAATTTCATAGCAAATCATGAATACAGTTCGAAAAAATTCCAACCTCCACAAACAAATTACCCTCCAACACAAAAACGATCATTTTACCCTCAATTGGCAAAAGGCCACAACAACCCAATAATCAACAACGGAATAAGCACCAGAGAACATTCCACATTGACACATCACAAATAGAAGATAGGCAACATGACGACACCAACTACTTCGGTGAACCAAGTGACTTACATTTTTTAGTGTGATCAGCTCTTCGCTGCCATATTTCGAATTAAAAGCGGAGAGCGGAGATATTTTGAAAATTTGAATTGACACAGAATCTAGCAAGAATTATATCAAACCAGAATTGGTAAAAAAAAGCATAAACAATGAAAGTTTTCGCGAGGTCAGTAGTAGGCGACATTAAAATAAGCGAACATACATATGTAAACTTTTTAATATTAATAGCAGAATAAAATTATATTTAATGCCTTCACTGAAATCATTTGACGGCATACTGGGAAATGATACTCTCAGGGAAATGGGAGCAATCATTCACACTGATAAAAACGTAATGATATTGAAAAACGGGTTTAGAGTAAAAATTATCCAACTTCCCACGCAAAGTGTTAACGAAATAAACCTATCTACACCTTAACGGCAAACCATGCAAAAATTGCTAGCGATATCCCAAACTTTTTTCGGATCCTGATGAAAAACTTACATACACAACCAGGGTTATACGAGAAATTAGGATTTCGACTGATTCTCCGGTTTATACAAGATTCTATCCATATCCAGCTTCTCTTAGAACCGAAGTGGAAAATCACGTAAAACAACTTGTTGATGGCATTATAAGACCATCGTGATCATATAATTCGCCAGTATGGATCGTTCCTAAGAAAGCGGACGCAGTTGGGAATAAACAATATCGTGTATTTATTGATTACAGAAAACTAAACTCAATAACTATTGCAGACAAATACCCCATTCCAGATATATCTGAAGTAATCTCACAACTCGGTTCAAGTAGTTTCTTTCTAGTTCTCATCAGATTCCTTTAAAGGAATCCGATATTAAAAAAACGGCGTTTAGTTTAATGGGAATGTTGCGGTGAGGTGACTCCTTTCCCCAATTAGTATAAAAAGAAAAACTCAGTTTCCTTTGATTTCTATCGGAGTGTATAAAAAAGCTTCTTGCTTTATTGAATTCTTTCTTATGACTAACAGGATTATTCTAAAATATTGTATATAAACTGATTAACTACATAAAAGAAAAAGCTGTTATTCAGTGGCGAATTAATGTTCATAAGAAAATATGAAATACAAAGATATATATGTACAAAAAACTATTAAGTGGCTTAATGCGTCTGTTGAAGTCGCTTCAACATACCCCCGCGGGGCGAGAGGGGTGACAGGGACACCCATTCCATATACCAAATATTACCCATTCCAAGACCGATAACTGCGCTTTCGGGACGGTAGCAAAGGGTTGGATCACTTCTCTCTTCATAAAAGTGGCTATGGTTCGGCTGCCGATTACCTGGCATTGGGATAGCTGGAGTGGGAGAAAAACAAGTATACATACTGTGTTATTGGAAACTTTGTTAAGCGACTTTCTCTTTGTTAATTTATTTGTGTTTCAATCCGGCGAATTAATTCGATGGGGTTTATAGAATTTATTTAGGAGTAATATTAACGTTTGGCAGGAGACACACTTTTGCGATCGGACGTAATATATTTCCATTTTGTGTTTTTATTTCTACTACTCGGACTTTGCTGTCTTTGCCATATATGACTTTGTTTATGCGTTCCAGACGCCACTCGGTAGGAGGTAAAGAATCATCCACCACAATGACGAAGTCGTTTATCTTTAGGTCGTGCTGTTCGGTTTTCCATTTGACTGTTCGCTGTAGCTCAGTAATATATTCCGTTTTCCATCGATGAGCAAAGATTTGTTGCAGAGCTTTTAGACGGTCCCAACGCTTAATGAGACTTAACTTTTCCAACGGAGGTTCAGTGGGAGCTTCAGGCGGAGCAATAATCGAAGCACCTCTTATGAGATGACCTGGTGTCAGAGGAAGTAATTCTGAGGGGTTTTCAGTTAATGGCGACATTGGTCGTGAATTGAGTACAGCTTCTATTCTGATCAGCATTGTTGCAAATTCTTCAAAAGAGAAATTGAGATTTCCGGCAACCTTTTTTAGATGTGCTTTCATACTTTTTACAGCAGCCTCCCGTCTATGTGGGATGCATACGGTGGTATAAAAGACCACTTGAATCCATGAGTGCTATATTTGTTCACTAAGGCTCGTTCAGTTGTCCTCAAGAATTCATTATGTGTTTTAAGTAATTCTAGTTTAGCACCAAGAAAATTTCTCCCAACGTCGGAGAACATTTTTTTTAGAAGGCCTCTACGGCCTGTAAACCTGTCAAAGCATTTACATACAAAGACTGCGGCGTAACTTAACCAATTTGGCATTTCGTAAGCTAGAAGAGTTGATGTTGAAGGGTCCAGCAAAGTCAACACCTGTGTATGTGAAGGGTAATGAGAAATTAACTCTCTCCGGAAGGAGTGCTGCCATCACCTGTTGTTGAATTTTATGCTTGTAGATAGTGCATGTTTTACAATTTCGAATGCACTTTCTATCAAGAATTTTGAGGCGAGGGATGTGAAATCCTTGTCGTATAGCGCGCAGCATAATATAATGTTCGGCATGAACCAAAATTTGGTGTGTGTTTTCTACTAAAAGCGTTGCAAGCCGGCATTTGATAGGGACTATAACAGGATGTCGTTCTCCAAAGCTTAATCTTGAGTGATGCAATCTGCCTCCCACACGTATTAAATCTTCCTTGTCAATAAAGGGACTTAAGAGTTTTTTTTTATGGGCCGCTTATCGTGCAAACACTGATACTCCTGGTAAAAGTACATTTTCTGAGCTATGGAAACCAGGTGATTTTTCGTGAATTTAATTTCTTCGGACGTAATAAAGGGCTCTGTGTTGACGAAACCTTTCCGAACGTTATGGTAAAACCGAAAACAATAGCTAATGACTCTGAGGCCTCGTGCGAAAGAGGAAAAATTCTCCAATATATCGTACGGTTCTTCTCCATTTAGGTTGTTTACTTTTGTAGTCTTTAGGTGCAGAACTACCACTTTTTTGTCCCTAACTCTGGTAGATCGAACATGCGAGGTTTCGGCTAAAGTTCAGTGGGTTGCATTAACCAGGGTGCCATTCCACCAAAATTTGCTCACTAATAGTTCCTGAGGAGTGCAAGCGCGGGTACCTATATCAGCGGCATTGTCTTCAGTTTTTACATATCTCCAGTGTTGACTGCTAGCAGTACTAAGGACTATAGAAGAGTCCGTCCATAAATGTAGTTCGTAGGGGAAACGTACATGTTATCCTGCACCTTTTACAAGTTTTGACAATAAAACCGCTCCACACAATTCGAGTTTTGGATTTGTAATCTTTTTTATCGGTGCAACCTTTGTTTTTGCAACTAGCAAAACACATTTTATGTTTCCATCAATACTGACAGTTCGGAAGTAGACTGCAACACAGTACGCCTTTTCCGACGAGTCATAGAAACCATGAATTTGTACTTGATGAGTCGGTGTAAAATTAACCCACCTAGGTATTTTCAATGAGGAAATCTGAGGTAAGTTTTTCATAAAATCGTTCCATTTTATAAGTAAATGCTGTGGGATACCCTCATCCAAATCTGCTTTTAATTGCCATAGCTGCTGTCACCACTACTGCGCTCAACCATCCTAGAGGGTCGAACAAATTTACTATCACCGATAAAATCTGCCTTTTTGTTGCACTAGGAGAAATTTGTGCCGGTTCTAATACGTAATAAAAAGAAATCTGATTTCGCATTCCAGCGTATACCCAATGTTTTCATTGTACTGGAGTCCTCAAACTTTAAAAAAATCTTCATCAAGAAGATCCTCCGGGGCCAAATGTTCAAGTAAAAATGTGTTGTTGACTGTTATTTTTTTCATGGGGAAGCCTGCAGAATTTAACACATGTATAAGTTGACTTTGTTTCATTTTTGCTTCTTCTAGACTGTGTCCACTGGACAAACTATCGTACACGTAAATTTCATCCTTCAGAATTGTGGAAACCTTGGAATGAGAAATTTTGCAGTCCTCACTTAACTGTTGTAGAGTTCGTATTGCCAAAAATGGAGCACAGTCTACTTTTTCTTTATTTGAAAAGTTTGTAAAAACCTGTTCACGTCCTGGCGGAACAAGAGTTGTTGATATGGCCGATCATCCTTGTGAATTATTACCTGACGAAACATTTTCTCAATGTCACCAGTAAAAACGAACTTATAAAAGCGCCAACTGACCACTATCTGCATACGATCTGTTTGAAGGGTAGGGCTTTTATATAAAACGTCGTTCAACGAAAAACCGCTATTTGTCTTCTTTGACGCATTAAATACTCTCTGGTCTAATAACGGCATGGTGTGGTAAAAAGAATGAAGCCTGTTTTTCTGAATTCGTTTCTTGATAATCCGCTGGTTCCATACGTTCTAGCTCAATATATTCATGAACAACTTGCATATATGATTTTTTCAAATCAGGAGATTTTTCAAGAGTTTTCTCCATTCTATAGTATTGCCCCAATGCGCTGCTACGTGATGGACCTAAAAATATCTCATTCGGATACTCTTCCTTAAAAGGTAATCGTAAAACGTATCGACCGTCTGTCTGCCTGACGGTGGTTTTTTGGTAAAAGTTTTTACAAAATACATCAGCTTCGCTTTCTGTCCGAACCTTTTCAACTTCTTTGAGTTCCCAGAACTTTTTGATTTGTTCGTGTAGAAGAAATTCATCTGAAGTAGAAACGGTAGTGTTAAATGTCTTGATTTCGCTTGTATTGCCGGCGCCAGCTAAATACCATCCAAAATGTGACTCCCGGGCTTCTAAGTTTCCACATATATTTCTACGGATGCCTTCAAGGTTAATGAAAGGCAGAAGATCGCTTCCTATTGTCATATCAATAGCGACGGGCTGATAAAAGTGGGGATCAGCGAGGGGTAAATTTTTTATCTCAGAAAAAATTTGCAATTTAATATGACGAGAAGGCAATAGATTCGCAATTTTCGAACCGACAACAGCTAAAATCTTTATTTTGAAAATGGAGACTCTTGTCTTAACTGTTACATAGCAACTCCCTTTGGAGTTACCCACAATTGTACCACCGAAGCCTGATATTTGATAAGTGGCACAAGCGGGATTGCTAACCTTTGCTAAATACGTGTAGTAATAAAACTTCGTTATGCGCCGGTATCTAATAGCGCTCGAATGGTATATAGCTCTCCGCCCTTTTCAATGTAGATAATTGCAGTTGGCAACACTGTGGTGCTTTGGCGCTAAACCGTGTAGGCTTGCACATTTTCCGAATGGTTCCGAGTATTAGTTGAACAGGTAGGTAGCTCGTCAACTTGAGTATTAAAAGTATTAGCTTCAGTAGTGGTTTCGAGTGTTGATAATTTTTCGTTGTCTTGGTGATTCGATTTTGTGTCCCTTCGAGACATTGGAGTTTTTAGAAGTTACGGTAGTATCCATATGTAACATCGTGTGATGATATTTGTGACAAATGTTGCACGAGCCTGTACTAAGACATTTTGATTTGTAGTGAGTAGGGGATAGACAGTTAACGCAATACTTATTTGCAAACACAAATTTCATATGCTCGCTTGGTTTCATCGATTTAAATGCCTTACAAGCTCTTAGCGGGTGATTTTGTTGACACTTTTTGCAACTAGGAGATTGTTCAGCTTGAGTATGTAATACCTGAGTGCGTGAGGGCTGGTTTTCCTTTCTTAATGGTTTTTTCCTGTCATCCATTGTTTCCAGTATTTCTATTCTCTCCAAGAGAAATTCCGTCAATTGCGTCCATGTGGGTAGCTCACGATGGTTTTTTAAGGAACTTTCCCACTCTTTCATTGTCTCATCGGAAAGTTTGGAAACAATTACATAGATCAGAAATGGATCAAAATCAGGCAACTCAATATTATAATTTTTTAGAATGGCTAAACAGTTACTTACTGCATTTTGTATAAATGCGACTTGACGTTTTCATTGTGAACTGGAGTAATGGAAAATTTTTTTTCCTTTTGGTACAAGATCAAAAGGAAAAAATGTTTCGAATCTATTTGTCAATTTCCCCCAGGTTATACCAAAATTATTATCTACCAAGTCTAAATCTTTTATGGCTTGGTAGGCCTTCCCCCTCACTTTGCTGCGTAAATAATAGAGTTTTTGGGCTGGAGCTAATGATGGGTCTTTTCCAATAACCGCCTGAAACATATCTCTAAAGGCCGGCCACTTGGAGTAACCGCCGTCAAAAGTTTGTATTTCACACGCTGGCAATTTAAGTGATGTTCTACAGTACATCGCTTGCCTTGGCTCTGCTGTACTTAATTTCATTAGTTCTAATATTTTAGTTTTCAGAACCTGATAAATATTACTGGCCTCTTCATATCTCAAAGACAAATCATCCTTAAAATCTTCTCTTTGAGCCTCCTCTCCTAGCATATATTCTTCATAGGATTCAATTAACTTTGTCCATCTTCTTTCTAATTCCTCTTTCTTGACTTCCAGAGATTCAAGCGTGCAATCTTTTTCTTTAAAACACTCGCAGAACGTAACCAGATCAAATTTACATCTCCTTTTTAAAGCAGCCTTTGTTTGTTTGTTTTATTATTATTATTAGTTTTTTAACAAAAAATTTTGTAGCAATAAATTTTTGAATTGTGTTATTACGGTAAATTTATTAATTTCTTGCGATATTATACGCTTTATACATAGTTTTGATTTATCACTTTTGTAAATAGACATGCAGCTTAGTTTGTGGAAATGTTCTTGTAAAATCATTTCTTGATATTTAAATACATATGTGTAAAAAATTATCATTGCAACGTGCGAAAATATTTGGGTTTCTATTTCTCCACCTGATTTTATAAAACAATTAAATAAAATATTAACTCGCCGCTGTTGTATATGTGTCCCTTGATTATATGTGGTAGGGAACCTCTGATAGACAATAAATCTATCAGACAGTGACGTTACAGCTGTGGTTTAAAAATTCTTGCTATCGAATAACTGTTCTATATAGGTACATATTTATTTTTCTTGTGTTCTATTTGTTCAAAAATTACGTTGCCTTTTTTTTAGATTTGTACAGATGTATATCCTGCTTTTAATTACTTTCGTTGTTGTTTAAACTTTGTTTGATTTTTAATATGTACTATTGTTTTTATTAAAAATTTTTTTCTCAATAGTTTTTGCTTGTGTTGTATTTGCTTTTGCTTTAATTTTGCTGGATTCTTTTATAATTTATATTGAATATTAATTCTTTTTCTCTCTTCTTTTGCACAAATATAACACTTGTTGTCTTTGATATTGTCCTTTTGAAGTTACAAGTTGTTGTTTAATATAGAGGGATGATTTGACATGAAACATTTGTAATATGAAGATGCCGAATAGTTACTAGCACAATGCATTTATCTCGTTCTCTCCAATTTATTTTCATGAAGCATTTAATTAGTGATGGCACTTTATTTTGTGGTATAATTAGTTGAAATTCTAGAGATTAGTGGGAAAGAATTTGTATATTTTTTCTTCCATGTATTTCTATTTCAGCTTATCATGTCTTTTTAACCTTCTCTATTTAACATGGAGTTGTTCGTTGCTTTTGTAATTATTGTTGCTTCAGTTTTATATGTTATTTATTTAAATTTTTATGATTGATTAAAAAAATTTGTTTGTTTAATTATTTTATTTTTTGGGAGGAAAAATTGTCGCACAAAATAACCAATAAGTACAGTGCATACCTTAATTTTCCCGCGTTTATCTCATTTGTTCTGCTATATGGCTTCCCTCATAGACTTCTTACTAACTTGTTGTAGTTTTATTTGATGCACTGTTTGGCCTGTTTGCTGATGATGCCCTCAATTGCACGGAATGCACGTTGAAGTGCCCTTGATGATGGTGGCTTTATTCACTTATATGCAGAGTGAAGTACCTTTAAATTCCTCTGCCGTAAGCGCAATGAATTTTTGTTAAAGTTGCCGTCGGTAGAGACAACTGTTTTAGTATTGGAATAGTGGGTTCCAAACCACTGATTCTTTCCTGTCCTAGCCTATTCCAGGGCTTATCGAAGGACCATATGTTGGGGTGAGGTGACTCCTTTCCCCAATTAGTATAAAAAGAAAAACTCAGTTTCCTTTGTTTTCTATCGGAGTGTATAAAAAAGCTTCTTGCTGTATTGAATTCTTTCTTATGACTAACAGGATTATTGTAAAATATTATGTCCCCTTTCGGACCAGCAAAGTTTTCTTTGACAAAGTTTCTTGAGTTCTCTTTTAAACTTTGTCTTGTGTTCAGACAGGATAATTTTACTTTGACAAAGTCTGTTTCGTTTGTTTGTATGTTTGTCAAATATAAAGAGCAGCCATATTAATTCGGTTTACGAACTAAAAACACAAAAGGAATTTGCGAGTACAACAAGTTTTGTGCCAACCCCCGCTCTCTTTTCCTCTCTCCTTCACAAACTCAAGACTTTGCAAAGAAAACTTTGCTGGTCTGAAAGGGGTCTATATATAAGCTGATAAACTACATAAAAAAGCCGTTATTCAGCGGCGAATTAATGTTCATAAGAATTAATTAAGAGAGTTTAATATGCTAATGAGAGAAAATATGAATATGAAGTCGCTTCAACAGTGAATTTGAATTTAAGATGCTGCTACGTGTATATAGATGTCAAAATTATGTTCAGCAAAACTGAAAACGAACATTTTGCGCATATAGAAGACATTTTAGAACATTACAAGAAGCAAATATGAAGGTGCAATTAGATATATGTAAATTTTTCAAAAAAGAAATCGAATTTTTAGGCTATATTATTACACCTTCTGGTATTAGGACAAATCCGAAAAAAGTAAAAGCGATTAAAAATTTTCCACAACCCCAGAATCTCAAGGAGCTCCGTAGTTTCCTTGGAATGTCAGAGTACTATAGAAGATTTATCAGAGATTACGCTAAACTTGCTAAGCCCCTGACATCCCTTTTAAGAGGAGAAGAAAGCCTTCAGCATAATAAAAAATTCGCTCACCTCCGAAGACATTATATACTCGCATATCCAGATTTTAATCGAGATTTTGAATTAGTAACGGATGCCTCCAACTTCGCGCTTGGAGCAGTATTGTCACAAAATAGGAAACCAATATCGTTCTAGGACGTTAAATAAAGCGCCAACGAAAAAGAAATGCTAGGCATTATCTATACGGTACAACCAAGGTAAAAATATTTACAGACCACCTAATGTACGCGTTGAGCAATAAAAACAATACTAACAAGATGAAGAGATGAAGAGAATCCATACTCGAATAATTATAATTATGAATTACTATATAAACCAGGAAAGGCAAACATTGTAGCCGATGCCTTATCCAGAATAAATGAAACACAGATAAATTCACTATCCGTAGCAACAAATTCGGATAAGGGTTCATCACGTAATTTAATTTATAGCGTTGAAACGCCCATTAATACATTTAAAAATCAAATATTTTGAATTAAAGACACAGTGTCGTCGTATCAATTTAAAATAATTTTTCCTACTTACCATAGGCACATTATAACAGAGCAGGATTACTCCGAACAAAATTTAATTTCTATTCTTAAAAGATACCTAAACCCATCGGTGATAAACTGCTTAAAAACGGAGGAAAGAATTATGGGGAAAAATCAAGAAATATACCACTTTTAATTTCAAAATTACAAAATAAGACGCAGGTCCAAGTAGAAGACATTATTAGCGATGAAGAGCAAGATAACATAATAATTAAAACTCATAATAGAGTCCTCAGGAATGTTAAGGAAAACCGTGTCCAAATTCTGGGAAAATACTATTTTCCTTCTATGACGGGGAAATTAAAAACGCAATAAAAACATGCGTGATATGCAAAGAAAATAAATATGATCGCCACCCAGCAAAACCTCAAATTCAGACCACTCCTATACCACAATTTCCAGGCCAAATAGTACACTTAGACATATTTCTGGTTGGAAAGGAGTTAGTGCGGTTGATAAATTTTCAAGATATGCAATTGCAAAACCCATTAAATCTAAAGCCGCAGAGGATATACGCCAACCATTAAGGGAAATACTAAATTCTCTTATACCCGAAACCGTAGTGATGGATAATGAGAAATCCTTTAACTCAGAATCTATCAAGTTCTTGATTGAAAATTACTTTGGAATAGAAATCTTCTGAACGGCTCCATATAAGAGTTGTTCCAATGGACAGGTAGAACGTTTTTATTCCACTCTACAGGAAATTATGCGCTGTCTCAAAAATGAGGACACACATCGATCGTTTCGGGAATTATTGGAGAACTAAGTAAGGGAATAAAATTTCTGAGTTCACTCAGTAACAGAAAAGAGACCGGTAGACACATTTTTCGGAAGACGAGTAAGCAGTGACCCAAGACTTCTGGAAAGGGATAGGGAAGAAATAAAAGAAAAACTTAAAAAAAAACATATGGCCGACCTTGACTACCATAATAAAAATAGATCAGCGCCTAGAGAATATGCGGTAGGTGACGTGATCTTTGTAAAATTAAACAGAAGATTAGGAAATAAGCTAACAGCTAGATACAGTAAAGAAATAGTAGCCCAACATTTTAATACAACAATTAAATCTCAGTCGGGAAAAATATTTCATAAAAATAATATCAAAGCTTAACACAAACATTTCTTTTTCCAGGAATAAAAATGAAAATTATAATAGTAATATGGATACAATTGACGAACGCTCAGACAATGAACTTGTAGGATTTGACCAACAATAATGGATATATACCAATTAAGACCGGAGAGTTACGACAAAGTTCTGCATTTTATAAACCTAACACTGTACGAAGAAACAATACGATAATTTCTGGCAATATACATAGTCTGATTGCAACTTCGTTTGAGGACAAGCAACTTTTGGACACAATAAACAAAAATTTCATTTTATTAAACGCAAGAATAGATAACCTACACTTTCATACCAAAACAAAACGAGGACTATTCAACATCGTAGGGAAAGGGCTACAATATATAGTAGGTTCATTGGACAGTGACGATGAAAAAGGTATTAGGGACGCGATAGGTACAACGCAAGCTAATGACCAAACTATAAACAATACTGTAGATAATTTAACTATATTAACAATTTTATGACCGAACAGATCACCAATATTACAGAACATATAAACAGACAACAAAACCTCATAGGAAGATACATAATTGAATTAAAAAGCGAAACACAGAACAGAATCAAGACGTTGGAGGACGAAGTTGAGTTTATCCAACACACCTTAAAATTCAATAACGATATATAACTTTTGAACAGCCATATTGACGACATTGGACGAATTATATTTTCTTCTAAAACAGGTATAGTTCCCACCGACATTCTGACAAAAAAAGAACTTAATTTATTCACGGACTTTAAAAGTTATAACAATATAAAAATAATATCATAATTACCCTTTTTATACCCCAATTTTTCCTTAATATATTGTCAAACATAAGATTTGAGCCATTACCCAATAACGCAAACAAGTCAGTAGTTTTAAGTAATCATGAAATTTTAACAGATAGTTATAATGAAATATATAAAACAAATGTAAAAGACAGTTTGGAAAAAAACTTAATTTTAATGGAAGACAAATGTATAACAAATATCTTGCAATTTAGAGAAGCTGAATGTTAATTGAAAATCTCAGAAGAATCTGCAGTAATAGAAATTATTCAAGGAATAATTTTATTCAAGTGTTTTAAAGGAAACATATGCCATAACTGTAATAATTTAAAGATAAACCCAAAGAGAACATTTCTCATAAAATTTGAAAATTTTAATCTAAATGTATTGAACAAAACTTACACAAATGTTAATCTAAGGATATATGATACACTTGTATTACCTAATATAATTACAAAAATCAGAGAAGAAAATGTAACAAAACATGATTATTTAAACCTTGAAAATTTATATATAAAACAATTACAACATGAGAAGGTAATCGATGTGGATTATCCCGCATGCATCCCAAAAAACTGTTGCCATCACCTTATTGGCCGAAAAACGTACCCTGGACTTATTCGGAGAAGGTAACCCGGAGAAACCCACTGTTTAGACTGCTGATTGGTCTCCGGAGTATAGTAATGGATCCATGTTTCATCCACAGTCACAAAACGCCGCAAAAACTCATTCGGAATGCGGTTAAACAACTCCAAACAATCCTTTGAAGTTGTCACGTTTACGTTTATGGTCAATTGAGAGCAAACGCGGCACCCATCTTGCGACAACTTTCTTAAACCCAACTGATCATTGAAAATCGAAACCACACTCCCATATGAAATGCCTATGGCATCAGCAGTCTCACGCACTTTTACTCTTCGATCGACCAACACCATATCGAGCATTTTTTTCGTCATTTTCGGGTGTGCTGACCTCAATTGGCCGCCCAGAACGTTTATTTTGTAGCGTCTATTTATTTGCGTTTCTGTGCAGCATATATATAACACTGTTGACCCGTATTCGAAATGTGGTTTAATTATTGTATTATAAATGTTTATTGCTGTTATAATTGATACATTGTCTCTTAACCGTTTAAAAAATCCGCTCTTTTCCCGATTTTTTTTACACGTGTATTCAATATGATCTTTAAAATTTAGATTTTTGTCTATTATGAAGCCCAAACACTTAATTGTGTTTACTTTTTCTCTTGTTATATTCACCCTTATTCTGCGTTTCGATTCGGATCGTAAATTTCTCAGTTTGGTAACTTTGGTATTCTGCGTTCCGTTCCCCGTATCAGTTCGATTTGTTTTTCGATTGTATGTATTCTGCGTTACGATCGTAGCTACATTTCTTCAAGTTGTTTATTTACTAACGGAAATTTTTTCGATTTTTGTTTCTGTTGTTAAAAAAGTGTATAATTAAATAAAATGTGAGTATAAAATGCTATAAATTTATTTTGTAATAAATTTTGTTTTGTTTTTTTTTTTTTTTTTTGGTAACTTTAAAGCTTTATTTAATTTATTGCAGGTCAAAAAACACAAAACCTGAGCAGTATGAAAAGCTGGCGAGTTTAATGGCAACGAAGGATGATATTGCGTCTGGATATCATAAGCGTCCCAAGGAAGAAGTACAGGCATTCTGGGAAAAAGTTGCAAACGCACTGAACGCAATAGGGCCACCAATAAAAACTGACGCTGCATGGAAGAAAGTATGACATTTTAATAATGCGTTGCATATGTATGCATATTAAAAATATTTTTTAAGGTGTGGATTGACTGGAAAAGTTATATAAAACGCAAGTTGACAACAAACGGAAGGTTTTATAATTTTTATATGTGTGCCATCAACACACATAGTGACTCCTGGAAAGCCTGCCTTCGCATGAAAATCTTGCTTTGATTGCGTCTTCTGCTCCTCCTCAGTCTGCTTGCATTATATTTAGGAAATAAGATAGCGACTTTGAAACTGTAGGCCATCCCGACGTTATAATCTGCACCTACTCCGTGTTGGTAGCTACCTTCAGCGAAGAATCGCAAAGCAGCTACAACTCGGTTAAGCGGTAATAAAGATGATAACGTATTGGACGGTGCTTCTGATGCAAAAGTATCTAACACATACTTGAAGGCGTCTTTGTTTAGGCGAAAGTTTTTTTGAAATCTATAAAAATTAATTAAATTAATTGTTTCACACACATTTAAAACAAATATCTTACAATTTATCACACATCTCGAATGTATTGCAACTGTCTCTCAATTTCCGCTTTTCTAGTCTTGATTCTGCATTCTGGTCCACGTTGTTCTCCACTTCCAACAACAACGCCGCTGCTATCGATTCCAATTCTTCTCTAAACTAAATTTTTCTTTTGCAATGATGTGTAGAAAATGAAAATTTCGCTCCGGCGCTTCAGGATTTGGCCACAAATACCGTTTGATTATAATCTGGCTATTTTCTTCCTTTCCGCACTTACTGATGAGTTTATTTAATTATAATTACCACAATATTTAGTTTTTGTGTATGTATTTATCACTGTTTATTCATAAAATTTTACGTTTTATAGTTTAACAATTACAATGTTTACAAAACTTTTATTTTTTATGTTTCTATTTCATACGTTTCATAACAAAAAAGCTGATTTAAACATACACTTCTCTTCTTCTTTTTCTTTCGATTAGGTTTGTTTTTAGAATACCAATTTTCGATTCGAGCGTAACTGAATGCGGGAACGTAATCGAAACGCAGAATAAGGGTGATTATTTATCTTAAATACTGTATCGGTATTCATATTTATTTCCATTATTTTACTTTTATTCTCATTTAACTTCAGTTTATTCATTTTAAGCCATTTATAAATTTCATTTAATTTGTTTTGCAGATTAACATAACATATTTCTTTAGTCTCTCCTTCAGAAAAAACTAAAGTATCATCTACGTACAAAATAATTTCACAGTTTTTTAAGACATTTTCCATATCATTTATGCATATAACGAATAAAAGAGCTGCTAATATTGAACCCTGTGGTACAACATAGTCATTTTCAATTGCATTTGATTTAATATTATTATTAACTTTTGCAACCTGTGTACGATTTTCAAAGTACGATAGAAAGCATTTTAATTCGTTGCCTGGAATACCGTAGTTATATAGTTTTTTTTTTATTAGGATACTTCCGTCTATTGTTTCGAATGCTCTTTTGAAATCGAGGAAAATCGCGATAATTTTATTGTATTTCTGTCTGTATTTCCATCTGTTTATAATGTAATTTACTGCTGCTTCACAGGATTGTTTTTTTTTTCTAAATCCCGATTGATACTTTGGTAAAATGTCATTTTCCTCTATATAATCTTCTAATTGGGTTTTTACTACTTTTTCCATAATTTTTTCAAATGTTTTTAAGGTATTTATTGGACGGTGTTCTTCGCATAGATTTGTTAACATTGATTTATTTATAATCTTAAGAAGAATACTGCCGGTTATTTTCCAATTATCTATTATTATTTTACTAGTTATTTTATTATGGTCCGGTTTGTTTTTTATATTTTTACATACATTTTTTAATTTAATTAAGCTAATAGGACGTAATTTAAATATAGTATTTATCACAGATAAGTTGTTCTCGTATTGCATATTTTCAATTGAGTTTCTTATGTCGCTAATACTATTTACAACGTATTTATTAAATGTTTCGGTTATCTCTAAATTTTTTAGACAAATACACGAGGTTGTATGTTTTGAACAGCTGTTAAACGCAAAGTAAATGACGACACATGCTCAAAATTTGACACTAGTCTATTAACAGGCGGTACTTGATGGGAACAGTGTTGCATTTTATATAACCACGAAGGAAGTTCGAAAAGTCATGGACTTATTGATACGCTCTCGTAATAATGCAATGAACAATATAAATAATAAAAAAAAAAGACGACAGTACTTTTTTGATCGTAAGACCAATTTACCGGACGCGCTCATTATCCGAAAGTATAAACATATCTTCCCAGTATAAACAAATCTGCACAGAAGAAACTAAAATTCTAAAAAAAAAAAAAAAACATTTCAGGTACTGTACCAAAAATAGCACAATGACATTTGAGTTATTCCGTTTAGAACTTATATTTTTTATGAGAGTTAATTGAAATAGTGTTCTTATTTTGAGCAGACGTGAACTTTTTTTAGTTAAAATGCCTAAAGGAATAGATTGGACCTGTTAAGAAAAACAAATACTATTTTGTACCTCCATAAACATGGTAAATAAATAAAATACATTTGTAGTTAAACAGGTAAAAGAACGTGGTAATATTCAAAATATTTACCGATTTTGCGAAACCAGAGACAAATTCCTAAAGAAAACCAAGAAAATCCTAATTTATCTGTCCCGAAAATTAACGAGAAGTTTAGAAGGGTACTACGAACAAACGTAACTGCCATTAATATTAACGGTCGTGTATTAAGAAAGAAACCTTTTATTTCAGAAGACAACAGACAAGTGTTTATTATTTGCTAATCTCAATAAAACTATAATTTTCGATTTTTGGCAAAACAGTATTCAGTGACGAAAGTAAATTTAACCTACATGGATCGGATGGACAACGTATAGTATGGCGCAAGCGAAATTAATCTCTCAAATTAAAAAATATAAATCCAACATTAAAACGTCCTGATGGTTCTCTAGTAGTGTGGAGCTGCATGTCGGCGTCTGCAGTGGGGAAGTTGGTTTTTATTAAGAGCTACCTAGGAATGATTATTATTACCAACGTGATAATGACCCAACACATACAGCCCAAGAAGTTAAACTATGGCTCTTATTTAAAACCAAACACCTGCCAACACCACCGCAAAGTCCAGACATAATTCCTATTGAAATTCTTTGAGCTTATCTGGATGGAAAAGTCCGAAAACACAACATTTCCTCTAAAGCAACTTTAAAACGGATATTGGAAGAGTGATACAAAATCCCGGCAGAAACATGCCGAAACTTAATGGAATCAATGCCTCAGTTCTAGAAAGCAATGGATGTCATACAAAATATTAAAATTCTTATATTTATTCCTAAAGTAATATAATACATGAAAAAACTAAAAAAACAAAATACTTTTGTGACCTAAAAAATTGCCACCTACTTCACATTATTTTAAATATCTCAAGCATTGTAAATATATTTCATGTTTAAGAAAAACAGAATTAAAGATTAACTTGACCTTTAACAATATTTAATAAAAAAAACACACAAATTTTAATAAATGATATTTTATAAAGCATGTTTTCATCAAATTAACTTTATTTCAAGTAAGCAAAATATTTATGTAACTGTATACCCATAACCAAAAGAAAGGCCAGTCCTAAGTCTTCTCAGCAAGAACGCACCGCGAAACACTACAAAAGTGTTAAAGTAGCTATAACATCGGTAAGTGAAAACAGGTTCTCTGTACTTGCTACCCCGGAAGATGAAGATGGCGAAACCGCCGTTATGGAACAAAAACCCCCACCAATTTACTTGCGTGAGCAAATATCAAATGCCATTGTAAACATGTTGTCTCAACTTGTATGAAAGGAAAACTTCTATGTAGCTTCTGTAGGGAGAGGACAAATACAAAAACCAAGATCCAAGTCCACACGTAGAAGAATTATCGGCTTATTGCAAATAGACTTGGCGCCGAAAAAAAAGAGATTTTATACCTAACAGCTAAAAAGTGCCAAAGGTTTGATAGTTGTTATAAAGGGCATTGAGTGTTCTGTTCCTATTGAGAAAATAAAAGGTTCTGTATAAGCAGAAGGGTGTGACGTAATTTCAGTGCACAATATGATACCAATGCATCGTCTTGAGATTGTGTTTAACGCAGAAACGTATATAAAATTCAAAAACTCCGTTCACCCTATTTACAACTTGCGCTACCTTCTCAACAGAAGAATAACAGTAGAAGAGCCACTGAAACGTAATGGTCTCCGACAGTGCACCAACTGGCAGGAATTTAGCCGTACTAAAACTTACTGCAAGTTACCATCAGTTTGCGTTGTTTGCGCCGACGCCCACCGAGTTTAGAATGCACTTCCTCAAAACAGACTCCAAGGTCAAAAAATGTAACAACTGCAGTAAAAACCACACTGCAAATTATATGGGCTGTAAAGTCTTCCAACATGTAAAAAATATTACGAAAACCCGAATTTGAACAATACAAGCCTTTGCAATTTCTCACCCTTCATGCTGGTTCTATTACTAGTACGCAGCTACATACCAAACCAAACTATTCGTATGCCAAAGCAATGAAAAATGATTCACATTACCTAATGATAATCGAGAATCGAGTTCTAACTCGAAAATCATTTATATGACCACATCTTACTAACCCTAGAGGGAGAATTGAACAACTTTTAGTCAGTTCCTCACAAGATTTATCTTCTGATCATTCACCAATAATCATTAGTTTACACGGCAGTTTTTCCACTGCACCTGAAACCATTACTTTTTACCCAGATAAAAACACGATTTGGTTAAAATACAAAATGTATTGATTTACCTGACTGATATTCAAAAAGGTATGGATTATGTTACATACACCGTGACTGTAGCAGCCAGCTGTGCAAAGCACGCAAACCCAACAGCTAAAGGGAAAAGAAAACTTAGAAGGCAATGGAAAAACAGTCGTTCTCCAGACCTAAAGGTCCCAATGATCTTTTGCCAGAGTTTTACACAATAAACTGAGGCAGAAACATGAAACCTCTACCGAGAGCTATTTAAAAACTTTGGATATAATAAATAACACAGATTATAGCCTCTCGAAAGCTGTTAGGCGTTTAAAACGTCCGATTCCGTACGAATCTCCATTAAAACTTGAAACCCGCACTTGAGCTAAAAACTTTATTGATAAGGTAAATGCATTCGCAAATTGTTTAGAAAAGGTTTTTACTCAGAACAATACAAATACACTGGTTAATAAGTCCCAACTGGCTTTGGATTACAAATTGGTTTTATACGAATCTATTATAAAACCAATATGGACATATAGAATTAAGCTGTGGGGTACTGCTTGTGTATCAAACATCCAGAAACTACAAAGAAGACAGTCTAGGATTTTACATCTATTCGTATGGGCTTCTTGGTATAAAAGAAACGAAAGTATTCATAGAAGATCTCACTATCCAAGAAGAAACATACTCGTCCATTTACGTAAACAAACCACTGGTCCATCCCACCACTCTAGTGCGCCATTTACTGGCACCTGAGCATTAACAAAAACAGACACATTGAGCCTAGCACTCTATAACCCAATAGTAGATAGTTATTCGAATTTGAATACAGTATTACAAACTCACAGCTTCTCGTCATAATGCTGGAGAACCGGTATATTTCACTAATGCGTTTGTTGTTTTTATCTTCATATTTTTGTATCTCCTCAACTCTTGGCTATCACATTAGAAAAAGCGACAATATCGGTGAACTTTTTTATTTTGACTAACTAAGAGTAAAAAGTCACAATGTGCGTTCTATTTTAGAAGCACAACAGTACCAGTTCTCCATCCAATACTGTAAGAGGAAGCAGAATGTCGTACCAGATGCCCTTTCTCGGTAGCCGATAGAAAGCATTAACCTAATCAAACAGTATGACCTTGCCCATTAATGAATTGCCGAATGAAAGAAATTTGAACAATTATTCGCACAACGCTGTTCTGCCATTATACAAACAAAATACACACATGCACAAAAAAAGTGTGGAAGCACCCGTACATAAACTATGCTAAATGCATCCATATGATTTCAAGTCAAAAAATCATGCTCAAACTGAACAGGAACACCTAAATGTATTATCCAAACAGAAGACAACTACGAACACATGTTTTTCCGCTATTATTCAGACGCTCTCTCAATGTTCGAACAAATTTATGGCTAGCCAAGACGTAGTTTAACCTGTGCTAACAATGTTAGCTAATAGTTCTATTTTGGAAGAAACAATTACGAATCTATGCGTATATGGATATATGTATAAATAAAATTTAAGTTACCTTTTGCTCTAATTCGTAGCATTTTTGCGCCAATCTGTCACGATCTTCTTGCAACATTTGATTATCAAAATTCACGATGCTAAGAGAATGCCGAGTTAACGAAGTCCCTTGCCAACTTGATTCTAGTTCTTGTAGAGCTTTCATAATATTTGCCTGCAACGATTCTTCCAAACACATTATCCTTCGTATGTAATCTTTCTTTGCAGAACAGTTCACCGCACACCCCAAAACTAATTGTAGCAACCGACCCATTTCAACAGTGTCACACTTTTCTGCAATGCGCATAGCGTCAGGTTTGGAAAACCCTGATAGCGAATAATTAAGAACATCGGAGTAATAATCGTACAAGCCTTCAATAACTTTTTTAATATTACTCATCTTAAGACGCCAATTTGACCCAGCATCAACTTTAATTTTTGAGAGCCAAATATCTTAAATTCCATAAATAAATACATTATATTTTGCAATCAAGTGCAGATAATAAAAGCAAACCTGTAAACGTTTCCGGTGCAAATTCATTCAATGCTAGTGCGAAAGCCACGCCATCTGTTAACTCTTCGTTACTGGAATGCGGCACTTTTAGATTTAACGTATTAAACCAATGAACTAAACTTTGACACAACTCCCCCATATTTATGTTTATAAATTGTTTTCTTTGTAACAGACATCAGAGCACTGTCCTGAAATTTTATAATAAAATTCGACAAGTCGCCGATATTAGCTAGATATTGAGCGCATATATTTTTACGAATGTGAATAAATCAAACTCACACCAATTTGGTATACCTACCTGTTTTTGTATAAATTTTTTTTTTTGAACATGGTGAGTTTTAAAACATGTAAACATTAACACGTGCAAGTAATACTAGCGAGCAAAATGTAATACCGTATTATTTATATTTCCAACAAATTGGTACTATAATTAAGATCATGGACGTTTGATTTAATTTAAAATAAGTAAGCTATATTATCTTCATATCCAAAAAATTTGAACACAGCAATAGAAAACTAAAACCAATACTAATTGAATGGCGTAGAGTTTTTATTCAAAAAGACTTTAGTATGATTCAATTTTTCCCGAAATAAGGTCAAAATCCTCAAAATACTATTTTTCCTATAAAACCTAAACGAAACGATGTCCCAAAAATTTGAACACAGCAATGAAAAGCTAAAATCAATACTAATTGAATGGCATAGAGTTTTTATTCAAAAAGATTTTATTATAGGGGGTATTCACTAACACACTTTCATTTTTCCCAAAATAAGGTCAAAATCCCTAAAATAATATTTTTCCTATAAAACCTAAACGAAACGATGTAAAATTTGCCGTTAATAGGGTATACTCTCTAGAGTTAAAAATTACTTATACGCCTATTAATAGTTTCTATTGAATAAAATCAATATATCGAAATGTGCCGAAAATTCGATCATTGATTTCAATATATAATTACCATAGGAATCGAGCTGCATAGTTGTCACTTTCGAAAAATTAGCCGTTTATAAGTTATACTCTCTAGAGTTGAAAATTACTCATGTGCCTATATAGAGAGTTTCTGTTGAATAGAATCAATAATTCGAAATGTGCCAAAAATTCGATCATTGAATTCAATACACATTTACAATTTTCATTGTTGATAGTTTCGTTGTATTTTATTTTAGTTTTAAGTTCCAATTTTTAAATTATTGAAAGGAAATATTTCGTATGTGTATGTTGCTAGAAATTCATTCATTTTCTACATTCTGTTTTGTAAGCAAGATTAGACATGGTTGCAGTCTGGCAACAAACTTTGATTTCCGAATAGTTGAAATTAAATACGGTAATAAATCAAATGTCTCAACTACACACGTAATTAGAAGATACAATTTTTGATTTTATATATTTAATAAGGAAAAACATTTTTGGGCTGTTCAATTAATGACCATCGCAAGTTTCAGTGGGCTGGAGAAGGCATGTAGATAATAATATTGGCGGGCTGGTATGTATAATTAAAAAGAAAAGGTACAAGATTATTATTAAAAGTAAAAATCATTTTATTTTAGCTAAATTAATGAGAACAAAGAACGAGACATTGGTAGAGGTACTTAAAGCTTTTAACACTGGAGATATTAAAATAAGTATTGTTGCGTGTGGAGAAGCCCATGCGAAATTAAAATACCAGATAATTTCATTCAAAATAACAAAATTATTTATCTAATCCGCCTCCAGATATTTTGTAACACCGCCGTCGAGATAATTGTCGTCGTCTTCGGGGTCGAAAGACAATTTTTTCCTTATTTATAGATGTGAACATATGCAAAAACAAAATTGTTTTCCAAGCATCCAAAAGATTAATTTATACAATGATCTTCACATTCTATAAGACAAAAATATATTTACTTGGTAATATATTATAGTACGTACGTACTAACCCTTAATACAAGTACAACAAACCTGACCGCTTATTGCCCTTATTTCAGTTCCAACGTAAGCTAGGCTCGATAATTATGTATTTATTTTTCTTTATTTAATTACTCGAATAGTCTTTAAGTTTTAGTGCGATTTAGATTAAATTTATATTTATTTTAAACTCATAGTTTCGTGTATAACGTGGTTGTCTGTCTAATATGTAGTAAATGTGCGTAAAATCAGTTGTATTGTTGTTGCTTATGCTTATTTTTTAGGAGTAGATTATTATACTTTATGATGCGTTGCCAATGGGGCGTTAATGTTAAATCGAACAGAGTGGTACAAATATAGGCTTTTTAAATGCATTCATAAAAAGAGCAAAAATATAGCACTGGAAATACTAAAAGACGTATAGAGAAATAAGTGGAATAACGACAAATTTGGAAAATGACATGGAAACGTAAGAAACATAGGCAGAAATGAAAATATATAATATTGCCATTATACGGTGGTCGTTGAATAGAGGAGGTTGGCAGTAACGCAAAAGTTTAATTTCTTTTAACTCAAAAAAAAAATTAATAATAAAAAGTGAAACTGTACGTTTATAAAGAAAAAAGAAAACAAACAAAAAAATCCCGTAAGAGCAAAAAAAAAACAATTTTTATTTAAAAAAAACAAATAATTCAAACAAAATACAGTGATTTTTACACTTCTACGTCTTCAAAACCCGGTAAGGTCACGGCAGACTGCCTGGGGTCTATTTTTCAAGAGTTCCTGGCTGTTCCTGTAAGTACCACTAGAGAGAAAATAAGGAAAATATAAAAGCTAAAATATAGTAGGTAACACAAGTTATTTTTTTATACTTAGACTCCGTACGGTGCAAAAAAAAACTGCCAGAAATAACAACAATCTTTTATTTTTGCTCAAGCCGCAAGACATTGGCTTGGGGTGAAGCCCGTTATACGCAGCAAAGGCAAGTCAGCCATCATAATTTATCTTCTAGAAAAACCAAAAATTTTTTAAATTATTATTTTTTAGAATTAAGTCTTTTTGTTTTTTCCTAATATATATAAGCATAAGTAGATAATTAGTGTTAAGTAGTTGTAGTCTATTTTAATAATACATTAAGTTAGTTTTTTTGTTAGTGCCTAAATTAAAAAAAGGAGAAAGGAATAGTATGCATTTTTTTTGTAAGCCTTTGAGCGCTGTTTAGGGAGGAGAAATTTTAACAAAAATAATATAGGTAATATCTAAATCAAAAAAGAAAAACCAAATTTAAACTAAGTGTTGCCAAACACCTAAGCGAGCTCCTTTAGGTAGGAAAAAAACGGTAGCAAACTAAATAGTGTTTCCTGTATTGTTTTATTTTCTATAGGTTTCTTCCCTAAAGGCCTACCAAAAGTAATTCAAATATTTGTG
Source organism: Phania funesta (assembly GCA_963932375.1). Classification (NCBI taxonomy): domain Eukaryota; kingdom Metazoa; phylum Arthropoda; class Insecta; order Diptera; family Tachinidae; genus Phania; species Phania funesta. The sequence continues at coordinate 69,181,559 of OZ010653.1, read as the reverse complement.
TGTAGGCATAAATGCGTTCCGGTTAGCGGATTTTTTTTGTGACATTTTTTCATTTAGGCATTATTTTTAGTTTATAAAAACATCTTAATTTGTATAGTTATTTTTGTTAACGATATTTAGTGTTTAACGGTTAATTTAATTTTGTTAGTTTAAGCTTGTTTTATTAAATAAATATGCAATTCTTTTAATTGTTTAGCCACTATAAATATGTGTTCGTGCTGATTAATTGTATAAGGGTAAGGTTGGATGTGAGGTAAGTGTTGAAACAAGTGTGTGTGAATTTAGGGGACACTATTAATGTTAAGGATTCAGTGTCCAAGGTTGGGTGGGCAAAGTGGGGAACATTTCCATCCCGTTCTCCCTCGATATGTGTTTCTCCGTTTGTAGTAGCTGTTTCAGTGTTTTTTTGTTTACTTTCTGTTTTTTGTGCTTGTCTCAGGGCTGCAGCTGTGAGTTGGGACCTACCCTGACTAGGCGAGTGAGCTAGCTGGCAAAATGGCGCCCAATCAGAATGTAACTTTGCGATAGCGTTTAGTATGCATAAGAGCTAATTATACTATGAAGTGATAGTGTTTTTGTTAAACACTATGGCGCCAAACAAAATATGATTTTTATAACAAAATGGTGCCTATACAAAGTCTAACTTTATTGTAGATAGCAGTATACAGAAAATCTACGCGTACTTATAGAAAGTTAGTTAGTTTAAAACACTATGGCGCCAAACAAAATAATTTGTATTTTTTTTAATATGGCGCACAAATCAAATGATATGCAAGATGACTGGTATACTCATATAAGTCATCTGTACATACCAGTCAATAATATAATAGATTTCAACAATAGCCTAATATGACGAGTGGTAGAACTTGCAAGTGCTAAACTTTTGAAATATGCTAACTTATAGGTTATCCACCTATAGGCCACAAAATCTAGATATGCTAAGGTATTTGTTGTGCAGTTTCAAAAGAGTGACAAATGCAAAATGCCTTCCTCATCAACATTATACAGGAGATATCTGTGACCGATAGCATGGGAGCTGAGAAAAGACATCCCATCTGGCAGGTGTAGATATCTAAATTTAAATATATTAGAGTCAGAATTAAGTCTTTTTGTTTTTTCCTAATATATATAAGCATAAGTACATAATTAGTGTTAAGTAGTTGTAGTCTATTTTAATAATACATTAAGTTAGTTTTTTTGTTAGTGCCTAAATTAAAAAAAGGAGAAAGGAATAGTATGCATTTTTTTTGTAAGCCTTTGAGCGCCGTTTAGGGAGGAGAAATTCTAACAAAAATAATATAGGCAATATCTAAGCGAGCTCCTTTACGTAGGAAAAAAACTAAATAGTGTTTCCTGTATTGTTTTATTTTCTATAGGTTTCTTCCCTAAAGGCCTACCAAAAGTAATTCAAATAATTGTGTATAGGCATAAATGCGTTCCGGTTAGCGGATTTTTTTAGTGACATTTTTTCATTTAGGCATTTTTTTTAGTTTATAAAAATATGTGTTTCTCCGTTTGTAGTAGCTGTTTCAGTGTTTTTTTTGTTTACTTTCTGTTTTTTGTGCTTGTCTCAGGGCTGCAGCTGTGGGTTGGGACCTACCCTGACTAGGCGAGTGAGCTAGCTGGCAAAATGGCGCCCAATCAGAATGTAACTTTGTGATAGCGTTTAGTAGGCATAAGAGCTAAGTATACTATAAAGTGATAGTGTTTTTGTTAAACAGTATGGCGCCAAACAAAATATGATTTTTATAACAAAATGGTGCCTATACAAAGTCGAACTTTATTGTAGATAGCAGTATACAGAAAATCCACGCGTACTTATAGAAAGTTAGTTAGTTTAAAACACTATGGCGCCAAACAAAATAATTTGTATTTTTTTTTAATATGGCGCACAAATCAAATGATATGCAAGATGACTGGTATACTAATATAAGTCATCTGTACATACCAGTTAATAATATAATAGATTTCAACAATAGCCTAAGATGACGAGTGGTAGAACTTGCAAATGCTAAACTTTTGAAATATGCTAACTTATAGGTTATCCACCTATAGGCCACAAAATCTAGATATGCTAAGGTATTTGTTGTGCAGTTTCAAAAGAGTGACAAATGCAAAATGCCTTCCTCATCAACATTATACAGGAGATATCTGTGACCGATAGCATGGGAGCTGAGAAAAGACATCCCATCTGGCAGGTGTAGATATCTAAATTTAAATATATTAGAGTCAGACCAAGCTTAAATGTGTGAAGTAAGAAAATCAAAATAACCGCTCTAAATAAGAATCTGAGGTCTGTAGTATTTTGACTATCTAACTTCTAACATTTAGCTGCGATACCTTGTGATAGCCGCTATGAGATTGCATCGGATCGTTAATGAGGCTGCGGTAGCCGCTCTGACACATTATTCAGAGGTCTGAAGTACTGCAGAAGATTCTAATGTCTAGGTTTTTCAATTACTCTTGCGGAATACATTTTTTTTTTGTAAACTTGCTTAGGTGAAACACATTGAGAGGCCATCAAGTGGCACTACAGAATTTTTTTTCACACATATAACAACGATCTTCACATCGAAACAACCAAACCCTTTAGAATTTGAAAATAATTAAAAGTGTTAGTTTGATTCAAAACAAAATTGAATTTTTTTTTTATCAAAAAAATAATTGGTGAAAAAAAATTGTTTTTTTAGTTGGTTAAATATTTTGTTGTAGTAAGTAAGAAATTGGAGTCGTTTTATATATATAGAATAATTTATTTAGAGGTTTTATGTTTTCTACGTTATAAACTGAAAATATATATATATATATATATATATATATATATATATATATATATATATATATATATATATATATAAAGTTGGTGAATTACAATACTGCATGTTAATCTATTTATAATTATATTATTAGTTTAGTAGTAAGATACGTGTGTAAGAAATAATAGTGTATGGTGTGAGTTTTTTTATTATTATTTATATTAATCATTTTTTTTAGCTATTGAAGTTGGTTATATTGGTTTGTTCGTTTTTTTTTTTTAATATAAAAGAGTAATATATTTTTCTTCTATATACATATTTTTTTTCTGTGCATGGCCGAATCCCAAGAGATTTCGGAAAATAACGCTCGTAGAAAATCAGACAGGCTTAAAAGACATAGGGAGAGAAATTTATCTTTTGACTTAAATCGTTCGTCCCTTCAGATCAAAGAAAAATATAGTAGAGATAATCAGTCCGTCAGGATGGCAACTAGACCACCACAAATAACTGATATTTCTGAGACAATAAATGTCGAAACAGGAAACAAAGGTGCTATTCCAAAAGAGAAATCTCATCGAAATTACTACCCGCGTAATAACTCTAACCGCGAAGAAATATCTCCAGCCATGAGCTCAATGGTTATGGAAAGCGTCGATGTTATAAAGGCGAATATAGATCAGTCAATTAATGATATTATTAATGAAAAAATTAATCGCGAGTTAGTAAAAGTTCACGAAAGTGCAAGCCAATTAGCAGAGACAGTCCGAAACTTAGCCCTACGAGATACCAATAGATAAAGTGAGCAAGGTAATAGGTCTACAGCCCAAAATGATAGCAGACATGTACATTTTAGCCAACATAATAGGTTTGATTATCCACCACCAGTCCCAAATCAAAATCATGAGGCATGGAGAATTAGAGTATACAAATTCGGCATAGAGTTCAACGGTAGTTATGGTCGAGATCAATTGTCAGTGGAAGATTTTGTGTTTCGCTTGGAACGCATGCAAAGGCAGTACCAGATTCCATGGCAAGAGATACTGAGAGATTTTCATCTCCTAGTCTCTGGTACAGTAAAGCAGTGGTATTGGGCACTTTTGCAGACCACTGTGATTACCGACTGGAACACGTTAAGGTTAGCGTTACTAAATAGGTACAAGACTGTTCGATCTAACTGGGAACTCATGCATGAACTCGTCGAAAGAAAACAAAGGCCAGGAGAATCGATTGATGACTATTTTCATAGTCTCAACTTACTTAGGGCAAAATTAGAGATGCCTGTAGCCGAAGGAGAGATGATTAAAATTGCCAAAAGAAACTTTAGAGAGAATATAACTAGAATTGTGTATCCTATGTACGTGCCATCAGTAGAGCATTTAAGAATGGACCACAAAGATACGTAAGTGAGGCAGTTATGAATATAGGCGAAGAAAATGATGAATTCTCTGGTGAAGTAGCAGCAGTAAGCAGTTTAACAAGGTGCTGGAATTGTCAGCAAGAAGGACATTTGTTCAAAGAGTGCATGTCGCAGCAAAGATCGCTGTTTTGCTCTAAATGTGGCAGACCAAATACAATAACGCCAAACTGCCCCAAGTGCAAGCAAGCTCGGGAAAACTTGAGGCGGAACGCGGCATTATCGGGGGAGCCACGGTCCACCGATGTTGCCCCGAAACAAGTTTAAACAGCTCTTTTGTAAATCCAGATTTTTCTAAATATCGGCATTATTTACCCTGTGAAGTACGAGAAGAAAATTACAGAATGGCTAGAGAACGAATTTTTAATGGGTCCAATAGTTGTGAAGTGCGTAACTCAGATTCGCAAGAAAACCGGCCAGATATTGAAAATGAAATGGAGCCAAATATACAAACTACAAACACCGACTCAGCTAAGAGTAATATCATAAATCCAACGACTTTAAAACCACAAAAACGTAGATATATATTACAAATAAGAAATGATTTCATAGAAAGAAAACGTAAGCGTAAGCTTTTAGTAGGTGCAGTAAACCTTTTTCGTAATAAAGCAGATCGTAGACCCTATGCCGAAATATTACTTAACGGCAAAGCTTTTAAGGGCCTGTTAGACTCAGGTGCTTCGGTGAGCCTATTAGGTAGAAATTGTCGGGAGATGCTAGAAGAAATAGGATTTGAAATGAAACAAATTTTTAGCAGCATTAGTACAGCAACAGGACAGCGTCATAGAGTGCTAGGTAAAACCGAATTGATGGTCGAATATAAGGGTGCAAAACAGAAAATTACTTTCTACTTATGCCCTGATTTGGAGCAACAAATTTACTTAGGAATTGATTTCTGGCAAGCGTTCAAAATTGCAACTGAAATTTTTCCAACCGCAGCAATAGACATCGAAGTAGTACTTCGAATACATGATGAAACTGATACCGAAGAAATTACGAGGCACGAATTAGACTTGGCTCAACAAAAGCAATTAGAAAAAATTATAAACAAGTTTCCATCTTCCGAGAAACGAGGGTTATGATGCACACAACTGGAAAAGCACGAGATAAAACTAATAGAAGGGACAAATCCCATAAAAGATAAACATTACCCGATCTCACCGGCGGTGCAAGACATCGTGTACGCCGAACTCGATAATATGCTCAAATTAAAAGTAATCGAAGAGAGCAATAGTCCGTGGTCAAATAGGACCACTGTAGTTCGTAAACCCGGAAAGAATAGGTTTTGTTTAGATGCAAGAAAACTGAATGCGGTGACTATTAAAGATGCCTATCCACTACAAAACATAGACGGAATTTTAAGCCGCATAGATCAAACTCATTATATTAGCAGTGTCGACCTGAAGTACGCATTTTGGCAAATAGAATTTGAGGAGACAGCCAAGCCGTACACGGCTTTCACGGTTCCAGGTCGACCGCTGTACCAATTCCGCGTAATGCCGTTTGGTCTATGCAACGCTGCGCAATGTCTATGCCGTCTAATGGATAAGGTTATTCCGGCAAGATTGGAGCAAAACGTGTTTATGTATTTGGACGACCTTTTCATTATCTCGGACACCTTTTCCACGCATATGAGAATCCTGAAGCAAGTTGCAGACTGTTTGGAAAAAGCTAACCTGACCATAGGACTAAATAAATCGAAATCTTGCTTTAAGGAACTAAGGTATTTAGGCTTTATAATCGGCGGCGGTATGTTGAAAACCGACCCGGAAAAGGTAACTGCTATACAAAAAATATCTGTACCAAAGTCACCAAGAGAAGTGAGGAGCTTTGTAGGTACCGTTGGATGGTACAGGCGGTTTATAAAGGATTTTGCCGCAATTTCAGCGCCCCTTACTGATGCACTGAAAAAGGGTAAAAAGTTCACAATGACCCCTGAGGCAATCGAAGCTTTTGAAGCGTTGAAATGCGTCCTTACTACAGCGCATGTACTACGCCACCCAGATTTTCAAGGCCGTTTTTCATTCAATGTGATGCGTCAGCGTTCGGAATCGGAGCTGTGTTATTTCAAAAAAATGATTCTGGAGGGGAAAACCCGATAGCGTTTTACTCACAGAAACTAACAACATGCCAAAGAAACTACTCAGTTACCGAGAAAGAATGCCTGGCGGCAGTGTTGGCGGTAAAGCGATTCAGACCTTACGTAGAAATGATGAAATTTACCGTTATCACCGACCACGCCAGCCTGAAGTGGCTAATGTCATTGAAAGAGCTCAGTGGCCGACTGGCAAGGTGGTCACTTCAACTGCAGGCATACAATTTCACCATAGAACACCGCAAAGGTTCTGAAAATGTTGTGGCTGATATGCTCTCGCGAATGCCAAATGATGTAGCTGAGATTAGTGAAGAAAACTTCTTCGACTTGGAAACTACTGCTTTTGAGTCTGAAGAGTATTTAGAATTAGCCAAAAACATTCAAGAGAACCAGAACAAATTACCAGATTTAAAAGTGTTAGGCGGAAAGATATATAAAAGAACCACATATGATAATTTAGAAAACATAGGAAATTCGGTATGGAAATTATGGGTTCCACAAGATATTACACATATTTTAATAGTAAAGGCACACGAAGACGTCATATCTGCACATGGTGCGATTCGTAAGACCTTAGAGAGGCTTAAACGTTTTTATTATTGCCCAAAAATGGCAGTACAGGTCAAACAATATATACGCAACTGCCGCACGTGTGAAGAAACCTAGCCTTCTAATCAGCATACAATGCCGACTATAGGGAATGAAGTTCGCACCGAAAGGCCGTTTCAGAAAATATACGTGGATTTTCTGGGGAAATATCATAGGTCAAAGATGGGTAACGACTACATCTTCATTGTCGTAGATCATTTCTCAAAATTTTTATTTTTAAAAGCCATGAAAGAGGCTACAGCGAAAAATGTAGTGCAATTTCTCGTCCAGGAAGTGTTCCAGAAGTTCGGCGTGCCTGAAACCCTGCACAGCGACAATGGTCAACAATTCGTGTCTACATTGTTTAAGGAAACGGTAGAATCATAATATTACGCATATGAAAACCGCTGTGTATTCACCACAATCGAATGCTGCGGAACGTGTGAATCAGTCCGTATTAGCGGCCATTCGAGCATATTTAGAAAAAGACCATCGCGACTGGGACATATATTTACCTGAAATAGAGTGTGCTCTTCGAACTTCAGTACATTCAGCTACTGGATGTACGTCTTTTTTTCTCTCTATTTGGTTACCATATGCTTATGAATGGTTCTGACTATATACTAGCACGCAAACTACGATCTATATCTGATCATGAAATTGGTACTATAGAAAATAACGACAGATTACAGATAATCAGAAAAAAAATTAAAAGCAACCTCTCAAATGCCCACCAACAAAGTGCAAAAAGGTATAACAAAAAGGCCCGTGTAGTAAATTTAATTCCAGGGCAAGAGGTTTATAGAAGAAATTTTGCACTTTCAGATTTCAAAAATAATATAAACGCCAAATTTTGCCGCAAATACCTAAAAGGAAGGATGGTTAAACCAATTGGCAATAATATGTACGAAGTGGAGTCACTTCAGGGGAAACCAGTTGGTATTTTTTCACGCGAAAGATTTAAAAATCTCTTAAGTGCAATACAAATATCTGTGACACATAGGGTTAGTGCAATATAGGGATGAAAATGGAATAAAGGAAGTAGAGTGCAATATAGACTTATGTTTTATGTTTGTACACGTCCTATATTCTTAATTATACACCCTTTAATTAGTATCATTTATACCCTGTCGTGTTCGTGTAATGTATTGATGTGCAACTTTTATTGACAGAATTCTCAGTAAACATGAGCTTTTTGTATGAGTTACAGACGATAAAAACTGAATTTTTATACAACCTTTATCTTGCTCTGAAACATTATATGAGTAAGAAAGTTAGTTTCTATACATGTATGTAGGTGGTTTTATGCAATTGTATGCAAAAAACGAAACTTTACAAATATACGCATTGTTGATAAATATAAGTAAAACTCAAAAGCTGTAAATAAAATTCAATATATACACAAACACACTAAACGGTACGAATATACTAAGTTCTAACTAACCCGAAGTGTAAACTAGAGAAAAAAAGGTAAACAACCAAGTGTCGTATGAAAAGAATATGCATATAGGTATAAATAAACGTCGATCGATTTAATAGGAAACTAAAAATGTACTTACCGCAATGGCCCGGCTTGAGACTCAACAGGGTCATGGGAGTTCCTCACGTTTGAATGTAAATTGCCAAGAAAAACAGGTCTTCGCATAACCGCACACCGGTCCTACTGGCGTATACTAAGTAGCCCCGGAGTTTTGTTGCGTGTGGAGAAGCCCATGCGAAATTAAAATAGTATACCAGATAATTTAATTCAAAATACCAAAATTATTTATCTAATCCGCCTCCAGATATTTTGTAACACCGCCGTCCAGATAATTGTCGTCGTCTTCGGGGTCGAAAGACAATTTTTTCCTTATTTATAGATGTGAACATATGCAAAAACAAAATTGTTTTCCAAGCATCCAAAAGATTAATTTATACAATGATCTTCACATTCTATAAGACAAAAATATATTTACTTGGTAATATATTATAGTACGTACGTACTAACCCTTAATACAAGTACAACAAACCTGACCGCTTATTGCCCTTATTTCAGTTCCAACGTAAGCTAGGCTCGATAATTATGTATTTATTTTTCTTTATTTAATTACTAGAATAGTCTTTAAGTTTTAGTGCGATTTAGATTAAATTGATATTTATTTTAAACTCATAGTTTCGTGTATAACGTGGTTGTCTGTCTAAAATGTAGTAAATGTGCGTAAAATCAGTTGTATTGTTGTTGCTTACGCTTATTTTTAAGGAGTAGATTATTATACTTTATTACCACGTTTATACGCTCGTCTTATTTGCAAATAGAACTATTTGCAAATAACTAATTCACTGTTTATACGGGAAATTGCATACAGAACTTATGTTATTGTTAGTGATGCCAGGTGACGAAAATATGATTGTTTGGTAAGCTGGTATAAAAAACATATGTTTATAAAAGTGAAAGAATTCATAAAAAAAATTAAATGGCAAAATCGAAAACAATAATATTTTTGGCAATGCAATTAATACGAAAAAGAAAAAATTTATTGCACAAATATCTCAACAAAATGCACCAAAAGTTTTTGATAGAATGCAGGCGAAGGCAGCGGAGACATCAAATCATCCTTCCGAATTTTAAAGGTGACTATTTAATTTCAATTGCTAGTGCTATTATTATGCATCGCAGAGAACGACGATTTAAGGCACGCCCAAGGAATGACCAATATTGGACTTTAATTAAAGAACCAAAAAACGAGGAGCTTTATTTTGAGTCAATGCGTATGACGAAATCTTCATTTATTACGTTGTGTAGCTTTATTATTCCATATTTGCCAAAACAGAAGCTACATCTTACTGTACCTGTTCCTGCGAAAAAGCAAGTTGCTATTTGCTTATATAAGCTAGCTTCATGTGCAGAATATCGAGTGGTAGGAGATGTTTTCGGAGTCCATAAATCCACTGTTCACAAATATTTCCATGTCGTATTGAACGCTATTTTGAAGCTTACGAAAGAATTTATAAAATTTCCGAACTTGGAAGAATGCCTCCTAATTAGTAAAAGGTTTGAAAAAATATCTCACATTCCGAACATATTTGGTGCAATTGATGGTGAGATGGTGGAGTAGATTATTATACTTTATGATGCGTTGCCAATGTGGCGTTAATGTTAAATCGAACAGAGTGGTACAAATATAGGCTTTTTAAATTCATTCATAAAAAGAGCAAAAATATAGCACTGGAAATACTAAAAGACGTATAGAGAAATAAGTGGAATAACGACAAATTTGGAAAATGACATGGAAACGTAAGAAACATAGGCAGAAGTGAAAATATATAATATTGCCATTATACGGTGGTCGTTGAATAGAGGAGGTTGGCAGTAACGCAAAAGTTTAATTTCTTTTAACTCAAAAAAAAAAAATTAATAATAAAAAGTGAAACTGTACGTTTATAAAGAAAAAAGAAAACAAACAAAAAAATCCCGTAAGAGCAAAAAAAAAAAACAATTTTTATTTTAAAAAAACAAATAATTCAAACAAAATACAGTGATTTTTACACTTCTACGTCTTCAAAACCCGGTAAGGACACGGCAGACTGCCTGGGGTCTATTTTTCAAGAGTTCCTGGCTGTTCCTGTAAGTACCACTAGAGAGAAAATAAGGAAAATATAAAAGCTAAAATATAGTAGGTAACACAAGTTATTTTTTTTATACTTAGACTCGGTGCAAAAAAAAACTGCCAAAAATAACAACAATCTTTTATTTTGGCTCAAGCCGCAAGACATTGGCTTAGGGTGAAGCCCGTTATACGCAGCAAAGGCAAGTCAGCCATCATAATTTATCTTCTAGAAAAACCAAAAAAAAAGCCACTTAGAAACAATTTCTTAATAGATTTTTTTTTAATTATTATTTTTTAGAATTAAGTCTTCTTGTTTTTTCCTAATATATATAAGCATAAGTAGATAATTAGTGTTAAGTAGTTGTAGTCTATTTTAATAATACATTAAGTTAGTTTTTTTGTTAGTGCCTAAATTAAAAAAAAGGAGAAAGGAATAGTATGCATTTTTTTTGTAAGCCTTTGAGCGCTGTTTAGGGAGGAGAAATTTTAACAAAAATAATATAGGGAATATCTAAGCGAGCTCCTTTAGGTAGGAAAAAAACTAAATAGTGTTTCCTGTATTGTTTTATTTTCTATAGGTTTCTTCCCTAAAGGCCTACCAAAAGTAATTCAAATATTTGTGTGTAGGCATAAATGCGTTCCGGTTAGCGGATTTTTTTGTAACATTTTTTTCATTTAGGCTTTTTTTTAGTTTATAAAAACATCTTAATTTGTATAGTTATTTTTGTTAACGATATTTAGTGTTTAACGGTTAATTTAATTTTGTTAGTTTAAGCTTGTTTTATTAAATAAATATGCAATTCTTTTAATTGTTTAGCTACTATAAATATGTGTTCGTACTGATTAATTGTATAAGGGTAAGGTTGGATGTGAGGTAAGTGTTGAAACAAGTGTGTGTGAACTTAGGGGACACTATTAATGTTAAGGATTCAGTGTCCAAGGTTGGGTGGGCAAAGTGGGGATCATTTCCATCCCGTTCTCCCTCGATATGTGTTTCTCCGTTTGCAGTATCTGTATTAGTGTTTTTTTGTTTACTTTCTTTTTTTTGTGCTTGTCTCAGGGCTGCATCTGTGGGTTGGGACCTACCCTGACTAGGCGAGTGAGCTAGCTGGCATCACAGATGCAGCGCCATAAAGGAACACGTAACCCGTATTGATAAAAAAGCATTAACGAAAACTTCAGATTAAATGAAATGAATTCAGTTTGGTCTAAAATACCAGATTTAGGTGCTGAAGAAATTAAATAGCGTCCAAAAATTTGTTTGTTGTGTTTGATTGAAACGTTCTGTCAGACAACGATCTATTGCACATAAGGCACAATTACCTTTTAAAGAGGTTAAACTATTTATTATGAAAGCATTAGCGTTAACTTTGGTAAAGGGATAAATTGATCAAGTGGCTAGTGTAGCATACATGTCCGTTAAATATCTTTATTATATTATAATTGAAAAACTTTGAACTTTGATATATTTTGCATCGTGTACTTTGTCGTGTACAAATAGCATTATGACGACAACATCATATAATTGGATGTCTAGTACTAGCTCTACGGAACCATGTTTTTTTTTATACTTAATTTTATTTTATTGAATGTTTCTACTAAAAGAAGTTTACAATAAGTATTTAAATCTTGCTTCTAAATTATTATTTACTAGTTATTACCAATGTAATAACTAATTTATCGTATTTAAATCTTAATGAACTATCTTCTATTGTGTAGAAAGAGCCGCCTCGCCAGACTCAATGTGTCAGTTCTTTTTAGTCTCTGGTGCCCGTCAAATTACAATAAATTGCGTGCAAGAGTGTCGGGATGTAGGACTTGTTTGTTTATGTATTGTGACGACACTTACTTATGGCTGGGGTATACACGCCGTGTCCAGTGGTCCGGTCACAATACTACTTATTGATTGGCCCTCGAGGAAAAAATAAAACGCTGTCGTTACGTTATAAAGCGTACTTTATTTTCCACTAAACACTAACAGCACGTGGGGTAACAGTATTCGAAGGTAGACTAGCAGCGTTCCCTGTTGATCACTTCGTCGCTAATACTCCTCTGTCGACCCTGTACGCTCTCACACGGGAGATGACTCGCACTAGGTCACAGATGACGATCTCCGAGGCTGGTGGACTGAGGCAGCGCACTGCGGGATACCACGGGAACCCTGGCCTCAATCGGCCGACGTGAGAGCGGTTGGTCGCGAGCGAATTGAGACAACGCACTGCGGGATGCTACGCGAAATTTGCTCCCAATGGGCTGGCGAGAGAGCAGTCTTCAGCTAGGCTAATTAATTTAGGAGACTTGCGGTATGCCAAGGGAACACTACAAGAATTTAGCTTAGGGAGTTTTGAAAAGCAAGAGAAAACAGTTAGATACCACCGAATTTGCTTTGGATATAATAAATAACACAGATTATAGCCTCTCGAAAGCTCTTAGGCGTTTAAAACGTCCGATTCCGTACGAATCTCCATTAAAACTTGAAACCCGCACTTGAGCTAAAAACTCTATTGATAAGGTAAATGCATTCACAAATTGTTTAGAAAAGGTTTTTACTCAGAACAATACAAATACACTGGTTAATAGGTCCCAACTGGCTTTGGATTACAAATTGGTTTTATACGAATCTATTATAAAACCAATATGGACATATGGAATTAAGCTGTGGGGTACTGCTTGTGTATCAAACATCCAGAAACTACAAAGAAGACAGTCTAGGATTTTACATCTATTCGTATGGGCTTCTTGGTGTAAAAGAAACGAAAGTATTCATAGATATCTAGATTCTAGAAGATCTCACTATCCAAGAAGAAACATACTCGTCCATTTACGTAAACAAACCACCGGTCCATCCCACCACTCTAGTGCGCCATTTACTGGCACCTGAGCATTAACAAAAACAGACACATTGAGCCTAGCACTCTATAACCCAATAGTAGATAGTTATTCGAATTTGAATACAGTAAATTAGTTATTACAATGGTAATAATTAATAAGTAATACTTTAGATATATTGTAAGTTTTACTTTAAAAGATTCAATGATGATTCAATATATATATATATATATATATATATATATATATATATATATATATATATATATATATATATATATATATATATATATATATATATATATATATATATATATATATATATATATTAGCTTCAAATTCCATAAATATTGAAAATTACAAACTCACAGCTTCTCGTCATAATACTGGAGAACCGGTATTTTTCACTAATGCGTTTGTTGTTTTTATCTTCATATTTTTGTATCTCCTCAACTCTTGGCTATTACATTAGAAAAAGCAACAATATCGGTGAACTTTTTTATTTTGACTAACTAAGAGTAAAAAGCCACAATGTGCGTTCTATTTTAGAAGCACAACAGTACCAGTTCTCCATCCAATACTGTAAGAGGAAGCAGAATGTCGTACCAGATGCCCTTTCTCGGTAGCCGATAGAAAGCATTAACCTAATCAAACAGTATGACCTTGCCCATTAATGAATTGCCGAATGAAAGAAATTCGAACAATTATTAGCACAACGCTGTTCTGCCATTATACAAACAAAATACACACATGCACAAAAAAAGTGTGGAAGCACCCGTACATACACTATGCTAAATGCATCCATATGATTTCAAGTCAAAAAAGCATGCTCAAACTGAACAGGAACACCTAAATGTATTATCCAAACAGAAGACAACTACGAACACATGTTTTTCCGCTATTATTCAGACGCTCTCTCAATGTTCGAACAAATTTATGGCTAGCCAAGACGTAGTGTAACCTGTGCTAACAATGTTAGTTAATACTTCTATTTTGGAAGAAACAATTACGAATCTATGCGTATATGGATATATGTATAAATAAAATTTAAGTTACCTTTTGCTCTAATTCGTAGCATTTTTGCGCCAATCTGTCACGATCTTCTTGCAACATTTGATTATCAAAATTCACGATGCTAAGAGAATGCCGAGTTAACGAAGTCCCTTGCCAACTTGATTCTAGTTCTTGTAGAGCTTTCATAATATTTGCCTGCAACGATTCTTCCAAACACATTATCCTTCGTATGTAATCTTTCTTTGCAGAACAGTTCACCGCACACCCCAAAACTAATTGTAGCAACCGACCCATTTCTATAGTGTCACACTTTTCTGCAATGCTCATAGCGTCAGGATTGGAAAACCCTGATAGCGAATAATTAAGAACATTGGAGTAATAATCGTACAAGCCTTCAATAACTTTTTTAATATTACTCATCTTAAGACGCCAATTTGACCCAGCATCAACTTTAATTTTTGAGAGCCAAATATCTTAAATTCCATAAATAAATACATTATATTTTGCAGTCAAGTGCAGATAATAAAAGCACAAAGTAGTAAACAGAGGTGAAACGACAGTATAGTGATCTTTTTCTCTATCCGTCTCGTTCCCTCAGAGCCTTAGTTTTGTTTTTAGATTTTTGTTTTTATTTTGATTTTCTTGCCGTGTTTTCCTGTATTTGTTGTTGTATTTCGTCACAAAATACTATATTAGTCTCTTTCTAACAGAGCCCATAGTAAAGAAAACTGAGTTTTTTATTTTTTATGTGTTAAAGTCTTCACCTCTGGTTACCCTGTGATAAAAGCAAACCTGTAAACGTTTCCGGTGCAAATTCATTCAATGCTAGTGCGAAAGCCACGCCATCTGTTAACTCTTCGTTACTGGAATGCGGGACTTTTAGACACAAAGTAGTAAACAGAGGTGAAACGACAGTATAGTGATCTTTTTCTCTATCCGTCTCGTTCCCTCAGAGCCTTAGTTTTGTTTTTAGGTTTTTGTTTTTATTTTGATTTTCTTGGCGTGTTTTCCTGTATTTGTTGTTGTATTTCGTCACAAAATACTATATTAGTCTGTTTCTAACAGAGCCCATAGTAAAATACATTGAGTTTTTTATTTTTTATGTGTCAAAGTCTTCACCTCTGGTTACCCTGTGCTTTTAGATTTAACGTATTAAACCAATGAACTAAACCTTGACACAACTCCCCCATATTTATGTTTATAAATTGTTTTACGTGTGTGAATAAAACAAACACAGAACAAAACTGTAAACCGTACCAGCTGTTTTTGTATACATATTATTTTTAACGTGGTGAGTTTAAAAATATGTAAACATTAACACGTGCAAGTAATACTAGCGAGCGAAATGTAATGCCGTATTTATAATTGTTCAACAAATTGGTACTATAATTAAGATCATGGACGTTTGATTTAATTTAAAATAAGTAAACTATATTATCTTCATGTACAGAGCAACTTTTTTCAGAAAATCTGAATCACGTCTTTAGGTTTGCAATATACATTAATAGAATATAGCAATGGAAAGCTAAAAATATTTTGGTTATAAAACCTAAACGAAATGATGTCCCACAAATTTGAATACAGCAATGGAAAGCTAAAACCAATAGTAATCGAATGACATAGAGTTTTTATTCAAAAAGACTTCAGTATAGGGGGTATTCACTAACAAACTTTCGCTTTTCCCAATATAAGGTCAAAATCCCCAAAATACTATTTTTCCTATAAATCCTAAACTAAACGATGTCCCACAAATTGGAACACATCGGTGAAAAGCTAGAACCAAAAGTAATCGAATGACATAGAGTTTTTATTCAAAAAGACTTCAGTCTAGGGGGTATTCACTAACAAACTTTCGCTTTTCCCAAAATAAGGTCAAAATCCCCATAATACTATTTTTCCTATAAATCCTAAACGAAACGATGTCCCACAAATTTGAACACATCAGTGAAAAGCTAGAACTAATAGTAATCGAATGACATAGAGTTTTTATTTAAAGAGACTTCAGTATAGGGGGTATTCACTAACAAACTTTCGCTTTTCCCAAAATAAGGTCAAAATCCCCAAAATACTCTTTTTCCTATAAATCCTAAACGAAACGATGTCCCACAAATTTGAATACAGCAATGAAAAGCTAAAACCAATAGTAATCGAATGACATAGAGTTTTTATTCAAAGAGACTTCAGTATAGGGGGTATTCACTAACAAACTTTCGCTTTTCCCAAAATAAGGTCAAAATCCCCATAATACTATTTTTCCTATAAATCCTAAACGAAACGATGTCCCACAAATTTGAACACATCAGTGAAAAGCTAGAACCAATAGTAATCGAATGACATAGAGTTTTTATTTAAAGAGACTTCAGTATAGGGGGTATTCACTAACAAACTTTCGCTTTTCCCAAAATAAGGTCAAAATCCCCAAAATACTCTTTTTCCTATAAATCCTAAACGAAACGATGTCCCACAAATTTGAATACAGCAATGAAAAGCTAAAACCAATAGTAATCGAATGACATAGAGTTTTTATTCAAAAAGACTTCAGTATAGGGGGTATTCACTAACAAACTTTCATTTTTCCCAAAATAAGGTCAAAATCCCCAAACTACTATTTTTCCTATAAAACCTAAACGAAACGATGTCCCACAAATTTGTATCTCCTCAACTCTTGGCTATTACATTAGAAAAAGCAACAATATCGGTGAACTTTTTTATTTTGACTAACTAAGAGTAAAAAGCCACAATGTGCGTTCTATTTTAGAAGCACAACAGTACCAGTTCTCCATCCAATACTGTAAGAGGAAGCAGAATGTCGTACCAGATGCCCTTTCTCGGTAGCCGATAGAAAGCATTAACCTAATCAAACAGTATGACCTTGCCCATTAATGAATTGCCGAATGAAAGAAGTTCGAACAATTATTCGCACAACGCTGTTCTGCCATTATACAAACAAAATACACACATGCACAAAAAAAGTGTGGAAGCACCCTAGCATACACTATGCTAAATGCATCCATATGATTTCAAGTCAAAAAAGCATGCTCAAACTGAACAGGAACACCTAAATGTATTATCCAAACAGAAGACAACTACGAACACATGTTTTTCCGCTATTATTCAGACGCTCTCTCAATGTTCGAACAAATTTATGGCTAGCCAAGACGTAGTGTAACCTGTGCTAACAATGTTAGTTAATACTTCTATTTTGGAAGAAACAATTACGAATCTATGCGTATATGGATATATGTATAAATAAAATTTAAGTTACCTTTTGCTCTAATTCGTAGCATTTTTGCGCCAATCTGTCACGATCTTCTTGCAACATTTGATTATCAAAATTCACGATGCTAAGAGAATGCCGAGTTAACGAAGTCCCTTGCCAACTTGATTCTAGTTCTTGTAGAGCTTTCATAATATTTGCCTGCAACGATTCTTCCAAACACATTATCCTTCGTATGTAATCTTTCTTTGCAGAACAGTTCACCGCACACCCCAAAACTAATTGTAGCAACCGACCCATTTCTATAGTGTCACACTTTTCTGCAATGCTCATAGCGTCAGGTTTGGAAAACCCTGATAGCGAATAATTAAGAACATTGGAGTAATAATCGTACAAGCCTTCAATAACTTTTTTAATATTACTCATCTTAAGACGCCAATTTGACCCAGCATCAACTTTAATTTTTGAGAGCCAAATATCTTAAATTCCATAAATAAATACATTATATTTTGCAGTCAAGTGCAGATAATAAAAGCAAACCTGTAAACGTTTCCGGTGCAAATTCATTCAATGCTAGTGCGAAAGCCACGCCATCTGTTAACTCTTCGTTACTGGAATGCGGCACTTTTAGACACAAAGTAGTAAACAGAGGTGAAACGACAGTATAGTGATCTTTTTCTCTATCCGTCTCGTTCCCTCAGAGCCTTAGTTTTGTTTTTAGGTTTTTGTTTTTATTTTGATTTTCTTGGCGTGTTTTCCTGTATTTGTTGTTGTATTTCGTCACAAAATACTATATTAGTCTGTTTCTAACAGAGCCCATAGTAAAATACATTGAGTTTTTTATTTTTTATGTGTCAAAGTCTTCACCTCTGGTTACCCTGTGCTTTTAGATTTAACGTATTAAACCAATGAACTAAACCTTGACACAACTCCCCCATATTTATGTTTATAAATTGTTTTACGTGTGTGAATAAAACAAACACAGAACAAAACTGTAAACCGTACCAGCTGTTTTTGTATACATATTATTTTTAACGTGGTGAGTTTAAAAATATGTAAACATTAACAAGTGCAAGTAATACTAGCGAGCGAAATGTAATGCCGTATTTATAATTGTTCAACAAATTGGTACTATAATTAAGATCATGGACGTTTGATTTAATTTAAAATAAGTAAACTATATTATCTTCATGTACAGAGCAACTTTTTTCAGAAAATCTGAATCACGTCTTTAGGTTTGCAATATACATTAATAGAATATAGCAATGGAAAGCTAAAAATATTTTGGTTATAAAACCTAAACGAAATGATCTCCCACAAATTTGAATACAGCAATGGAAAGCTAAAACCAATAGTAATCGAATGACATAGAGTTTTTATTCAAAAAGACTTCAGTATAGGGGGTATTCACTAACAAACTTTCGCTTTTCCCAAAATAAGGTCAAAATCCCCATAATACTATTTTTCCTATAAATCCTAAACGAAACGATGTCCCACAAATTTGAACACATCAGTGAAAAGCTAGAACTAATAGTAATCGAATGACATAGAGTTTTTATTTAAAGAGACTTCAGTATAGGGGGTATTCACTAACAAACTTTCGCTTTTCCCAAAATAAGGTCAAAATCCCCAAAATACTCTTTTTCCTATAAATCCTAAACGAAACGATGTCCCACAAATTTGAATACAGCAATGAAAAGCTAAAACCAATAGTAATCGAATGACATAGAGTTTTTATTCAAAGAGACTTCAGTATAGGGGGTATTCACTAACAAACTTTCGCTTTTCCCAAAATAAGGTCAAAATCCCCATAATACTATTTTTCCTATAAATCCTAAACGAAACGATGTCCCACAAATTTGAACACATCAGTGAAAAGCTAGAACCAATAGTAATCGAATGACATAGAGTTTTTATTTAAAGAGACTTCAGTATAGGGGGTATTCACTAACAAACTTTCGCTTTTCCCAAAATAAGGTCAAAATCCCCAAAATACTCTTTTTCCTATAAATCCTAAACGAAACGATGTCCCACAAATTTGAATACAGCAATGAAAAGCTAAAACCAATAGTAATCGAATGACATAGAGTTTTTATTCAAAAAGACTTCAGTATAGGGGGTATTCACTAACAAACTTTCATTTTTCCCAAAATAAGGTCAAAATCCCCAAACTACTATTTTTCCTATAAAACCTAAACGAAACGATGTCCCACAAATTTGTATCTCCTCAACTCTTGGCTATTACATTAGAAAAAGCAACAATATCGGTGAACTTTTTTATTTTGACTAACTAAGAGTAAAAAGCCACAATGTGCGTTCTATTTTAGAAGCACAACAGTACCAGTTCTCCATCCAATACTGTAAGAGGAAGCAGAATGTCGTACCAGATGCCCTTTCTCGGTAGCCGATAGAAAGCATTAACCTAATCAAACAGTATGACCTTGCCCATTAATGAATTGCCGAATGAAAGAAGTTCGAACAATTATTCGCACAACGCTGTTCTGCCATTATACAAACAAAATACACACATGCACAAAAAAAGTGTGGAAGCACCCTAGCATACACTATGCTAAATGCATCCATATGATTTCAAGTCAAAAAAGCATGCTCAAACTGAACAGGAACACCTAAATGTATTATCCAAACAGAAGACAACTACGAACACATGTTTTTCCGCTATTATTCAGACGCTCTCTCAATGTTCGAACAAATTTATGGCTAGCCAAGACGTAGTGTAACCTGTGCTAACAATGTTAGTTAATACTTCTATTTTGGAAGAAACAATTACGAATCTATGCGTATATGGATATATGTATAAATAAAATTTAAGTTACCTTTTGCTCTAATTCGTAGCATTTTTGCGCCAATCTGTCACGATCTTCTTGCAACATTTGATTATCAAAATTCACGATGCTAAGAGAATGCCGAGTTAACGAAGTCCCTTGCCAACTTGATTCTAGTTCTTGTAGAGCTTTCATAATATTTGCCTGCAACGATTCTTCCAAACACATTATCCTTCGTATGTAATCTTTCTTTGCAGAACAGTTCACCGCACACCCCAAAACTAATTGTAGCAACCGACCCATTTCTATAGTGTCACACTTTTCTGCAATGCTCATAGCGTCAGGTTTGGAAAACCCTGATAGCGAATAATTAAGAACATTGGAGTAATAATCGTACAAGCCTTCAATAACTTTTTTAATATTACTCATCTTAAGACGCCAATTTGACCCAGCATCAACTTTAATTTTTGAGAGCCAAATATCTTAAATTCCATAAATAAATACATTATATTTTGCAGTCAAGTGCAGATAATAAAAGCAAACCTGTAAACGTTTCCGGTGCAAATTCATTCAATGCTAGTGCGAAAGCCACGCCATCTGTTAACTCTTCGTTACTGGAATGCGGCACTTTTAGACACAAAGTAGTAAACAGAGGTGAAACGACAGTATAGTGATCTTTTTCTCTATCCGTCTCGTTCCCTCAGAGCCTTAGTTTTGTTTTTAGGTTTTTGTTTTTATTTTGATTTTCTTGGCGTGTTTTCCTGTATTTGTTGTTGTATTTCGTCACAAAATACTATATTAGTCTGTTTCTAACAGAGCCCATAGTAAAATACATTGAGTTTTTTATTTTTTATGTGTCAAAGTCTTCACCTCTGGTTACCCTGTGCTTTTAGATTTAACGTATTAAACCAATGAACTAAACCTTGACACAACTCCCCCATATTTATGTTTATAAATTGTTTTACGTGTGTGAATAAAACAAACACAGAACAAAACTGTAAACCGTACCAGCTGTTTTTGTATACATATTATTTTTAACGTGGTGAGTTTAAAAATATGTAAACATTAACAAGTGCAAGTAATACTAGCGAGCGAAATGTAATGCCGTATTTATAATTGTTCAACAAATTGGTACTATAATTAAGATCATGGACGTTTGATTTAATTTAAAATAAGTAAACTATATTATCTTCATGTACAGAGCAACTTTTTTCAGAAAATCTGAATCACGTCTTTAGGTTTGCAATATACATTAATAGAATATAGCAATGGAAAGCTAAAAATATTTTGGTTATAAAACCTAAACGAAATGATCTCCCACAAATTTGAATACAGCAATGGAAAGCTAAAACCAATAGTAATCGAATGACATAGAGTTTTTATTCAAAAAGACTTCAGTATAGGGGGTATTCACTAACAAACTTTCGCTTTTCCCAATATAAGGTCAAAATCTCCAAAATACTATTTTTCCTATAAATCCTAAACTAAACGATGTCCCACAAATTGGAACACATCGGTGAAAAGCTAGAACCAAAAGTAATCGAATGACATAGAGTTTTTATTCAAAAAGACTTCAGTCTAGGGGGTATTCACTAACAAACTTTCGCTTTTCCCAAAATAAGGTCAAAATCCCCAAAATACTCTTTTTCCTATAAATCCTAAACGAAACGATGTCCCACAAATTTGAATACAGCAATGAAAAGCTAAAACCAATAGTAATCGAATGACATAGAGTTTTTATTCAAAGAGACTTCAGTATAGGGGGTATTCACTAACAAACTTTCGCTTTTCCCAAAATAAGGTCAAAATCCCCATAATACTATTTTTCCTATAAATCCTAAACGAAACGATGTCCCACAAATTTGAACACATCAGTGAAAAGCTAGAACCAATAGTAATCGAATGACATAGAGTTTTTATTTAAAGAGACTTCAGTATAGGGGGTATTCACTAACAAACTTTCGCTTTTCCCAAAATAAGGTCAAAATC
This sequence comes from Phania funesta, assembly GCA_963932375.1. NCBI lineage: Eukaryota > Metazoa > Arthropoda > Insecta > Diptera > Tachinidae > Phania > Phania funesta. The sequence goes on along the minus strand of OZ010653.1, from coordinate 69,159,287 downwards.
CCCAAAATACTCTTTTTCCTATAAATCCTAAACGAAACGATGTCCCACAAATTTGAATACAGCAATGAAAAGCTAAAACCAATAGTAATCGAATGACATAGAGTTTATATTCAAAAAGACTTCAGTATAGGGGGTATTCACTAACAAACTTTCATTTTTCCCAAAATAAGGTCAAAATCCCCAAACTACTATTTTTCCTATAAAACCTAAACGAAACGATGTCCCACAAATTTGTATCTCCTCAACTCTTGGCTATTACATTAGAAAAAGCAACAATATCGGTGAACTTTTTTATTTTGACTAACTAAGAGTAAAAAGCCACAATGTGCGTTCTATTTTAGAAGCACAACAGTACCAGTTCTCCATCCAATACTGTAAGAGGAAGCAGAATGTCGTACCAGATGCCCTTTCTCGGTAGCCGATAGAAAGCATTAACCTAATCAAACAGTATGACCTTGCCCATTAATGAATTGCCGAATGAAAGAAGTTCGAACAATTATTCGCACAACGCTGTTCTGCCATTATACAAACAAAATACACACATGCACAAAAAAAGTGTGGAAGCACCCGTACATACACTATGCTAAATGCATCCATATGATTTCAAGTCAAAAAAGCATGCTCAAACTGAACAGGAACACCTAAATGTATTATCCAAACAGAAGACAACTACGAACACATGTTTTTCCGCTATTATTCAGACGCTCTCTCAATGTTCGAACAAATTTATGGCTAGCCAAGACGTAGTGTAACCTGTGCTAACAATGTTAGTTAATACTTCTATTTTGGAAAAAACAATTACGAATCTATGCGTATATGGATATATGTATAAATAAAATTTAAGTTACCTTTTGCTCTAATTCGTAGCATTTTTGCGCCAATCTGTCACGATCTTCTTGCAACATTTGATTATCAAAATTCACGATGCTAAGAGAATGCCGAGTTAACGAAGTCCCTTGCCAACTTGATTCTAGTTCTTGTAGAGCTTTCATAATATTTGCCTGCAACGATTCTTCCAAACACATTATCCTTCGTATGTAATCTTTCTTTGCAGAACAGTTCACCGCACACCCCAAAACTAATTGTAGCAACCGACCCATTTCTATAGTGTCACACTTTTCTGCAATGCTCATAGCGTCAGGTTTGGAAAACCCTGATAGCGAATAATTAAGAACATTGGAGTAATAATCGTACAAGCCTTCAATAACTTTTTTAATATTACTCATCTTAAGACGCCAATTTGACCCAGCATCAACTTTAATTTTTGAGAGCCAAATATCTTAAATTCCATAAATAAATACATTATATTTTGCAGTCAAGTGCAGATAATAAAAGCAAACCTGTAAACGTTTCCGGTGCAAATTCATTCAATGCTAGTGCGAAAGCCACGCCATCTGTTAACTCTTCGTTACTGGAATGCGGCACTTTTAGACACAAAGTAGTAAACAGAGGTGAAACGACAGTATAGTGATCTTTTTCTCTATCCGTCTCGTTCCCTCAGAGCCTTAGTTTTGTTTTTAGGTTTTTGTTTTTATTTTGATTTTCTTGGCGTGTTTTCCTGTATTTGTTGTTGTATTTCGTCACAAAATACTATATTAGTCTGTTTCTAACAGAGCCCATAGTAAAATACATTGAGTTTTTTATTTTTTATGTGTCAAAGTCTTCACCTCTGGTTACCCTGTGCTTTTAGATTTAACGTATTAAACCAATGAACTAAACCTTGACACAACTCCCCCATATTTATGTTTATAAATTGTTTTACGTGTGAGAATAAAACAAACACAGAACAAAACTGTAAACGTACCAGCTGTTTTTGTATACATATTATTTTTAACGTGGTGAGTTTAAAAATATGTAAACATTAACAAGTGCAAGTAATACTAGCGAGCGAAATGTAATGCCGTATTTATAATTGTTCAACAAATTGGTACTATAATTAAGATCATGGACGTTTGATTTAATTTAAAATAAGTAAACTATATTATCTTCATGTACAGAGCAACTTTTTTCAGAAAATCTGAATCACGTCTTTAGGTTTGCAATATACATTAATAGAATATAGCAATGGAAAGCTAAAAATATTTTGGTTATAAAACCTAAACGAAATGATGTCCCACAAATTTGAATACAGCAATGGAAAGCTAAAACCAATAGTAATCGAATGACAGAGTTTTTATTCAAAAAGACTTCAGTATAGGGGGTATTCACTAACAAACTTTCGCTTTTCCCAATATAAGGTCAAAATCCCCAAAATACTATTTTTCCTATAAATCCTAAACTAAACGATGTCCCACAAATTGGAACACATCGGTGAAAAGCTAGAACCAAAAGTAATCGAATGACATAGAGTTTTTATTCAAAAAGACTTCAGTCTAGGGGGTATTCACTAACAAACTTTCGCTTTTCCCAAAATAAGGTCAAAATCCCCAAAATACTCTTTTTCCTATAAATCCTAAACGAAACGATGTCCCACAAATTTGAATACAGCAATGAAAAGCTAAAACCAATAGTAATCGAATGACATAGAGTTTTTATTTAAAGAGACTTCAGTATAGGGGGTATTCACTAACAAACTTTCGCTTTTCCCAAAATAAGGTCAAAATCCCCAAAATACTCTTTTTCCTATAAATCCTAAACGAAACGATGTCCCACAAATTTGAATACAGCAATGAAAAGCTAAAACCAATAGTAATTGAATGACATAGAGTTTTTATTCAAAAAGACTTCAGTATAGGGGGTATTCACTAACAAACTTTCATTTTTCCCAAAATAAGGTCAAAATCCCCAAACTACTATTTTTCCTATAAAACCTAAACGAAACGATGTCCCACAAATTTGTATCTCCTCAACTCTTGGCTATTACATTAGAAAAAGCAACAATATCGGTGAACTTTTTTATTTTGACTAACTAAGAGTAAAAAGCCACAATGTGCGTTCTATTTTAGAAGCACAACAGTACCAGTTCTCCATCCAATACTGTAAGAGGAAGCAGAATGTCGTACCAGATGCCCTTTCTCGGTAACCGATAGAAAGCATTAACCTAATCAAACAGTATGACCTTGCCCATTAATGAATTGCCGAATGAAAGAAGTTCGAACAATTATTCGCACAACGCTGTTCTGCCATTATACAAACAAAATACACACATGCACAAAAAAAGTGTGGAAGCACCCGTACATACACTATGCTAAATGCATCCATATGATTTCAAGTCAAAAAAGCATGCTCAAACTGAACAGGAACACCTAAATGTATTATCCAAACAGAAGACAACTACGAACACATGTTTTTCCGCTATTATTCAGACGCTCTCTCAATGTTCGAACAAATTTATGGCTAGCCAAGACGTAGTGTAACCTGTGCTAACAATGTTAGTTAATACTTCTATTTTGGAAGAAACAATTACGAATCTATGCGTATATGGATATATGTATAAATAAAATTTAAGTTACCTTTTGCTCTAATTCGTAGCATTTTTGCGCCAATCTGTCACGATCTTCTTGCAACATTTGATTATCAAAATTCACGATGCTAAGAGAATGCCGAGTTAACGAAGTCCCTTGCCAACTTGATTCTAGTTCTTGTAGAGCTTTCATAATATTTGCCTGCAACGATTCTTCCAAACACATTATCCTTCGTATGTAATCTTTCTTTGCAGAACAGTTCACCGCACACCCCAAAACTAATTGTAGCAACCGACCCATTTCTATAGTGTCACACTTTTCTGCAATGCTCATAGCGTCAGGTTTGGAAAACCCTGATAGCGAATAATTAAGAACATTGGAGTAATAATCGTACAAGCCTTCAATAACTTTTTTAATATTACTCATCTTAAGACGCCAATTTGACCCAGCATCAACTTTAATTTTTGAGAGCCAAATATCTTAAATTCCATAAATAAATACATTATATTTTGCAGTCAAGTGCAGATAATAAAAGCAAACCTGTAAACGTTTCCGGTGCAAATTCATTCAATGATAGTGCGAAAGCCACGCCATCTGTTAACTCTTCGTTACTGGAATGCGGCACTTTTAGACACAAAGTAGTAAACAGAGGTGAAACGACAGTATAGTGATCTTTTTCTCTATCCGTCTCGTTCCCTCAGAGCCTTAGTTTTGTTTTTAGGTTTTTGTTTTTATTTTGATTTTCTTGGCGTGTTTTCCTGTATTTGTTGTTGTATTTCGTCACAAAATACTATATTAGTCTGTTTCTAACAGAGCCCATAGTAAAATACATTGAGTTTTTTATTTTTTATGTGTCAAAGTCTTCACCTCTGGTTACCCTGTGCTTTTAGATTTAACGTATTAAACCAATGAACTAAACCTTGACACAACTCCCCCATATTTATGTTTATAAATTGTTTTACGTGTGTGAATAAAACAAACACAGAACAAAACTGTAAACCGTACCAGCTGTTTTTGTATACATATTATTTTTAACGTGGTGAGTTTAAAAATATGTAAACATTAACAAGTGCAAGTAATACTAGCGAGCGAAATGTAATGCCGTATTTATAATTGTTCAACAAATTGGTACTATAATTAAGATCATGGACGTTTGATTTAATTTAAAATAAGTAAACTATATTATCTTCATGTACAGAGCAACTTTTTTCAGAAAATCTGAATCACGTCTTTAGGTTTGCAATATACATTAATAGAATATAGCAATGGAAAGCTAAAAATATTTTGGTTATAAAACCTAAACGAAATGATGTCCCACAAATTTGAATACAGCAATGGAAAGCTAAAACCAATAGTAATCGAATGACATAGAGTTTTTATTCAAAAAGACTTCAGTATAGGGGGTATTCACTAACAAACTTTCGCTTTTCCCAATATAAGGTCAAAATCCCCAAAATACTATTTTTCCTATAAATCCTAAACTAAACGATGTCCCACAAATTGGAACACATCGGTGAAAAGCTAGAACCAAAAGTAATCGAATGACATAGAGTTTTTATTCAAAAAGACTTCAGTCTAGGGGGTATTCACTAACAAACTTTCGCTTTTCCCAAAATAAGGTCAAAATCCCCAAAATACTCTTTTTCCTATAAATCCTAAACGAAACGATGTCCCACAAATTTGAATACAGCAATGAAAAGCTAAAACCAATAGTAATCGAATGACATAGAGTTTTTATTCAAAGAGACTTCAGTATAGGGGGTATTCACTAACAAACTTTCGCTTTTCCCAAAATAAGGTCAAAATCCCCATAATACTATTTTTCCTATAAATCCTAAACGAAACGATGTCCCACAAATTTGAACACATCAGTGAAAAGCTAGAACCAATAGTAATCGAATGACATAGTGTTTTTATTTAAAGAGACTTCAGTATAGGGGGTATTCACTAACAAACTTTCGCTTTTCCCAAAATAAGGTCAAAATCCCCAAAATACTTTTTTTCCTATAAATCCTAAACGAAACGATGTCCCACAAATTTGAATACAGCAATGAAAAGCTAAAACCAATAGTAATCGAATGACATAGAGTTTATATTCAAAAAGACTTCAGTATAGGGGGTATTCACTAACAAACTTTCATTTTTCCCAAAATAAGGTCAAAATCCCCAAACTACTATTTTTCCTATAAAACCTAAACGAAACGATGTCCCACAAATTTGTATCTCCTCAACTCTTGGCTATTACATTAGAAAAAGCAACAATATCGGTGAACTTTTTTATTTTGACTAACTAAGAGTAAAAAGCCACAATGTGCGTTCTATTTTAGAAGCACAACAGTACCAGTTCTCCATCCAATACTGTAAGAGGAAGCAGAATGTCGTACCAGATGCCCTTTCTCGGTAGCCGATAGAAAGCATTAACCTAATCAAACAGTATGACCTTGCCCATTAATGAATTGCCGAATGAAAGAAGTTCGAACAATTATTCGCACAACGCTGTTCTGCCATTATACAAACAAAATACACACATGCACAAAAAAAGTGTGGAAGCACCCGTACATACACTATGCTAAATGCATCCATATGATTTCAAGTCAAAAAAGCATGCTCAAACTGAACAGGAACACCTAAATGTATTATCCAAACAGAAGACAACTACGAACACATGTTTTTCCGCTATTATTCAGACGCTCTCTCAATGTTCGAACAAATTTATGGCTAGCCAAGACGTAGTGTAACCTGTGCTAACAATGTTAGTTAATACTTCTATTTTGGAAGAAACAATTACGAATCTATGCGTATATGGATATATGTATAAATAAAATTTAAGTTACCTTTTGCTCTAATTCGTAGCATTTTTGCGCCAATCTGTCACGATCTTCTTGCAACATTTGATTATCAAAATTCACGATGCTAAGAGAATGCCGAGTTAACGAAGTCCCTTGCCAACTTGATTCTAGTTCTTGTAGAGCTTTCATAATATTTGCCTGCAACGATTCTTCCAAACACATTATCCTTCGTATGTAATCTTTCTTTGCAGAACAGTTCACCGCACACCCCAAAACTAATTGTAGCAACCGACCCATTTCTATAGTGTCACACTTTTCTGCAATGCTCATAGCGTCAGGTTTGGAAAACCCTGATAGCGAATAATTAAGAACATTGGAGTAATAATCGTACAAGCCTTCAATAACTTTTTTAATATTACTCATCTTAAGACGCCAATTTGACCCAGCATCAACTTTAATTTTTGAGAGCCAAATATCTTAAATTCCATAAATAAATACATTATATTTTGCAGTCAAGTGCAGATAATAAAAGCAAACCTGTAAACGTTTCCGGTGCAAATTCATTCAATGCTAGTGCGAAAGCCACGCCATCTGTTAACTCTTCGTTACTGGAATGCGGCACTTTTAGACACAAAGTAGTAAACAGAGGTGAAACGACAGTATAGTGATCTTTTTCTCTATCCGTCTCGTTCCCTCAGAGCCTTAGTTTTGTTTTTAGGTTTTTGTTTTTATTTTGATTTTCTTGGCGTGTTTTCCTGTATTTGTTGTTGTATTTCGTCACAAAATACTATATTAGTCTGTTTCTAACAGAGCCCATAGTAAAATACATTGAGTTTTTTATTTTTTATGTGTCAAAGTCTTCACCTCTGGTTACCCTGTGCTTTTAGATTTAACGTATTAAACCAATGAACTAAACCTTGACACAACTCCCCCATATTTATGTTTATAAATTGTTTTACGTGTGTGAATAAAACAAACACAGAACAAAACTGTAAACCGTACCAGCTGTTTTTGTATACATATTATTTTTAACGTGGTGAGTTTAAAAATATGTAAACATTAACAAGTGCAAGTAATACTAGCGAGCGAAATGTAATGCCGTATTTATAATTGTTCAACAAATTGGTACTATAATTAAGATCATGGACGTTTGATTTAATTTAAAATAAGTAAACTATATTATCTTCATGTACAGAGCAACTTTTTTCAGAAAATCTGAATCACGTCTTTAGGTTTGCAATATACATTAATAGAATATAGCAATGGAAAGCTAAAAATATTTTGGTTATAAAACCTAAACGAAATGATGTCCCACAAATTTGAATACAGCAATGGAAAGCTAAAACCAATAGTAATCGAATGACATAGAGTTTTTATTCAAAAAGACTTCAGTATAGGGGGTATTCACTAACAAACTTTCGCTTTTCCCAATATAAGGTCAAAATCCCCAAAATACTATTTTTCCTATAAATCCTAAACTAAACGATGTCCCACAAATTGGAACACATCGGTGAAAAGCTAGAACCAAAAGTAATCGAATGACATAGAGTTTTTATTCAAAAAGACTTCAGTCTAGGGGGTATTCACTAACAAACTTTCGCTTTTCCCAAAATAAGGTCAAAATCCCCAAAATACTCTTTTTCCTATAAATCCTAAACGAAACGATGTCCCACAAATTTGAATACAGCAATGAAAAGCTAAAACCAATAGTAATCGAATGACATAGAGTTTTTATTTAAAGAGACTTCAGTATAGGGGGTATTCACTAACAAACTTTCGCTTTTCCCAAAATAAGGTCAAAATCCCCAAAATACTCTTTTTCCTATAAATCCTAAACGAAACGATGTCCCACAAATTTGAATACAGCAATGAAAAGCTAAAACCAATAGTAATCGAATGACATAGAGTTTTTATTCAAAAAGACTTCAGTATAGGGGGTATTCACTAACAAACTTTCATTTTTCCCAAAATAAGGTCAAAATCCCCAAACTACTATTTTTCCTATAAAACCTAAACGAAACGATGTCCCACAAATTTGTATCTCCTCAACTCTTGGCTATTACATTAGAAAAAGCAACAATATCGGTGAACTTTTTTATTTTGACTAACTAAGAGTAAAAAGCCACAATGTGCGTTCTATTTTAGAAGCACAACAGTACCAGTTCTCCATCCAATACTGTAAGAGGAAGCAGAATGTCGTACCAGATGCCCTTTCTCGGTAACCGATAGAAAGCATTAACCTAATCAAACAGTATGACCTTGCCCATTAATGAATTGCCGAATGAAAGAAGTTCGAACAATTATTCGCACAACGCTGTTCTGCCATTATACAAACAAAATACACACATGCACAAAAAAAGTGTGGAAGCACCCGTACATACACTATGCTAAATGCATCCATATGATTTCAAGTCAAAAAAGCATGCTCAAACTGAACAGGAACACCTAAATGTATTATCCAAACAGAAGACAACTACGAACACATGTTTTTCCGCTATTATTCAGACGCTCTCTCAATGTTCGAACAAATTTATGGCTAGCCAAGACGTAGTGTAACCTGTGCTAACAATGTTAGTTAATACTTCTATTTTGGAAGAAACAATTACGAATCTATGCGTATATGGATATATGTATAAATAAAATTTAAGTTACCTTTTGCTCTAATTCGTAGCATTTTTGCGCCAATCTGTCACGATCTTCTTGCAACATTTGATTATCAAAATTCACGATGCTAAGAGAATGCCGAGTTAACGAAGTCCCTTGCCAACTTGATTCTAGTTCTTGTAGAGCTTTCATAATATTTGCCTGCAACGATTCTTCCAAACACATTATCCTTCGTGTGTAATCTTTCTTTGCAGAACAGTTCACCGCACACCCCAAAACTAATTGTAGCAACCGACCCATTTCTATAGTGTCACACTTTTCTGCAATGCTCATAGCGTCAGGTTTGGAAAACCCTGATAGCGAATAATTAAGAACATTGGAGTAATAATCGTACAAGCCTTCAATAACTTTTTTAATATTACTCATCTTAAGACGCCAATTTGACCCAGCATCAACTTTAATTTTTGAGAGCCAAATATCTTAAATTCCATAAATAAATACATTATATTTTGCAGTCAAGTGCAGATAATAAAAGCAAACCTGTAAACGTTTCCGGTGCAAATTCATTCAATGCTAGTGCGAAAGCCACGCCATCTGTTAACTCTTCGTTACTGGAATGCGGCACTTTTAGACACAAAGTAGTAAACAGAGGGACAGTATAGTGATCTTTTTCTCTATCCGTCTCGTTCCCTCAGAGCCTTAGTTTTGTTTTTAGGTTTTTGTTTTTATTTTGATTTTCTTGGCGTGTTTTCCTGTATTTGTTGTTGTATTTCGTCACAAAATACTATATTAGTCTGTTTCTAACAGAGCCCATAGTAAAATACATTGAGTTTTTTATTTTTTATGTGTCAAAGTCTTCACCTCTGGTTACCCTGTGCTTTTAGATTTAACGTATTAAACCAATGAACTAAACCTTGACACAACTCCCCCATATTTATGTTTATAAATTGTTTTACGTGTGTGAATAAAACAAACACAGAACAAAACTGTAAACCGTACCAGCTGTTTTTGTATACATATTATTTTTAACGTGGTGAGTTTAAAAATATGTAAACATTAACAAGTGCAAGTAATACTAGCGAGCGAAATGTAATGCCGTATTTATAATTGTTCAACAAATTGGTACTATAATTAAGATCATGGACGTTTGATTTAATTTAAAATAAGTAAACTATATTATCTTCATGTACAGAGCAACTTTTTTCAGAAAATCTGAATCACGTCTTTAGGTTTGCAATATACATTAATAGAATATAGCAATGGAAAGCTAAAAATATTTTGGTTATAAAACCTAAACGAAATGATGTCCCACAAATTTGAATACAGCAATGGAAAGCTAAAACCAATAGTAATCGAATGACATAGAGTTTTTATTCAAAAAGACTTCAGTATAGGGGGTATTCACTAACAAACTTTCGCTTTTCCCAATATAAGGTCAAAATCCCCAAAATACTATTTTTCCTATAAATCCTAAACTAAACGATGTCCCACAAATTGGAACACATCGGTGAAAAGCTAGAACCAAAAGTAATCGAATGACATAGAGTTTTTATTCAAAAAGACTTCAGTCTAGGGGGTATTCACTAACAAACTTTCGCTTTTCCCAAAATAAGGTCAAAATCCCCAAAATACTCTTTTTCCTATAAATCCTAAACGAAACGATGTCCCACAAATTTGAATACAGCAATGAAAAGCTAAAACCAATAGTAATCGAATGACATAGAGTTTTTATTCAAAGAGACTTCAGTATAGGGGGTATTCACTAACAAACTTTCGCTTTTCCCAAAATAAGGTCAAAATCCCCATAATACTATTTTTCCTATAAATCCTAAACGAAACGATGTCCCACAAATTTGAACACATCAGTGAAAAGCTAGAACCAATAGTAATGGAATGACATAGAGTTTTTATTTAAAGAGACTTCAGTATAGGGGGTATTCACTAACAAACTTTCGCTTTTCCCAAAATAAGGTCAAAATCCCCAAAATACTCTTTTTCCTATAAATCCTAAACGAAACGATGTCCCACAAATTTGAATACAGCAATGAAAAGCTAAAACCAGTAGTAATCGAATGACATAGAGTTTTTATTCAAAAAGACTTCAGTATAGGGGGTATTCACTAACAAACTTTCATTTTCCAAAATAAGGTCAAAATCCCCAAACTACTATTTTTCCTATAAAACCTAAACGAAACGATGTCCCACAAATTTGTATCTCCTCAACTCTTGGCTATTACATTAGAAAAAGCAACAATATCGGTGAACTTTTTTATTTTGACTAACTAAGAGTAAAAAGCCACAATGTGCGTTCTATTTTAGAAGCACAACAGTACCAGTTCTCCATCCAATACTGTAAGAGGAAGCAGAATGTCGTACCAGATGCCCTTTCTCGGTAGCCGATAGAAAGCATTAACCTAATCAAACAGTATGACCTTGCCCATTAATGAATTGCCGAATGAAAGAAGTTCGAACAATTATTCGCACAACGCTGTTCTGCCATTATACAAACAAAATACACACATGCACAAAAAAAGTGTGGAAGCACCCGTACATACACTATGCTAAATGCATCCATATGATTTCAAGTCAAAAAAGCATGCTCAAACTGAACAGGAACACCTAAATGTATTATCCAAACAGAAGACAACTACGAACACATGTTTTTCCGCTATTATTCAGACGCTCTCTCAATGTTCGAACAAATTTATGGCTAGCCAAGACGTAGTGTAACCTGTGCTAACAATGTTAGTTAATACTTCTATTTTGGAAGAAACAATTACGAATCTATGCGTATATGGATATATGTATAAATAAAATTTAAGTTACCTTTTGCTCTAATTCGTAGCATTTTTGCGCCAATCTGTCACGATCTTCTTGCAACATTTGATTATCAAAATTCACGATGCTAAGAGAATGCCGAGTTAACGAAGTCCCTTGCCAACTTGATTCTAGTTCTTGTAGAGCTTTCATAATATTTGCCTGCAACGATTCTTCCAAACACATTATCCTTCGTATGTAATCTTTCTTTGCAGAACAGTTCACCGCACACCCCAAAACTAATTGTAGCAACCGACCCATTTCTATAGTGTCACACTTTTCTGCAATGCTCATAGCGTCAGGTTTGGAAAACCCTGATAGCGAATAATTAAGAACATTGGAGTAATAATCGTACAAGCCTTCAATAACTTTTTTAATATTACTCATCTTAAGACGCCAATTTGACCCAGCATCAACTTTAATTTTTGAGAGCCAAATATCTTAAATTCCATAAATAAATACATTATATTTTGCAGTCAAGTGCAGATAATAAAAGCAAACCTGTAAACGTTTCCGGTGCAAATTCATTCAATGCTAGTGCGAAAGCCACGCCATCTGTTAACTCTTCGTTACTGGAATGCGGCACTTTTAGACACAAAGTAGTAAACAGAGGTGAAACGACAGTATAGTGATCTTTTTCTCTATCCGTCTCGTTCCCTCAGAGCCTTAGTTTTGTTTTTATTTTGATTTTCTTGCCGTGTTTTCCTGTATTTGTTGTTGTATTTCGTCACAAAATACTATATTAGTCTGTTTCTAACAGAGCCCATAGTAAAATACATTGAGTTTTTTATTTTTTATGTGTCAAAGTCTTCACCTCTGGTTACCCTGTGCTTTTAGATTTAACGTATTAAACCAATGAACTAAACTTTGACACAACTCACCCATATTTATGTTTATAAATTGTTTTACGTGTGTGAATAAATCAAACACAGGACAAAACGGTAAACCGTACCAGCTGTTTTTGTATACATATTATTTTTAACGTGGTGAGTTTAAAAATATGTAAACATTAACACGTGCAAGTAATACTAGCGAGCGAAATGTAATGCCGTATTTATAATTGTTCAACAAATTGGTACTATAATTAAGATCATGGACGTTTGATTTAATTTAAAATAAGTAAACTATATTATCTTCATGTACAGAGCAACTTTTTTCAGAAAATCTGAATCACGTCTTTAGGTTTGCAATATACATTAATAGAATATAGCAATGGAAAGCTAAAAATATTTTGGTTATAAAACCTAAACGAAATGATGTCCCACAAATTGAATACAGCAATGGAAAGCTAAAACCAATAGTAATCGAATGACATAGAGTTTTTAATCAAAAAGACTTCAGTATAGGGGGTATTCACTAACAAACTTTCGCTTTTCCCAATATAAGGTCAAAATCCCCAAAATACTATTTTTCCTATAAATCCTAAACTAAACGATGTCCCACAAATTTGAACACAGCAATAGGATGCTAAAACCAATAGTAATCGAATGCCATAGAGTGTTTATTCAAAAAGACTTCAGTATAGGGGGTATTCACTAACAAACTTTCGCTTTTCCCAAAATAAGGTCAAAATCCCCAAAATTCTATTTTTCCTATAAATCCTAAACGAAACGATGTCCCACAAATTGGAACACATCGGTGAAAAGCTAGAACCAAAAGTAATCGAATGACATAGAGCTTTTATTCAAAAAGACTTTAGTATAGGAGGTATTCACTAACAAACTTTCGCTTTTCCCAAAATAAGGTCAAAATCCCCAAAATACTATTTTTCCTATAAATCCTAAACGAAACGATGTCCCACAAATTTGAACACATCAGTGAAAAGCTAGAACCAATAGTAATCGAATGACGTAGAGTTTTTATTTAAAGAGACTTCAGTATAGGGGGTATTCACTAACAAACTTTCGCTTTTCCCAAAATAAGGTCAAAATCCCCAAAATACTCTTTTTCCTATAAATCCTAAACGAAACGATGTCCCACAAATTTGAATACAGCAATGAAAAGCTAAAACCAATAGTAATCGAATGACATAGAGTTTTTATTCAAAAAGACTTCAGTATAGGGGGTTTTCACTAACAAACTTTCGCTTTTCCCAAAATAAGGTCAAAATCCCCAAAATACTATTTTTCCTATAAATCCTAAACGAAACGATGTCCCACAAATTGGAACACATCGGTGAAAAGCTAGAACCAAAAGTAATCGAATGACGTAGAGTTTTTATTTAAAGAGACTTCAGTATAGGGGGTATTCACTAACAAACTTTCGCTTTTCCCAAAATAAGGTCAAAATCCCCAAAATACTCTTTTTCCTATAAATCCTAAACGAAACGATGTCCCACAAATTTGAATACAGCAATGAAAAGCTAAAACCAATAGTAATCGAATGACATAGAGTTTTTATTCAAAAAGACTTCAGTATAGGGGGTTTTCACTAACAAACTTTCGCTTTTCCCAAAATAAGGTCAAAATCCCCAAAATACTATTTTTCCTATAAATCCTAAACGAAACGATGTCCCACAAATTGGAACACATCGGTGAAAAGCTAGAACCAAAAGTAATCGAATGACGTAGAGTTTTTATTTAAAGAGACTTCAGTATAGGGGGTATTCACTAACAAACTTTCGCTTTTCCCAAAATAAGGTCAAAATCCCCAAAATACTCTTTTTCCTATAAATCCTAAACGAAACGATGTCCCACAAATTTGAATACAGCAATGAAAAGCTAAAACCAATAGTAATCGAATGACATAGAGTTTTTATTCAAAGAGACTTCAGTATAGGGGGTATTCACTAACAAACTTTCGCTTTTCCCAAAATAAGGTCAAAATCCCCATAATACTATTTTTCCTATAAATCCTAAACGAAACGATGTCCCACAAATTTGAACACATCAGTGAAAAGCTAGAACCAATAGTAATCGAATGACATAGAGTTTTTATTTAAAGAGACTTCAGTATAGGGGGTATTCACTAACAAACTTTCGCTTTTCCCAAAATAAGGTCAAAATCGCGAAAATACTCTTTTTCCTATAAATCCTAAACGAAACGATGTCCCACAAATTTGAATACAGCAATGAAAAGCTAAAACCAGTAGTAATCGAATGACATAGAGTTTTTATTCAAAAAGACTTCAGTATAGGGGGTATTCACTAACAAACTTTCATTTTCCAAAATAAGGTCAAAATCCCCAAACTACTATTTTTCCTATAAAACCTAAACGAAACGATGTCCCACAAATTTGTATCTCCTCAACTCTTGGCTATTACATTAGAAAAAGCAACAATATCGGTGAACTTTTTTATTTTGACTAACTAAGAGTAAAAAGCCACAATGTGCGTTCTATTTTAGAAGCACAACAGTACCAGTTCTCCATCCAATACTGTAAGAGGAAGCAGAATGTCGTACCAGATGCCCTTTCTCGGTAGCCGATAGAAAGCATTAACCTAATCAAACAGTATGACCTTGCCCATTAATGAATTGCCGAATGAAAGAAGTTCGAACAATTATTCGCACAACGCTGTTCTGCCATTATACAAACAAAATACACACATGCACAAAAAAAGTGTGGAAGCACCCGTACATACACTATGCTAAATGCATCCATATGATTTCAAGTCAAAAAAGCATGCTCAAACTGAACAGGAACACCTAAATGTATTATCCAAACAGAAGACAACTACGAACACATGTTTTTCCGCTATTATTCAGACGCTCTCTCAATGTTCGAACAAATTTATGGCTAGCCAAGACGTAGTGTAACCTGTGCTAACAATGTTAGTTAATACTTCTATTTTGGAAGAAACAATTACGAATCTATGCGTATATGGATATATGTATAAATAAAATTTAAGTTACCTTTTGCTCTAATTCGTAGCATTTTTGCGCCAATCTGTCACGATCTTCTTGCAACATTTGATTATCAAAATTCACGATGCTAAGAGAATGCCGAGTTAACGAAGTCCCTTGCCAACTTGATTCTAGTTCTTGTAGAGCTTTCATAATATTTGCCTGCAACGATTCTTCCAAACACATTATCCTTCGTATGTAATCTTTCTTTGCAGAACAGTTCACCGCACACCCCAAAACTAATTGTAGCAACCGACCCATTTCTATAGTGTCACACTTTTCTGCAATGCTCATAGCGTCAGGTTTGGAAAACCCTGATAGCGAATAATTAAGAACATTGGAGTAATAATCGTACAAGCCTTCAATAACTTTTTTAATATTACTCATCTTAAGACGCCAATTTGACCCAGCATCAACTTTAATTTTTGAGAGCCAAATATCTTAAATTCCATAAATAAATACATTATATTTTGCAGTCAAGTGCAGATAATAAAAGCAAACCTGTAAACGTTTCCGGTGCAAATTCATTCAATGCTAGTGCGAAAGCCACGCCATCTGTTAACTCTTCGTTACTGGAATGCGGCACTTTTAGACACAAAGTAGTAAACAGAGGTGAAACGACAGTATAGTGATCTTTTTCTCTATCCGTTTCGTTCCCTCAGAGCCTTAGTTTTGTTTTTATTTTGATTTTCTTGGCGTGTTTTCCTGTATTTGTTGTTGTATTTCGTCACAAAATACTATATTAGTCTGTTTCTAACAGAGCCCATAGTAAAATACATTGAGTTTTTTATTTTTTATGTGTCAAAGTCTTCACCTCTGGTTACCCTGTGCTTTTAGATTTAACGTATTAAACCAATGAACTAAACTTTGACACAACTCACCCATATTTATGTTTATAAATTGTTTTACGTGTGTGAATAAATCAAACACAGGACAAAACGGTAAACCGTACCAGCTGTTTTTGTATACATATTATTTTTAACGTGGTGAGTTTAAAAATATGTAAACATTAACACGTGCAAGTAATACTAGCGAGCGAAATGTAATGCCGTATTTATAATTGTTCAACAAATTGGTACTATAATTAAGATCATGGACGTTTGATTTAATTTAAAATAAGTAAACTATATTATCTTCATGTACAGAGCAACTTTTTTCAGAAAATCTGAATCACGTCTTTAGGTTTGCAATATACATTAATAGAATATAGCAATGGAAAGCTAAAAATATTTTGGTTATAAAACCTAAACGAAATGATGTCCCACAAATTGAATACAGCAATGGAAAGCTAAAACCAATAGTAATCGAATGACATAGAGTTTTTAATCAAAAAGACTTCAGTATAGGGGGTATTCACTAACAAACTTTCGCTTTTCCCAATATAAGGTCAAAATCCCCAAAATACTATTTTTCCTATAAATCCTAAACTAAACGATGTCCCACAAATTTGAACACAGCAATAGGATGCTAAAACCAATAGTAATCGAATGCCATAGAGTGTTTATTCAAAAAGACTTCAGTATAGGGGGTATTCACTAACAAACTTTCGCTTTTCCCAAAATAAGGTCAAAATCCCCAAAATACTATTTTTCCTATAAATCCTAAACGAAACGATGTCCCACAAATTGGAACACATCGGTGAAAAGCTAGAACCAAAAGTAATCGAATGACATAGAGCTTTTATTCAAAAAGACTTTAGTATAGGAGGTATTCACTAACAAACTTTCGCTTTTCCCAAAATAAGGTCAAAATCCCCAAAATACTATTTTTCCTATAAATCCTAAACGAAACGATGTCCCACAAATTTGAACACATCAGTGAAAAGCTAGAACCAATAGTAATCGAATGACGTAGAGTTTTTATTTAAAGAGACTTCAGTATAGGGGGTATTCACTAACAAACTTTCGCTTTTCCCAAAATAAGGTCAAAATCCCCAAAATACTCTTCTTCCTATAAATCCTAAACGAAACGATGTCCCACAAATTTGAATACAGCAATGAAAAGCTAAAACCAATAGTAATCGAATGACATAGAGTTTTTATTCAAAAAGACTTCAGTATAGGGGGTTTTCACTAACAAACTTTCGCTTTTCCCAAAATAAGGTCAAAATCCCCAAAATACTATTTTTCCTATAAATCCTAAACGAAACGATGTCCCACAAATTGGAACACATCGGTGAAAAGCTAGAACCAAAAGTAATCGAATGACGTAGAGTTTTTATTTAAAGAGACTTCAGTATAGGGGGTATTCACTAACAAACTTTCGCTTTTCCCAAAATAAGGTCAAAATCCCCAAAATACTCTTTTTCCTATAAATCCTAAACGAAACGATGTCCCACAAATTTGAATACAGCAATGAAAAGCTAAAACCAATAGTAATCGAATGACATAGAGTTTTTATTCAAAGAGACTTCAGTATAGGGGGTATTCACTAACAAACTTTCGCTTTTCCCAAAATAAGGTCAAAATCCCCATAATACTATTTTTCCTATAAATCCTAAACGAAACGATGTCCCACAAATTTGAACACATCAGTGAAAAGCTAGAACCAATAGTAATCGAATGACATAGAGTTTTTGTTTAAAGAGACTTCAGTATAGGGGGTATTCACTAACAAACTTTCGCTTTTCCCAAAATAAGGTCAAAATCGCGAAAATACTCTTTTTCCTATAAATCCTAAACGAAACGATGTCCCACAAATTTGAATACAACAATGAAAAGCTAAAACCAATAGTAATCGAATGACATAGAGTTTTTATTTAAAAAGACTTCAGTATAGGGGGTATTCACTAACAAACTTTCATTTTTCCCAAAATAAGGTCAAAATCCCCAAACTACTATTTTTCCTATAAAACCTAAACGAAACGATGTCCCACAAATTTGAATACAGCAATGGAAAGCTCAAACCAATAGTAATCGAATGACATGGAGTTTTTATTCAAAAAGACTTCAGTATAGGGGATATTCACTAACAAACTTTAATTCTTACAAAAAATACGTGTTAATAAAATCCAACGACGAAAACAAAAAATGACAAAAATTGTACCTTAATAACTTAAACAAGTACAATTGTGCAGGTTTTCCATCCTTGTGTCAGTAATTTGTTACCACAATTCATAAACTTTGATCTCATATTCAGTTAAGGTAACACTGTTGACATTAATTCACCACCATAGAAATAAAAATGTAAACAAAAACAGCTGTTACGGTTTGACGTTTACTTCAGAGTTTGATTTATTCACATCGATAATTGTTTTCTTTGTAACAGACATCAGAGGACTGTCCTGAAATTTTATAATAAAATTCGACAAGTCGCCGATATTAGCTAGATATTGAGCGCATATATTTTTACGAATGTGAATAAATCAAACTCACACCAAATTTGAAAACCTACCAGTTGTTTTTGTATACATTTTTTATTAACATGGTGAGTTTTAAAATATGTAAACATTAACACGTGCAAGTAATACTAGCGAGCAAAATGTAATACCGTATTGTTTATATTTCCAACAAATTGGTACTATAATTAAGATCATGGACGTTTGATTTAATTTAAAATAAGTAAGCTATATTATCTTCATATCCAAAAAATTTGAACACAGCAATAGAAAACTAAAACCAATACTAATTGAATGGCGTAGAGTTTTTATTCAAAAAGACTTTAGTATGATTCAATTTTTCCCAAAATAAGGTCAAAATCCCCAAAATACTATTTTTCCTATAAAACCTAAACGAAACGATGTCCCAAAAATTTGAACTCAGCAATGAAAAGCTAAAATCAATACTAATTGAATGGCATAGAGTTTTTATTCAAAAAGATTTTATTATAGGGGGGTATTCACTAACACACTTTCATTTTTCCCAAAATAAGGTCAAAATCCCTAAAATAATATTTTTCCTATAAAACCTAAACGAAACGATGTAAAATTTGCCGTTCATAGGGTATACTCTCTAGAGTTAAAAATTAATTATACGCCTATTAATAGTTTCTATTGAATAAAATCAATATATCGAAATGTGCCGAAAATTCGATCATTGATTTCAATATATAATTACCATAGGAATCGAGCTGCATAGTTGTCACTTTCGAAAAATTAGCCGTTTATATGTTATACTCTCTAGAGTTGAAAATTACTGATGTGCCTATATAGAGAGTTTCTGTTGAATAGAATCAATAATTCGAAATGTGCCAAAAATTCGATCATTGAATTCAATACACATTTACAATTTTCATTGTTGATAGTTTCGTTGTATTTTATTTTAGTTTTAAGTTCCAATTTTTAAATTATTGAAAGGAAATATTTCGTATGTGTATGTTGCTAGAAATTCATTCATTTTCTACATTCTGTTTTGTAAGCAAGATTAGACATGGTTGCAGTCTGGCAACAAACTTTGATTTCCGAATAGTTGAAATTAAATACGGTAATAAATCAAATGTCTCAACTACACACGTAATTAGAAGATACAATTTTTATTTTATATATTTAATAAGGAAAAACATTTTTGGGCTGTTCAATTAATGACCATCGCAAGTTTCAGTGGGCTGGAGAAGGCATGTAGATAATAATATTGGCGGGCTGGTATGTATAATTAAAAAGAAAAGGTACAAGATTATTATTAAAAGCAAAAATCATTTTATTTTAGCTAAATTAATGAGAACAAAGAACGAGACATTGGTAGAGGTACTTAAAGCTTTTAACACTGGAGATATTAAAATAAGTATTGTTGCGTGTGGAGAAGCCCATGCGAAATTAAAATAGTATACCAGATAATTTCATTCAAAATAACAAAATTATTTATCTAATCCGCCTCCAGATATTTTGTAACACCGCCGTCCAGATAATTGTTGTCGTCTTCGGGGTCGAAAAACAATTTTTTCCTTATTTATAGATGTGAACATATGCAAAAACAAAATTGTTTTCCAAGCATCCAAAAGATTAATTTATACAATGATCTTCACATTCTATAAGACAAAAATATATTTACTTGGTAATATATTATAGTACGTACGTACTAACCCTTAATACAAGTACAACAAACCTGACCGCTTATTGCCCTTATTTCAATTCCAACGTAAGCTAGGCTCGATAATTATGTATTTATTTTTCTTTATTTAATTACTCGAATAGTCTTTAAGTTTTAGTGCGACTTAGATTAAATTTATATTTATTTTAAACTCATAGTTTCATGTATAACGTGGTTGTCTGTCTAATATGTAGTAAATGTGCGTAAAATCAGTTGTATTGTTGTTGCTTATGCTTATTTTTTAGGAGTAGATTATTATACTTTATGATGCGTTGCCAATGGGGCGTTAATGTTAAATCGAACAGAGTGGTACAAATATAGGCTTTTTAAATTCATTCATAAAAAGAGCAAAAATATAGCACTGGAAATACTAAAAGACGTATAGAGAAATAAGTGGAATAACGACAAATTTGGAAAATGACATGGAAACGTAAGAAACATAGGCAGAAGTGAAAATATATAATATTGCCACTATACGGTGGTCGTTGAATAGAGGAGGTTGGCAGTAACGCAAAAGTTTAATTTCTTTTAACTCAAAAAAAAAATTAATAATAAAAAGTGAAACTGTACGTTTATAAAGAAAAAAGAAAACAAACAAAAAAATCCCGTAAGAGCAAAAAAAAAACAATTTTTATTTAAAAAAAAACAAATAATTCAAACAAAATACAGTGATTTTTACACTTCTACGTCTTCAAAACCCGGTAAGGTCACGGCAGACTGCCTGGGGTCTATTTTTCAAGAGTTCCTGGTTGTTCCTGTAAGTACCACTAGAGAGAAAATAAGGAAAATATAAAAGCTAAAATATAGTAGGTAACACAAGTTATTTTTTTATACTTAGACTCCGTACGGTGCAAAAAAAACTGCCAGAAATAACAACAATCTTTTATTTTTGCTCAAGCCGCAAGACATTGGCTTGGGGTGAAGCCCGTTATACGCAGCAAATGCAAGTCAGACATCATAATTTATCTTCTAGAAAAACCAAAAAAAAAGCCACTTAGAAACAATTTCTTAATAGATTTTTTTTTAAATTATTATTTTTTAGAATTAAGTCTTTTTGTTTTTTCCTAATATATATAAGCATAAGTAGATAATTAGTGTTAAGTAGTTGTAGTCTATTTTAATAATACATTAAGTTAGTTTTTTTGTTAGTGCCTAAATTAAAAAAAGGAGAAAGGAATAGTATGCATTTTTTTTGTAAGCCTTTGAGCGCCGTTTAGGGAGGAGAAATTCTAACAAAAATAATATAGGCAATATCTAAGCGAGCTCCTTTACGTAGGAAAAAAACTAAATAGTGTTTCCTGTATTGTTTTATTTTCTATAGGTTTCTTCCCTAAAGGCCTACCAAAAGTAATTCAAATAATTGTGTGTAGGCATAAATGCGTTCCGGTTAGCGGATTTTTTTAGTGACATTTTTTCATTTAGGCATTTTTTTTAGTTTATAAAAATATGTGTTTCTCCGTTTGTAGTAGCTGTTTCAGTGTTTTTTTTTGTTTACTTTCTGTTTTTTGTGCTTGTCTCAGGGCTGCAGCTGTGGGTTGGGACCTACCCTGACTAGGCGAGTGAGCTAGCTGGCAAAATGGCGCCCAATCAGAATGTAACTTTGTGATAGCGTTTAGTAGGCATAAGAGCTAAGTATACTATAAAGTGATAGTGTTTTTGTTAAACAGTATGGCGCCAAACAAAATATGATTTTTATAACAAAATGGTGCCTATACAAAGTCGAACTTTATTGTAGATAGCAGTATACAGAAAATCCACGCGTACTTATAGAAAGTTAGTTAGTTTAAAACACTATGGCGCCAAACAAAATAATTTGTATTTTTTTTTAATATGGCGCACAAATCAAATGATATGCAAGATGACTGGTATACTAATATAAGTCATCTGTACATACCAGTTAATAATATAATAGATTTCAACAATAGCCTAAGATGACGAGTGGTAGAACTTGCAAATGCTAAACTTTTGAAATATGCTAACTTATAGGTTATCCACCTATAGGCCACAAAATCTAGATATGCTAAGGTATTTGTTGTGCAGTTTCAAAAGAGTGACAAATGCAAAATGCCTTCCTCATCAACATTATACAGGAGATATCTATGACCGATAGCATGGGAGCTGAGAAAAGACATCCCATCTGGCAGGTGTAGATATCTAAATTTAAATATATTAGAGTCAGACCAAGCTTAAATGTGTGAAGTAAGAAAATCAAAATAACCGCTCTAAATAAGAATCTGAGGTCTGTAGTATTTTGACTATCTAACTTCTAACATTTAGCTGCGATACCTTGTGATAGCCGCTCTGCTTTTGCTTTGCGGAGGCCTGTAGTATCGCGGGTAGCGTGAAACCGCTATGAGATTGCATCGGATCGTAATGAAGCTGCGGTAGCCGCTCTGACACATTATTCAGAGGTCTGAAGTACTGCAGAAGATTCTAATGTCTAGGTTTTTCAATTACTCTTGCGGAATACATTTTTTTTGTAAACTTGCTTAGGTGAAACACATTGAGAGGCCATCAAGTGGCACTACAGAATTTTTTTTCACACACATAACAACGATCTTCACATCGAAACAACCAAACCCTTTAGAATTTGAAAATAATTAAAAGTGTTAGTTTGATTCAAAACAAAATTGAATTTTTTTTTTATCAAAAAAATAATTGGTGAAAAAAAATTGTTTTTTTAGTTGGTTAAATATTTTGTTGTAGTAAGTAGTTTTTATGTTGATATTATAGAAATTGGAGTCGTTTTATATATATAGAATAATTTATTTAGAGGTTTTATGTTTTTTACGTTAACTAGTTAGTATAAACTGAATATATATATATATATATATATATATATATATATATATATATATATATATATATAAAGTTGGTGACATACAATACTGCATGTTAATCTATTTTTGATTATATTATTAGTTAATAGTAAGATACGTGTGTAAGAAATAATAGTGTATGGTGTGAGTTTTTTTATTATTATTTATATTAATCATTTTTTTTAGCTATTGAATTTGGTTATATTGGTTTGTTCGTTTTTTTTTTAATATAAAAGAGTAATATATTTTTCTTCTATATACATATTTTTTTTTTGTGCATGGCCGAATCCCAAGAGATTTCGGAAAATAACGCTCGTAGAAAATCAGACAGGCTTAAAAGACATAGGGAGAGAAATTTATCTTTTGACTTAAATCGTTCGTCCCTTCAGATCAAAGAAAAATATAGTAGAGATAATCAGCCCGTCAGGATGGCAACTAGACCACCACAAATAACTGATATTTCTGAGACAATAAATGTCGAAACAGGAAACAAAGGTGCTATTCCAAAAGAGAAATCTCATCGAAATTACTACCCGCGTAATAACTCTAACCGCGAAGAAATATCTCCAGCCATGAGCTCAAAGTTCACGAAAGTGCAAGCCAATTAGCAGAGACAGTCCGAAACTTAGCCCTACGAGATACCAATAGATATAGTGAGCAAGGTAATAGGTCTACAGCCCAAAATGATAGCAGACATGTACATTTTAGCCAACATAATAGGTTTGATTATCCACCACCAGTCCCAAATCAAAATCATGAGGCATGGAGAATTAGAGTAGACAAATTCGGCATAGAGTTCAACGGTAGTTATGGTCGAGATCAATTGTCAGTGGAAGATTTTGTGTTTCGCTTGGAACGCATGCAAAGGCAGTACCAGATCCCATGGCAAGAGATACTGAGAGATTTTCATCTCCTAGTCTCTGGTACAGTAAAGCAGTGGTATTGGGCACTTTTGCAGACCACTGTGATTACCGACTGGAACACGTTAAGGTTAGCGTTACTAAATAGGTACAAGACTGTTCGATCTAACTGGGAACTCATGCATGAACTCGTCGAAAGAAAACAAAGGCCAGGAGAATCGATTGATGACTATTTTCATAGTCTCAACTTACTTAGGGCAAAATTAGAGATGCCTGTAGCCGAAGGAGAGATGATTAAAATTGCCAAAAGAAACTTAAGAGAGAATATAGCTAGAATTGTGTATCCTATGAACGTGTCATCAGTAGAGCATTTAAGAATGGACCACAAAGATACGTAAGTGAGGCAGTTATGAATATAGGCGAAGAAAATGATGAATTTTCTGGTGAATTAGCAGCAGTAAGCAGTTTAACAAGGTGCTGGAATTGTCAGCAAGAAGGACATTTGTTCAAAGAGTGCATGTCACAGCAAAGATCGCTGTTTTGCTATGAATGTGGCAGACCAAATACAATAACGCCAAACTGCCCCAAGTGCAAGCAAGCTCGGGAAAACTTGAGGCGGAACGCGGCATTATCGGGGGAGCCACGGTCCACCGATGTTGCCCCGAAACAAGTTTAAACAGCTCTTTTGTAAATCCAGATTTTTCTAAATATCGACATTATTTACCCTGTGAAGTACGAGAAGAAAATTACAGAATGGCTAGAGAACGAATTTTTAATGGGTCCAATAGTTGTGAAGTGCGTAACTCAGATTCGCAAGAAAACCGGCCAGATATTGAAAATGAAATGGAGCCAAATATACAAACTACAAACACCGACTCAGCTAAGAGTAATATCATAAATCCAACGACTTTAAAACCACAAAAACGTAGATATATATTACAAATAAGAAATGATTTCATAGAAAGAAAACGTAAGCGTAAGCTTTTAGTAGGTGCAGTAAACCTTTTTCGTAATAAAGCAGATCGTAGACCCTATGCCGAAATATTACTTAACGGCAAAGCGGTGAGCCTATTAGGTAGAAATTGTCGGGAGATGCTAGAAGAAATAGGATTTGAAATGAAAGAAATTTTTAGCAGCATTAGTACAGCAACAGGACAGCGTCATAGAGTGCTAGGTAAAACCGAATTGATGGTCGAATATAAGGGTGCAAAACAGAAAATTACTTTCTACTTATGCCCTGATTTGGAGCAATAAATTTACTTAGGAATTGATTTCTGGCAAGCGTTCAAAATTGCAACTGAAATTTTTCCAACCGCAGCAATAGACATCGAAGTAGTACTTCGAATACATGATGAAACTGATACCGAAGAAATTACGAGGCACGAATTAGACTTGGCTCAACAAAAGCAATTAGAAAAAATTATAAACAAGTTTCCATCTTTCGAGAAACGAGGGTTAGGATGCACACAACTGGAAAAGCACGAGATAAAACTAATAGAAGGGACAAATCCGATAAAAGATAAACATTACCCGATCTCACCGGCGGTGCAAGACATCGTGTACGCCGAACTTGATAATATGCTCAAATTAAAAGTAATCGAAGAGAGTAATAGTCCGTGGTCAAATAGGACCACTGTAGTTCGCAAACCCGGAAAGAATAAGTTTTGTTTAGATGCCAGAAAACTGAATGCGGTGACTATTAAAGATGCCTATCCACTACAAAACATAGACGGAATTTTAAGCCGCATAGATCAAACTCATTATATTAGCAGTGTCGACCTGAAGTACGTATTTTGGCAAATAGAATTGGAGGAGACAGCCAAGCCGTACACGGCTTTCACGGTTCCAGGTCGACCGCTGTACCAATTCCGCGTAATGCCGTTTGGTCTATGCAACGCTGCGCAATGTCTTTGCCGTCTAATGGATAAGGTTATTCCGGCAAGATTGAAGCAAAACGTGTTTATGTATTTGGACGAGCTTCTCATTATCTCGGACACCTTTTCCACGCATATGAGAATCCTGGAGCAAGTTGCAGACTGTTTGGAAAAAGCTAACCTGACCATAGGACTAAATAAATCGAAATCTTGCTTTAAGGAACTAAGGTATTTAGGCTTTATAATCGGCGGCGGTATGTTGAAAACCGACCCGGAAAAGGTAACTGCTATACAAAAAATATCTGTACCAAAGTCACCAAGAGAAGTGAGGAGCTTTGTAGGTACCGCTGGATGGTACAGGCGGTTTATAAAGGATTTTGCCGCAATTTCAGCGCCCCTTACTGATGCACTGGAAAAGGGTAAAAAGTTCACAATGACCCCTGAGGCAATCGAAGCTTTTGAAGCGTTGAAATACGTCCTTACTACAGCGCATGTACTACGCCACCCAGATTTTCAAGACCGTTTTTCATTCAATGTGATGCGTCAGAGTTCGGAATCGGAGCTGTGTTATTTCAAAAAAATGATTCTGGAGGGGAAAACCCGATAGCGTTTTACTCACAGAAACTAACAACATGCCAAAGAAACTACTCAGTTACCGAGAAAGAATGCCTGGCGGCAGTGTTGGCGGTAAAACGATTCAGACCTTACGTAGAAATGATGAAATTTACCGTTATCACCGACCACGCCAGCCTGAAGTGGCTAATGTCATTGAAAGAGCTCAGTGGCCGACTGGCAAGGTAGTCACTTCAACTGCAGGCATACAATTTCACCATAGAACACCGCAAAAGTTCTGAAAATGTTGTGGCTGATATGCTCTCGCGAATGCCAATTGATGTAGCTGAGATTAGTGAAGAAAACTTCTTCGACTTTGAAACTACTGCTTTTGAGTCTGAAGAGTATTTAGAATTAGCCAAAAACATTCAAGAGAACCAGAACAAATTACCAGATTTAAAAGTGATAGGCGGAAAGATATATAAAAGAACCACATATGATAATTTAGAAAACATAGGAAATTCGGTATGGAAATTATGGGTTCCACAAGATATTACGCATATTTTAATAGTAAAGGCACACGAAGACGTCATATCCGCACATGGTGCGATTCGTAAGACCTTAGAGAGGCTTAAACGTTTTTATTATTGCCCAAAAATGGCAGTACAGGTCAAACAATATATACGCAACTGCCGCACGTGTGAAGAAACCTAGCCTTCTAATCAGCATACAATGCCGACTATAGGGAATGAAGTTCGCACCGAAAGGCCTTTTCAGAAAATATACGTGGATTTTCTGGGGAAATATCATAGGTCAAAGATGGGTAACGACTACATCTTCATTGTCGTAGATCATTTCTCAAAATTTTTATTTTTAAAAGCCATGGAAGAGGCTACAGCGAAAAATGTAGTGCAATTTCTCGTCCAGGAAGTGTTCCAGAAGTTCGGCGTGCCTGAAACCCTGCACAGCGACAATGGTCAACAATTCGTGTCTACATTGTTTAAGGAAATGGTAGAATCATAATATTACGCATATGAAAACCGCTGTGTATTCACCACAATCGAATGCTGCGGAACGTGTCAATCAGTCCGTATTGGCGGCCATTCGAGCATATTTAGAAAAAGACCATCGCGACTGGGACCTATATTTACCTGAAATAGAGTGTGCTCTTCGAACTTCAGTACATGCAGCTACTGGATGTACGTCTTTTTTCTCTCTATTTGGTTACCATATGTTTATGAATGGTTCTGACTATATACTAGCACGCAAACTACGATCTATATCTGATCATGAAATTGGTACTATAGAAAATAACGACAGATAATCAGAAAAAAAATTAAAAGCAACCTCTCAAATGCCCACCAACAAAGTGCAAAGAGGTATAACAAAAAGGCCCGTGTAGTAAATTTAATTCCAGGGCAAGAGGTTTATAGAAGAAATTTTGCACTTTCAGATTTCAAAAATAATATAAACGCCAAATTTTGCCTCAAATACCTAAAAGGAAGGATGGTTAAACCAATTGGCAATAATATGTACGAAGTGGAGTCACTTCAGGGGAAACCAGTTGGTATTTTTCACGCGAAAGACTTAAAAATCTCTTAAGTGCAATACAAATATCTGTGACACATAGGGTTAGTGCAATATAGGGATGAAAATGGAATAAAGGAAGTAGAGTGCAATATAGACTTATGTTTGTACACGTCCTATATTCTTAATTATACACTCTTTAATTAGTATCATTTATACCCTGTCGTGTTCGTGTAATGTATTGATGTGCAACTTTTATTGACAGAATTCTCAGTAAACATGAGCTTTTTGTATGAGTTACAGACGATAAAAACTGAATTTTTATACAACCTTTATCTTGCTCTGAAACATTATATGAGTAAGAAAGTTAGTTTCTATACATGAATGTAGGTGGTTTTATGCAATTGTATGCAAAAACGAAACTTTACAAATATACGCATTGTTGATAAATATAAGTAAAACTCAAAAGCTGTAAATAAAATTCAATATATACACAAACACACTAAACGGTACGAATATACTAAGTTCTAACTAACCCGAAGTGTAAACTAGAGAAAAAAAAAGGTAAACAACCAAGTGTCGTATGAAAAGAATATGCATATAGGTATAAATAAACGTCGATCGATTTAATAGGAAACTAAAAATGTACTTACCGCAATGGCCCGGTCATGGGAGTTCCCCACGTTTGAATGCAAATTGCCAAGAAAAACAGGTCTTCGCATAACCGCACACCGGTCCTACTGGCGTATACTAAGTAGCCCCGGAGTTTTGTTGCGTGTGGAGAAGCCCATGCGAAATTAAAATAGTATACCAGATAATTTCATTCAAAATAACAAAATTATTTATCTAATCCGCCTCCAGATATTTTGTAACACCGCCGTCGAGATAATTGTCGTCGTCTTCGGGGTCGAAAGACAATTTTTTCCTTATTTATAGATGTGAACATATGCAAAAACAAAATTGTTTTCCAAGCATCCAAAAGATTAATTTATACAATAATCTTCACATTCTATAAGACAAAAATATATTTACTTGGTAATATATTATAGTACGTACGTACTAACCCTTAATACAAGTACAACAAACCTGACCGCTTATTGCCCTTATTTCAGTTCCAACGTAAGCTAGGCTCGATAATTATGTATTTATTTTTCTTTATTTAATTACTCGAATAGTCTTTAAGTTTTAGTGCGATTTAGATTAAATTTATATTTATTTTAAACTCATAGTTTCGTGTATAACGTGGTTGTCTGTCTAATATGTAGTAAATGTGCGTAAAATCAGTTGTATTGTTGTTGCTTATGCTTATTTTTTAGGAGTAGATTATTATACTTTATGATGCGTTGCCAATGGGGCGTTAATGTTAAATCGAACAGAGTGGTACAAATATAGGCTTTTTAAATGCATTCATAAAAAGAGCAAAAATATAGCACTGGAAATACTAAAAGACGTATAGAGAAATAAGTGGAATAACGACAAATTTGGAAAATGACATGGAAACGTAAGAAACATAGGCAGAAATGAAAATATATAATATTGCCATTATACGGTGGTCGTTGAATAGAGGAGGTTGGCAGTAACGCAAAAGTTTAATTTCTTTTAAACCAAAAAAAAAATTAATAATAAAAAGTGAAACTGTACGTTTATAAAGAAAAAAGAAAACAAACAAAAAAATCCCGTAAGAGCAAAAAAAAAACAATTTTTATTTAAAAAAAACAAATAATTCAAACAAAATACAGTGATTTTTACACTTCTACGTCTTCAAAACCCGGTAAGGTCACGGCAGACTGCCTGGGGTCTATTTTTCAAGAGTTCCTGGCTGTTCCTGTAAGTACCACTAGAGAGAAAATAAGGAAAATATAAAAGCTAAAATATAGTAGGTAACACAAGTTATTTTTTTATACTTAGACTCCGTACGGTGCAAAAAAAAACTGCCAGAAATAACAACAATCTTTTATTTTTGCTCAAGCCGCAAGACATTGGCTTGGGGTGAAGCCCGTTATACGCAGCAAAGGCAAGTCAGCCATCATAATTTATCTTCTAGAAAAACCAAAAATTTTTTAAATTATTATTTTTTAGAATTAAGTCTTTTTGTTTTTTCCTAATATATATAAGCATAAGTAGATAATTAGTGTTAAGTAGTTGTAGTCTATTTTAATAATACATTAAGTTAGTTTTTTTGTTAGTGCATAAATTAAAAAAAGGAGAAAGGAATAGTATGCATTTTTTTTGTAAGCCTTTGAGCGCCGTTTAGGGAGGAGAAATTCTAACAAAAATAATATAGGCAATATCTAAGCGAGCTCCTTTACGTAGGAAAAAAACTAAATAGTGTTTCCTGTATTGTTTTATTTTCTATAGGTTTCTTCCCTAAAGGCCTACCAAAAGTAATTCAAATAATTGTGTGTAGGCATAAATGCGTTCCGGTTAGCGGATTTTTTTAGTGACATTTTTTCATTTAGGCATTTTTTTTAGTTTATAAAAACATCTTAATTTGTATAGTTATTTTTGTTAACGATATTTAGTGTTTAACGGTTAATTTAATTTTGTTAGTTTAAGCTTGTTTTATTAAATAAATATGCAATTATTTTAATTGTTTAGCCACTATAAATATGTGTTCGTGCTGATTAATTGTATAAGGGTAAGGTTGGATGTGAGGTAAGTGTTGAAACAAGTGTGTGTGAATGTAGGGGACACTATTAATGTTAAGGATTCAGTGTCAAAGGTTGGGTGGGCAAAGTGGGGAACATTTCCATCCCGTTCTCCCTCGATATGTGTTTCTCCGTTTGTAGTAGCTGTTTCAGTGTTTTTTTTTTTGTTTACTTTCTGTTTTTTGTGCTTGTCTCAGGGCTGCAGCTGTGGGTTGGGACCTACCCTGACTAGGCGAGTGAGCTAGCTGGCATCACAGATGCAGCGCCATAAAGGAACACGTAACACGTATTGATAAAAAAGCATTAACGAAAACTTCAGATTAAATGAAATGAATTCAGTTTGGTCTAAAATACCAGATTTAGGTGCTGAAGAAATTAAATAGCGTCCAAAAATTTGTTTGTTGTGTTTGATAGAAACGTTCTGTCAGACAACGATCTATTGCACATAAGGCACAATTACCTTTTAAAGAGGTTAAACTATTTATTATGAAAGCATTAGCGTTAACTTTGGTAAAGGGATAAATTGATCAAGTGGCTAGTGTAGCATACATGTCCGTTAAATATCCTTATTATATTCTAATTGAAAAACTTTGAACTTTGATATATTTTGCATCGTGTACTTTGTCGTGTACAAATAGCATTATGACGACAACATCATATAATTGGATGTCTAGTACTAGCTCTACGGAACCATGTTTTTTTTTATACTTAATTTTATTTTATTGAATGTTTCTACTAAAAGAAGTTTACAATAAGTATTTAAATCTTGCTTCTAAATTATTATTTACTAGTTATTACCAATGTAATAACTAATTTATCGTATTTAAATCTTAATGAACTATCTTCTATTGTGTAGAAAGAGCCGCCTCGCCAGACTCAATGTGTCAGTTCTTTTTAGTCTCTGGTGCCCGTCAAATTACAATAAATTGCGTGCAAGAGTGTCGGGATGTAGGACTAGTTTGTTTATGTATTGTGACGACATTTACTTATGGCTGGGGTATACACGCCGTGTCCAGTGGTCCGGTCACAATACTACTTATTGATTGGCCCTCGAGGAAAAAATAAAACGCTGTCGTTACGTTATAAAGCGTACTTTATTTTCCACTAAACACTAACAGCACGTGGGGTAACAGTAGTCGAAGGTAGACTAGCAGCGTTCCCTGTTGATCACTTCGTCGCTAATACTCCTCTGTCGACCCTGTACGCTCTCACACGGGAGATGACTCGCACTAGGTCACAGATGACGATCTCCGAGGCTGGTGGACTGAGGCAGCGCACTGCGGGATACCACGGGAACCCTGGCCTCAATCGGCCGACGTGAGAGTGGTTGGTCGCGAGCGAATTGAGACAACGCACTGCGGGATGCTACGCGAAAATTGCTCTCAATGGGCTGGCGAGAGAGCAGTCTTCAGCTAGGCTAATTAATTTAGGAGACTTGCGGGATGCCAAGGGAACACTACAAGAATTTAGCTTAGGGAGTTTTGAAAAGCAAGAGAAAACAGTTAGATACCACCGAATTTGCTTCTACCCAAAGTCTCACTAAAGTTCAGATAATTGTATTATTACAAGCGGGATACCATTAATAATAATTTAACCTCGACAACTGCTGTCGCAAGACTGACTAAAATTTGATCATAGCCACTCCTTTTATACCCATTTTCTATCTGCAAATCTTGGTTGTATCATTTCGTACTTGCACATAATGGTTGTACAAATCAGTGACGGTCATCCAATTTTAGTTCTTACAATTTTCCATTAATTTCAAAACTTTTAATTCTTTAAATAATTGTGGTGTATATCTTAATAATTTTCCACTAAACTAATGGAACTTCTCTTCCACTTCACTGTTAGGCTTACTTTTAAGAACACACACCTGTGGAAACACATTGAACTGAAGAATTTTTGGTAATTTGCTTATTTTTAGTTATTTTGTAATTTAATAACCGTTATAATAATTTAAAGTAATATTTGCTTACATAGTATTTTAAGTTCAATAAACAAATGCAGTTTGTTTGCTATAATTTTGCTTACACAGCATTTTATGGTCCACCACCGAATGCAGTTTGGTTACTATAATTTTGCTTACACAGTCGTTTAAGTTCAATAACCTATGGTATTTGAATGGTAAATTTAAATAAGCATATTTTATGTTTGCCGATTTAGCTAAGACTTATTAATAATTTCACTATTAATATATTGCATACAAAAGATAAATTAAACCAAGAAAGATTAGTTTTTGGTAAGCATAACAAGAGTGTTTACTATTGAACAACTTCCTTTAAGTTACAAGTACTTGTAAGGAAAAGTAGTTTGCTAACTTAGTGCTAGTTCAAAATTATGTGTTTGATTTAATCAACACCAAAACCATTCACAAACATTTTGGTGACCCTAGTTTTCAGATATTTTTTGATTTTCCCCCTACCAGTGGTAAGGGACTTTAAAAAGAACCTGAAACACGCAACCACTCATAAAGGCAACAGGACATCACCTAGTCCAAGAACCAATTCACCAAACAACATTTTGGTGAAGCCAAGAGTAAGTTTCCCCCACCAGTGGTAGGGAACTTTTAACAACACGCAACAGAAAATCGCCTAACACCGTAAATGCTTTATTTCAAAAAATTAAGACAAGGAAGCTAAGATGGCAAGCCTGCAGACTCAGCAGAAGGAAAGGGCAAATGAAATTGAGAAAACCATTGTTAACATCAAAAAGCCCCACAAGATCGAAGGAATATAGATTTTTATAAAAACAAATCGGAGGAATTAACGAAACTATGGCAGGACTTTGAATAAACGGAGAACACAGTCCGTAGAGATCAAACCCTTACTGCCAACGACCCATATATCGTCAAAAATTTGCATCAATCTCTCGGAGATACATTAGATAAAGATACATTAGAGCCATTCAAAGTATTGAATCTCAAATCATGAGATTAACTGAAGGCAACTAACCATTGCCAGCAGTAAGGACTTCAGACACCTCACCAACTAAGAAGAATAAGCAAGAAAATATATCCATTCAAGGATTACCCAGAAGAATAGCGGCTCGCATGACAGCACTATCTCGATTATTATATAGCTTGAACACCCCACTAGAAGATAAACCGCAACAATTTTATGAAATTAGGGCAGACACAATAAGAAACTTATGGAACCAAGTTAAATATTTATACGATGAGATGTGGCAAGAGATGGATGATCAAGCTTATACCTAGATTAAGATGAATACGACAAGCTGGAAGACTTGGTTCAACACCATATAATACAACTCGCAGAAATTATAAACAAACGCAAATATAAAGCAACTTGTTCAACACAATTTGGGGGTGTGAAAGTGCAGCACACAGTTAACTGCAGCTCCCGAAAGTAACCATTCCCAATTTAATGGAAACTGCTTTAAGTGGCGTCAATTTTATGAACTTCTTCTGTGTGGTACCTCAAAACTAATTTGTCAGGAGAGGCTGGCTAACTTTCAAGCCACCTAGGTTTAACAGAAGAAAATTACACAACAGCTTGGACACTACTTCAGGAGCGGTACAACAATAAACGCTCTTCATGACACTACAAAGGGTGACTATTGACACTAAATAACTTAAATATCGACACATCGTCCTGGGATTCCATATTTATTCAATTAATGATGAAAAAACTCGATCACACAGTCTACATTCGCTTTATGAAATCGTTATTAAAGCCAAAAGAAGTGCCAACCATTAAAAAATTATTTTCATTCTTGGAGAGACAATTTAAAGCAATGGAATCGATTGGGCGCAAGGAAAAGCCAGTCCTCCATCAAAATACAAACAAGGCTAATTATTTGGTAGCATCGTCAGAGATCAACAATAATTGCAAATTATGTAACAGTTGCAAACACCGTATTAATTTTGGCAAGCAGTTCATGTCAATAACAGAATATGAAAGGCTGAAATGGATACAGCAACAGAAGCTATGTGTGAACTGTTTAAAGTCCGATTATTCATTCAAAACCTGTTATTGCAAGAAATTTAATGATAAACACAACACATTAGTACATTTACCAACAAAATTACAAGGTACATTAAGATCGCCTATTCAGTTGGCAACTACAAAACACGACAGTCATGAAAACCACAAAAATTCCCCATAAGAATTCCTTTAGAACCTTGCAAAGAATTGTGCATATGTCCTTAGATTCACAAGGAACTCTAGGATCCCTACTGCACATCGATCAAGACACAGATCACTTACCCCGAAATAGTTTGACGATTACCTCTATATAAGTGTTCGAGCAATACAGTCTTCTAATTTTGCAATAGATATAAAACAACTACAAAAGACCGAGCCAATTAATAAAAATAGTTCACTTGACAGTATATCACCATTTTTGGACAAGGAGGGTATAATCCGAGTAGGAGGACGGTTAGAACATTCCAACCTACAACCAGACACAAAAAATCCAATAATATTACCATATAACGATCCTCTGGCAAAACTAATATTTATCATGACACATGAAGATAATCGTCGGAGCAAAAAACGTATCTGAACTATTTGAAAACATATATTCGAACAATAATTTCCGAAGGGAATAATTTCCGCTTCGAGCTCTAAGGGTATACATTTTCATTTTATTCCACCAAGAGCACCTCATTACAAATTTTCATCGTATTTAAAAGAGAACTTCCAATTATAATAATACGTCTTTACAGTTCAGT
Organism: Phania funesta; assembly: GCA_963932375.1. Taxonomy (NCBI): domain Eukaryota; kingdom Metazoa; phylum Arthropoda; class Insecta; order Diptera; family Tachinidae; genus Phania; species Phania funesta. The sequence goes on along the minus strand of OZ010653.1, from coordinate 69,123,833 downwards.
TACATTCCCAAAAGTTTTATCTATACAGTGTGATATCTGGAATATTTAATTTTGGATACAAAAGAAAAAAAAACATTTTTAAGGCTTTAACCCATGTTAACCTATGATAATTTATACTCTCAAAGATTTAGCTCAATTCATATCATTACACTAGACTTAAAGCCTTATATAATAAGACCTAAAACAAAGCAATGCCAGATTTTATATTGAGAAGAAAGAAACAATAAATACGGCGTTTTATAAAATGAGGCCTTTAGCTAAATACAATTATTAAGTAATTTTTGACTATAAATGTCCCATGCACAAGATTGTCTCATATTTCAGTATAAAACTGAGTAATTGTGTATGCAAACTTAAATGTAAAGATTACTATAATTATTAACTTTATATTTTAGAGAACATATTTAAAACGTAAGTCAAATTGAAGGCAACTATTAATTAAATGCAAGACCAAATTAAAATGTAATAAAAAATAGCCAAGTAGGTTATGTATCTAAAACAAAATAAACATTAAATTATATTATTCATATATAAACAATTAAATTTATATAGTAAAAAAGTACAAAAGTACTATATATATAAATATCTACTAAAATTGTTTTTATAACTACATAGTTCCTCTCAGTGTATTAATATTTCATATTAAAAAACCGATGGAATGCTCATATTAAATACTATTTGCATTTAATACTATTTTAATACTTTTATTTTTTTTACAAAAAATTTGCTCTTTTATGCAACTGTGCTAAAAAGTATATTACAGGACAGGACATGTTTACATAATTTAATAGCTTTAGATAGATTTGTAAAAATTGCTTATTTATTTTGAAATTTATTGAAAATGTTTATGTTATTCTTACAGAAATCTACATCGAGCCACCTGGATTGCCATACCTTTAGTAATGGCTATTAATGTTTTGGTAAATTTGGCCTATTGTATTGTTGTCTCCAAGTTTGAAATGTTAAGCTCTTTGTCAGTTGCTGTAACATTTGGAAATCGTATGTTTGGGTCCTTTGCATTTACGGTACCGAATTTTATAGCATTAAGTACATTTGGTGGCGTTACCGGTATTTTATTCACATCGGTTCGTCTTTTTGCCACTGGAGCCCAAGAAGGGCATTTACCAAAATTCTGTCTATATTGATATTACTATCAGCAGTAGTTTACGTGTTAATTAACTATTATAATTCTATTTTATGGCTTTTTGTGGTGGCCAGTAAAGCTGGTAATGTTATGGTTAAGAAATAACAGGCATTTTTAATTTAATAAATATATGCTAGTTAATATCTATTTAATATTATATTAATATCCTGGCCCACGATGTCGACTACTATCGTTCGCATGGATTTAACGACAAACAGCTGATTTGCGCCCCAATATGAAATGTCATGCGATCATAAATGTCAAAATCAATCACTTGTGTTGTGATTGTCGACAGATACATAAAGAAAAAAAATTTAACAAAACAAAATAGTTTATTGTTTATTTTAAAAATTTTATAATGGAAAATAAATTGTAAATATATAATTAGTAATATCATACAATTTAAACCAACAAAAATTATTTGTTTAGCATAAAAAAATCAAGTTTGAAGGTTCTTGTAGAATATATGGGGGCAAATCCAGAATTCGCTAGAGGATCTGCTGTTTATGGAAGCAACAAACTCTCAATGCAAAAGCAGTGGGTAAAGCTCATCAAGAAATTGAATTCGCATGGGCCACCAATGCGTACCGTTGTTAAGTGGAAAAAGGTGAGGAACTGTATAAATTAACTGCGCCGAATTGTTCGTAGAACACAGCCAAAAATATCTACAACAATATTAAAAAAAATTGTAATTTTTCCTATTTTTATAAAGTAAAATTTTGCTGGTGCTAAAATTTTGCCAGCTTTATGCTCCATTGGGTGCAGCTTTACAAAACTTTTGGATTATTACTCCAACAACACCATTAATATTTGTATTATTTCAGACTTGGACTGATTTAAAATCGCGAACGAAAAAAAAATTGCCGAAAATAAGAATAGTTTGTGTGAAACTGGTGGTGGTGTCTATCGAATGAACTCACTTTCGGAATTGGAACAAATTGTGGATCGGACTTTGTTTTTATCCAAAGCTGCAGCACCCAGCGGCAAGGTATATGGCTGCTCCTCCGCAAAAAAAAATAGTAGCTCAAGAGCAAATTGGCCTCATTCGCCGACAATTAAGTGTTGAAGAACAGTCAGTTGCTGTAGCAAAACAACATTCGGATGCTGCAGTTATGCTGGCTGAAGCCACAAATTTTCTTGCGGATGCGGCCAAAAGAATAGCCAATGCGGTAGAATTTCAAGCTGCAACTGCTAAAACAAACGCTGAAATCCAAGCCAAAATTTTATCGTCCCTAAACACAATCACCATTTTGCTGGCGGAAAAAAACAAAGAAAATTTTTAAACAATGACTTAAATTAACAATTTAAATAGCATTATGGGACAAATTAAGAAATATGCGCAGACTAGACAGTATAGGATATTCTTCTATCAGGATAGCAAAACCTTATACTCGGTTTGACAAGCTTAGTGGCCAATTTTTTTTTTTATAAATATATAAAGCCCCTAAGCTTGTAGTTCGAAAAAAACAATAAAACCTACTAATCGCTGGGCACGGCGAGAAATTTATATACATAATGTTTTAAAACTTCATTCTCAACCAAGGAAAAAGACTATAATTTGAAAAATTCAAAAATTGAAAAATAACTCATTCTCGTATTCCATTTGTCTTAAATGTTGGTATAAGTAGATGATGTTTAGACACACACTTTGTAGATAAGACACGAAGAATGTTGATAACGTGTGTAGCGGCATAGAAAATGCATTCCATTCAGCTAGATGTCTAATAGAATTAAAAACTTTTATTGTTTTCAAGGTTGTCCATATTAAATAAATAATTCTCTTTCTGAATAGAAAGAAAAATGAACTCATGCATAAAAATTAAAATTACTTAATAATTAATAATATTTGCAGTTCGAAAAAAAACAATAAAACTTGATAACATCTTCCTATATAAAGACTATATGAAAAAAACTCAACATCTTTACAAGATTTTCGTATCTCATTTTGTTGTAATCAACATCTTTCGATTATTTTAGTGTCATCACTAAAGGAAACTTAAAGCAATTGTCAAAAATTCATACCATCACTAGAAAATATACAAGTGTCAAAAATTTATAAACTGAACGGGACCGAACAATGTAAATTTTTAAATTAAAAATAATACGTAAGTACATACAGTACATTTATTTACAGTAAAAAAGAAAAAAATACTTCGTGTTGTATGGTCTGCTGCTGACGAGAGTATGTTAATAGACCTTTGGCATAAGAGAATTGCGGGGTGGAAGGAAAAATTCGCATATTTTCCAGCAAATGGCAGTGAAGTTGCAAGAAGGCGGATTTTCTGGAAGCTGGACAGATGTTCGTACAAAAGTGGATAACCTCACCCGGAAATATAGGTAAATCAAATTTATGCATACTTTATTGCATATACATATCTACTAACATAAGTATGTATGTTTACCTTCAAATATAATTTGTTCTAGACAAGAAAAAATAAAAATTGGGTCTACAGGAGGATCACCGTCTTCATGGGAACATTTCCATAAAATTAATAATATCTTGGGGTCTTTTAAACTGCAAAATTTTCAAGATACTATGAATGAAAGTACAGGTAAGTTGTGTGTACATATAAAAAGATATCATTATCATTAAAAATTCAATATATTTTGTTTTTAAAGATATGTCTACACTTTTAAACGAAAGCCAGGATATTATCGAGCTCGACCCAATAAGCTTTGACAAGTAGCTGGAGCGCATCAAAAAATGAAGACTCCGCAGCCGCAAGCAAAGAAAAGGAAAATGGACGCTAATGCCGAAATAATAAAATTAGATAGGGAGCGCAATGAAATGAATGAAGAGCGCAAGAAACAAACGATGGAAATGGTAAAAAGGCTGGACACCATTTCATCACAAAATGGCGCATTTCAAAACGAGGTGCTCATTATTTTGCGAGAAAAAAAGTAAGTACACAATTTTTAAATTTTATCATAACATTTTATTTTTAGGGAATGTTAATTTCGGCTCTCTTTTAATTTTTTATTATTTTATTTTTTAATGAAGAAATTTATGAGTTTGTTGTTTTGCTTTTATTGATTTTTGTTCTGCTTTGTTGTTTTTAGTATTACCATTTCTGTTTTATGTTAAATGTACAATGAATGAATGAATTTTTTGTTTTATAATTTCTTTTTAATGTACAAATATTTATGTATACAAACCTATGAGTTGTTGTATTATATTGTTGTTTTAAAATAAATTAAACAAATGCGTGCTTAATGATTGGTGTCTCTTTATTGACGAACTGTTAAAGCTTAAAAATTAATGTGAGTTACTAAAGTACAAAATAAGTAAATAAGTACAGCTATGTAGAAAGAAAGAAGGTACATGATACAGGGTATTAAGTACTTTCTTATACATATATTAAAAGTAATAGACTTTTCTCTAAAGTTGTTGTTGTGTGGTTTTCAAAAGAGTTGTTTTTTAATTATCTAAATGGGTGAAAAATTACCCATGTGTAATATTTATTGATTTTGTTTAAGACATATGAAATTGTTTAAATAAACATAAAAAAATTTACTGATTTTGTAATGAAAATATTTGTTTTTTTCATTTAATTCAACTTTTTTTTATTTACATATGTTTTTGATTTCCAGTTTTCAATAAAATAATTAATTAATGAATAAAAACAATTTAAATCATTCCTTAAATTCAACCGGATGTTAATATCACAAACAAAAATTTAGCTTGATATAGTAAAAATAAAAAATTAACACAAAAAAATTGCTGCATACAAAATATGAAATTTTGTGTTGCCCGCAAATAAATTTTTGGCAGGTTGCACATGACGAATAAGCCTTCCTATCATTTTTCGGGCAAATCTCACATCGGGAACCTAAACTCAGTTTTCTTCTTTTCCCATTTGATGGCGAAGAAGGCTCATCGCTAGTTTGACGTATGACATTCACCAACATAATTGCAGAATGTGACCTTGGTAAATGAGGACGCCGCTGGATTTCCGCTTTGACTAATTCCATTCCTAGTTCATGAAGAAACAACCTGCTTTTGTGTAGTTTTCTTTTATTCCAATCGTTGTTCATTTCTTGCCACAAATCGTACGCATTTACTGCTGATATGTCAATCATAATGTAAAACAATGTTTGGGGCCATCGATTAGTTTTTCTTTTCACCGTATAAGTACCCACCAGCTGATCTAAGGTGTTTACCCCGACTTTAGTTTTATTATAAAATGATATAATCTCGGGCAACTGATTTCCTTCATTTAATACAGATTTGCCATGATGAAGAGTGCTAAGGGCGTTGACAATTTTGTACTCTTTTTGAACGTATTGCACCAGCAAAATCTTGTTGAAAATGAACATGCTAGAGAAAACTGCACGCTTACAAAGTTCTTCTTTCATTGATTGCGGCAAAAACGTTTTATTGGACCGTACTGTGCCCACAATAGTGTTTTTTTCATATGATGTAAAAAAATTATCATACGTTATATTTCGCCCTTTTAGATCTCTGATTAGGTCTAGAACCACTCTTTGGCCTTGATTTTTTTCGGGTGCTGCATCAGGAGCTGACTTACCAGTGTATATTTGCAAATTCCATGCATAATTTGTCACACTGTCACACAGAACCCACAGTTTTATGCCATATTTAGCGGGTTTCGACGGCATATACTGCTTAACTGAACATTTGCCTGGGAATCCCAATAGTTGCTCATCAACTTTAACGTGTTCATGTGGGATATAAATACGTTGTTGGTTATCTAGTCAATTATCCCATAGCTCTCTGATTGGAGCTAATTTATCACGAGCTCTGCGTTGACTTCTGCTGTTTATTATTATCAAATCGAACAACTCGACACAGTTTTTTGAATTGTTTCAATGACATCGTTGATCGGAATAAAGATCTTCCTGTTTCTTCACTCCACAAGCTTTCCAGTGACTAACCATGTGATTTATACACGCCAGCCAATACAAGTAGGCCAAAATATGATTGTAATGAGACATCATCAATATCTTGCCAACCATTTCCATAAACGCGAAGCCCCTCCACATATGTATGATAATTTTTCGTAAAGTTTCTGGAAAGCATATCCAAAAAGCGTCTTTTATACTAGCAATGCGACTTGAAGCATAATAAGTTATTCCAACTCGATCGCGGATAATATTTTCTGCACATGCTCGTCCAACAGATATTGACAACTCAGTAGACCACGTAAATTTTTTATCTTTAGATAAAATGCTTGTTTGAGTGTGTACATCTAATTCTTCTTCATCGCTTTCATGACTAGAAGAATGCGGAATCTCTTCAATAAACTCAACGGGAATAGCTTCTTCGGAATCTGAACCCTCTCCTGCATCACTTTCTTCCCAACTTTCCATTATCTGTTGAATTTTGTCATTAAACAAACGCTAAGAAATCCACAATTTTTTTTTGTTTTTCAATAACAATTTAATTCCTCAATAATATTTTTATTTACCATCCTATTTATGGACATTTTTGGTATTTTCTTACAAAGCTTAGAAAGTATAGTTTTTCAAAAATAAAATTGCCACAACCTGAATTTGTTTTCAAATTAATTTTTTAAAACGGGGAAAAACATAGCTTTACATTAAGGAAAACATGTGGTTGGACTGTGCTGCCAGAAATATTTAATTTCTGTCATAAAGGTTAGCATTATAAAATAATTATTACACATTATTAACGTAATTTTTCAAATACTTTCGAAATTATTTATTATGTAAAGAAAATTTTTTGTTTTTTAATGCAAACTACTAATTTAGAATATTAGAAAAAGTTTCATTTGTATTAAGTAAAATTTGTAAAAGATATGCATATGGCTTTAAAATTGAAAATGAGTGAAATTTCACCCGAAGACCATATGAGGGTCAAATGAATACAAAAAAGTGAATATTTTTGATCTCAAATAAAATAAACTTTTTGTTTTTTTCTAAAATAATGATTTTTATTTAAAGTTTTTATATAAATAATGAATATATATATATATATATATATATATATATGAATATATATAAATATATATATATATATATATATATATATAAATATATATATATATATATATATATATATATATATATATATGAATATATATAAATATATATATATATATATATATATATATATATATATATATATATAAATAAAATTAAAATTAAGTATAAAGTCGCACATTTGTTTTTTTCGGCTATGAACGAATGCGTACATAATGGTAATGTATGAAGAAAATATGATATACTTAAGTCGCTTTAGAAATTAAAAATTATCTTTCCGTTACAAATTTCGCAATTGCTTATCTAATATTTTCGGCCGGCATTGAAAAATCAGCAGAGGTGTTGTTATTGCAGTTTAAAAAGTTGTTAAGAATTGGATGATTGTCTAAGCCTTTCCCTATACGTCGGAATCTAGATTTTAGGTTCCCAAATGCATTTTCAACTACACGCCTTGCCTTTGATAAATTGTAATTAAACATTTGTTGTTCTAAGGAGGCAGTTGTTGAAAAGGGGTAAGGCTTCATGACCGTTCGTGAACATTTGAATGCAGAGTCCCCAATGAGGAGTACTGGAACTTCTGTGTTACATATTTGTACAGATTTTTCTTTTAAGATATGCGATGATGCAATCATTTTACTTAATTGAGACTGTTGGTAAATTTGCGAGTCATTGCAACGTCCTGGGTAACCGACATTGACGTATAGAAATCTATAACTAACTTGAAATTTATTATATTTAAAAAAATTATTATATTGAAAAATGTCTACCAATGCAAATAAAACCATTGAGTACCATCCCTTGTAGTTGCATTGGTTAACGGCCTCTGCAGCTGGTGGCTTAATTTCAATATGACATCCATCTGTTTAAATAAATGTACATACAAACATATGCGCATGCACATTTTTGTTTAAATAAAATTCATTTTCATTTTAATATAAAATTTTTAGCTTACAAATTGCACCTAAGCACTGAGGAAATCCCAACTCATTAAAACCTTTAACGCACTCTTCTACTTTAGAAGCTGTTAAGAAGTCCTTAGGAAGAAAATCTTTAGCTAGATTTTCAATAACTGCCTTACAAAAGTCATGTAAAATATTGCAAACACTACTAGTGGAAACTCAAAAAAGACTTCCTACTGTACGGTATTCGGCTGAAGACCCTAGCGTATAAAGCGCTATGGCAACTCGCTTTTCGAATGGAATACAGTTCCGGAATTTTGTATCATTTTTCCTTAAAACTTCCATATAATGTACCAGCAAAGAAAATGTCGCCCAATCCATTCGTAAGCTCTCTATGAAAAACTCTGGACTACCATTTGGAATAACCTTTTCCCGAAAATTGCAAATGTTCACAGGCATCTCGGACTCGAAATACGTTGCACATAAAGCAAGATTTCATCGTCGCCGTCTTTTTGCATAATTTCTAATAATTCTGCAAATTAAAGTAGTAATTGTTTCTGCTCTCTAAGAGCAATAATTAATCCAATAATTGCGGAATTTTTTAGTTCCATTTTATTTAATGTTTTTGTTTGCTCTCGAACACGTGAAAAATGACTCGACAGGTGAAAGATGTTAGGTAACATATTCTCCAGCAGCTCCCAAATCTAAAAAAATAATAACATTTATTCTTCATGTTAAATTGCTATGCTTTTCGATAATATTTGAACAGATGATTTTGTAGTTCCACTGGCATGACCAATATTCGATTCAAAAACTTCGATATATTATTGTAATCCTTCTCCAAACTTAATACGCACGGATTCGGTCTACTGTTCACTATAATGCCTAGCCCCACAAAAGCACTAGCAATATCTTTAAAAAAATAAACAACGATACTAAGTGGGTGGTGGTACCAACGGCTGTTCCCATATTAGTTTTAATCACAGTTTTTTAAGGTCGTGCGGCCGTATTTATCGTCAATGTTAAATTGAGACAAATCTCGAGTTTCGGTAGCTCTACGATCGTCATGAGTTAAAGCACCAACGATTCCAAACGATTTGTTACGATTAAAATATATATTCAGGAGCATTCACCTTATTTGATCAATAAGTACGACTGAATTGCGTTATAAGCAACCATGGCAACACTAAAGATATATGGACTCGGGACCGTTAATTGCGCACACGATGATCAATTTGCAAAGAAATACCACTGGTAGCCGCCTCGGATATAAGGACATCTTTTGCGCCATCAAGCGTTCCAGTAAACGGATACTCTAAGCACAGATATGATCAGATATAGCAACTTTGACGTTTGTTAAAGCGTTATATCATGTGGTTAACCCCTTTTTAAGAGAAAGAAAATAAGGCATGGCATCCTCAAAAACAATAAGAAAAAGACAACTATACATTACCTAAACCAACATATGATACCAAAATGTACACAACAAGTTGCAATATTAAAATTCAGAAAACTTTTTATTTATGTTAAAAAATTTAAAAGGTTTTAAAATCACACGAATTTTTACATTACAAATAAAATATTTCTGTTCCATAAAAAGGGTAAGTGTTAGCTGTACTGAAAAATAAAACATAATTAAGTTATGATATAGTTTTTGTTCTCTTGCAAATCGAAGGAAACTTGGCGAACATTGGACATCAAAAAGGAGTTCCAATGAAAGGATTTGCTTGGCACTTGCTACTGGACCAACTGTAAGTATAGTGAAAAACCTGAAAAGTAAAGCATAAAAATAGTCAAATTTAGTCGACGCCGACGTCAACACGATAATAAATCGGCATTAATGTGGGAGAATGTGTTGATGTCGACATGTTATCGATATTTTTGGAACTTATTTGCCACCTTTATGTATTTAGACATTTATTTAATTTGCATGTACTCAAGTACTACATGAAGAAAATGTTGAACGTTCAGTTCGACAAAGAGAATTCGATATGTTGTGTATATAACAATACAAACTAGTTTCATATTGTTTGTTTTAGTATTCTTTCGTAGTATGTATGTAAGTAATTAATTTTTTTTTGTGACTATTGGATTTTGGTGTCAAGATGATTATATTATTTCTTTTATAAATTTCTTATTATTGATCTCTTACTTTAAAAATATTTCTATTAGTTATAAATACCTTATTTAAGTTTTTTATTTTAACGTGAAATTGAATTTTATTTTTCATAATAAAAACATTGACGATAATTATTTCATATATTATAATAAACTGTATACGTTTTAAGATGTTTTATACAGTCTTTGTTAAATACAATAAATAAAAAAGTTCAAAATCTATTTTATGTACATAAATTGTTTTCATTGTTTTTTTTAATTTTTAGGCATAAATAATTAATTAATTTTCTTTCATTTTCGAATGGTAATTGATATTTCTTTGTATATATGAAATAGATTTGGTTTTACCAGAACTATTGTCTTCAAGTAACAGCTAGCGTACAAACTAAAAAAAGATGTTATAAACTCATATATTTTTAATCGTGGGTTTTTATACCTTTCTTTATCTGTAAAAAATACACACCCATCAATGTTTAAAAAGTCACATGTAGGGAAAACCTAAAACTCCTTCCTTAACCTTAACATTATTAAAGGACAGTAATATATACAAAATCAAAGAGAAAGTCTCTTTTATTCGATGGGGTTAAATGAAATTTTGTTTGTTTACATTTTGTATAGGAGAATTCATCAAAAAATTGGCACAAAACTTGGAAAATTGTTTAATTTTTTTATTATTTGGCGCCATTCTTCTTATTTAGCAGCTGCAGTTTGTACACAAAATTCATTGTACAACAGCAAGTGGAGAACATGTAAGTATACATTGTAAGTATATTTTTGCTTTGATTAAATTTTATTTAGTTTCAACAAAAAATTTTTAAATTTCAGCAGTCGAAAATGTATTGTCGCCAACAAATCCTTGGTCCTATGGCTCACTGGGTTAATTTAATTAAAAAAAAACACGAATCACGGTTTTGATCAACAAATTAGTTTATTTTTAGAATAATTTTTTAGCTTTTAATTTATTTTATTTTTTTCCACAATTCTTTTTGTTGTTTAATTTTGAAGTTCACAAGGGAGAATAACTAAAACCATTCAATATAATTTTTCCTTTACTTCTATAATAATAACAACTTGACAATTTGTAGCTTAACGAAATAAAAGAAAAGATTATACATTGCTATTATAGTTGTTGTTGACTAATATTCCGCTATGAAACAAATGAACAGTAAAAATGCACTTGGTTACAAAATATTTTTGGGCAACAAAAACAATTGATATTTACTTTAACTGTTGTGTTAAAATTCAAAGTTATTTAAATTCAATATCATTTGGGTAATTAATTCGAAGGAATAATAACTTCAATAATTATAATAAAAAATGAAATAAATAAATATTATAAAGTAATTATTTGTAATGCGATCTGAACCGACATGCTCCGCCCGTTGAAAGGCTTCACTTTCAACACTGATTAACGGAAGGTAAAGGAGCAACCTTGTGGACAGGTCGACGAAACAAAGTATTTTTTGCCTTAAGCTCTACTACTCGTACTCTCCCATCTGAGCCGGTCATGGATTTTGTTACACGGGCTAGTTGCCATTGTTGAGGTGGAGTATTGTCTTCATGGACAATAACGAGTTGACCTTCTATAACGTTTGGTTCTGCCTTAACCATTTACTACGCTGCTGAAGTGATAAGAGGCAATCTCTAGACCGGGTTTTCCAAAATTGTTGCTTCAAGAACGTGATGCGCTGCCACTGATTAAGAGCTCCTGGTTTGGCGAGGTTTAATGTATCACCAGGAAGAGCTACCAAGCTTGAACCAATTAATAAGTGGCCCGGTGCAAGGGCTTCACCGTCATTCGGGTCGTCTGATAAAGGAGCGATGGGCCTGGAATTTAAAATAGCTTCTACTTCGACTATAAGTGTCTTCAATGGGCCACAAAAGTCTACGCCTGTCACCAAAAACGGCTGATGAGCCTGGAGTCTATCAGTAGGCAGGTTGCCCATAATTTGTTCCATTCATTTGTGTACGCAATTGCGTACCACCTTTCGAACCAAATCCCTAGCATTAATAATCCAAAATTTTTGTCGTATAATACCCAGTAAAACTTTTGCCCCAGCATGTAAATTTACGTGGTGTATATGCTCTATGTACAAGAGTATGAAACGATTATTTTGCGGAACCAATGCAGGAAAACGAGCTTCATATGGGATAGGAGCATTTGCTAGTCTCCCAACAACACGAAGTATTTTAACTGCTGCAATATTCATGCCCATTTGACTTACGAAGCGTGTTAATTTCTGCAATGAAGGTTTTAATATCTTCACTTCAGAGATAGTAGCGATGTCTTCTTTGAAGTGAAGGTCTTGAATATGCACAATTATGCGCCAGAAAATTCGATCCAATTCATTTGAACAAATTTTCATTATATCCTCTTTCTTTAAATCGGGTTTTGATGGGCATCTGTTGAATACACGATAGATATATGTTATTATGCGAATTATTTTGTAATAAGAAGAATGATTTTCAATTATTTCATTTAAGATAGATTGAGCTACGTCAGAGCATATGAATGTTGCTGCTTTTCGCTGTTCCAGAATTACTGATGGACTTTCTTCATCAGTCTGCGGCCAAGTAGAAATATGATTTTGAAGAAAATCAGGGCTATTAATCCATTTCGATGATGGTAACTCTCAAGCACTGCAACCACGTGATACAATGTCTGCAGGGTTGCTTTTTGATGGTACGTCTCTGGAGTGATCCTGTAATTCGGACACTCGATTGGCAACAAAACAATTTAACGTTGATGATTGAAGTTTAAGCCACTGAAGAACAATTTTGGAATCGGTCCAAAACCATATTGAAGATACAAATTTTCCACTTTAGGTTTTATTTTATTCCACGTTTTGCTTAGCAAAACTGCAGCACATAATTCAAGTCGAGGTAGCGATTGTGCTTTTATTGGTGCAATTTTCGATTTAGCAATCAACAAATTGGTTTCATATTTACCCTGAGCCAAGACTCGGATATAAAAACAGAAGCCGTGTGCTCGTTGGGATGCATCAGCAAAACGATGGATTTCTCCGCGTACTTCTGGTGATGTGAATACATAACGAGGGAGTTCAATAGCTTCAATATTAGGAAGGTCTTCCTTTATGACAAAGATTTTAAATTGTCGTCAATGACGTCATCCCAGTCAAAATTGTTCAACGATATTTCTTGAAGTAGGATTTTGCACCGTATAACAATTGGGCTTAGAATTCCAAGCAGATCATATATCTTTGAAACGAGTGATAAAATCGACCTTTTTGTAGGATCGTTGCTGTCTGGGAACTCGAAGCGATAAAAAAATATATCTTGGTTTATTTTCCAAGACATGCCCAAAGTTTTTGTGACTTCATCATTAGAACTTTTTATACTCACCTCGATTTCAGAATTTGCAGTAATCTCATCACAGTTACTGCTCCATTTCGCCAAATTAAGTCCATGAAATTTTAGTATTTGCTTTAATTCAGATTTTTTATTTAATAAGGTTTTAACGTCATTGGCTCCAGTGAGAATATCGTCTACATAAATATCTTCTCGTAAGGCAATGAGAAACTAATTACGAATGGCTAAAAATGGAGCAGATGACAACCCATAAGTAACAGTGTTGAGATGAAACACATTTAAGGGATCTTCTCTATTGCTTCTCTCTAAAATCAGCTGATATCTGCGATCGCGCTCATCAATTTCAAACCGCCGGCACATCTTTGTGATATCTGCTGTGAGAGCAAATTTATTTAGCCGCAATGAAAACAGAGTTATAATGAGGTTTTGTTGAATGGTAGGGCCAACCATTAAAACATTCAAAGATTTATTTGATGAGGTACGAGCAGATCCATCAAAAACCACGCGAAGCTTGTAAATAGACATATGACCGAGCGACAAATATTCATCCATGAACTGAACATACATATTTTTAAACGATATATCACGATCTAAGCGTCTTTCGAGTGATAAAAACGCTTTTGAGCCATTTCAAATGAATTCCCAAGCAGTTCAGGCGATTCTTTGGAGGGCAACCGAAATTGAATTTTTCCATTAGGTTTAATTACTACATTTCACATGCTTCTTCTTCCTGTGTAAACTTTGAGGCATGCTGATAAACTCTTCAATTTGCCAAAACTTTTTCAATGTGGAGTCAACCGCATCTTCGACGGTACCAAAAGCTAAATTGCACGTAAGTGGAGCCACAGTAGGTTGCGATGTGAGACTTCCACCCACTATCCAACCGAAAACAGTGTTTTTCAAAGTAGACTTGCCATCTCCCAATGAAATCATACTTTCGACTAATAAGTTCAAGAAGATTTCGGTGCTAATAAGCAAGTCAATGCGCTGAGGCTTATAAAACAGTGGATCGGCCAGTTGCAGTGTTTTTATTACATCCCATTGTGAAGTTTCAATGTACTCACCAGGTTGTCGAGACGAAATTAATTTTGTGACAGCCAATTTTGACGACCACTCAAATGCGTTTAACCGCGATTTTACAGTCACATTGACGTAAGACTTTATTTTTGTTCGAACCTCACCAATGCCGGTATAAGATGTTGAGGGTGGGGTAGTAGTTTATTTTTATATTTATTTTGTCTTATGTTACTTTATTTTATGTTTATTTTATTTTGGTTACTTTATGTTTATTGTATTTTAAGTCCTGTAATGAATGTTTTGGTTGTGGTAAAATGTGCTGACTGGAAGGTCGTGCTAGAAAAATATTTCATATACAGGGTTGGTTTATTGAGTAGTAACCCAGTTGCCATATCATTATGTTTTGCAAAAGCTTAGCTGAACAAAGAGAATTTTTAAATTCTCTGTAGTCTTTTGTGCATGCGCAAGAAAGTGCATTAAGGTTCAAGGCCGAAACAAAAGATCGCTGACCTGAGCATTTTTTTTGCATGATTAAGTGAAGAGTGCTAATGATGCGTTAACCAGCGGTATATGTTTTTTTCTATGTGTGTTTTGTTAGTAGTTACGTTAAGCTAGGTCATTTAAAAATAAATTATTAAAATACGATCATTAGTGAAATAGTCAGCTAAACGTTAAGTGGTGAATTCTTGGTGGTTTTTTGTAATACCTCCCAGGAAATAAATATTTTATATAATTAAAAGAATAACAAAAATTAATAAAGATAAGCCTAAATATAGCGGTGGTGAACGAATAAACAAAAGTTAAAGCGAAATTTCTCGAAGGTGAAAATTAATATATTTGGAGGCGAGTTACAAGGCCCACAGTTTTAATAGAGCCCGACTGGAACAACAAAACCGTAAGCCGAAAATTATTTATGAAATAAGTCGGTGGCATCGCCATAAAAAGAACTTTGTGGGATAATATCCGCAAAGAGCTTCGGGAAAAATAAGTCTCCATTTAGTGATCCACGCTATTTAGCAGGTATTTCAACCACACAAAACAGATTTTAGTCACCACGGAAAGGCACCCAGTTGGAAGAACTAGATAAATTTGCCATAAACTGTTCTTCGGTTTAGAGATTAGGTTAACGAATAAGAAATAGGCTTAATTAGTAAATTAAGAAAATAAGTATCCATTAGATTTGTTTAGGTACCTGATAACAAGGGGTCGTTCTAAGTAGAAGGAAATAAAAAATGTTATTCGCGTTGGGCTTTACGGGCAAAAATTTTATTTAAATATTGTATTAGAAAAAAACCGTCCTTCAGAGAGCTCTTTTAGGGATAGGCTAAATCGTTATAAGAATATTCAGGCTTAGAAGTGTTGCCTGTTCTTGGGAGTAAACTGGTACGATCCTTTTGTTTTTCATTGTTTTTTGATTTATTTTGTTTCCCTTTCACAGGGAAATTCAATCAATTCAAGAACAAATCTAGTGTTGACGAGTTTTTTTTTTTGTTTTTTTGTTTTAATACGTTATTTTTATAATTCTAATTGTTTATTTTTGTATTCTGTGTTTTTTTGTCTTTACATATTCATTTTAAGTCTGCGACAGCATTGTAAATTTTTTTGAGTAAACTTTTTTGTATTAATAAGAATTTAAACTTTATATAATAAAAATGTAAATGGCAGCGTACATAATGTATTTGGTTTGTTAAAATTTATTTATAAGGATCAGGTACCAAAGTCATGACAGACAGAGTGGAATAAATCGTTGAGAAGTTGTTGGTAAATTAAAATGGTCATGGGGTCATTCATAATGGTTAAAAAAATGGCATAGGTTGGGCTTGGGCAAGGACGCATCTGGGTTTTTACAGCTGTCCCAGTACATAGGAGGTTCTGGTGGTATACTGCCTTTTTTATTCTAAGGTTATTATATCCAAAATTTTCAGAAAAATATTTTTTTTTATTGTTCGAAAGTATTAGGTGGTCCGGGTTGAGAAACCACCCCAATAAGAGACGTGAGCTAGACGGCCACCCTACTACCGCCCAATGCAGAAGTTTCGTAATAGTAAAAATGGCGCCCAAACTTAAAACCAGGAAAACCCATATTCAATAGACTTTAATATTTAAGGAATAAAAGCATATACTACTAGTCCACCTTAGAGGAAAATAAGCACTCAAATTGCGGATTAGGCGCTAGGCTGCTATTCGTTAAATAGAACTTAAAATCCAAAATACAGTTTAATTTAATTAACAGTAGTGGCCAAGCTATGAGGTTTGATAGCATTATTGAACTATTTCCTAAGATTCCTAAAGATTATGTCCTAATCGAAACGTATTAGTTGCATAATCTGGAAGATATATAGAGTAAATTGAATACTATAAGCGAATAGTTGTTCAAGATTTTTCTAGTATAGTATACCAGCCACGGAACCCATTATAATACGAATTGCGTCAATTACTTTACTAACAACTAACCAATTATCTTGAAAGATTTTATAATAATGAAAATAACAGTAAATAAAGTCTCTGTTCATGATTTTACAACTGAAATCCTTGTCTTAAAAGTATTGTGTGTCTATTGTTTAGAATTGTTAATCAAAACGAGTTGTATACTGTTTTTTTGTGGTGAATGTATTGTAAACTATTACCTTTAAGCATTCAAGATAAAGAAAAATTTTGTTTGCAAACATAATCACATATATATTAGCACTTAGTGTTCAAAATATAGTTACATTTTAGGGAATCAATTTTAGGGTATAAATTATTTTAAATTATCATTTGTTGTCTCCACCATCCAGTGTAGTAAATTAGAATCCAAAATGTTTATAGCTCATTCAGACAAAAAACAGCCAAATCAGAAATCTGATAAAGAGAATGAAATTAACATTATAGATATGAGCCACACAATTAATACCCCGAATACTAACCCACATATAAATATACGATTAGAAACACCGAGAACAGCAGCTGGGAAATCTACTGGAACGATTCCAAAGAGTACCACTTCTCATCCGTTACCTAACTTTTCATATCTACCCCCTTTGTTTCGTCGAGCAAATGATCATACATCAGAAAAGAGTGCCGGAGAATATGCCAATATAATCAGAGACGTAATCAAAGAATCAAAAGCCGAATATCGTTCCGATTTGGAGAAAAACCTTGAGCTGAAAATAGAAAACAGCTTGAGAACCTGATTTACAGAGATGCTGAAAGAAATTAAAAAAATTGCCAAAATAAACTGATCATCAGACGGCTCTTCAGAAATTATGGAAGATAAAGAAAAGAGACATAGAAATGAGCCAACAGAAGCAGAAATCAATGAAACCCATGTTCACCATATAATGCCAAGAAGACTGGAAATTCATTATGCACCCCCAAATAGTGATACCTCTTCAAATGGACACGTTCCGCATGATAGAAAGTGTCCTTGGATAGAAATTATGGGAGACTTTGTTACGGTTTGCTGGTCCCGACGACGTCCCCGACTAGCTCTGGTCTCTCGGGCGGTTCTTAACCCTATTGCCGGGCATGACAAGGTAACATAAAAATAAATTTTCTTTCCGGACTTACAACCACCAAAGTGTCTTCTCTAAAATGCTCTGAACCATGACAAGTCTTGGAGACAGGTGTTGGTCTCTTATTTGCCCACCCAACCATGTCGCAATAAACATCCTATTTTTTTTTAAAGCCAAGCTTGCGACCCAGTATCCGCTAGACCGAACGTCACTACTCACCAGTCCATTTCTTGCCCCAACCCTTTTAAATTATTCACACATTATTTTTTTTCCTTATACTAAATAACATTCATATTTATTTAAAAAAACTACTACTAACAATTATTATATGGAACTATACTTAACAATACTGATTGAATAATAAACCTATAATAAAATGTTTTAATAAAAAAATATAAATTTCTACTTATTTCTTATTTCCTTTTCTACCCTTAAAGGAGCTCCCTGAAGCGCTATATCCTTAATGCAAGGCTTATCCTCTTTCTATCACCTAATTTGAGCAATGACTATTCACCACTTAAAAAAAAGATCGCACCAGTATGTATATGAATATAAATTTTCTTTTCTATTCACTTAATCCTAACACTCCTAACACATATTACACACTCACAATTCACACAACTTTTTCCACAAAAACACTATAATCTTAAGACTACTTATTCTAATATCTCCTTTCTTCCAATATCGATTGTATTCTCGCAGTTTTATTTGTGCACAAAAATTTTTTTTTGATTGTTGCTTTTTTTTTTTGAATCTCATTTGCCGCTCGGTTATGTTTACTTTAATCTTTTAAAACTACAAATTATTACCTGGCTATTTTTTCTCTGGCACGGTTTTGCACTCAAGAGGTCCTTGGTACCTTCTTTCCTTGCCTAAATAACCAGGTTTTTTTTTTTTACACTTTGAATCACACAAATAAAATATTGAGCCACCTCTCTAGGGCTATAATTAAGTTTCTTCCTTTAATGTTTTTTTTAAATAAATCCTTTTTTTTTCTCTGTTCGCACTGCTTATCTACCCGTATCACTATCTCTCACTTTCGCAATTCCTTTCACTTTTCTCACTATCTCTATCACAAGAATACTGTCTCTAATATACTGTTTGTAGCCTTTATATACGTTGACCAGCCTATTTACTTCAAGCAAATTTCCCTATGCTGAATTACATTCGTCTATTTACACTTTCCCGCCAATTAGCTTGAATCTCGAACTTTCCCTGTATATATATATGTATGTATATATATAATAAATCCCCGTCGCTCCAGTTAAGGGCTAAAGTTCGATTTACTGTAATTATTCCGTTTGCCTACCTATCCTTTATTTTATGTCTTGTAGAACCAATTAATTTTATTTTTTTTAATTTTTATTTTGCCATACAAAATCCTTCTCATACAAACTCCTGTACTTCTACTAGGCTCTCATAAATTTTAGGCGGTATCTGCCATTCATTCATTAGCTATTTAAAATTTATTTTCAAAACTCGTTCCACAGTTACTAATGAATGAAATACAACTCTAGCTTTTATAATATTACTCCGCGTTGCCAATCTCACGTAGCTTTCGATCAGCAATTTTAAACATTGGCGAACACCAGAACATTTTATTAATCAGCACGTGGACATTCAAACCATTATTTTACTATTTTTTCAACTATTTAAGTAATTTAAATTTATTTTCTTTTCGTTCTAGGTTTACCAACAAATATTTCTAAACTCTTATTTATGGTTCGGAGGGGCGGTGTTCTATTTTTCTTCTGCAGAAAGTCAACTGGACATAATTTATGTACATACATACATACATGTATGCCAGTACCCGCAACAAAACTCCGAGTTCGCTGCGATAGCTGGTGAGATCGGTGTGCGGGTATGAGTTATGTTTCATTTTCCTGCACTGTTATGACAACGTGGGGAACTCCCATGCCCTGACCAGAGTCTCCACTTAAAGATCGCCGGGCAATTAGCCATACTGATCATATGTGAAGGTTACATTATGAAATAAGTTTATTTCATTCGATAAGTATTTTTACTTTGTTTCACTTTCTATATGACTAATTTTTCCGGTTTACTTCGCGATAGGTTACACTCACGGTTATCCAGGATTTGAGGTATGCATTGCTTACTGGCTCACAAATATTTATGCGGAAGGTTCTATCTGGCTGCTTATAATTTCAACTGTGTTGTGTTTCTAATTTTCAGGTGAGTATATGCACGTATGTACCTTACTGAAAGACTATAATTGTAGCATACTGACAAAAGGTACTTGAAAGTTTAATAACACCATTATACTTTAATGTCTTTTAAATGGTATACACCAATCGATCTTCCTTGGAGATCTTCCAGTTCGTACATATTGTTACCTATTGGCCTAACTATACGGCATTTCAAAAATTTGCGACAAAACTTAGAGTTTATGTTACTTTTAAAGTTACTCAATACGTTATTTCTACGGAAAACTTCCTGACCTGGTATAAGTTTTATTTTCCGTGCGCCTCTATTATATCTTGCTGCACTTTTTTCGTATGCCTCATGCATATTATTTCTAATCTTGTCCCTGATAATTTCAAGCTTTTCATGGTTGGCCAGATTTTCTATTCCGTGATCAGACAACGACATTAGCTTTCGGGCGAGCTTATAATCAGCTCCATTTGAAAACATGTGAAAACCAAATAAAGCAAAAAATGGTGTAAAACCGGTTGCCGAATGAATTGAATTCCTAAGGGCGCATTCAATTTCTGATAGGTAAAGGTCCCAATCTCTATGGTCTTCGTTCAGATAAGCTCTAATCGCTGCTCAGACTGTTTGGTTTACCCTTTCCGATGCATTTGACTGAGGAGAATATACGGCAGTTTTCATGTGCTTAATCCCAAATGCTTCTAATAAATTTACAAAGCCTTTTGCGACAAATTGTGAACCATTGTCACTGTGGATTACTTCGGGCACTCCAAATTTGTAAAATATTTCTTGTGTTAAGAACTTGATGACATTGGCTGTTGTAGCTTCTTTCATAGCCTTTAAAAAGGTGAACTTTGTGAAATGATCCATCACCACGAACACATAGCTGTTGCCACTTTTAGACCGGGGATATTTTCCTAAGAAATCAATATATAATTTCTGGAACGGTCTCTCGGTTATTACTTCTTGACCAATTTCGGGTATTAAAGTTTTGTTCGCAGGTTTAGTTTCTTTGCATACTTGACAGTTTTTTACAAATTCTCTTATCTGAATCGTCATTTTTGGCCAGTAAAAGAATCTCTTTACTTTTTGAATTGTTTTCGCCATCCCTCCATGAGCACAGGTATTCGATGAATGTAACTTTTCAATCACGGCATGCGTTAAGCTTGGTGGTATCCACAATTTCCATTGAGGTTCCTGCTCCATAACCTGTTCATAGTTAGTTCGCTTGAATATTTTACCATCTACAACCTTCAGATCTGGTAACTTTTCATTATTGGATTCGATTTCTTTCATTAGATCCAAATATTCTTCAGATTCAAATTCTGTTGTTTCGAAATCCAGTAAGTCAGACTGAATTTCCTCTATCTGTTCTTGTTGCGTAGTGCGTGATAGCATATCAGCTACAATATTTTCCGATCCTTTTCGATGTTCTATCTGAAAGTCGAACGCTTGTAACTGTAATGACCACCTCGCTAGTCTACCGCTTAAATCTTTGAGTGACATCAGCCACTTTAGGCTGGCATGATCTGTTATTATGGAAAAAGGCATCATCTCAACGTATGGCCTAAATTTACGAACTGCCATTACTGCTGCTAGGCATTCCTTTTCTGTCACAGTATAATTCTTCTGACATTGATTCAACTTTTGTGAATAGAAAGCAATTTGATGTTCTTCTCCTTAAGCATTCAACTGGTATAAAACTGCTCCGATTCCATAATCTGAGGCATCACATTGAATATAAAAACGCTTGGAAAAATCAGCATGTCGCAAAACCGGAGCTGAGGTTAACGCTTTTTTTAATTTCTCGAACGCTTCTTTAGCTTCGGATGTCAATTGAAACTTATTTGATTTCTTTAGCGTGTCGGTCAGCGGTGCAGATATGGTAGCAAAATCTTTAATAAAGCGCCTATACGACCCTGCTGTTCCCAGAAAACTCCTAACTTCTCTAACGGATTTTGGTGGTTTAATGTTTCGAATGGCTAGTACTTTATCCGGGTCAGTTTTGAGTGTACCGCCTCCTACAATAAAACCTAGGTATTTTAACTCCTGAAAACAAAATTGAGACTTGCTAAGACCTATTGTTAAATTGGCATCCTTTAAACATTTCGCTACCTCACGCAGTAGCTTAACATGCTCCTGAAATGTGCTTGATATGACCAGCAAATCATCTAGATAGATGAACACGTTCTCTCGCAAGTGATTGGGTATAACCTTGTCCATAAGTCTACACAGTCTTTGAGCGGCATTGCAAAGCCCGAATGGCATTACTCTAAACTGATACAAGGGTCTACCGGCTACTGTGTATGCCGTATATGCTTTACTATCGTTATCTAATTCAATCTGCCAAAAAGCATATTTTAAATCAACGCTACTGATGAAATGAGTTTCGTCTATTCTACTCAAAATTCCATCTATATTCTGGAGCGGATACGCATCCTTGACAGTTAACTTATTTAGCTTCCTTGCATCCAAACAAAATCTATTCTTTCCTGGCTTTCTCACAATCGTTGTTCTGTTGGACCATGGACTATTACTTAATTCTATCACATTTAAAGCTAACATGTTATCTATTTCCTTGTATGTTATTTCTTGTACTGCGGGAGAAATAGGATAATACCGATCTTTTATCGGCTCTGCACCATCTATTAATTTAATAGAGTGTTTTTCTAAATGCGTTATTCCTAAACCCTTCTTTTCAAATGAATCAAATTCATTTATTACTTTATCTAAAATTTCCCTTTGTTCATTATTTAGATTATGTGGTTTCAGCTTATATTCATTTTCCTCTAATACTAACTCTTTCTTTATTTTCTCCAGCTCCAATGCTTCTACACCTATAATTTCTGGTGCCAACTTAAATAATCTCCAAAAATCTATACCTAAATATAAGGATTGTTCCAAATCGGGACAAAGATACAGGCTCATTCCGTGCTCCTGATCTTTGTATCTTACGGATGCTTTTACTTTTCCTAATATTCTATGATACTGACCACTGGCTGTTTTCACATTAGTCAATATTGGTTGAATATTAAGATCTAAGTCCTGTATAAATTCTCTACATCCTTTCCCTAATATACTAACAGAAGCACCTGTATCTAATAGACCTATAATTTCTCTGCCTTCTAATATAATTCTGGCAAAACACCTATAATCTGAATTTCCTTGGCTTACCCTATTAACTGACTCAATGGCTAATCTTCTTACCTTTCGTCGTTCTTTAAACTTTTCGCGAACTTTACGAATGCGGTTAGAAATTGGTTTAGTGCCATTTTCTCCTCTGAAAATGCGCGCTCTTACTGTATCGTAATTTTTTTGCCTCTCGTCCCTTGATATAAGATGTTTAATTTGTGGCATATTCCCTATGGGTATCGACTTCTTAATTTTGTTGTTTAAGTTTTCGTAGGGGAGGGGTTTCCTGATGAGCGTTGGTCCCCCTTCATTCCCAAGCTCTTGGATTGGTTTCCCGGTTTGCAATTGGGACATCTTGGCGTTATAACATTTTGTTTACCACATTTGTAACAAAAGAGTGTTCGCTCATGTTCCTGACATTCCATGAAAACATGGCCTTGTTGCCTACAGTTCCAGCAAATAATAGGTTGTCTTCTTTGTTGAGAGCTTACGTTTACAGCTGCTACTTGTTCATATTCAGCGCGTCGATTTTCCCCTTCAGTACCTTCTGCCTCATCCTCATAAAGTACTTCATTGACCTGCCTTATTGGCCGTACTACAGGTAGTATATTTCTAGTGTCTCGCCTTGGAAAGTTTCTCTCAGCCTCATTACATTCCACTCTTAATTGCTCGACCGAGGACACTGATATTGGTTACACAATTCTTCCAATGCTTTCTCTGATATTTCTTTTTATTATTTTAATTAGGTCGTATTCGGGAATAGGCTGTACTAATCTGGATCTTATTTGGCACATAGCATGAAAATAACTATCTACCGTTTCGCCCACTCGCTGTTTTCTTTCTACTAAATCTGTCATTATTTCGAAATTGGAACGTGACGTTTGATATTGGCTAATTAAAGCATGACGTAATCTTGGCCAATCCACGATGCCATGTGTTCGAACGTAAAGCCAATACCATTCTCTCGCTGTCCCTGACACCAACAAATGAAAATCTCTTAATACTTCTGCCCACGAAATTTGGTAATGCCTTTGTAAATGTTCTAATCTAAACACGAAGTCATCTATACTTAGATGCGACGGATTACCATCAAATACTACTCCTAGTTTATCTACTCGTATACGAACTTGATCATTGTTTTCTATATTTAAAACTGGCTCGTTAGTTCGTTGATACGGTATCGCCACGTTAGCAACGTTTGCAGTTGTATTCGTTTCTAAACTACGATCAGATCCTAATCTAATATTTATTCCTCCATCTATCTGTGACGTACTATCGCCATTTGAATTTTGAAAGATTTGGTCAGCTGTCTTAGCATTCTGACTTGGAGCCGTGGCTTTTACCAGATTTCCTACACATGCAGTCAGATCGCTTATGTTTTTTCTAATCTCAGACATCTCTTGCTGTACCATTTGCCTGACTTTATCTTCCAGGGATCTTTGCACAACTAATGCCTCGTCAGCCACCATTTCTCTAACTTCGGGCGCAATTTCTCCGCCTGGGACATTTTGATTACCACTTGTGCTGTTAGAATTCACACTAGACGCCAGATTTGCCGTATTGATGGTGTTTGACAAATCTATAAATTGGTTTCTGTTTATTTCTGCGGCCTGTGACATTGTTCTGGGTCGCCAATCAGTTCTCCTAACTTTCGGTATACTGGGTGGAATGGATCTATTTAAATCAAAGCCCTGTTGTATATTTCGTTTCCTAGTACTCTGTGACCGGGTTTCGATACTCATAATCCTACTGTACTCTAATTATTAACAGTTCAGAAGGTTTTTGTTTTGACGATAAATGTAGGGTACGAATCGCAATATGACTTTTACTTGCCGTGAATAATAAAAAAATATAAATAATTCTAGTGCTACTGTATAAAAAGAGATTAAAAAATTAACGAGCTAGCAATAATAATAAAAATAATGTTATGAGTTGTTTAATACTAAACCTACTACTGACTATTTAAATCTAAGTAAACAAATGAAATACACCTACTAGATATGCTCTGCTTCACTAACACTAAAGACAATTTTATACGATGCAAACTAAATTTATTTGCTTTTTATCCATTAGGGTGGTGCGAATCTATATAAATTATCACTGGGAAAATATAATTATTTTAGGTTTGGCAATTATGGACGGAAGTGACAGTCGTTGCGGTACTCACTTTTACTGAAGATTTGTCTGTGGTTCATATGCATTTTATTTTTCAAAACTACTATTGTTCACCGACTGCGGATTAACGTACATCAATCTACACTTTCTATAGAACGAGATTACGATAACTTATAATAATTCAAATACTTCATTCTTTTCTACTACTGTAAAAAGAGGTTATTTGACTTTATTATAACGTATACGCACTTGGTTTTGCTATTAGAATCAACTTTATACTCTACGGAACGCACAAGTACATTTAAAACAAAACATCGTTCTGCCAAGCTACTTCTAGCGTCTTCCGAAATTATCAATTCGAGTACTAAAACATATAATTTTATACTTCTCTGTATTTTCCATAAATTTCAGAGGCTATAAAACCACACGCTTATGTACCACGAATTTAGCTTTGGTCTATTTCCGCACGTATAGGTGTAATACACGTTTTTCGTTTTTCTCACACAGCATCAGATCCGTTATTTTATAACTTCTCTTCTCTGTTTCATTTTTGGTTTGGGCGCCATTTATGTTACGGTTTGCTGGTCCCGACGACGTCCCCGACTAGCTCTGGTCTCTCGGGCGGTTCTTAACCCTATTGCCGGGCATGACAAGGTAACATAAAAATAAATTTTCTTTCCGGACTTACAACCACCAAAGTGTCTTCTCTAAAATGCTCTGAACCATGACAAGTCTTGGAGACAGGTGTTGGTCTCTTATTTGCCCACCCAACCATGTCGCAATAAACATCCAATTTTTTTTTTAAAGCCAAGCTTGCGACCCAGTATCCGCTAGACCGAACGTCACTACTCACCAGTCCATTTCTTGCCCCAACCCTTTTAAATTATTCACACATTATTTTTTTTCCTTATACTAAATAACATTCATATTTATTTAAAAAAACTACTACTAACAATTATTATATGGAACTATACTTAACAATACTGATTGAATAATAAACCTATAATAAAATGTTTTAATAAAGAAATATAAATTTCTACTTATTTCTTATTTCCTTTCTTTACATCCATATACAATACACTTATTATTTTCTTATTTTCTTAAAGAAAGTTGGTTACTATTCACCTCTCACCGCTCAAACTATTTCCGTTACTATATTCCTTATTTATAGGAACTTTCGAACTCTTATGATTTTCTTTTTCTACCCTTAAAGGAGCTCCCTGAAGCGCTATATCCTTAATGCAAGGCTTATCCTCTTTCTATCACCTAATTTGAGCAATGACTATTCACCACTTAAAAAGAAGATCGCACCAGTATGTATATGAATATAAATTTTCTTTTCTATTCACTTAATCCTAACACTCCTAACACATATTACACACTCACAATTCACACAACTTTTTCCACAAAAACACTATAATCTTAAGACTACTTATTCTAATATCTCCTTTCTTCCAATATCGATTATATTCTCGCAGTTTTATTTGTGCACAAAAATTTTTTTTTGATTGTTGCTTTTTTTTTTGAATCTCATTTGCCGCTCGGTTATGTTTACTTTATTCTTTTAAAACTACAAATTATTACCTGGCTATTTTTTCTCTGGCACGGTTTTGCACTCAAGAGGTCCTTGGTACCTTCTTTCCTTGCCTAAATAACCAGGTTTTTTTTTTTTTTTACACTTTGTATCACACAAATAAAATATTGAGCCACCTCTCTAGGGCTATAATTAAGTTTCTTCCTTTAATGTTTTTTTTAAATAAATCCTTTTTTTTTTCTCTGTTCGCACTGTTTATCTACCCGTATCACTATCTCTCACTTTCGCAATTCCTTTCACTTTTCTCACTATCTCTATCACAAGAATACTGTCTCTAATATACTGTTTGTAGCCTTTATATACGTTGACCAGCCTATTTACTTCAAGCAAATTTCCCTATGCTGAATTACATTCGTCTATTTACACTTTCCCGCCAATTAGCTTGAATCTCGAACTTTCCCTGTATATATATATGTATGTATATATATAATAAATCCCCGTCGCTCCAGTTAAGGGCTAAAGTCCGATTTACTGTAATTATTCCGTTTGCCTACCTATCCTTTATTTTATGTCTTGTAGAACCAATTAATTTTATTTTTTTTAATTTTTATTTTGCCATACAAAATCCTTCTTATACAAACTCCTGTACTTCTACTAGGCTCTCATAAATTTTAGGCGGTATCTGCCATTCATTCATTAGCTATTTAAAATTTATTTTCAAAACTCGTTCCACAGTTACTAATTAATGAAATACAACTCTAGCTTTTATAATATTACTCCGCGTTGCCAATCTCACGTAGCTTTCGATCAGCTGTTTTTAAACATTGGCAAACACCAGAACATTTTATTAATCAGCACGTGGACATTCAAACCATTATTTTACTATTTTTTCAACTATTTAAGTAATTTAAATTTATTTTCTTTTCGTTCTAGGTTTACCAACAAATATTTCTAAACTCTTATTTATGGTTCGGAGGGGCGGTGTTCTATTTTTCTTCTGCAGAAAGTCAACTGGACATAATTTATGTACATACATACATACATGTATGCCAGTACCCGCAACAACTTTCATAGATTATTAAAAGGAGAAGCAAAAGAATGGTATTGGTCAATAATACGAGAAAAGGATATAAGAAACTGGCCAGAATTAAAGGAAGCTCTATTACAAGAATATAGGTCGAATAGGAGCGAATATGAGTTTATGCGCGATTTGGAGGAGCGACGTCAACGTCCTGGTGAGTCAATTGACTCAGATTTTTCAGCTATTAGGAAGTTGAGAGCTCGGTTAAAAACACCATTACCGGAACCGGAAGTCATCCGCATTATTAAAAGAAATCTGCGAACAAACCTCTCACAAATATTGTACTCTATGAAAATATATAGAGTTGAACAGCTACGAGATGAATGTAAAGAAATTGAGAGAAAATATTTAAAAAAAGAACACTTTATAACGGCACCAGCTTCACGATTTGCACACCTAAGGCGTCCAGTTGATGAAATATATGAAGATCAACCGGAATTAGGAAACAGTGAGCAAATATATGAAATCAGAATCACCCGGGATCCTAACAACAAGCCACAAAATAATCAAACTACCGTAATATGTTGGAACTGTCGCGCTCCTGGTCATTCATTTACTGATTGCCCATCAAGTCAAAGAAATTTATTTTGTTATACTCGTAGATGCGGTAAAGTTGGTGTTATTACGATTAAATGTTCAAAATGTTTGGAAAACACGATGAGGAGTGTGTTGTAGTGTATTTATCATAGCAAACACATTTTTAATAAATATACTAAATTTAAAGTAAAAAGACTCAAATTGCATTTGGCATACATATGTTCGACACAATTTTTAATGTAACAGTAAACCATTAAAATTTAAAAATAGTTAAAAATATGACACACTTAAAACACAGCACATAAACAAGACCACACATGTAACGCAATAAAATTAACCAACATGGGTCAAAGCACTTGAAATAGAACAAAATGTTTAGAATATAGAAATTAAGTACCATTGTCAAAATTGTAAAATAGTTAAGGAATTTCAAATAAAATTCAGAAGCATTTTGAACCAAAAAGAATTCACTTGTTTCTCGCCATTCTCATGGTTAGGCATAGCATTATAAATAACCTGACAAAACCCTTCCACAAAACAAACAACTCCTAGAAACATTATAGTGTCAAAGACGGGAGACGCTCCACTCAAACTCCCGATATAATATAAAAGATGTTGAGGTACAGGTAAACTTAAAAAATCCAGCTAGTCGAAAGTCATCAGAAAAGGAATTGAGAGTAATAAACAGGGAATGTAAGCAAAATATTAATAAATTATAAAATAAATCTTTAAACAACCCAAAAGATTTAAATTTGTCGAATGAAGAAAAATTAAGTAATTATAACAGTGTAAGAAATATAATTTTTAGTGACGAAGTAGAAAAAAGTAGAGTTAACCGGATAAGAAAAGTTAGAGATAAATTTAAAAAGAAAAAGAATTTTTACCGGGAAATAATATCGTCTGTTCGCCTGTGTAATGCTATAAACTCTAAAGCGGGAAAAGACCCAGGAGCTTTTGCACACATTAGATTAGGAGAGATAAGTGTTAAAGTTTTGTTAGATTCTGGAGCTTCTATAAGTATATTAGGTAACAATTGCCATGAGATTGTGAATAAGTTGGAATTAGATACAGATCCAGTTTTCATGAATATGAACATAGCGTTTTGGGGAAAATTAGAGTAACAGCTCTTTTTAGAGAACAGAATAGATTGATTGAATTATATTTATTGTCCTGATTTAATGCAAGAAGCTTATTTGGGAGTAGATTTTTAGAAAGCATTCAATTTGGCCCCTGAAATATTCCGTAATGAAGAGATTAATGTTGACAAGCTGGCAGAAAACTATCAACTTGATACTGAAAAGGTGGAAAAACACAACTTATCAGATAATAAGATGAAACAGTTAGAAGATATAAAACATAAATTTCGAACATTTGAACAACATGGGTTAGGTAGAACCAATTTGGAAAGCCACAAAATCGAACTTGTATAGGGAGCTACCCCGTTTAAAGATAGGTGTTATCCTGTATCACCTGCGGTACAAGAGTTAATGGATGCCGAAGTGGAGAAAATGATACAAATAGGAGTAATAGAAGAGAGGAAACCTGGAAAAAATAGACTCTGCCTGGATGCGAGAAAACTCAACGAGAGAACGATTAAAGATGCTTATCCCATACAAAATATCGAGGCAATCCTGAGTAGATTGGACGAAACGTACTACATAAGCAGTGTGGGCTTAAAGCATGCTTTTTGGCAAATTCCACTGGAAAAGGAATCTAGAATGTACACAGCCTTCACTGTACCAGGTCGGCCACTATATCAGTACACAGTGATGCCATTTGGTCTATGTAACGCGCCGCAAAGACTGTGTAGACTCATGGATAAAGTAATTCCGCAGGAGCTTAAGTCAAACGTGTTTGTCTATTTGGATGATTTATTAATTATATCTGCTGACTTTGAAAGTCATTTAATATTATTAAATAAGGTGTCAGAATGCCTTACAAGAGCTAATTTAACAATCGGATTAAAAATAATCTCGATTCTGCTTTAAAGAACTAAGATATTTTGGCTTTATTGTAGGAGGTGGAATAATGAGAACTGACCCAGAAAAAATCGAGGCAATAAAACAAATACCCTTACCTAAATCTGTAAGAGAAGTTCCCAGCTTCTGAGGCACAGCGGGATGGTATCGCCGGTTTATCCAAAATTGTTCATCATTAACAGCACCACTCACAGATCTAATAAGGAAAGGATCAAAATTTACGATAACCCAAGAAGCAAAGGATAGTTTCAACAAGTTAAAACAAGCATTAACATCAGCACAGGTTTTAACCCATCCGGATTTTAAAAAATGGTTTTATGTCCAGTGTGATGCCTCTAGTGGGAGCTGTTCTTATCCAAAAGGATGAACAGAATAATGAAAACCCGATAGCTTTTTTTCAATAAAGTTAAACGCAGCGCAGAAAAATTACAGTGTAACTGAAAAGGAATGCTTAGTCGACGTCTTAGCTATTAAAAGATTTCGACCATACATTGAATTAATGCCATTCACAGTTATTACAGATCAAGCCAGTTTGAAATAGCTTATGTCCCTGAAAGACTTGAATGGCAGATTAGCTCGATGGGCTCTCCAGTTGCAAAGCTACGACTTCAGTATTGAACATCGTAAAGGGTGGGAAAATATTGTTGCAGACACATTGTCCCGAGCAGTAGAAGAGATAAGTTTTGCTCCAGAAGAAATAGTTGGATTCGAAACTAATGAGTTTGAGTCAGACGAATATAAGGACTTAAAGGACACCATCAGCCGAAATCAAGATAAGCTTCCTGATGTAAAAGTTGAGAACGGGTTAATATTTAAAAAACTAAGTGGTGCATCAGACACTAACGTCGTAGAAGAATTTAGATGGAAGGTATGGATTCCCAGTTCGTTAACTCATGAATTAATTAGGTTAGCTCACGAACCAGCTGAAAAATCGCACGGAGGAGTAAGAAAAACACTTCAATTCTTACGAACGAAGTTCTATTGGCCAAACATGGTTGTCCAAGTTAAAAATTTTGTAAACAATTGCATAAAGTGCAAATAATGCAAATCAGTAAATGTCCGATTAGCACCTGGAATAAGAAGTAAAGTAATTACCGATCGTCCGTTCCAGAAATTATATATTGACTTTCTAGGCAAGTACCCTCGGTCAAAAACTGGAAATGCTTATATTTTTGTTGTGGTGGATCACCTAACGAAGTTCGTATTTCTGAAAGCTATGAGAGAAGCTACATCAAAAAAGGTCATTAAATTCTTAGTAGATCAAGTTTTCCATAATTTCGGGGTACCCGAGACAATTCACTCAGACAATGGTCAGCAGTTTATATCTAAAAAATTTAGCCAAATGATAAACGATTATAAAATAAACCATATGCGAACTGCTGTTCATGCGCCCCAATCTAATTCGGCAGAGACAGTAAACCAAAGCATTTTAGCAGATATTAGAGTATATTTGCAAGACGATCAAAGAGAGTGGGACTTGAACCTTACATCTATTGAATTGGCCTTAAGAAACTCGGTGCATTCGGCAATAGGAGTTAGTCCATTCATGGCTTTGTTTGGGCATAATATGTTTACATCAGGTGCAGATTATAAATTGGACAGGAAATTAAAATCTTTAGATGATGGTGACATGGCTTGTTTAGAAGATAAAGATAGAATAAGATTAATTCGAGAAACTATTAAGGAGAACATGCACAAACAATATGAGAAAAGTGCAATTAAATATGATAGGGGAGCAAGGATGATTCGTTGTGTTCCAGGGCAAGAAGTTTTCAAATGCAATTTTGTATTAAGTAATTTTAGTAAAAATATCAATGCCAAATTCTGTAAGAAATTTTCAAAGTGTAGAGTATTGAGAGTATTAGGAAACAATATGTATGAACTCGTAACGCTAAACGGGTTACCTAAAGGAGTGTATCATGCAAAGGATATTAAACAATAGGTTAAAAAAGGGAACTGTTGTGTATTGTCTGACAAAAGAAACACTCGGATTCAATATTAATTAAAATTCATTTTATTACTTATAATAAAGTTATTTCTAAGTATATACATTTCTTGATGTAATTTTCTATTAGACGGTTTTAACACGCGGTTAGTTGCAAAAAGGTAGAATGAAAAAGAAACATACGATAGAGAAAAATGATGTACTTAAAAGGAATGGAAGAAATGTCAAATGATGGCCTGATATAAGAAGGGGTTGCCCTCTCTTTGTTACTGAAATTACAATCTCCCACGCTTAATATCGTACATGGTCTTCAAAATAGGCCGGAGGTCTCCTGATTTGGTTGGATCTTCTTATGTAATCAGGTATTCCCAAAAGCTGAGGTGGTACATACGGTTCCGGATTTGGTGCGTTGATTGGGACGGCAACTCCACGTTCGCTTTGTACTTCGTCCATTCTAGGTTATTCCTTAACTAGTGGTACGGCAAAAGTTACAGACTTTTCCGGCTTGGCTACGTCTGATTTGTATAGCTGGTTTATGTGACGTTTCAGCTCGTACCCATTGTCGAGTTTTACTTGATAGTGAAGATGACCAAACTTTGCCTTTACATTTCCAAATCTCCATGTTGGTTTATTTTGATTGTACCATCGCAGCTGCACTCTATCTCCCACGCTAATTTGGCGAAGCAATGGTC
This sequence comes from Phania funesta, assembly GCA_963932375.1. Classification (NCBI taxonomy): domain Eukaryota; kingdom Metazoa; phylum Arthropoda; class Insecta; order Diptera; family Tachinidae; genus Phania; species Phania funesta. The sequence continues at coordinate 69,090,683 of OZ010653.1, read as the reverse complement.
TGAGCAAAATTGATTTTGATTTTTTCAATGGGCGCATGGTGTCTAATTTGATCCTAAACTCACGACCAAGATAGAGTTTTGATGGACTTTTCCCATATGCTAATGGGGTTGCCCTATATCGGAAAAGGATTTCTTGAACTTTGATGTTTAACGGTGAGTTATCATCTTCCCTAGCTTTTAATTTTGATTTCAGAGTCTGAACGTACCTCTCTGCTAAACCATTTGTTTCTGGATGCCCTGGGGCTATAAACTTTTGTACAATACCTTTTGAAAATGGTAGCATTGTCTGTGACAATTATTTGAGGTAGGCCATGCGTAGTAAAAATGTAATTGTTTTTTCAGAAGTTGGAGCATCATTACTAATACGAATTTCAGGCCATTTTGATTTTGCATCTACTAGCACTAGGAAATGATGATTTTGGAATGGCCCTGCATAATCAATATGAACCCGTTGAAAATTTTCAACTGGCTCCTCCCACTGATGTGTACCTACTTTTGGTGGATTTTTTCTGACCTTAGCACAACTGGTACATGATCTTACTAGATGTTCGATGTCGGAGTCTATACCCTTCCAAAAACAATACCTTCTTGCTAATTGTTTAATTTTTACGACTTCTGCACGTAACTTTGATGGAATCAGGACTCGATCGCTTTAATTTTGACAGCTCTGGATCACGTTTTGTTTCATTCGAAATGTTCGTAGCAGTAATTGCTAATGTAGAAATTTGGTTAATTGTTTGATCTTGAATGATCCGAACCTCCTCATCTAAAAAATTTGTAAAATTTGTTGCACCTTTGGTTGTTGCTCTGGATAAGCAATCAGCATTGATGTTATCTTCCGCTTTACGGTGTTGTATTTTGTAATTAAAACCTTGTAGAAATGATCCATATCGAAGAAGCCTGGCTGATATCATCGCTGGTGTTTTCGCGTTTTGGTGGCAGATTCTGGAAAGAGGGCGATTATCGGTTAAGAAAGTAAATTCCCTACCAGGTAGGTATATGTAAAATTTATCAACCGCAAAAATAATTACTAACGCTTCTTTGTCTAGTTGACTATAATTTTGTTTTGCTTTCGTCAACGATCGCAAAATAAATACCACCGGGCGTTCTTCTCCATTTACTTCATGAGAAAAAACTGCCGCTATGCCGGTTGGACCAGCGTCACAAGCTAAAACTACAGGCAATTTTTCATTATAGGGCACTAATACTCGGTCAGTAATTATTTCTTGTTTTAATCTTTTGAATGATTCTTCACCCTTGGCTGTCCATATAAATTGTTTCCCCTTTTGTAGGAGCTGGCGCAGCGGAAATGTAATTGTTGAAACATGTGGTATGAATTTAGAATAGTATGTAATCATTCCAAGAAATCTTCTTATGTCATCTACGTTTTTTGGTTTTGGCAGGTCTGTAATCGCCTGTACCTTATCCAGGCATTTTGAAATTTTATTGTGACTTACCACATATCCAAGGTATTTTATTTGGTTTTTAACATATTCACACTTCTTCTTGTTGATGTGTAATTGAAATTTAGTGAGCCTTTCCAAGTATTTGATAAGTCTTGCTTCGCACTACTTCAGTGTTTCTCCGTGGATTATAATGTCGTCAAAATACGAAATTGTACCTTCTAAACGGTGTAGGATTTGGTCCAAAATACTATTAAACTCACTTGGAGCGGTTTTTATACCAAATGATAAACGATTCATCTTATAAGTGTCTCTGTGTGTTGAAATGGTTTAGATTTGTTTGCCCTCTTCGTCTACCGACACATGCAAATATGCTTTGAACAAGTCTAACTTACAAAAAAATTTTGAATTTTTTAGACTGTTGAAAATTTCATCTATTCTTTTTATGGGGTAGTGAGCTGCCTCTAACTGTGCGTTAACCGCGATTTTATAGTCGACGCATAGCCGCACATTACCATCGGGTTTTTGAATCACAACCAATGGCGAACCCCAATTGCTGGTGTTAACTTTGGTTATAATGCCGTCCCTTTCTAAGCTGTTTAGCTCACGCTATACCTTTTCGCGTAATGCAAAAGGCACTTGCCTTTCTTTCAAGAATACAAGTTTAGCTCCTTTATGTAGTTTTAGCGTACAAATCAACTCAGGAATGCAACCCACCTTTTCCTGAAAAATTTCCGGAAATTGTTGTTCAATTTGTGTTATTGAATTAATATTATAATTATAATCTTCTGTTTTACATTCGTCTTGGTCAATGTCTGTAAGGTTGACTTTTAAGTGCCGAATCCACACACGACCCAATAAGGCTGTATGTTTTGATGAAACTATGTACATGTCTTCTTTCGAGACTTGATTTTTATATTTTACGTTGACATTAACAACACCCAAAGGTACAAAAACATCACCGGTGTATGCTCGAAAATCAATATCAGTTTTGTTGATTGTAGCTTTAAGGTTTAATTTTTTAAAATCTGTTTCAGGTAGTAGGGTATAACCAGCACCTAAATCCACTTCGAATGATTGTGCTTTGCCTTCTATACTCACGTTAATAAAAAATGTTTGTGCATCCGGAGATGAAATCACGTTTTAATGTAGATGTCAATTATCTTATTTACACCATAATAATATTCCTCACTTGTGTAAGTTTCAATCGAATTTGACGTGTTGTTGTTCATTTTGTTTGGTTTGTTTTGGTTCAGTTTGCTCTGTATACACACGTGTTTGACATGACCTGTTTTGCCGCATGATTTGCATTTTAGATTGTTCTTCTTTGTTTTGCATTCTTTTGTCAAATGATTGCTACGGCCACATCTAAGACATAAACCATCAATGCCTAACTCGCCGTAATTTACCCTCGTTGCTGATTTTGCAGTTCGATTTCTAGAGCTGTTACGATTGCGATTTCTGCTTTTATAATTTTGTGTGTGTTGGTGTTGAGTTTGATGTATATCCCCCCGATGAGTTATTACCAATTTCCTTGTTATTAATTTTTGCCGCCTCTAAAGTTGTTGCTTTTTCCACGACTTCTTTGAATGTTGCTTTTGATGTGTTTGTGCTCGCGTATATATCCATCACGCACCCCTCTGATGAATTGTGCCCTACGAAAAATTTCTGCTACGGACTTGTTGCATTCGCATACAAACTCACATTCGGTTCCTCTTTTCTGCAAAACTGAAATTGATTGGTCCTCGTTCTGAATTTCACACAGAAAACGGTGTTTTTCTACTAGAACATTCTTTTTAGGACAAAAATGTGTTTCCAACAGTGCCACAATCTCATCATATTTCAACTGATTAATACTTTTAGGTGTAGTCAACAGCGTATACGTCGAAGAGCCAATGTATTGGAGCAACAATTTTGCACACATTTCCTTGTCCCCAAAGATCTTCTTTATTTGTAGATGGATTTCCAGGCGTTCTCTGTAGGTTTTGAAGTGTTCGATTTTAGGGTCAAAAGCGTCAAAATTTGATATGATTTTTATACTGGTGTTTGTTGCCTAATGTGTTTGCTAGGCTTGCTGGCGTTGCATTTCCGTAGTCATAGCTGTGATGGCTTGTAACAATTTTTCGACTTGACCCTCCATTTTGTGAGGTTATGCAGGTTGAACTTGTAGATTGTATTTTTACCTTTTACCCTCGTCGCCAATTCTGTTGTGTATTGTCTGACAAAAGAAACACTCGGTTTCAATATTAATTAAAATTCATTTTATTAATTATAATAAAGTTATTTCTAAGTATATACATTTCTTGATGTAATTTTCTATTAGACGGTTTTAACACGCGGTTAGTTGCAAAAAGGTAGAATGAAAAAGAAACATACGATAGAGAAAAATGATGCACTAAAAAGGAATGGAAGAAATGTCAAATGATGGCCTGATGTAAGAAGGGGATGCCCTCTCTTCGCTACTGACATTACAGGAACAGTGCAATAGGAATGTATTATTGGAGAAAAGGCAATATTAGACGTAATTTATGTTACTTACTAGTGCAATGTTTTGTGTTGATTATTTTCCAGTTATTACACCTAGTACTGTGTCCATGTTATTTCCTTGCTGTGATGTAAATGTTTTCTGATAGTACCTGGTATATAGAATCAATTTTAAATGAGATGGAAACGTTTTTGTACAAATATAGTAATTGCACAAACAAACGAGAAGCCAATGATATGCCCGGCTAATTCAAATTGTTGGGATATGTGGGTGTAGCCTACGTTGAGCGCCTCTTAGATGAAATAATGCTCTAAGGTGTAATGAAACAAATTTATGCTGGATGAAGTGAAAAAAAATTTAGCCAACCGTCACAATGTCATTTCTGAGATAATCCGTGAAACAACAGAGTTTTGTTGAGGGTGGGGTAGTAGTTTATTTTTATATTTATTTTGTCTTATGTTACTTTACTTTATGTTTATTTTATTTTGGTTACTTTATGTTTATTGTATTTTAAGTCCTGTAATGAATGTTTTAGTTGTGGTAAAATGTGCTGACTGGAAGATCGTGCTAGAAATATATTGCATATACAGGGTGGGTTTATTGAGTAGTAAGCCAGTTGCCATATCATTAAGTTTGGCAAAAGCTTAGCTGAACAAAATGAATTTTTAAATTCTCTGTAGTCTTTTGTGCATGCGCAAGAAAGTGCAGGCCAGAACAAAAGATCGCTGACCTGAGCATTTTTTTTGCATGATTAAGTAAAAAGTGCTAATGATGCGTTAACCAGCGGTATATGTTTTTCTATGTGTGTTTTGTTAGTAGTTGGTATATTCGTTACGTTAAGCTAGGTCATTTAAAAATAAATTATTAAAATACGATCATCAGTGAAATAGTCAGCTAAACGTTAAGTGGTGAATTCTTGGTTGTTTTTTGTAATTCCTCCCAGGAAATAAATATTTTAAATAATTAAAAGAATAAAAAAATTAATAACGGTAAGCCTGTAAGTATTATAACACAAAAGTGAAGAATATAGGTTTAGGGCAAAATATAAAAAAAAGTTAATAAATTTATTAATAATATAAATATAGCGATGGTGAACGAATAAACAAAAATTAAAGCGAAATTTATCGAAGGTGAAAATTAATATATTTGGAGGCGAGCCACAAGTCCCACAGTTTTAATAGAGCCCCACTGGAACAACAAAACCGTAAGCCGTGAATTATTTATGAAATAAGTCGGTGGCATCGCCATAACAAGAACTTTGTGGGATAATATCCGCAAAGAGCTTCGGGAAAAATAAGTCTCCATTTAGTGATCCACGCTATTTAGCAGGTATTTCAACCACACAAAACAGATTTTAGTCACCACGGAAAGGCACCCAGTTGGAAGAACTAGATAAATTTGCCATGAACTGTTCTTCGGTTTAGAGATTAGGTTAACGAATAAGAAATAGGCTTAAGTAGTAAATTAAGAAAATAAGTATCCATTAGGTTTGTTTAGGTACCTGATAACAAGGGGTCGTTCTAAGTAGAAGGAAATAAAAAAAGTTATTCGCCTTGGTCTTTACGGGCAAAGAATTTATTTAAATATTGTATGAGAAAGAACCCGTCCTTCAGAGAGCTGTTTTAGGGATAGGGTAAATCGTTATAAGAATATTCAGGCTTAGAAGTGTTGCCTGTTCTTGGGAGTAAGCTGGTACGATCCTTTTGTTTTTCATTGTTTTTTGATTTATTTTGTTTTCCTTTCACAGGGAAATTCAATCAATTCAATAACAAATCTAGTGTTGTCGAGTTTTTTTGTCTTTTTGTTTTAATACGTTATTTTTATAATTGTAATTGTTTTTTTTGCTTTTTTTATTCTGTGTTTTTTGTCTTTACATATTAATTTTAAGTCTGCGAGAGCATTGTAAATTTCTTTGTGTAAACTTTTTTGTATTAATAAGAATTTAAACTTTATATAATAAAAATGTAAATGGCAGCGTACATAATGTATTTGGTTTGTTAAAATTTATTTATAAGTATTTCAGGTACCAAAGTCATGTCAGACAGAGTGGAATAAATCGTTGAGAAGTTGTTGGTAAATTAAAATGGTCATGGGGTCATTTATAATGGTTAAAAAAAATGGCATAGGTTGGGTTTGGGCAAAGACGCATCTGGGTTTTTACAGCTGTCCCAGTTCATAGGAGGTTCTGGTGGTATACTGCCTTTTTTATTCTAAATTTTCAGAAAAATATTTTTTTTTTATTGTTCGAAAGTATTATGTGGTCCGGGTTGAGAAACCACCCTAATAGGAGACGTGAGCTAGTCGGCCACCCTACTACCGCCCAATGCAGAAGTTTCGTAACAAAGATTGGAATTTCAAATTGAGCCGTTTGATGTATGATGCGATGATTTGCATACTCTGCATCGAGATTTCGATGGGCATTTCGAAACTATATGCCCTTTATTGAGGCAATTGATACAATACGCATTACTCTTTACGAAATTAAAGCGTTCAGAAACAAAAGGCTTGAAAATTATGAGCAATTTGATATATTATGCTCTGAAGAGCTGCAAAAACAATAATTTGAACTTGAGTGAGCGAATGTCTACGATGACTGATTAAAGTTGGGTTTTGGCTTCCCAGAAACGTCAACCTCATTTGCATGGCTTTGCAAGAATTGGCTACGATTGCTTAATAGATCATAGAATTGTTTCTCATCGTAATTCAACTTAGTGTCAGAATCTATTTTCGATAACACAATATGAATAAACACCCAATTTAGCACTTTCATTTCTGTGCCAATTGACAACAATGAGCCTCGAATTGCTGAAGCGCTATCTATTATTTTGCTCAATGATTCACTATCGCCCTTTACCATATTAGGAACACTAAACAAGTCACTTATGTGTTCTAAAAATATAAGCACTTTATTGTCATACCTTTCTTTCAGCCTTTTTAAAGCCTTCGGATAATTATCCTCCGTTACCTGGTATGGTTCAACAACAGCAAGTGGGGTGCCGGATAAGCAGTTGAGCAAATAGTTGAATTTGTCAATCCTCAAAATTGTTGTATTTTCGTTTACCATATTGTTGAAGCTAGTAATAAATCGTTCATACTCTGAATACTTGCCATCAAATTTTGATAATTTTAATGAGGGAAGACGTGACTGATGTGGTACGACAGGCATCGTAGCATTCATGCAGCTGGTCACCATTGATACCGAACTCCGACGGGGCTTCAAATATTCCAATATTTCGGCTTTAGTGCTGATGAACAAGTCCTGGTTTTCACCTCGTGCATTATCGGTAGGGAAAATGTTTTGAATTTTGATTTGGATGTGGCTTAACTGTTTGAAGTATGACTCTAAAATTTCTAAACGGCATTCTAAAATCGTCGCATCCATTTTGTTACCATCTTTCTCAATCTTTTTCTTTAAATTTGATATATTCTTTTTCATGTTCGCACGCTCTTGCTTGAGCAAAGACAATTCCGAGCTACCGTGAACTACAACTTCTTGTTTTTCCATTTTGTAATTACCCAAAGAACCAGCAACCACAATAGATTTATTAGGACCTCAAATAATTTTACGGTTCGAAATTTAAAAAAAAAAACACAGCAGCAGTAAAATGCTCCAGAAATTCAATTATTTTGATGAATACATGCACTTTAATACTGGCTGTCCTGTCACGGTCGCCAAATTATGTCGCCACAAATCCTTGGTTCTAAGGCTCACTGGGTTGATTTAATTAAAAAACACGCATCACGGTTTTGAGCAACAAATTAGTTTATTTTTAGAATAATTTTTTAGTTTTTAATTTATTTTATTTTTTTTTTTCCACAATTCTGTTTGCTCTTTAATTTTGAAGTTCACAAGGGAGACTAACTAAAACTATTCATTATAATTTTTCCTTTACTTCTATAATAATAACAACTTGACAATTTGCAGCTTAACGAAACAGAAGCAAAAGATTATGCATTGCTTTTATAGTTGTTGTTGACTAATATTCCGCTATGAAACAAATGCACAGAAAAAATGCACTTGGTTACAAATATTTTTGAACAACAAAAACAATTGATATTTACTTTAACTGTTGTGTTAAGCATCAAAGTTATTTAAATTCAATATCATTAGGTTCAACCCAAATTAAATTTTTTTTTTTTTTATACTGTATTTTATTTTATTGAATCTTTCTATTAAAAGAAATTTACAATAAGTATTCAAATCTTATTTCTAAATTATTATTTACTAGTTAGTACCAACGTAATAACTAATTTTTTGTATTCAAATCTTAAAAATCTATCTTCTATTGTGTAGAGAGAGCCGCCTCGCCAGGCTCAATGTGGCAGGTCTTTTTAGTCTCTCGTGGCCGTCAAATTGCAACAAATTGCGTGCTAGAGTGTTGGGATGTGCGACGAGTTTGTTCACGTATTTGGACGTGTATGTTTTAACTTCTTCGTGGATAGTGGGAACTTTGAGATCCCTATGTAAGTTAATAATTAACATATTTATTTTTAATAAAAGTTCATTTGCTGACACATTTCCATAAGTTGCAATTAATAATTATTTTACTTACTTTAATAAAGTTCAATCTCCTCTGTCGCAATCCATTTGCTGACACATTTCCGCTAGTTGCAATTAATAATTATTTTACTTACTTTAATAAAGTTCAATCTCCTCTGTCGCAATCCATTTGTTGACACATTTCCATTTAAATTTTAATTCACGAATATTTTTTTATTACAACATTTATTTAAAAGTGCTGACGACCTATTTGCACTGAATGCAATTGGAACAGCTCACGTTGCATTCCAGGTGATGATTGTTGTTCGATAATTCTTAAATTTATAAAGTTTAATATTAAGTTTTAATAAGAGAGAATAGTGAGTAGTCTATAATAAGAAGTCCGAATAAGAAGACATAGTCTTCCGGCAAATTAAATAATTAAAAATACTAAAAGGATAAAGAAGACATAGTCATCTCCTCTAAAATAAATAAATAAATAAATACAAATTTTCTTTTAAAATAAAATAATATAGTATTTTATTTACTGGCGCCCGAGCAACCGGTACAAAAATAGTGTACTAAAAGAACCCTAAAATAAAAAATAATAATAATTAAGCCTGTAAGTGTCCGTCCGCAGGCGACCGTCCGTATAAAGTGTCATAAGTGAATCTTTAGTAGAAGTACGAAAAGGGAAAAATTCGCGTGATCGGGACGGTATAGTTTAATAAGTTTACAATTTAAAATAAGAAAATAGACACAACAAATAAAAAGTACAGTGAACAAATAAAAAAGATATAATAACTTTATAAAAGGAAAAACTATATTAATTAAAAAGTAATAAAGACATAATAAGGAACACTAACCAAAAGAATTTTTAACAACAAATGAAACAGAATTAAATAAAGGTAATAAAGACTTTAGAAAAGACCAAAAAAAAACATAATATTCAACAACAGCTTTGTCCTTGCCATTGAAAGCTGCACCGTAGAAGACGACCATTCGAATATCTGGCCGACATCGATAGCTGCAACAAGATCAACAGAATAACATCAGTCAGTCAACACAATGTGTCCAATTCACCTTATACTGTAAGTCATTATATTTCAGAGTATTTTTAAGTTATTTCATAAGTGACAAAAACCACCCTTATATATAAAAAAATAAAAAAGAAGAGAAAATAAAACAAAATAATAAGAAAGGAAGAAATCTTTTATTTACTGTGAATATCAAAAGTACCAATTTTTATAAATCATAAAATAGAATTTTTTTTTTTATCTCACAAAATTGTTCCCAAAATTTGCGAAAAATCATGTCTAACCCCAATAACCTAGTAAGACCTCCCGTTCTTAACGCTCCAAATACTATCCCAAATCCAGCAGCGCAACTCAACGAAGAAGTAGAAAACAGAATAGCCGCTATTTGCGCGCAACAATGCAGAAATATAGTTCAATCTCTGATGAACCCAAATAAGGACCTTAACCACGGGATAGACCAAAACATTGAAGACAGATATAGAAATGACTTGAATGAATTAGATAAAATACCCGATATAGTAAGAAGTCTTAGAGATTTCTCGGGTAACCCCATGGAATTTAACTCATGGAAGAAAAGCGTGGATAGAGTGTTGCAAATTTACGATTCAAGCAGAGGCACACCTAAATACTACGGTATTTTAAGTGTCATCCGAAACAAAATAACAGGCAACGCTGATATTGCCTTAGAATCTTACAATACTCCATTAAATTGGAGTTGCATTGTAAAATGCCTATCTATGCATTATGCAGACAAACGAGATTTAGGGACGCTTGAATATCAAATGACTTCTTTAATTCAAGGAAGAAATACCATCCAAACATTTTATCAAGAAGTTTACATACATTTGTCCCTTATACTAAATAAAATTGGTTGCATGGAAATGGGCCAAGAGTCCTTGCGACTTTTAACGCAAACCTATAGGGACAAAGCCCTAGATACTTTTACTAGAGGCCTAAATGGAGATCTACCAAGACTCCTTGGCATCCGTGAACCTGCGGATCTCCCGCAAGCGTTACATCTTTGCTTAAAGCTAGAAAACCAAAACTACAGAACAGAATACGCAAATAAACATCAAAACCATAGACAACGTCAACCACCACCCCTTCCAATACGCAATGCAAATACAATTCATAGACAACCCTTTTATCCAGAATTGACATTTCAAAATTTTAACCAATACAATAGACCAATGAATAATATACAACAAAATGCATCCAAAAATCGTCAAACCATCCCCAACATTAACTTTCGACAAAATCCCCAACCGCGTTTTCAATCGCACCAACCTTTTCAACAAAATTTTCAACCACAAAAACCAGTTGCACCGAAACCTCAAAGGCCTCAACCTATGGAAGTTGACGAATCAATTCAAACAAGAAACGTAAATTATCAAAACAGACCACGTCCTTTTAATCAACCCCAATTTAATAACAAAAGACCTCCATCCCTTCCACCACCACATAAACAACAATGCAATTTTCATATAGAAAGTAGACAAGACCTTTCCACTGTACCGAATTACCAGGACGAACAAGCTGGAAATTATAATGAAACTGAATACGAGCAATTAATCCAAAACCAAGGAATTGACGAGTACGCCGAATCCTATGATCAAGATCAACAAAATGAAATACCCACTCAAAATTTCACAGATATCCATTTTTTAGGTTAACAAACTCTTCGCTCCCGTATTTTGAGTGCAAAGCGAAGAATGGTAAAATTCTAAAAATTCTTATAGACACTGGATCTAACAAAAACTACATTCAACCATGCCTCGTTAGCAATCCTATCAAAAACGAAAACACCTTTTTTGCAAATTCGGTATCTGGAGACATTAAAGTTACGCACCACACATTCGCAACTTTATTCAATTTACCCGACCACCATATAAAATTCTTCATCCTACCTTCTTTGAAATCGTTTCATGGCATCCTTGGTCATGATAGTTTAAAAGAACTAAATGCAACTATCCTTTTAAAAAAAGAATATTTGTTAATAAACAATACAACTAGAATAAAAATTCATCAACACACTTTCCAATCAGTTAATAAAATGGAATTCAGAACAAATCATATGAACGAAACTCAAAAATTTCAGTTAGATCAAACTATAAACGAGCATCCCAACCTATTCACGGATCCCAACAAGAAACTTACATTCACTTCTCGAGTTCAAGGAGAAATCCGAACACATTCAGATTCACCAATTTATTCTAAATCATACCCCTATCCCATGGCATTGAAAAGTGAGGTAGAAAAACAGATTAATGAACTCTTAAATGACGGAATTATCAGACCCTCCAGATCTCCGTATAATGCACCCGTTTGGATCGTTCCGAAAAAAATAGACGCATCCGGAGAAAAAAAATATAGAATGGTCATCGATTACAGGAAACTGAATGCAGTAACTGTGGCCGATAGGTATCCCATTCCAGAAATTAACGAAGTTCTAGCAAATCTAGGTAAAAACAAGTACTTTACGGTTATTGACTTAAAGAGTGGTTTCCACCAGATTCCTTTAAAGGAATGCGACGTAGAGAAAACCGCCTTTTCAGTTAATAACGGGAAATTTGAGTTTGTACGACTCCCATTCGGATTAAAAAATGCTCCCTCAATATTCCAACGTACTCTGGACGATGTCTTGAGAGACCACATAGGGAAAATCTGCTACGTCTACATAGACGATATTATCATCTTTTCAAAAACTGAGAAAGAACACTTCGAAAACCTCAGAAAAATATTCAAAACACTAGAATCGGCAAATTTCAAAATTCAACTAGACAAGTGTGAATTTCTCAAAACAGAAGTTGAATTTCTGGGATTTATCGTAGGAGCCGCAGGAATTAAAGCCAACCAAAATAAAATAGAAGCAATAACCAAAATACCACCACCGAAAACCCTAAAAGACCTGAGAAGTTTTCTAGGCATGTCAGGTTATTACCGTCGCTTCATCAAGGATTATGCGAAGCTTGCCAACCCCCTGACATCCCTTTTAAGAGGGGAGGAAGGACGCATTTCGAAAAACGCGTCCAAAAAATTAAAAATTACTTTAGATCAAAATGCTTTGGACGTATTCCAGAAATTAAAAAATTCACTCATCTCCGGCGATGTCATGTTATCTCACCCTGATTTTGAAAAAGGCTTCGATCTGACAACAGATGCCTCTGATTATGCAATAGGCGCAGTACTTTCGCAAACCAGAAAGCCCATTAAATTTCTTTCAAGAACGCTCAGCAAAACTGAAGAAAATTACGCTACCAACGAAAAAGAAATAATATGGGCCCTCAATTCGTTGAGAAATTACCTGTACGGTTCTGGGAAAGTAAACATTTATACGGACCACCAACCTTTGACGTATGCCCTCAGTAGCATGAACACAAACAGCAAGATGAAAAGATGGAAGTCCATCTTAGAAGAATATAACTACGAACTCAAATATCAGCCAGGCAGAACAAACGTAGTTGCAGACTCACTATCTAGACCACCACAGATAAATTCGATGACAGCGACACAACATAGCGATGAAAGTTCCTCAGATAATATGATCCCCGCAATAGAATGTCCAATTAACGTCTTTAAGAACCAACTCCACATCTTAGTTAGTAACGAAGACTACTACAAATTCGAAATTCCATTCCCAACTTACCATAGGCACATTATCAAAAAAACTTTCTACACTAAAGACACCTTAATATCAATTTTTAAAAAATATCTTAACCCCAGCGTAATCAACGGTTTATTTACCACCGAAGCAATTATGGGGGTAATTCAAGAATTCTATCCCGAACACTTTAAAAACTTCAAAGTAAGATTCACTCAGTCACAAGTAAAAGATATTGTAAGTGAAACAGAGCAAGAAGAAATATTGATTAATGAACACCGAAGAGCTCATAGAAATGCTAACGAAAACAAAAATCAGGTAATACAAAAGTACTACTTCCCCAAAATTATGGAAAAATCCAAAAGGATAGCAAAAAATTGTCAAACCTGTAAAGAACAAAAATATGATCGTTGACCCAACAAACCGCAATTTCAGCCTACACCAATTCCAAAAAATTCTGGAGAGATTATTCACATTGACATCTATTCAACTGAAGGAAACCTAGTACTCACAGCAATAGATAAATTTTCAAAATACGCCTTAGGAAAAATTCTGAAATCAAAGGCAGTTGAAGACATTAAAGAACCATTGAAAGAAATAATTTTAGCATTTGGCATCCCCAATTTTATAGTATTAGATAATGAAAAATCACTAAATTCCGTAACGATAAACTTCCTTCTTAAAGACCAATTCGGAATACAAACCTACACTACACCCCCTTACGCTAGTACCGTCAATAATCATCACATTTCACCAATTGAAGAAATTGAGTCTGGCGTGATCTTACTAAATGGTTACAACGGATCCATTTACATAGATGAAACACATCGACCCTTATCTGGAACCTTTCTCATTAAATTTCACAACAGTACCATAAAATCTAACAATAGAACTTTCAGTAATATAGAGGCTTCTCCTCTAAAAATGATACCCGCATTACTACAGCCAACTCCTTTCGAAATTGACCATGTCAATCTCTTATCGCTCGAAGCTCTAAACGAACTTCAAATCAACAACACTGAGACAATCTCAACTATCCAAAAAGACCTAGAAATCGGAGGTTGGTCAATATCCACGATACTTTGCTTAATAATCATATTAATTGCGTGTCTGAGTTTTTTCTTTAAACGTACCGGAAAGGTAGTAATTTGGGAACCCCAAACCCCGATCACTGGTAGCGAGCTAACCCCGAGTGTACTCGGTTTACAAACTATTTGCGACCCTCAAAACTCAATAGAGCTTAAAGCTCCAGTCAAACCTCCTAGATTGAACAATATCCCATTTTTCTGAATGATTGGGGACAATCAAATTAAGAAGGGAGGAGTTAATAATTAACATATTTATTTTTAATAAAAGTTCATTTGCTGACACATTTCCATTAGATGCAATTAATAATTATTTTACTTACTTTAATAAAGTTCAATCTCCTCTGTCGCAATCCATTTGTTGACACATTTCCATTTAAATTTTAATTCACGAATATTTTTTTATTACAACATTTATTTAAAAGTGCTGACGACCTATTTGCACTGAATGCAATCGGAACAGCTCACGTTGCATTCCAGGTGATGATTGTTGTTCGATAATTCTTAAGTTTATAAAGTTTAATATTAAGTTTTAATAAGAGAGAATAGTGAGTAGTTTATAATAAGAAGTCCGAATAAGAAGACATAGTCTTCCGGCAAATTAAATAATTAAAAATACTAAAAGGATAAAGAAGACATAGTCTTCTCCTCTAAAATAAATAAATAAATAAATACAAATTTTCTTTTAAAATAAAATAATATAGTATTTTATTTACTTGTATCCCAAATTAAATAAAAATAATATTAAGGAATTAACTCGAAAGAATAATAACTTCAATAATTATAATAAAAAAAAAATGAAATAAATAAATATTATAAAGTACAAATGATAAAATCAATTAAATAATTATTTGTACTGCGATCTGAACAGACATGTATTATGGGCTACCCGGAAATTGAGAGGATTCATCGGTTGCCGAAAGATCCGAGAAGGTAAGTTCATTATACGTTACTACTTTCAGTTATTTCGAAGCCGTAAACTAAAAAAAAAATATTTTGGATGGAATATATTCTGCCCATAATTATTTTTGTTCGTCAAACCAAACTAAATAAGTTTCCGGCTTCAGCTCCATCATAACCATTTGGAATTTTTATAAACAGTGTAGTTAATTGATATTTATCCAATCAATTTTTGTCGCGGTATTTTTTGCTTCTTGTGTTTCCAGCGGCATCTTCATCAGTGGCAGTTAATTTGTATACACATATTGTTGATACCATAAAATGGATTAAAGTGATGTTGATGGAAAATTAATATATGTAAATAAAAAGTGCTAAAAATAGAAGTGAATGATATATTGAAAAAAGAGCAAGTGCCATTTTAAAAACAAAAGATTCAAGTGGGGCTAATGCCAAATAAGAGAAATAAAGAGTGTTTTATAAAGTGAATAATATTAAAAAAATGAACAAGTGAAAATTTAAACACAAAAGATTACATATTAATTGGTGACTGCATGTACATGTGTAAACAATAAAAATGATGTGAAATGTATTTATAGTGGTTTACAGTTCTCACAATAATGCCGAGATGAAGCCGCTAATAAGAAATTGAAGAAACCAAGCTGTGAAAGATGTGAAGTGCTGTTTAAAGAAGGCAGAATATATTATTGCGTTCATCCAAGTAGTACCGGAAATAAAGTAATTAGAAATTTAAGAAAACGGATTGTGCATGGTGTGTATTGCTTGAAATCATATTGGAAATACTATTCGGTTGTTCTAAAAAGTGGTGGAAGTAAGTTAATTTTTTTTATTTAATGTTTTTTAATTATATTACTCCTTTTTAAGCAAAACAATAAAATGATTTTAAGCTGAAACCCAAATTTTTATTGATTTTTTTTAATTTTATTAGTTGTTTTATATATTAATATTAATAACATATAAGTATTTATTGTTTTTTTCGAACTACATATATTATTAATTATTAAGTAATTTTAATTTTTTTAGGCATGAGTTCGTTTTTCTTTCTATTCAGAAAGATAATTATTTATTTAATATGGACAACCTTGAAAACAGTAAAAGTTTTTAATTTTATTAGACATCTATCTGAATGGAATGCATTTTCTATGCCGCTACACACGTTATCAACATTCTTCGTGTCTTATCTACAAATTGTGTGTCTAAACAACTTCTATTTATACCAACATTTAAGACAAATGGAATACGAGTACGAGCAATTTCTCAATTTTTGAATTTTTCATATTATAGTCTTTTTCCTTGGTTGAGAATGAAGTTTTACAACACTCTAACTTTTCTGTTATTGAAATCTAGGTTACCATATGCAATTTGCTTTTAGCCAACCATTAGTTGGCAATGAAAGCATTGTATGTATTTTTAGTTTCATCTTGGTTGGATCTATTTTAGTATCCAATTGATTATGATGAAGGAAGGGCACGGCGAAAAATTTATATACATAAAATTGCATATGGTAACCTAGAATTCAATAACAGAAAAAGTTAGAGTGTTGTAAAACTTCATTCTCAACCAAGGGAAAAGACTATAATTTTAAAAATTGAGAAATAACTCATTCTCGTATTCCATTTGTCTTAAATGTTGGTCATTGGATGCAGTGCCCAAGGTTGGGTGGGCAAAGTGGGGAACATTTTCATCCCGTTCTCCCTTGATACGTATTTTTCCGTTTTTTGTAATTTGTTTTAGAGTTTTTTCTTTCTTTTGTTGTGCTTGTGTCAAGGCTGCATCTGTGGGTTTGGGCCTACCGTGACTAGGCGAGTGAGCTAGATACCATCGCAGATGCAGCGCCATAAAGGAACACGTAACAGAATTATACCCTTACATATAGCCATACGTGACGATAACAATTATGGTATTGGTGCAAAACTATTAAAATATGATGCAGCCGCAGTAACTACGCCAAGTAGTATAGATGGCAGCAATGCTTTACACATGGCCGTACAACAAAATCTGAAATATATCAATTTAATTTTGGAATATGACCAGTTGGTATCATCTGCATTATATGCAACCAATAGTGCTGGCTATACGCCTTTAGATTTGGCAAAACAATTGGTACCAAATGATGATCAGCAAACAAATCCTAAACGTACTAATCGCATTCCATAACAAACATATATCTGATAAAACGGAAAAGATGGACGCAAAATCTTGCGAAGACAATTAAGATGAAGAACATAAAATTGTTATAAAAGAAGAAGAAAATTCATGTTCATCCACCGAAGATGATGGGGAGGATAACAATAGTGGTATAAGTGTAGTTGAGTATAATGTTAAAACAACAGTAGCTAAAGTAGCGTGTTGTTTTCCGAGACCTAAAATTAAAAAAAAAATTTCAAATAAAACAAGAAGTTCCTGACGACAATATATAATAATATTCTCTATATTTCCGATTTGGATATGGCTTTAAATGATAAGCAAATTTTTTCAAAACTGTGTCTAAAAGTAATTGAGAAATAATTTTATTGTACATATACATACTTATGTCTATAAACATGTTACAATAATAAGTTTTTTCTTTTATACATTGAAACAAGCAGCTTAAATCATAAGCGATATTAGGAGATAAAGAAGGCAAAACTTTTACACGAAAACTATTTTGGTTATACCTTTGTTAAAGTTATTTGAATGTTTAAATTCAAAATAAATTCATTCATAACTTCTCATTGAAATATAAATTCTAGTTTTCAACCTCGTAATTATGTACAGTACATCTACATAATATCAATTACTAAATAAAAAACATCTATGTATATAAAAACATTTTTAAGCTTTTTCTTTATTTTTATTTTTCTGAAACTTGGAAAATTAAATTACAATTAGGGAATTACGGATTTATCACCCGGTTGCTGAATAATTATACACAATTTTGTTGTGTCATTTGTGCATGTGTCATTCAACTCCGTGTCTCTTGTTTAAAGTTACCTCTTGTAGTTTAAGCAAAAAGTAAAATTATTTTTCAGCAAGTTTATCTGAGCCAAGTTTTTATTAAATTAATTACATGGACATTGCAGTTCCACAAACATTAAGAAGCAAGCCTACAAATCCTGAAATGCAATTTACATTTGCTCGTTTGTAAGCAATGCGTCCGTCAAGCAACGTATGGGTAACACAATTGGAGCAAAATTATAATCAATACCGAAAGTATATCAACAAAAAACTCACTTTTTGAACAAGTTTGTTTTTTGTTATTTAAATCTCTACTTACATATTTTTAGTTGAATGCATTTTGGCTTTGCAAAAATGACAAAAAAAATTCTGCCTTTGCTTCTTCCTGTAAATAAAAGAACGTAAGTTAATTTAAATTAAAATAAATAGATATTTTCAACCCTTTTTTGTACCTTTTTCATTAATGCGTCAGAAAAATTATCCAAAATAAAGAAGAAAAATGTAACAAAAGATAATCAATCATTTAAGAAAGAGACAAATAGAGAAAGCGATCTCTATATTCTCGTGTCGCCCCTGTTTACTTTGCGGTTTTAATTAGCTAACTGAAAAGAAAAATAAAAATTAATAAAGTGGTCGTGAAGAGAAGCAGTCGTGTTGTGTTATCGCAAATCTTACAAAATCAGAAGTGGGATGACGGAAAACTCTTTTTTTTAAATGGAAAGTATTTGTGCTAAAGACTATACAACTGCGAGTCTAGGATTGTGGTTGAAGAATCTTGGTATCTCCTCGGCAGGAACAAAAAGTGCGTTGATACTAAAACTGATCGAGCTGTCACCACAGGTAAGAGGAGAATGTCGGCCTGTGGAAGCAAACGAGCAGGAGGTAGAAATTTGGAAAATTATCCCATCGAGAATGAGTGTACAGAACAGCAAGAAATGAAAGAGAGTCAGCAACAACAAAATGATTGTGTTATTGTACAACAAACAAACGACTGTCGTCAATGTAAAAATAATAGTGCAGTGAAAAAACAAAAGAAGTGTCTACAGATAAATAAGAGTGGAAATGAATCCTTGAGTTAAGTTATAAAAAGAGATTTGGAGCTAATAAAACCTGAGCAAGACTTACTACGGAGAGGAAATGATTTACTTAAATTTATAATAGAAAGCGAAGACAAACAACAAAGGGAAATAGTTAATAAAAAGGCAGCAGAAAGCGAAACGGATAAAAAAGGCAGCAGAAAGTGAAATTAATACAACAGGTTTAATGACCCTTTTAGTGTTCTGAAGGACATGATTCCTGACTGCGATGGTGGATTATATGGAAAAGTTTAGGTGACTCAATTTAAAAATATTAATGGTATATGCAACGTTGAAGCAAATACGATGAAGGATCTGTTAATATCCCAGTTGAAGGGGAAGGCTCATGCGTGGCTTCACTCAAAACCAAATTTGGCCAGCGAAGGTACATATCAGATTATGAAAGAAATGCCGGAAATTGTTTGCAATAAGAAAAACAATGTTATCGGGAATCGTTTATAGACTATGTTTTTATTAGAATAAATGGATGAAATCTGGCTGGAAAGATGTTGAATCAATTATATTCTTAGCCAATCGATAAAACAATATAAAATTTATTTTTTCTATATTGTTTGCTCGGAAGTCGCAACCCCAGTAGGAAAACACAGAAAGCAATGAATAGAAATAAAACAAGGAAATTAGTAGTTTGAATAAAGAACTTATTGGATAATGTTGTGGTTACCTTTCTATTTGGCTGCTAGGAAAACAAGGAAGGCTTTTTAGATTTATTATCTTTTAAAGGAAAATATACAATAAGTATTCAAATCTTTTATATAAAATATAACTTTTATCAATGTGATAATAATCTATTGCCGTCTCGCCAGGCTCAATATGTTTTTCAGTTTTTGGTGCCCATGAAATTGTAGTAAATCGCGCGCTGGGGTATAGAAATGAACCACTAGTTTTACGTAATCGGACGAGTATGTTTTTGTTTCTTATTAGATAGTAGGAACTTCTAGATTTCTATACTATAAGACGTAAAATCTTAGATTTTCTTCTTTCTAGCTTCTGTATGTTTGATGCACAAGCAGTACCTATAGCTAAATGTCATATGTCCATATTGGCTTTATAATGGATTTGTATAAAAGAAATTTGTAATCCAAAGCCAGGGTTAAGTTGGGACCTATTAACCAGTGTAGTTGAATTGTTCTGAGTTTGTGGCGGGACCAAGTTTTGCGTCTATCTATGGGGATATATTTAACGTGTGTTTCCGCTGCAACAGTGTTAATTTTTGTCCAGGAGTAGCATAGAAACCAATTCGGCTTTGATGTTTCTCGGTTTTGAAAACCAATATTGGTTTCATTTTGTGTCATTAAACCAAGTCGGTTTTATATAGGAAAAAACACCGTATGAAATATGGTTCGGCAGAAGCTCAAGTGTGCATTATCTTAGCTTTGAATAAATCATCACTGAAATCAAAATTTTCAAGCTAAAAGCACGCCCTATATTATGATTGGGTACTCCAAGACTTCTCGTCTTTTTAATACAACAACACGTAACTTGCTTAAAGCATCAGCAACGAACAACAACAACATTGAAAAATCATTAGAAGCAAATAAACACTTTGTTTTGATGAAAACAGCAACAGTGCAGCTGTAGTTGACAACAATTGCCAACCTTCTGTACATGTACAAGTAGAGAATCAAGAGTGCTTTGAAACGGCTGACGAAGGAAGTGATCCAGAAAATCTAACCGAGCAACAGATGGTAACTATTGATAGTAAACCTGGCAGACCGAAAAAACTCCGGAATATAATTCCTGGTTGAAACAGCGCACTATGTCTGGCGATAAATGAAAGTATTCCTCAAACTGTTGATGAAGCATTCTATAGTAAAGATAAGCTGTTGTGGAAAAAGGCTATGGAGGAGGAATTTTCAGCATTTAGAAAAGACAAAACGTGATCTTTAACAGCTTTTCCAGAAGGTTGCAAGGCAATACCATGCAAATGGGTATTCGCCTTAAAACGGAACACAAATGGAGTGATTGAACGCTACACGGAGCGCTTAGTAACCAAAAGCTGTAATTAGCGATTTGGTATTGATTTTAAGAAGACTTTTTCTCCAGTTGTGAGGTATTCTACAATACGTTTACTGTTGGCATTGGCAGTTAGAAATAAGATGCACCTACATCAAATAGATGTAAGCACAGCATACTTAAATAGTAACCTTCAAGATGAGATTTATATGCAACAACCACAACAATTTGTTAACGAAAACGTTGTACGTTTACACAAGGCAATTTATGGACTCAAGAAGAGTAGCAAAGAATGGAATACTAAACTTGACAGAGTTTTGAGAACTTTGAATTTTGTTCCATGCAAAAATGAGCCATGCTTATATAAGGTAATAAAAATGGAAACCTGATCTTAATTGCCGTATATTTGAATGACCTTGTAATTGGGTGCAGCAGTTTAGCCGTTGTAGTGGATGTTAAAAAAGCAAATAGCCAAGAATTTTGAAGTCAACGACAAGAGCATATTGCATCAGTTCCTTGGAATCAAAATAAAACGTGAAGGCGATACAGGTGAGATAAAATTAAGCCAGACCCAATTTATTGTAGATATTCTGAAGCTGTATGGAATGGAAAATTTCAAGTCAGTTGCGGTACCATTATAGGCTGGTTATCAAGTAACTTGTGAAGAAAATTCTGAGAAGTTTAATCAGCATGAATACCGGTCTCTCGTTGGTAGCCTCATGTACCTAGCAGTATCCACCAGACCTGATATTTTTCACTCACTCTCAAAGATGGCACAACAAAACTCCAAGAGTTGAACATATAACTAAGTTAAAATACATGTTGCGATATTTAGCTGGTATAAAAGATCTAAAGTTAATTTATAAATCAAGTGAACAAGGGCTCGAAGGATTTGTAGATGCTGACTGGTGTGGTAATGCAGTGGACACAAAATCTTTTACAGCTTCAGATGCATCAAAAAAAGGAGTATATCTTAAACGCTTATTAGCTGAAATCGACGCATACGAAGATATTCCTGACATTTTACACATAGACAATCGAGGTGCTCAGAAGCTAGCTGAAAATCCCGTATTTCATAAGCGTATTTACAAGCTACCAGACCTTATCGATTTTGCCATTATAAAAAATATAAGACGTGATCAAATAGTTCATCCTACGATTTGTCCTCTTACCATTCACTTATAATCATTTTTTTACATGAGAGTTTTTCAACTGCACTTGAAACTCGTGTTTTTTTACCCAAATAAGGACAGGAATTGATTAAAATACAAAACGTATGTGAGAAATTTGAATGATATTCAAAAAGCTGTGGACCATTTTACAGACGTCGTGACTGTAGCAGCTAGAGTTGCAACACCAACAAAATCATCAGTAAAAGGAAATTGTTACCAGTCCTCAGCTAATATACAAATACTTCTCAGGGGGAAGAGAAGGCTTAGATACCACATAATATAAATAGCTCCATTATTCCAAAAATTTGGGACACTGTTAATAAAATTTCGGCTATCAGTAATAAAATCAACAATTAAAACTCTAGATATAAGAAAATCACTTGGACCTGATCATATTACAGGATCAATGAAACGTCACATGAGCATATTTCGATGGATTTACCTGTATTCTTCACGTTTTTAGCCAATGTTCTAGCTCATGAACATGAGACTGAAGTTGTTCGGATGCCACTTTCGGGTCTTTGCAACACTTATAAATGCAGCGTCATCTGCAAACGTTGACGTATACTTATTTGGGCTTGTTGGCATATCCGCTGTGTAAATGATGTATAATAGTGACCCTAGTATACTACCTTAAGGTACTCCTGCAGAGATTTTTTAAAATTGATCTTTTGGCCTTACTTTAAATGTTCTCTCCGTCAGATAGTCTTCAGAAGCTTGTGAGAGTTTCTAGGGAGTACTCCAGTTATTTTCGTAAGTAGGCCGTCATGCCAGACTTTATCAAACGCCTGGGAATGTCAATAAATAAAGCTGAACAATATTGCTTGTTTTCAAATACAGATCTGATAACGGTGATCATTTTGTGGACTTTCTCAATAGTACTATGCCTCGCACGAAAACCAAACTGATGGTCCGGGATGATGTTTTGTTCATTAAGATAATTTTTCAAACATTTTTGATCAAATTGACAGTAGGGTAATGGGCCTGTATGACGTAATCTGAGTATGGTCTTTACATGGTTTAAGGATCATGACGATTTCAAATAGTAAAATTCTTACAGCTTATCGTTGATCCTGTAATACGATCAGGTGAATTTTTCATATCTATGTTTTTAATTGTTGACTTTAATAAAGATAGCGGTAATTTCATAGGATTAATGACAGTGTCACTGATATTTGGAATAGTGAAACTAATTATGGCATGTGGCCTAAAAACCTTTTCTAAGTGATTTGCGAAGCCACTTACCTTTTCTGTTTAGTTTTTAGCCCATGTGCGATTATCAAGTCTTATTGAGGACATTTTAAATACCTTGCGGCTTTCTACAGACTATAGTCCGTGTTGTTTGTGGGATCCAAATATTACTTATTGTTATTTTAGTTCACACATGACAACGTTATACGTTGGTTATCCAATTAACACTTCCTTTTTATTCTAACCACAACCGACCCCAAGGGCCATTCTATCGTAAAATTATTTGTTTACAATATCTTTTTCTTTGTTCTTATTTTCTATGTTATGTGCGGCATGTCGTGAGAAATGGATGACACAGCATTTAACATGTAGAGCCACAGTTCTATGGAATGTGAGGCGTAGACACTTGACTTCATGATAAAGTAAGAAGATCATGTTGCATACAGAAGGTATGACGTCCGTAAACTGGTCTACAGCTGCTTGTCGGATTTTTCAGTGGCATGTTTGGAGGTAAGTGAGACCTCAAATACATTTTATATTTCAACCAATTCGTGTACTAATTTGGATAGGAATAAAGGCTTTCATGTGCAGTGACAATACTGTCCTGTAAATAACAATTGTAGATGAATGTTCGGAGGATAGATCATAGGACGCACTGACAAATAAATTATTACGTCTAATATTTTTTACAATGGCAAAATCAATGAAATCTGGCAGCTTATTAAAGTCTGTTGGCCAATAAGTGGGTTTACCTCCAGATACGTGTCTAGCTTATTTCCTTTAACTGTATTGTATAGCTATTTCCCTCTTGGGCAAAGAAGTCTGGAGCCCCAGATTTTGGCCTGGGCACAGATCAGGCTGCATTTTTGAAATCAGTAAGATAGTGCTTTTGCGCAGTACAACCACACGCCTTTCCACTCAGATGCTTAGTGTCGAATGTGAAAGATCCATTGACTCTAAAACAGTTTTTTAGTGAAATGTGTTTCAGAGACCAAGAGTATGTCTATTTCCTATGTTAGCAGAAAATGTTCCACTTCATATTTATGTTGGGAGAGTCCGTTTGCGTCCCAGAAGCATATTTTCAGCTGGTTCATTTTTTGATAAGCAAAACTTGAAACATACCCTGCATTGTTTTGTCATAAAGGTGTTCATTGTTTCAATTAGGCTTTCGATTGAACTGGAATTGCTTGTAAACGATATCTTTGGAGCCTCTTTTAAGATGTGGGCATAAGAGTGTTTTTTCGCGACCTGACTTTTCGTATCAAGATTAGCATTAGCTAAGTGTAAGAAGCTATATATGTAAGTATGTACGTAAATATTAGGTCTGTTTGTTTACGTGATATTTTGTAACAAGTTGTGCAAAATGTTACTGAATGTTGTTCGTTTACTTTCTCCAGCAAAATTGAGAGAAAGAGAGTCAGAAAATTGACATTTGAATAACTGAGAACTTTCAACAACTTGCTGGAGAAATTTTGTTCAGTAAAATTTTGCAAGATAGGACAGATGTTTTGACTGCTTCTTCTTCCAATTAAAAAGTAAACAAAATATTTGTGAAATATTTTGCAAAAAGTTTTCAAAGTAATAAGAAAACAAAACAAAAGTTTAGTTGTATTTGTTAAAATATTTTAAATTGAAATAAAAATAGGAGATTACTTTATATAAACAATGGAAGAGTAAGTAAAAGTTAAATTTGCGTTCATTGTTTAAAAACTGTAGTTACAGATGTGAAGCCAGCACAAACAAAAACAGCAGTCAGGAGTTTCACGAATTGCCGGGAGCTTCAGGAACAACAGTTTCAATCCTTGCCAAAATAAAGGCATATTGTTGAATATGATAATGGAATTAATGGATACATCATCTTCAGAAAGTGAAGACGAAGATGAAGTAATTTTAAATCAATTACTTAAAGTAGATCCTTGTAATTATGTTACACATTTAATGATCAAAAGACATAAACGGAATTCCATAAAAGATTGAAATAACTGTGCCGAGTTATACTGAGTTTGAATTTCGAAGTCACTTTAGAATTTCAAGAAGTCTTTGTGAATCTTTAAGTAAAAGGCTCTCAGAATCAGTACATTATAAAAGCGTTCGATGTGACAAACGTCTTCACTAAAGTGTGTACATGCTAGTTTTTTATGGTTTGCTGGGCATGAAGCATGCTCTTTTAGAGATTTGTCAGAACGTTTCAATCTGGCTGTATCTACACTATGCGTGATAATCAAGCGTGTGTCCTTGTTTAATAAAATGGTCAAATGATGCTCATAAAGAATTTTTTGGAAATAAATGTCAATTTTGCAAAGCAATAGGTAAATTTTAGAATAATATTAATGGAAAAGTGTTAATAATTGTATTTCAGGTTGTATTGATGGTATCCACATAGTTATCGATCCTCCTAATACCTCAAAATATGATTATATTGATAGGAAATGAAATAGAACAGTTTGTATGCAAGCGATTTGTAATGAAAATAAAATTTCATAAACGTCTTCATTGGACATCCTGGGTCTTGCCATGATAGTTGGGTCTTTAAAAATTCACCTATTTATGATAAACTGAGTTCATATTGTGCAAGTAAGACTAAAATATTTTTTATTTAAAAAGGTTAGAGTTTTATTAAAAGCTTTCATTTTAAAAACTTGTTTTTAAAGATTATTATTTGCTTGGCGACTCGGCATATCCATGCGGCAAACATTTGATAACACCGTATAGAGACAATGGTCACCTAACAAGAGCCCAAAAAATGTTTAATGTGAAGTTGAGTTCAGGCCGAACTTGCATAGAACATTCTTTTGGAATTCTTGCAAACTTAATTTTTTTTATAAAGCTCTTAACTTAGGAACTTCTGTGAATTCAGTAAAAATTAAATAAGCAAAAATCAAAATTAACATATTTTTGTTCAATTCTTTTAATATAGAAATATTATTGCAAAAAACCATTTTAAAAAATGTTTTGTTTTCCATTTCCATCACACACTTTATAGAAAATAAATCATTTTTGATATAAAAGTTATTTACCCGCGTTTTCACAACTTGCCGATAGCTAAAGGTAGGATTTCATAGGCCGCATTTCGAAATAAGTTCTAACTAGTTGAAATTTTAAACATAAATGTAATTCTTGATTAAACAAAATCTTCCTGTTTTAGGAATTTAAAGTTTCAAATTGTGAAATTTTACTACGAAATGCGACAAATAAAACCTAACTTTAAACTCTTAACGGCTCTTAGTCTTTTTTTAACAAATTGACAATAGACTCTAACAAAAAAACTTTTTTGGTTTCTATTTTCTCTCTCCGTTTAGCTCGTTCTTCCTTTCTTCTAAAATTTTCTTCCAGCATTTTGTGGAGTTTCTCATCATTTTCCTCACTTCTTTTACCTTGTTCGTCCACTTTCTCGAAATATATTTCAATCGCTGTTTTTCTTCTTTTTAAACAAGGGGTTTACATTCAGAATTATCTGAAACAAACGAAAAAATATACAATCTTTTAGCAAGCAGAGAAGCAAGTAAATACCTGAATCATTTACATCAGTAATCGACAAAAACTTGAATTGAAGTTATAAATATTTATTTATTTATTTATTGAAAACTTTATTTTTAACACATATGAACATAAGTACACATGAATTTTCTTTTGAATTACCATTACTCATCAGCTGTTCAGCAAAACAACTAGCAAAATCTTGCAAAATACTGTTCGTGTACTTTTTTGCACATTTTTATAATTGAGAGTAAATTTGGTTATTTTCTCTATCGCGAAGCTGCTGGATAAATATTGCTGGAAAAGTAAAGAAACAGACCTATTGTAAAATTGTGCTATACTTACAATCATGGCATTAATACTGAAATAACCTTTTCGATTAAAGTATAAATGCTCGTTAAAAGTAGGCTTTATAATATTTACGTGCGGCCCATCAATGCAGACAATTATTGATCGAATTTTGTATTTATTGTATAAATAATCCCTCGATCTCTGTTTTATCCATTGAGGGCATATGTACCGCTCTATAACATTAAGTACATCATCCAAAGTAGTTGACACTGTGCTCCTACCAAACATATTATAGAGTCGTTTCCAACAGCGCTTTGGTAGGACCCTTCAGCTAAAAACCATTCTAAAAAATATACTTACGGTGTCTCCATCAGTTCAAGCGGATTGCTGCAAAACTCCTCCAATAGCAAATATAAAAAATATTTCTTATATTTTATTAAAAACACTGAAATTTTTGATATTTCATCCAAAAATTATAATTAAAATTGAAAACAGTTATACAAATGTAAACAACACAGCTGATTCGAGTATTGATTTTATATTGAAATATTTTAGTCTTACTTGCACAATATGAACTCAGTTTATCATAAATAGGTGAATTTTTAAAGACCTAACTATCATGGCAAGACCCAGGATGTCCAATGAAGACGTTTATGAAATTTTATTTTCATTACAAATCGCTTGCATACAAACTGTTCTATTTCATTTCCTATCAATATAATCATATTTTGAGGTATTAGGAGGATCGATAACTATGTGGATACCATCAATACAACCTGAAATACAATTATTAACACTTTTCCATTAATATTATTCTAAAATTTACCTATTGCTTTGCAAAATTGACATTTATTTCCAAAAAATTCTTTATGAGCATCATTTGACCATTTTATTAAACAAGGACACACGCTTGATTATCACGCATAGTGTAGATACAGCCAGATTGAAACGTTCTGACAAATCTCTAAAAGAGCATGCTTCATGCCCAGCAAACCATAAAAAACTAGCATGTACACACTTTAGTGAAGACGTTTGTCACATCGAACGCTTTTATAATGTACTGATTCTGAGAGCCTTTTACTTAAAGATTCACAAAGACTTCTTGAAATTCTAAAGTGACTTCGAAATTCAAACTCAGTATAACTCGGCACAGTTATTTCAATCTTTTATGGAATTCCGTTTATGTCTTTTGATCATTAAATGTGTAACATAATTACAAGGATCTACTTTAAGTAATTGATTTAAAATTACTTCATCTTCGTCTTCACTTTCTGAAGATGATGTATCCATTAATTCCATTATCATATTCAACAATATGCCTTTATTTTGGCAAGGATTGAAACTGTTGTTCCTGAAGCTCCCGGCAATTCGTGAAACTCCTGACTGCTGTTTTTGTTTGTGCTGGCTTCACATCTGTAACTACAGTTTTTAAACAATGAACGCAAATTTAACTTTTACTTACTCTTCCATTGTTTATATAAAGTAATCTCCTATTTTTATTTCAATTTAAAATATTTTAACAAATACAACTAAACTTTTGTTTTGTTTTCTTATTACTTTGAAAACTTTTTGCAAAATATTTCACAAATATTTTGTTTACTTTTTAATTGGAAGAAGAAGCAGTCAAAACATCTGTCCTATCTTGCAAAATTTTACTGAACAAAATTTCTCCAGCAAGTTGTTGAAAGTTCTCAGTTATTCAAATGTCAATTTTCTGACTCTCTTTCTCTCAATTTTGCTGGAGAAAGTAAACGAACAACATTCAGTAACATTTTGCACAACTTGTTACAAAATATCACGTAAACAAACAGACCTAATATTTACGTACATACTTACATATATAGCTTCTTACACTTAGCTAATGCTAATCTTGATACGAAAAGTCAGGTCGCGAAAAAACACTCTTATGCCCACATCTTAAAAGAGGCTCCAAAGATATCGTTTACAAGCAATTCCAGTTCAATCGAAAGCCTAATTCAAACAATGAACACCTTTATGACAAAACAATGCAGGGTATGTTTCAAGTTTTGCTTATCAAAAAATGAACCAGCTGAAAATATGCTTCTGGGACGCAAACGGACTCTCCCAACATAAATATGAAGTGGAACATTTTCTGCTAACATAGGAAATAGACATACTCTTGGTCTCTGAAACACATTTCACTAAAAAACTGTTTTAGAGTCAATGGATCTTTCACATTCGACACTAAGCATCTGAGTGGAAAGGCGTGTGGTTGTACTGCGCAAAAGCACTATCTTACTGATTTCAAAAATGCAGCCTGATCTGTGCCCAGGCCAAAATCTGGGGCTCCAGACTTCTTTGCCCAAGAGGGAAATAGCTATACAATACAGTTAAAGGAAATAAGCTAGACACGTATCTGGAGGTAAACCCACTTATTGGCCAACAGACTTTAATAAGCTGCCAGATTTCATTGATTTTGCCATTGTAAAAAATATTAGACGTAATAATTTATTTGTCAGTGCGTCCTATGATCTATCCTCCGAACATTCATCTACAATTGTTATTTACAGGACAGTATTGTCACTGCACATGAAAGCCTTTATTCCTATCCAAATTAGTACACGAATTGGTTGAAATATAAAATGTATTTGAGGTCTCACTTACCTCCAAACATGCCACTGAAAAATCCGACAAGCAGCTGTAGACCAGTTTACGGACGTCATACCTTCTGTATGCAACATGATCTTCTTACTTTATCATGAAGTCAAGTGTCTACGCCTCACATTCCATAGAACTGTGGCTCTACATGTTAAATGCTGTGTCATCCATTTCTCACGACATGCCGCACATAACATAGAAAATAAGAACAAAGAAAAAGATATTGTAAACAAATAATTTTACGATAGAATGGCCCTTGGGGTCGGTTGTGGTTAGAATAAAAAGGAAGTGTTAATTGGATAACCAACGTATAACGTTGTCATGTGTGAACTAAAATAACAATAAGTAATATTTGGATCCAACAAACAACACGGACTATAGTCTGTAGAAAGCCGCAAGGTATTTAAAATGTCCTCAATAAGACTTGATAATCGCACATGGGCTAAAAACTAAACAGAAAAGGTAAGTGGCTTCGCAAGTCACTTAGAAAACGTTTTTAGGACACATGCCATAATTAGTTTCACTATTCCAAATATCAGTGACACTGTCATTAATCCTATGAAATTACCGCTATCTTTATTAAAGTCCACAATTAAAAACATAGATATGAAAAATTCACCTGATCGTATTACAGGATCAACGATAAGCTGTAAGAATTTTACTATTTGAAATCGTCATGATCCTTAAACCATGTAAAGACCATACTCAGATTACGTCATACAGGCCCATTACCCTACTGTCAATTTGATCAAAAATGTATGAAAAATTATCTTAATGAACAAAACATCATCCCGGACCATCAGTTTGGTTTTCGTGCGAGGCATAGTACTATTGAGCAAGTCCACAAAATGATCACCGTTATCAGATCTGTATTTGAAAACAAGCAATATTGTTCAGCTTTATTTATTGACATTCCCAGGCGTTTGATAAAGTCTGACATGACGGCCTACTTACGAAAATAACTGGAGTACTCCCTAGAAACTCTCACAAGCTTCTGAAGACTATCTGACGGAGAGAACATTTAAAGTAAGGCCAAAAGATCAATTTTAAAAAATCTCTGCAGGAGTACCTTAAGGTAGTATACTAGGGCCACTATTATACATCATTTACACAGCGGATATGCCAACAAGCCCAAATAAGTATACGTCAACGTTTGCAGATGACGCTGCATTTATAAGTGTTGCAAAGACCCGAAAGTGGCATCCGAACAACTTCAGTCTCATGTTCATGAGCTAGAACATTGGCTAAAAACGTGAAGAATACAGGTAAATCCATCGAAATATGCTCATGTGACGTTTCATTGATCCTGTAATATGATCAGGTCCAAGTGATTTTCTTATATCTAGAGTTTTAATTGTTGATTTTATTACTGATAGCCGAAATTTTATTAACAGTGTCACAAATTTTTGGAATAATGGAGCTATTTATATTATGTGGTGTCTAAGCCTTCTCTTCCCCCTGAGAAGTATTTGTATATTAGCTGAGGACTGGTAACAATTTCCTTTTACTGATGATTTTGTTGGTGTTGCAACTCTAGCTGCTACAGTCACGACGTCTGTAAAATGGTCCACAGCTTTTTGAATATCATTCAAATTTCTCACATACGTTTTGTATTTTAATCAATTCCTGTCCTTATTTGGGTAAAAAACACGAGTTTCAAGTGCAGTTGAAAAACTCTCATTTAAAAAAATTATTATAAGTGAATGGTAAGAGGACAAATCGTAGGATGAACTATTTGATCACGTCTTATATTTTTTATAATGGCAAAATCGATAAGGTCTGGTAGCTTGTAAATACGCTTATGAAATACGGGATTTTCAGCTAGCTTCTGAGCACCTCGATTGTCTATGTGTAAAATGTCAGGAATATCTTCGTATGCGTCGATTTCAGCTAATAAGCGTTTAAGATATACTCCTTTTTTTGATGCATCTGAAGCTGTAAAAGATTTTGTGTCCACTGCATTACCACACCAGTCAGCATCTACAAATCCTTCGAGCCCTTGTTCACTTGATTTATAAATTAACTTTAGATCTTTTATACCAGCTAAATATCGCAACATGTATTTTAACTTAGTTATATGTTCAACTCTTGGAGTTTTGTTGTGCCATCTTTGAGAGTGAGTGAAAAATATCAGGTCTGGTGGATACTGCTAGGTACATGAGGCTACCAACGAGAGACCGGTATTCATGCTGATTAAACTTCTCAGAATTTTCTTCACAAGTTACTTGATAACCAGCCTATAATGGTACCGCAACTGACTTGAAATTTTCCATTCCATACAGCTTCAGAATATCTACAATAAATTGGGTCTGGCTTAATTTTATCTCACCTGTATCGCCTTCACGTTTTATTTTGATTCCAAGGAACTGATGCAATATGCTCTTGTCGTTGACTTCAAAATTCTTGGCTATTTGCTTTTTTAACATCCACTACAACGGCTAAACTGCTGCACCCAATTACAAGGTCATTCAAATATACGGCAATTAAGATCAGGTTTCCATTTTTATTACCTTATATAAGCATGGCTCATTTTTGCATGGAACAAAATTCAAAGTTCTCAAAACTCTGTCAAGTTTAGTATTCCATTCTTTGCTACTCTTCTTGAGTCCATAAATTGCCTTGTGTAAACGTACAACGTTTTCGTTAACAAATTGTTGTGGTTGTTGTATATAAATCTCATCTTGAAGGTTACTATTTAAGTATGCTGTGCTTACATCTATTTGATGTAGGTGCATCTTATTTCTAACTGCCAATGCCAACAGTAAACATATTGTAGAATACCTCACAACTGGAGAAAAAGTCTTCTTAAAATCAATACCAAATCGCTAATTACAGCTTTTGGTTACTAAGCGCTCCTTGTAGCGTTCAATCACTCCATTTGTGTTCCGTTTTAAGGCGAATACCCATTTGCATGGTATTGCCTTGCAACCTTCTGGAAAAGCTGTTAAAGATCACGTTTTGTCTTTTCTAAATGCTGAAAATTCCTCCTCCATAGCCTTTTTCCACAACAGCTTATCTTTACTATAGAATGCTTCATCAACAGTTTGAGGAATACTTTCATTTATCGCCAGACATAGTGCGCTGTTTCAACCAGGAATTATATTCCGGAGTTTTTTCGGTCTGCCAGGTTTACTATCAATAGTTACCATCTGTTGCTCGGTTAGATTTTCTGGATCACTTCCTTCGTCAGCCGTTTCAAAGCACTCTTGATTCTCTACTTGTACATGTACAGAAGGTTGGCAATTGTTGTCAACTACAGCTGCACTGTTGCTGTTTTCATCAAAACAAAGTGTTTATTTGCTTCTAATGATTTTTCAATGTTGTTGTTGTTCGTTGCTGATGCTTTAAGCAAGTTACGTGTTGTTGTATTAAAAAGACGAGAAGTCTTGGAGTACCCAATCATAATATAGGGCGTGCTTTTAGCTTGAAAATTTTGATTTCAGTGATGATTTATTCAAAGCTAAGATAATGCACACTTGAGCTTCTGCCGAACCATATTTCATACGGTGTTTTTTCCTATAGTTGTTTCGTAGTACATCTGTTTCTTATATACGCTGCTGTATTTACAGCTTCTGCCCATAAGAATTCTGCTACGCCGGCATGTACCATCATAGACGTCGCCATTTCAATAAATGTACGGTTGGCTCCCTCTGCCGTTCTGCTGTGACGTACAAGGTACTGTTAATTGTCTTCTTATTCCCTCCGCTAACAAAAATGAATCAAACTCAGACTTTATATATTTTCTCCGTTGTATGTTCGCAATGTATTAATCTTTTTGCCTTGCTGTCTCACTACATGTGCTTTAAAGATTCTGAATTTGTCGAACACTTCCGTTTTACTCTTTATAAAAAGACAAAAATTCTTCTTGATTTGTAATCTATAAATGTAACGAAGAATTTAGCGCCATCGACAGACTTTACTTTGAAGAGACCATAAACAGCAGAATGTACAACTTCTAATAATTCTTTTGTTTGTGTATGACTCTCTCTAGGAAACGGTAATACATGTATCGTTCGTAACATACATGTCTGACATTCAAAGATCTCAGTCGTGTTATTTATATTAATTCCGCTTACCATGCATTTGTTAAACAGATCTTGTAGACTTTTAAAGTTGAGATGAT
The DNA here is from genome assembly GCA_963932375.1 of Phania funesta. Classification (NCBI taxonomy): domain Eukaryota; kingdom Metazoa; phylum Arthropoda; class Insecta; order Diptera; family Tachinidae; genus Phania; species Phania funesta. Next base: position 69,056,814 of record OZ010653.1, on the reverse strand, counting down.
CGTACCTATTGTGCCACACAGTATTCATATTATTCGCACTGCAGATTATCTCAGTCGTTTTATCATTCGTTGTCTCTGCGTTTCGCCCTAAGTAAAACAATACCATTCGTTTTCTTTCTAACTGCTCTGTGAGAGTTAAATACTATCGACAAACCGCAGTCGACGGCCTTGTTGACAGATATAAAATTTGCCTGCAACTCGGAAGAATACAAAACGTTTTGAAGCAAAATTTCAAATTTATTGTGTATTTATTACTACATCACTTTTTCCAGTGGCAATTATATGTTTATTGCTGCGAGCATCGCCATGGCCTGTGTGTTGTTATTGTTCTTTTGTCTCTTTTCGCACTTGTTAGCATAGTGACCAGCTATACCACATAAAAAACACTTGCCCTTGAATTTCTTACTGTATTTTTTATCTTTGCTTGTATGTGTTGATTTTGCTTGGCGTTGTGAATTTAGCAGTTTTTGATCTTTTTGAACTTTTTCTTCTCTTCTTTTGCCTTCTGCCAGAAGTTTCTGTTTCAATGCTGTGAAATTCAGCAATTCATCCCTCGTTTCCATTGCAATGACAAAATTATCGAATTCTTTGGGAAGACTGGATAAAAGCATAATTACTAAGAGCTCCTCTTGAATTTAAATTCCACTTTCAGCCAACTTCTCGGAAACTTCAACAAATTCATTAATGTGCACCACTACACTGCTACCCTCCGGCATAGATAGATTAACCAACTTTTTATACAGACTGAGCTTTTACAATAGCCCTCTCGGCTTTTATACCTGCTCAAGGCTCGTCCACGCTTCATTGGAGGATTTGCTATTTTTTATGTAGCCCAACTGTGTTACCTTTACTCCCAGACATATTGACGCCAGCGCTTTCTCGTCATCGAACTCTCATTTCTCCTGCTTTTCACCTTTAGTTTTATTTAAACATGCACTTCTACCTCATTTATTCAACACAAAAACAATGCAGGCATCTGGGCCCATAACCTGTTGGAATTTGTTATGATGAGCAAGAAACAAACTTTAGTTTTATGTAATTTAATGTTTATTCGTAAAGGTTCAAATAAGAATGAATGGAATAAAATGAAGAATATTAGATGTAAATGCAGCAACGTACACATTGCATGGGGTTGCAATATTATATTTAACACCTATTTTTCAAAGATTTGTAAATACGATTTTTGCTGATGTGGTAAGAGACGGTAAGATTGTAATATACTTAGAAGTTATAATAATGTTGAAAACAACTTAACCCTGCAAAATCAAAAATGCAAATTTTTACAGATGTCGGTAAAATATTTAGGATATACCATTGACAGTAATGAAATTCGTGCTGATAATAAGGAATTATTTGTCATAGAAAATTTTCCAGTAACGGATAAATTCGGTGCGGAGCTTTATATAGGGTGTCCGCCGGGAAGGTATACTATTTTGTTTTGCCGCCATTTTGGTAAACATTAGTCTTGACAGTTTTTATTTGGCAGTCGTGAAGTAGAGACATGGCAAATTTATTATGGAAAAATATTCGGTAAACCAACGTGTTTTAATCGTTAAAACGTTTTATTAAAATCAATAATCGATTACTGTGACGATTAGAAAGTTATGTGAAATTTTTAGGAGAAATAACGTGCCAAAAAGAGCATAATTTTTCGTGTAGTGAATGATTTCGAAGAAGGAGGCACTGTAGCTAATAGGCCCTAGCATGGACCACAACGTACTGCAAGATCGGCTGAAAACATTACTGCTGTTCAAGAAAGTGTTCAAAACAATCCATCAACCTCAATTCGACTCCGTGCTCAGTAGCTTGGTCTTCAAGGTACAACTCTTGCCACAGTTTTGTTTCCATTTAAGATTCAGTTAACACAAGAGCTTCTTCCAGAAAACCATTTACGCCGCCGTACATATGCCAATAGGATGCTACAGCTCGCCGATGACAATCCTGATTTTCATGAAAAAATCATAATGAGTGACGAGGCACATTTTCATTTGAATGGATATCTGAATTAACAAAATAGTCGGTTCTGGGCAATGGAAAACCCTCAAAGTATTTATCAGTCACCTTTGCGTCCATTACAAGTGAAAGTCTGGTGGGCATTTGTGATTTTTTATATGTTGTAATATTCTCTGGTATACCTCATTATAAATCTTTTTTTTAATATTCTGTTGATATATACTGGTGCATTGTCCAAAACCTTTAAGTTCTATGTATAAAAATTATTTGCAATTAGTGTATCTCTTTCTAAATGGAAAATACCCTGATACTCTTCGAACATTTTTACTAATTCAGTTTTTGCTTTACTGTCCTCAACATCTATTTTCAAAACTTTAAGTAGTTTTCTAAATCTATTAGTAATAGTGTATTTTTCTCTCTGTTGAAATGATTGTGTTACAAAAGTGTAATTTTTTAATGGTTTTACCTCGAAGTTAATGTTTTCTAACATTACATCGTTGTCTGTAGTATTCAGTATTTGAACATGACAATTTCCTTTTCCTGGTATTAGTGTGTTGCCAATAAATATCCCTGGGTATATTTCTTGATTCAAAATTATGCTGTCTTCATTTATATTTACATTTATAGGATGAATGAAATTTAGTAAAAAAAGTCTCTTCCTAAGATTCCGTCTGTTGGTATTGGAAAATTTTTGTCGACTATATGAAATTTTTGCCCTACACTCGTATTGCATAGGTTAAAGTTAATTTCTGACGTTCCTATAGACTTGAGTTTTTCTGTAGTTATCGCTGTGAAACTACTTGATTGTTCCTCGTCAATGTATATTTTATTTCCGTCTAGTTTGTTTAATTTACATAGAGAGATGTCTGCTCCTGTATCTACTAAAAATGTGAGTATTAAATTTTTGCCTAGTTCCAGTTGTATGTAATTGGTCGCATTATTCGATATTTTAAAAACATTATTTAATTTCATTGTTGTTGCTCCGGAAAGTGGTGTAGTGTATAATTTTTATTGGTATTTCGATTGTTGTATCTGATGTTAAATTTATTGTTTTTATTATTAGTTGGCCTGTTGTTGTAATTGATCATCGACCTATTGTTGCCATTGCTACTAGAATTATAATTGTTCTTTCTACTGCCATTGTTACTGCCTTGGTAATTATTCCTATTGGCATTTTTCCTGTAATTATTGTTTGCATAATTTTTGGTTCCATTTTTCTCAATTCTATTGTTTGGAAAATACAGAACTTGATCTCCATTATTAGTGCATTTTTTTTCTAACTCAACAGCTAATTGTACTGCCTCATTCAGCTCCTTTGGCCTAGAAGCAAAAATTGTTGGTTTCAGTTCTCCCTTAACACGTTGAGTGCCATGTGTACCGCCGCACAGTGGCTGAAAATCGTTTTTCAATGGCCACTTTTAAAATTTTTACGGAGCTAATATATCTATATTAAGGTAGCCAAAAAATTAGGTTCAACTATTGATAATTGTGGGCGTGGCATGCTGTCAAACTCAACTGTTTTTTTAATTTCAGAACAAGGTGTTTTTTATTGGTTTTTTGTCCAAAATAAATTATTACTACTCGCAAGCTATCATCGATAATGGCCTTCGGTCTTTTTGAAAATGTTGGTAGGATTATAGACTTTAGTTATTGTAAGTGGTTACCGCTCTACCGTTTAATATTAGGGGCTTTATGAAATATTTATGAAACTACGATATTTTTCTGAAATTTAAACTTTAATGGAAAAAAATTCAAATTGCGATAACTTAAACAGTCCTATAATTACTCGTATACAATGGTGTATTAAATTTTCACTTTTTAACCTAAAGGGGTATGTTTTTTTGCTTTAGACTACGTAAAACTAAAATAATTAAATATAATACCTGCGAAAGGGTTTTATGGCTTTGTTTTGATCAGCAAAAAAATGTCATAAAAATATCATAATAGGTTCTACAGTAAACATATGATCTCTTTCTAATATATCTATTATCAACTGTGTTGCGGTGGTCCATGCAACGCATACCCATACATATGTATATACATGCGCTTAAACAAAATAATGGGGCACATATATATGTAGGCTTCTTGCTAAATGAAGCAACGATTACAAATGCCAGCGGTCTGACCGCCTTGCTAGTGGCCGTGGACAGAAAATGTCAGTAATCTCGAAAAAGCCTAAGGACATGTGGGGAGCCTGACCACAGCTTTTTCCCAGTCTCGAGTACCTGTAAAAGAAAGAAAATTAAACAAAATATACAAGCCATGATTGGAAAGAACATACTTATACTTACCCTTGTCCTAAAAATAAAATTAAATCGTTTAGAAAAAATAAAAATCATTGTAATGATACTTATCTTTGAACAAAAAACATGCAGCACGAATGTATGTAAATTATATGAAGCAAATTAAAGGCCAGCTGATTAACGTGTAAAAGAAAATTGTTGCCACATTTTCCAACAAAAGTATACGTATACCAGTGGGTTAGAAAATGTAGTAAACGTAAATATGAATGAAAATTTTGTTTTTGTACGTTAGGTTTGAACAGAATTCCGAAATGTATAGAAACAAATTAAGTCGTGCAATAGAAAAGGATAAATATTAGGCGCACGGCTGAGAAGAATAGCTAAGGATATTAAGAAGAGCTAAGGTGTAAGATACTAAGGCTAAGTGACTGGAATAGCGAAGGTATAAATAGAAGGTTCAGCTCCACCATTTTTGAAAAATTAATAGAAAGTGCGTGCATTAGTACAGTAGTTATAAATAAATATAAATTAAAGTGCAAAACTAATAAATATAAATAAAGCACATCTGGAGCAGCAGGTAAAGTAAATGACCCTATAATGTAGATAGTGTGCTAATTAGTGTTTTAGCAGGAAATTTTGTCAATTGGCCCTATAGTATTTTACTATTAATGTATGGGGGGATATCGAAGCAGACCGCTTACTTTCTGGGTCCCTTTTCGACCCCCATTTCGCTCCTCAAATTGATTTCAGGGAACCGATCCGTAATCACAGCTACCTTACTTTCAATTGAGTCTCGTGGTAGCCCTAGCCTTTACTCTTGACTAAAGTGATTTCAGACTGTCGACGTGTAACTGTCGACACTCTTCCTCATCACGGAGTTTTTTGTAATTGCTAGCATTTGTCTAAGGCTTAGTTCCCCCATGGCGTTCACATCTAACAAGTATCTGCCCGTGGTCTTAAGCCTTATGCTAGCCAGTGCTAGACATTCACACACAATGTGCGCTACCGTCTCAGCCTCTTCAGTCATGTGACCATCGCTCTTGCGAATTAGTCCCATCTTAGAGACAGGGTCTTTAAATATTATCTTCTGTATTCTACATACTTCAGATGTATCCCTCATATTAGAGCAGAATTCCCTCCACGTACTTCGTTTCCGAAGACGTATTGTTATCTTCAGCTCTCTCTTCTTCTCCTTATACGCATCCCATGAGATCGAGTCTCTCTCCCTCATGTATCGGTTAAAGGCCTTCCTTGTTTCCTTTTTCATGGATTCAATTTCTCCGTTCCACCAAGGTGTCGGATCTTTTTCATCCACTACTGTCAAGGGACAAGCATGCTCGAAAGCTAGCTTAACCGTGGAGTTCAATTGTTCCACCGTCCGCTTGATTTCGCCCGTGTTGCGAGGTGCTCTGTATGGAGCACCTCCTATATGTACCGACAGATACTCTTCATAACTGGTATGATCAGTATTCTTTGGTATTCTTATACGTTTGCGGACATTCCTCCGTCTACTACCATACAGTATATCGAACTAGATTGCCCTGTGGTCAGACATGGTTAATCTGTCCACGATCTTCCAGTCCTTAACCCTGTCTAGCATATTGACTGAGCACAGAGTGATATCGATCACCTCTGCCCTTCGTGAATCCACGAAGGTGGCTTCTACCCCTCTGTTAAGTACCAGCAAATCGTGTCTTTCTACAAATTCCAACAATTGTTGTCCTCTGTAGTTATCATCTGTGCTGCCCCACACCGTATTATGCGAGTTGGCATCACAGCCCATGATCAGCGCCATACCTCTTTGCCTGCAGAAACTCACCAGGTTCTCCACCTCCAGTGTCGGATGTGTACATGTCGTCTCATAGGGAAGGTAGGCCGACGCAATAAGAAATGATCCCGAACCACTGCCAATCATTACTACCGTAAGATCCGGCGAGCAGAGATGTGTCATAGGTACTGTTCGTACGCCATGTCGCACCAGGATGCATGACCTTAATTTACCATCAGTCTGTGAGTGGTACAGATTGGCGGTCTGTTGAGACAGGACCCTGATATTGCCTTGGACAATCCAGGGCTCCTGTAGCAAGGATATATCCAGCTCATCCTCCTCAAAACATCGCACCAACATTGCTGATGCTGCTTTGCTGTGATGAAGATTGAGCTGGCATATACTTATTTTTTCCTGGCCCTATAGTAAGAAGCCCAGCTAATAAAATTTTTGTTTGTGGAATCCAGCTAATAACATTTTGGAGTGGAACCTGGGTGGAGTGTACCCAGGCGAAAAAAAAGCCATAATAAAATTAGGCAGAGGCAAATAGAGGCCAAGTAAAGAAGAATATAAAAAAAGCCTGTGTCCAGGTAACCTGTATGTGTGCACTTAGTTGTTTTTAAAACCTACCAAGAAAATTAGAAGGATAAAAGATAAAAGTTATTCTAGCTTAAAGATATCAATTGCAGATAGCAAAAATAAAAAAAAGGAAATTATCATCGTAGTATTTAACGTAAAAAAAAGAAACAAAAATAATTTTAAGTTTAGGAGTAAGTGTATATTACATATATTTAATTCTTAAAGTGTTAGTGAATTTAATGTTCTTTGTGGTTTTGGATTTTTATGAGGCCTAGTAAATATTCATAGCTTTACTAAGTAGAAAATTCCTCAAGGGTAACCCGAACAATATCCGTCGGTTAATAGAGCTCTTTTATTCCGATAGGTTTTAGTAGATTCGCCGCGGAAACTGCATAAAGGTTATTTAAAAAAATATATATATACATAAAATATATATGTACATAAAGCGAAATTAAGCCCCGAGGAAAGAAAAAAGTTATTTTTGTTAACTGTTATAGAATTTGGTGTTTGTCAAGGCTAAAGTTAGGTACTGTAGTGTATAGTTTTAATGTAATTTATGTAAAATAGAACCTTAAGAGTTATAAGTTAAAGAGAGCAAAAAAATATAATTAGTAAATTTTTAGTTTTAAGATTAATAATAAAAAGGTAGAAATATGTCATAAATAGAAAAAAAATGCAGGAATGAAGTAATTTAATAATGGTGGTTAAGTAAGGTAAGTCATGGTGAACAGCGGCGCTTTAGAGGATTCCCATATTAATCAAAGAATAGGCACAAGGGATCATGGAAAGGATTGGGCAACTGGAGCTAAAACCTTGCTCCCTCTGCACAAGCAATTCAATGTTTTATGTAGTACAATTTCATAGATTACAATTATTCGTAACAGACCATCGGGTCATGGCGAAGGGTGGTTCTCACACCATGAGAAAGAATCTAAAAGAAAGCTCGTCGCCTCACATTCGCCATGATGCTAATGGGTCATGTAACAACTGTTAGGGTCAACCAAAGTCATAAACAATTTTTTAATAATAATCGCGACATTAAACCACTAAAGATAAAAACAACCCCATATTGGCACTTATTAGTTTTACCTTATATTACGGTGTGGATAACAAGTGCAGTTTTGTTCAATTTAAGTACCACCTACTATGAAATTGAAGATCAATGTGTGAATAACATGTATCTAAAAATATATTAAACTACGGATTCGATAAGGGATTACTCAATAATAAGTTAATGCTTTACGTGTACGGACATATATTTGCAAGTGATAAAACATAACAGACACAAATAAAAATATTCAGAAAAATATGGAAAGCTTCAGTTATAAAGAACTGGCCGAAGAGTAGTTTAGAAAGAATAACCAGGAAGATGTTCTTAGTTACGTTAAAATAAAATTAAAGTTAAATTCGTGTAGCACCGAAATACAAGAGCAATTATCTAATTTTGTAAAAGTACTAAAAAACGCTACAAAGAAGTTAGCTATAGTCAACAAAAGTTTTATATAAAAAGTGAAAAGTGGTTAGAAGGCCAACTTACTGTTGCTGCAGAAACAGCAAAGCAAGATAAGGTTGGAAGACCACGCTAATCATTGGACAACTGCAGCGATAGATCTACAAGGCGGAAACTTAAAGATGTTAACGATGCAATTGGTTGTACAAATATAAAAGAATCTTTCCTACATCAATTACGATCACAGAACCAATTAACAAAAGTGGATATCATTGAAAAGATTATTAAAGCTAGTCCAGTGAGAACAAAACGAATTCTTAAAAGTCCGAGAGATGCAAAACAGTACACAAATGAGGAGGCATTAGCCTTATTTCTGGATTTGAAATTAACAAAACAGCAATATATTAAGCTCAGATTGCGTGCGATTGGAAAGGGCTCAAATATCTATCCAGCATTTCATCACATAACCGCTGCTAAAATGGACTGTTTGCCAACAAAGGACATTATTACAATCACACCAATTTCGGCAGAGGTACAACTACAATCTCTACTTGATCACACAGCTGAACGCTTGCCAATACCAGGAAATGCGTTAAAGAAATATGGAAACACAAAGCTAATTCTCTTTTGCAAATGGGGATGTGATGGGACAAAAACAATACAAACAAGTTGTATGTGAAAATATTTCGGATTTAGATATGTTCATGGTATCATTTGTACCATTGCGATTGAAACAGATTTTGGAAGATTCAGCGCCTTCGACTAGTACAACGCAAACAATGGATATTTGGAAAAATGAGACACCATCTTCTACGAAATACTGCAGGCCAATCAAATTTGAATTCAAAAAAGAAACTCGTGATGCCATTAACAAAGAAATAAGTGTTATCAAGGACCAAATTGCGACACTACAGCCATTACAATTTTAGTTAGATGAGCAGCAAATCGAAGTAAGCTACCAATTACTCCTTACAATGATAGATGGAAAAGTAGGTCAGGCTTTGACTAACACGAAGGCTGTATTGTGATTAAAACAACGTTATGTTTATCCAAAAAGGTATAACAATGTTGAAAAGTATATTTGAAGTGAATAAAAAATATTAATAGTTCTAAAAACATATTAAACAATAAAAACTCTATTAAATTCATTTCGTTGAAAACAAAGTGTTTTACAGTATATAACAACAGGCTGCATCCAGCTGCATTATATGCCAAGCAGCATCAACCCAAATAAACACAGTTCCGACAAAATCATTAGATAAACCCGATGCATAGAGTTAAGAAGTTCAAAAAAGAAACATGTGCAAGATGAATATCGCAAAATTGGATTGATTATAGATCAGCCAAAACAAGGGTCAGGCAACACAAATGATGGCAATACCGCACGAAGATTCTTTTCAGATCCAGAAACAGCATCTGAAATAACAGGAGTGGATTTAAACCTTATTTTCAGATTTAAAATAATCCTAGAAGTACTTGCGTGCAATGAAGAAATTGACTCTAGACAATTTAGAGATTATGCTAAGGAAACTTTAAAAATATATACAACCACTACCCATGGAGAAATATGTCTGCAACAGTTCACAAAATCCTTTAACATGGAGAAGATATCATTAAATATCATTTGGTGCCACTTGGAGATCTATCAGAGGAGGCTCAGGAAAAAAGGAACAAGGAATACAGATTTTATAGAGAGCACAATACTAGAAAAATTTCACGAAATTCCACAAATGAAGATCTATTTAATAGATTATTGGCAACGTCAAATCCGTTCATCTCCAATATTCGTAATCAATGGCAACTGGAACATCGGGATTTAGATGAAGAAGCCAAAAAACTACTAAAGAACAGAAATAGCACAGAATAAAATATAGAATATTTGCGTCAAATGAATAATAATTATAATTGCCTTTCATTGTTATTTAAGTACGAAAAATATAGTATTAGTAAAAAATAGTAATAAATAGAACCTACCATTGTTACAAATGCTATTAAAATCTATTGCAGTTTTTATTTTAAAAATATTTTTTAAAATTATCAAATTTGACAGCAAAAAATAATAAATTTTTCTGTAGTAACAGCAAAATCTCCAGTTAATTTTACTTTTTTTTAGTGTAAACTTTTTTTCGAGTGTAAAATTTTTTTTTGTGTAACATTAAAAAAATTCCATTATCAAAAAAAATAATTATATTTATTGTTAAGTTCCAAATATTAAATTTTTTTATATGTAAATAAAAAAAAATTAAACCCATATTTCACTCCAAAAGTTAAAACTAATCAAAAGTTCAACTTTGACCTAGAAGTCCTTAAAAAGTCCTCAATCAATTTTAATGTAATTAAAACTGAGTCAAAAAAAATTACTTCAATATTTTGATCGGTTCAAAAGTTACAGAATTTTGGCCAATGAAAAAAAAGGCGTACAGTGGCGGCTTTTCTTAAAACCCGTGGCAAAAATTCAAAATTTCATGACAAAATTTTGTGAAATGTATGAAAACATCGTATAAAGAACTACTTACTGATCACAATTCAAAAACGTTTTCCTTAATTGCAAAAAATTATAGTTTGTGGAGCTGCTCAGAGTAGACAATTTTTTAGAAAGCCAAAAAAAGGGTGATCTAGAAAAAATAAATGCACTTTAGAATTAAAGTGTCAGAAACATTGCCGCTTGATTACTACTTTTTTGGTTTTTTTTAAATATGTTTATTTTTTTAAAAGAAGTAGTAAAATATTTAGCAGATGCCCTACTTTTTCGGCAGTAGCCGCTTTTTAGACACCCTATAATCAGGTCATTTTTACAAATAAAATAGAGCATATCTAAAAATGGTCTGGCCCATATTTTCTGAGCATATTTGCTACATAATACTTTAAATAATTTAACTAAGTTTGGCCGCCGCAAGTTGCCGCTGTAGGTGAAATAAGAAGAAAACTGTTACAACCTTATAGCGAAAACGAGAAAAATTGCTTTCTCATTTTTAAAGTACCTATGTAACAAAGATGTGTGCAAAATGTGAAAAGAAATAAAAAAGGGTTTCCTAATTTTTTTTCCCTGCAGCATTTTTAGTGTAAAATAAAGTTACTTGTTGCATATTTTTATTGCATCTCGTTAAATAATAAACAATATTATGCTCTGCCAATCAGGCAGGCAAAACTATTGCAATTTTTTTATTTATTTCAATTTAAAAACACCTGTTATAAAAGTAGGCAGGTATTTTCAAAACTTTTTTATACTGAATAAAATATAAACTGCAAGTATATATTCCAGTTAATTTTTTTTGTTTTGCTCAAGTTATGTAGTTTGAACCCTTTTTTTAATTTTTGGGTATAAATTAAACCGCAATTGTATAATGCAGCCAAATAAGTTTTTACTTTCTTAAACTAGTGATCAGTAACAGAACTTATACAATTTTATTTTAAAGTGCGATAATGTCACTTACCAATTTAGAATTGTTTGAGTTATTCATTAACTCAGACAGTGAAAATGCATTTAAATTGGCTATTGTGGAAAAACTACACGATTTACCAGGATACCACGAAATGGAGGTTCATAGCAAAATTCCCTTCGTTTTCCTAACAATTAAAAAAATGGCTTGCCTCACACCGTACGAAAAAAGCGTTTATGAAAAACAAGCCAGACTGGCTAAATGGAGTTACAACTTTTGAAAACATTGAAAAACCGCATACATCCTCTGACAGCAAAAGAGGAAGACCTGCAAAAACTATAAACGAGTGTTCTGAATACACAAGAAAACATAAACTTGAAAATGCTACAAAAGATATATCTAAATCGCATCTTTCAGAAGCACTAAGTCTTAAGTTTGTAAAAGATAAAGATAAACCAAGGGCCGACATTACAGAAGCTGTGGTGCTTGCAAGCCCAGTTCGACTGCAGAGAATCAAAGGGAGTATTCCTACTGCACCAAATGCTTTACCCACAAAGTATAATATAGAAGAAGCCTTAGCGTTGTTTATGGAATTGGGATTGTTAAAGGAAAAATATTCTATTTTACGAAGCTCTTTAAAGAATCATAATGTGAATATTCTTCCTGGATACAAAAAGATTACATCTGCCAAAAAAGAAGCAGTGCCACCTAATGTAAAGGTTACTGAAGTATCGGTAGAGATAAAACTGCAAGACTTAATGGATCATACAGCCAAACGCCTTATTCAAAGTTTGCCTGAAGAGGAAGCAGTATCACTTCCAGATAGGCTTACGTTGATAAATAAGTGGGGATGTGATGGATCATCCGGTCAAAGTGCTTACAAACAAACAGTATCGACAAATGACACAACTATTACAGATACAAATATGTTTATGGCTTCAGTAGTTCCTTTAGGACTGAGAAGTGAAATCGCTGAGCATTGGAAAAATCCTCGCCCATCATCAGTTCATTATTTCCGTCCGATATTTTTTCAATACGCAAAGGAGTATTCAGAAATAATAAAATCTACAGTGAACGATATAAAAAAGCAAATTTCGGAACTAAAGTCTTCTGTTATTGAAATAAAGAATGGAAAAAGTGTTTCGATTGATTATGAATTTTTTCTTACAATGATTCATGGCAAAGTCTTAAATGTAATAACAGATACCTCGTCAACTTTAAGGTGTGCAATTTGCAAAAAGTCACAGAAAGACTTTCAAAATTTGTATGACTCAAGTGATGAGAAAATTATGAATATGGAATTTCTCCATTACATGCCAGAATTAGGTGCATGGAGTTTATTTTAAAACTAGCGTATAAAATTCCGCGTGAAGGTGAATGTTTTGATAGGAACGCAACACAAAAAGAAAAACTACCTGCTCGAAAAAAAATTATACAAAATGAATTTTTTAAGAAGCTTGGGCTGAAAGTAGACTGCCCAAAGCAGGGGTATGGAAATACTAGCGATGGTAATATGTCCAGAGCATTTTTTGAAAATGATGAGGTAACAGCCCGAAATACTGGGGTCGACAATAAAATTTTAAAAAGGTTGGCAGTTATCCTAAATGTTATAAACTCTAGAGAAATAGTAAATGGCCCAAAGTTTGATGATTATGCATCAAAAACATCCCAACTTTTAGCTCAATTGTACCCTGAGAAGAAACTTATGGCTCATTAGTTAGTTATTATTCTAGCTAATAAAATATATAATAAATAACATTATGTCTATAGTATAAATATATTATTATTAAAAATTATTTAAAAATGTGTTTCTGTTAACATGTTATATTAGAGTGTTTTTTTTTTCTAAACTTTCGGATTTGAACAATGTGTATTGCAAAGCGCACCGGGTTAAACTAGTTACTTAATATAAATTTACTTAGATTTAAATAAAAATGTATATAAAAATGTGTATTTGCGATACAAATAAAAAACTTATATTTAAAAAAACCTGTTAACATTTAACTGGAAAAATTATCCTATTTTAACCGCAATTTTTGGAGCACCTCTAGCGGTATTTTGTAAACATTATTTTGAAGCCTAAAGTGTCCTCTGTCAATATCTTTTTAAATTTTTAAAATATCATATTTCAAAAGTTATGATTTTTGCAACGAAAGAAGGCGCCACTGTGCGCCGTCTTCGACTATAAGTATTTCGTATTATTAAGATGATGTTGGTTTAGCATTTCCAATTAAATCACTTTAATGTACTGGTTTTTTAAGGCGTTATTTGAACCAGCGCATCTAAATTTTAATAACTTTTAATATTAATGTTAATATATTCGCTTTGAAAAATTACTATATATATATATATATATATATATATATTGTTTATTGGTTGACGGCTTACCAACCAATAAAATCGTTTAACAAAATTATGCCTGAGTCTAGTTGTTCTACCATTGGGATATGGAAGGCATCGGAAATATATGCAATAGATCTATTCAGAAGGAATAGGACACAGGTGGAGTTAACGATCTTGTATATTTTAAGCTTTAATTTTATTTTATTGAATCTCTCATAAAAAAAATTACAATAAGTATTCAAATCTAATCAATAAAATATTCTTTATTAATTATAACCAATATAATAACTGTTCTATAATTCATTACTTTTAAAAAGAAATAGAGTTAATCATTTTTCATTTTGCCTTAAGGGCTAATCTTAGTTTTATTATTTATGTTATGATGCTTCTTTATTTAATATTTTGATATAATTTTTTTCATATGTAAAAGGCATGTGTTCCATATAAAGTGGAATTTTTATGTAAAATTATTACAGTGCTTCTTCGACTGACAGGAAAGGAATATTTTGTTTTTCCAATGTTTTGATAACCATACTTATTTCTTTTTTAATTAGCAAAATAGATTTTATTATATTAGTTTAAGCTTATTTTGTAAATTTTATTTAGCTAATATTAAGGTACAGTCATATTAGTCAAACAATTATTAGGAGCAAACAATAATACATCTGATTTTGTGCAAATACAATTATTGGCCAGCAAACAAACCTGTTTCTAATGTGAACATAGTAGCTCTGTTCAGTAACGGAAAGTTAGTACTAATTGTTACTAGAAAAGTGTTCATTAACTCGAAAAACTAGCAACGAGAGAATAAAACAAGAGTATAAAAATGTGAGAGAAAAAAAATTACTTGCAAGTTTATGTGTGTGAAGATAAATTCGAATTTAACTAGCAGAGACATAAACCGAATTGTTTAACATGGCTGATTTTGCACTTAACAGAGCTATGTTAGCAATTTAACAGTGGGGGTAATTTTGACCTTATTTTCAGAAGCCTATATAAGAAACCTCTTTTGTAAAAATTGCTCAAAGCGTTAGTTAATTGACCCATAAAAGTAAAACATCTAAAATATTTAGGAAACAAAATTAAATTGCATTTAAAAACAGCGCTTTTGGCGAAACTGTTAATCTTGAACTTATTTCCTGTGACCATTATGGAAAAATGGTGATGGGCTGGCCCAAGCCACTATATAGGAATGGTGGTCCAGGGAGTACTTAGTGGAGCCATTAAGGTGGGATATCTGAAATAATTTCAGAATCCGAGTAAAAAAAATTTTAAAAGTACTAATTTTTGAACATTTCTTGAGAGGATAAGTGGTCATTATGGAAAAATGGTGATGGGCTGGCCCAAGCCACTATATAAGAATGGTGGTCCAGGGAGTACTTAGTGGAGCCATAAAGGTGGGATATCTGAAATAATTTCAGAATCCGAGTAAAAAAAATTTTAAAAGTACTAATTTTTGAAAATTTCTTGAGAGGATAAGTGGTCATTATGGAAAAATGGTGATGGGCTGGCCCAAGCCACTATATAGGAATGGTGGTCTCGGGAGTACTTAGTGGAGCCATAAAGGTGGGGTATCTGAAATAATTTTAGAATCCGAGTAAAAACAAAATTTTAAAAGTACTAATTTTTGAAAATTTCTTGAGAGGATAAGTGGTCATTATGGAAAAATGGTGATGGGCTGGCCCAAGCCACTATATAGGAAGGGTGGTCCAGGGAGTACTTAGTGGAGCCATAAAGGTGGGATATCTGAAATAATTTCAAAATCCGAGTAAAAAAAATTTTAAAAGTACTAATTTTTGAAAATTTCTTGAGAGGATAAGTGGTCATTATGGAAAAATGGTGATGGGCTGGCCCAAGCCACTATATAGGAATGGTGGTCCAGGGAGTACTTAGTGGAGCCATAAAGGTGGGATATCTGAAATAATTTTAGAATCCAAGTAAAAAAAATTAAAAAAAAAAAAAAAAATTTTTAAATTTCTTGAGAGGATAAGTGGTCATTATGGAAAAATGGTGATGAGCTGGCCCAAGCCACTATATAGGAATGGATGTCCAGGGAATACTTAGTGGAGCCATAAAGGTAGGATATCTGAAATAATTTTTTACTCGGATTCTGAAATTATTTCAGATATCCCACCTTTATGGCTCCACTAAGTACTCCCTGGACCACCCTTCCTATATAGTGGCTTGGGCCAGCCCATCACCATTTTTCCATAATGACCACTTATCCTCTCAAGAAATTTTCAAAAATTAGTACTTTTAAAATTTTGTTTTTACTCGGATTCTAAAATTATTTCAGATACCCCACCTTTATGGCTCCACTAAGTACTCCCTGGACCACCATTCCTATATAGTGGCTTGGGCCAGCCTATCACCATTTTTCCATAATGACCACTTATCCTATCAAGAAATTTAAAAAAAAAATTTTTTTGTTTAATTTTTTTTTCACTCGGATTCTAAAATTATTTCAGATATCCCACCTTTATGGCTCCACGAAGTACTCCCTGGACCACCATTCCTATATAGTGGCTTGGGCCAGCCCATCAGCATTTTTCCATAATGACCACTTATCCTCTCAAGAAATTTAAAATTTTTTTTTTTTTAAATTTTTTTTTAGTCGGATTGTAAAATTATTTCAGATATCCCACCTTTATGGCTCCACTAAGTACTCCCTGGACCACCATTCCTATATAGTGGCTTGGGCCAGCCCATCACCATTTTTCCATAATGACCACTTATCCTCTCAAGAAATTTAAAAAATGTTTTTTAGTCGGATTGTAAAATTATTTCAGATATCCCACCTTTATGGCTCCACTAAGTACTCCCTGGACCACCATTCCTATATAGTGGCTTGGGCCAGCCCATCACCATTTTCCCATAATGACCACTTATCCACTCAAAAAATTTTCAAAAATTAGTATGTACTTTTAAAATTTTTTTTTACTCGGATTCTGAAATTATTTCAGATATCCCACCTTTAGAGCTCCACTAAGTACTCCCTGGACCACTATTCCTATATAGTGGCTTGGGCCAGCCCATCACCATTTTCCCATAATGACCACTTATCCACTCAAGAAATTTTCAAAAATTAGTACTTTTAAAATTTTTTTTACTCGGATTTTGAAATTATTTCAGATATCGCACCTTTATGGCTCCACTAAGTACCCCCTGGACCACCCTTCCTATATAGTGGCTTCGGCCAGCCCATCACCGTTTTTCCATAACGACCACTTACCCTCTAAAGAAATTTTCAAAAATTAGTACTTTAAAAATTTTTTTTACTCGGATTCTGAAATTATTTCAGATATCCCACCTTTATAACTCCACTAAGTACTCCCTGGACCACCATTCCTACATAGTGGCTTGGGCCAGCCCATCACCATTTTTCCATAATGACCACTTATCCTCTCAAGAAATTTTCAAAAATTAGTACTTTTAAAATTTTTTTTACTCGGATTCTGAAATTATTTCAGATATCCCACCTCTATGGCTCCACTAAGTACTCCCTGGACCACCATTCCTATATAGTGGCTTGGGCCAGCCCATCACCATTTTTCCATAATGGTCACTGGAAATAAGTTCAAGATTAACAGTTTCGCCAAAAGCGCTGTTTTTAAATGCAATTTAATTTTGTTTCCTAAATATGTTAGATGTTTTACTTTTATGGGTCAATTAACTAACGCTTTGAGCAATTTTTACAAAAGAGGTTTCTTATGGATCTGGTTCCTGCTTCCTAATATAGGCTTCTGAAAATAAGGTCAAAATTACCCCCACTGTTAAATTGCTAACATAGCTCTGTTAAGTCCAAAATCAGCCATGTTAAAAAATTCGGTTTATGTCTCTGCTAGTTAAATTCGAATTTATCTTCACACACATTGCAAGTTTTTGCTAGTAAAATTTTTACTAGCAAGAATTTCTCAAACAGGTGTTTTGTGCTTTTGTTTACAAAATAAATTATTGGGAAAAAATTAAAAAAAATATATAATTTGGTAATATGGAAGAAAATGTAAGTATTTAGTAATTAAATGAATATAACAAACAATTACTATTTTGTTGCTTTTTAATTTTTCTTTAATTTAGCGAGAGCAACAAACAACAAAGAAGTTCAAAACGACGGAAATATGTAGTACTTTTATTAAATTAAACCAAAGTAAACAAACCATAATGACCACTTATCCTCTCAAGAAATTTAAAAAATTTTTTTTAGTCGGATTGTAAAATTATTTCAGATATCCCACCTTTATGGCTCCACTAAGTACTCCCTGGACCACCATTCCTATATAGTGGCTTGGGCCAGCCCATCACCATTTTCCCATAATGACCACTTATCCTATCAAGAAATTTAAAAAAAAAAATTTTTTTGTTTAATTTTTTTTTCACTCGGATTCTAAAATTATTTCAGATATCCCACCTTTATGGCTCCACGAAGTACTCCCTGGACCACCATTCCTATATAGTGGCTTGGGCCAGCCCATCAGCATTTTTCCATAATGACCACTTATCCTCTCAAGAAATTTAAAATTTTTTTTTTTTTAAATTTTTTTTTAGTCGGATTGTAAAATTATTTCAGATATCCCACCTTTATGGCTCCACTAAGTACTCCCTGGACCACCATTCCTATATAGTGGCTTGGGCCAGCCCATCACCATTTTTCCATAATGACCACTTATCCTCTCAAGAAATTTAAAAAATGTTTTTTAGTCGGATTGTAAAATTATTTCAGATATCCCACCTTTATGGCTCCACTAAGTACTCCCTGGACCACCATTCCTATATAGTGGCTTGGGCCAGCCCATCACCATTTTCCCATAATGACCACTTATCCACTCAAAAAATTTTCAAAAATTAGTATGTACTTTTAAAATTTTTTTTTACTCGGATTCTGAAATTATTTCAGATATCCCACCTTTAGAGCTCCACTAAGTACTCCCTGGACCACTATTCCTATATAGTGGCTTGGGCCAGCCCATCACCATTTTCCCATAATGACCACTTATCCACTCAAGAAATTTTCAAAAATTAGTATGTACTTTTAAAATCTTTTTTTACTCGGATTCTGAAATTATTTCAGATATCCCACCTTTATGGCTCCACTAAGTACTCCCTGGACCACCATTCGTATATAGTGGCTTGGGCCAGCCCATCACCATTTTTCCATAATGACCACTTATCCTATCAAGAAATTTTCAAAAATTAGTACTTTTAAAATTTTTTTTACTCGGATTCTGAAATTATTTCAGATATCGCACCTTTATGGCTCCACTAAGTACCCCCTGGACCACCCTTCCTATATAGTGGCTTGGGCCAGCCCATCACCGTTTTTCCATAACGACCACTTACCCTCTAAAGAAATTTTCAAAAATTAGTACTTTAAAAATTTTTTTTACTCGGATTCTGAAATTATTTCAGATATCCCACCTTTATAACTCCACTAAGTACTCCCTGGACCACCATTCCTACATAGTGGCTTGGGCCAGCCCATCACCATTTTTCCATAATGACCACTTATCCTCTCAAGAAATTTTCAAAAATTAGTACTTTTAAAATTTTTTTTACTCGGATTCTGAAATTATTTCAGATATCCCACCTCTATGGCTCCACTAAGTACTCCCTGGACCACCATTCCTATATAGTGGCTTGGGCCAGCCCATCACCATTCTTCCATAATGGTCACTGGAAATAAGTTCAAGATTAACAGTTTCGCCAAAAGCGCTGTTTTTAAATGCAATTTAATTTTGTTTCCTAAATATGTTAGATGTTTTACTTTTATGGGTCAATTAACTAACGCTTTGAGCAATTTTTACAAAAGAGGTTTCTTATGGATCTGGTTCCTGCTTCCTAATATAGGCTTCTGAAAATAAGGTCAAAATTACCCCCACTGTTAAATTGCTAACATAGCTCTGTTAAGTCCAAAATCAGCCATGTTAAAAAATTCGGTTTATGTCTCTGCTAGTTAAATTCGAATTTATCTTCACACACATTGCAAGTTTTTGCTAGTAAAATTTTTACTAGCAAGAATTTCTCAAACAGGTGTTTTGTGCTTTTGTTTACAAAATAAATTATTGGGAAAAAATTAAAAAAAATATATAATTTGGTAATATGGAAGAAAATGTAAGTATTTAGTAATTAAATGAATATAACAAACAATTACTATTTTGTTGCTTTTTAATTTTTCTTTAATTTAGCGAGAGCAACAAACAACAAAGAAGTTCAAAACGACGGAAATATGTAGTACTTTTATTAAATTAAACCAAAGTAAACAAACCATAATGACCACTTATCCTCTCAAGAAATTTAAAAAATTTTTTTTAGTCGGATTGTAAAATTATTTCAGATATCCCACCTTTATGGCTCCACTAAGTACTCCCTGGACCACCATTCCTATATAGTGGCTTGGGCCAGCCCATCACCATTTTCCCATAATGACCACTTATCCACTCAAAAAATTTTCAAAAATTAGTATGTACTTTTAAAATTTTTTTTTACTCGGATTCTGAAATTATTTCAGATATCCCACCTTTAGAGCTCCACTAAGTACTCCCTGGACCACTATTCCTATATAGTGGCTTGGGCCAGCCCATCACCATTTTCCCATAATGACCACTTATCCACTCAAGAAATTTTCAAAAATTAGTATGTACTTTTAAAATCTTTTTTTACTCGGATTCTGAAATTATTTCAGATATCCCACCTTTATGGCTCCACTAAGTACTCCCTGGACCACCATTCGTATATAGTGGCTTGGGCCAGCCCATCACCATTTTTCCATAATGACCACTTATCCTATCAAGAAATTTTCAAAAATTAGTACTTTTAAAATTTTTTTTACTCGGATTCTGAAATTATTTCAGATATCGCACCTTTATGGCTCCACTAAGTACCCCCTGGACCACCCTTCCTATATAGTGGCTTGGGCCAGCCCATCACCGTTTTTCCATAACGACCACTTACCCTCTAAAGAAATTTTCAAAAATTAGTACTTTAAAAATTTTTTTTTACTCGGATTCTGAAATTATTTCAGATATCCCACCTTTATAACTCCACTAAGTACTCCCTGGACCACCATTCCTACATAGTGGCTTGGGCCAGCCCATCACCATTTTTCCATAATGACCACTTATCCTCTCAAGAAATTTTCAAAAATTAGTACTTTTAAAATTTTTTTTACTCGGATTCTGAAATTATTTCAGATATCCCACCTCTATGGCTCCACTAAGTACTCCCTGGACCACCATTCCTATATAGTGGCTTGGGCCAGCCCATCACCATTTTTCCATAATGGTCACTGGAAATAAGTTCAAGATTAACAGTTTCGCCAAAAGCGCTGTTTTTAAATGCAATTTAATTTTGTTTCCTAAATATGTTAGATGTTTTACTTTTATGGGTCAATTAACTAACGCTTTGAGCAATTTTTACAAAAGAGGTTTCTTATGGATCTGGTTCCTGCTTCCTAATATAGGCTTCTGAAAATAAGGTCAAAATTACCCCCACTGTTAAATTGCTAACATAGCTCTGTTAAGTCCAAAATCAGCCATGTTAAAAAATTCGGTTTATGTCTCTGCTAGTTAAATTCGAATTTATCTTCACACACATTGCAAGTTTTTGCTAGTAAAATTTTTACTAGCAAGAATTTCTCAAACAGGTGTTTTGTGCTTTTGTTTACAAAATCAATTATTGGGAAAAAATTAAAAAAAATATATAATTTGGTAATATGGAAGAAAATGTAAGTATTTAGTAATTAAATGAATATAACAAACAATTACTATTTTGTTGCTTTTTAATTTTTCTTTAATTTAGCGAGAGCAACAAACAACAAAGAAGTTCAAAACGACGGAAATATGTAGTACTTTTATTAAATTAAACCAAAGTAAACAAACCAGGGATGACACATTCAGGCCGGTACAATTCAACAATGAAGAAGTAAAATTTTTATAAATAATAATATACTGTAATGATGCTTCTCAGCTGGGGTATATCTCGCAGCTCCAGGAGGTTCTGTCACAGAATATTTCTATTTCTGGACCCTTGATGAAGGAAACACGTTCTTCGATAATTAAATGCTCTTTACTTAACGTCTGTTATTGTCCTATACGAGATGGGCTCTTACGTGACGCAGATGTAGGTATGGCACCTCGGGTACCCTACCTTTATCTGGAATATAGAATTTGTACAATAAGACAACTGTTGGACGCCACTAAATTTCTTATCTTCCAAATTTCCACCAAATTTTTCTTAATAACTTTCTAAAGGGTAGACACCACCAATAGTAAGCTCTTACCTCGACCGCAGACTGACTAAAATCTATCACAACACGTTCTTTTATACCAGTTTTGTGGCTACAAAAATTAGTTGCATCTTTTAGTATTTGTTTATCATGGTTGTATAAAAGACGTGTTTGTGTTAATAATTACTTCCTAAAATTATTCCTAGGTGGTGCCAGTATTAACTAAGGATGTTAATTTAAAATATTTAAATATTC
Organism: Phania funesta; assembly: GCA_963932375.1. Lineage (NCBI taxonomy): Eukaryota > Metazoa > Arthropoda > Insecta > Diptera > Tachinidae > Phania > Phania funesta. The sequence goes on along the minus strand of OZ010653.1, from coordinate 69,034,622 downwards.
ACTACATTTGTGAAGCATATCTTATGGCTGACTTTATAAAATGATGTTTGTATGGAGAATTCATTCAAAATATTTATGTGAGTCGTAATACTAAATTTACGTTAATATTAATATCTAATTAACGAGTTATTATACAAAAATTTATAATTCACATTCTTGCAAAGTAATAATAATAAAAGAAATAATAATATAAACATATTATAATTTGTTGTTAATTCTGTGTGGTGAAGACATACATATATGTATGTTCGTCAAAGATTATTTCTGATATACATACATAAATGTTTTGGTATTTACGTCAAAGTTAGAAGGCATATTACCACTTGCTACAAAAAAAATTTACATACATTCATATGTATATTAAATGCATCAAATCAAAAAATTATAGATAATTTAAACCAATATTTTCTTTTATTTTAGTTTCTTAATAATTATTTCGGTTTTATGATTTTAAATAAATTTCTTTAAAAGCAACATTGTCGTCATATAGTGGTATGTTATGTTATTATGATTGCTTTAGTACAATTACTTTCAACAACGTACTATTAATGGCCGGTCAGTACAATTTTTAAGTCTTATATATCATTCCCATCGCGACCGCAATTTTCTTTCTTATTTTTGCTAGAAAAGCGTTCATTTACTTTTTCACATTTGGGAGAGTAATTTTGCAATTTTCAGTCTCGTTGCTAGTTTCTGCTAGTAAAGTTACTGAAAAGACCTAGTGTAGTTGAACTTACAAACTGCTTGTAAGATCAAACAGATGTGATAACCGTAACCAGAGGTGTAAACTTTGACGCAAGAAAATTGCTAGAATCAGCTTTTTTGCCGCGGGCAGTCCCTCAAGAAAGAGACAAATATAACATTTTAAAATAGTGCGAAAAATAGTTAAAACAGAAGCAAAAAACTAGAAAAATAATTTGTGACGGAGGCAAAATTTCCTATATTTTAGTTTGTAATTCTGTGCTTTATATTATATAAATATAAATGTGATATAAATCATATATCACATTTAATAAATATCCAAAGTTAAGAGATTTTGATGCAGTGCTAAATAATACAGAAATTAATAAAAGTGGTAAAAAAGATGGTGTTTGTATATGCAGCAACGCAAAGGCATCAATGTATCACCACAAGGAACAAATCATCAGCAAAAAGCAAAAGGATATTGCTAAGCAATACCTATTCTTAAGGTATTAGATTATTTTAAATTAAATAAACTTTTAAAAATACATTGGACAACAAGCGATCATAAACTGTATTACAATATCCCTGTCTTCATGGCCAACCCAAATAAAACAAATGGCTTGAAACAATAGTAAATAAATAAATTATGATGGATTCACTCCTATTAAAACTATTAAAATATGATGCAGCCGCAGTAACAACTCCAAGTAGTATGCTTTACATATGGCCGTACAACAACAAAATCTTAAATTGGTAAATTTTATGTTGGAATATGACCAGTTGATAGCATGTGCATTATATGCAACTAATAGGGCTGGCTATACGCCTTTATATTTGACGACACAATTGGTAACAAATGATGAACAGGTAAAACAAATCCTAAACGTAGTGATTACATCCTAAACGTAGTGCGACATTTTTAGCTGAACAATTTCAACAAATACTAGCCGCTATAGGTGGCTCTAGCAGAGGCGGATCATTCACTCATTGTACAGCGCGCTGCAGAGGGCAAAGAGATCCCGATGCCGTAGAAGAGTTTTTGGCTGCTATTAGCGTTTACAAAGACATCGAGAAAATATCTGACGCGGTTGCAGTACGGGGAATGCCGTTACTACTTGAAGATTATGTGGCCACATGGTGGATTGGTGTCAAGGATAGAGTAGACAGCTTTGAGGACGTCAAAGCACTCATCCGAACAACGTTTTCACCACCAATACCTGACTGGAGAATTTTTTCAAACATTTTCGAAACCAAGCAACAAAAAAGAGAACCAACCGACAGTTTTATATGAAAAAGAGACTTCTGCTCTCCAAGTAAAAGGTTTCGATAACAGAAGAAGTGCAGCTTAACCTAATTTATGGACTACTCAATGTAAATATCCATGATCGTGTTCGGCGGGAAAATGTACGAACATTTGCGGAACTGATTTCTGCCAGCAGAGAGGCGGAAATTTTCGCAACGGAGATTCAACCGACGACAAATCACGCAGCAATTAAACAGGAAAGCGCAAGTGGCAACCGCTGTAGTTTTTGTCGAATAAAAGGCCATAATATTGAAAACTGTTCGAAGAAGAAAAAACGAGACGAAGAACAAGCCAAGCGACAAATAGAAGAAGAACAACACAAGCAAGTGAGTCAACCACATACCTCATTAATGAGAAAATCAACAAATTCATTTTATGGATGCGGTACACCGGGAGTATACCGTGCAAACTGTTCCACATGTGGCAAAAATTCTAAAGACAGCCCGCAATATTTAGCTTTCAACATGATTTCTGCCACCACTATTGGTTACTCACTGCCTACTACTCATGTAAAAATATTTGGACTAAAAGGGGAAGCTGTTTTCGACTCCGAGGCAAAAACAAGTGTAGCCAGCCTAAATTTAAAGAAGATTCTCACTAAAAACGGGTGTGTATTTCATGATGTTCGTGCAGAAATTACTTTGGCTAATGGGTCCACTACTACCGGCAAAGTAATGCACACAATTTGTGACGTGCTAATTGGCGATAGAGTAAGAAAAATTAGACTCATTTACCTTCCAAATGCTGCAAAAAGCCGTACCTTACTAGGGGCAGATTTTTTGGAACAGGCAGGAAACAATTCCAAACATGGCCCAAAGATGCTGGTATTTTGAGGATACACCAGAAACTAGGTTTATGTTTACAAATCCCCTTGAAGTTGGACTTTGTAGTATGGATCTCAATAGCGAAGTAGATTCCCCATGCAGTAAAGCGATAAAAGAAGTTTCCAAATTTATCAGTTTCGTTGAAGATAAAAAAATTTCACCGCTAGTTAAAACTCCACCAAATACAAATGATTATTCTCCACACTCTATTCAGACCATTTTTCGAGATGCAATACCCATTGGTGAGACAACGCCTGGTGAAATATCAACGTTGTTCGCACCTCCTAGGAAGATCCCAAAAACTGATCAGGATGCTTACTGGTCCGAAATCTTTATTCCCCTATATTCATTAGATTTCCACATTTTAAAAGAATCTGATGGTATTGGGTTAAGCGAAAAAGAACGAAAAATTCTCGACAGAATGCTGATGTCTCACGAAGATGTTTTTAGGGAACCTACTGGAGCTGCACCATTTGCCGTTCATCGCATTCACACTGAGAAAGTCGACCCAATTGCAATTCCTCCATACCGCTTGTCACCAACAAATGCTGATATTGGGAGTTATTGTTGTGTGCCAATCACCATGGGCTGCTTCAGTAGTCATAATACCAAAGAAATCTGGGGAAATATGGGTATGTATAGACTATCGTGAATTAAATTCTATCACCAAACCAGATCGCTATCCACTACCAAGAGTAGATGATATTATACACGAAGCAAAAGCTACAAGTTTTATGTCAACACTCGATCTCCAATGTGGTTATTGGCAGATCGGAGTACATCCAGACGATCAAGAAAAGACAGCGTTCGTAACACCATTTGGCATGTACAAATTCACAAGGATGCCATTTGGGTTACGAAATGCTCCAGCTACATTTCAGCGGCTTATTGATCGTATGAAAACTTCTTTGGAAGATACGATTCTATTAGCATATTTGGATTACATCATCTCCTGCTCACCCACCTTTCAACAACACTTGGATGATCTAAGAAAAATTTTCCAACCACTCAGAGAATTTGGCTTAAAGGCTAACTTTGTAAAAATGTCGATTCGCCTGCAACGAAGTTAAACATTTGGGTCATGTACTCACTCAACAGGGTATCATGACTGATCCAAAAAAGGTATCAGCACTACTACAACGTAAAGAACCTAAAAATGTTAAGGAACTTCTTTCCTTTTTGCAAGCCTGTTCGTGGTACCGCCGATTCATACCCTCTTTTGCTGACGTCGCCAAACCGTTATCTAGTCTATCTAAAAAGAATGCTGTATGGCTCTGGTCTGTAGAACAACAAAATGCCTTCGACCAACTAAAACAATTACTCACATCTGCGCCTATATTAAAGCAAGCGATAGACGATCAAGCGTTCGTGTTAAAAACAGATGCTAGTGGTTATGCACTTGGAGCAGTTTTACTCCAGGGGGAGGGGGCAGAGGAACACCCCATAAAATATGCCAGCAGACTTCTGTCCAATGCGGAACGAAAGTACTCCACTATAGAACGCGAAGCCCTTGCCATTGTATGGGCAGTCCAAAAATTCCGTGGTTACATTGAGGGTTCTTCTGTGAAACTAATAACAGATCATCAACCATTGAAATGGCTGATGAATATTAAATCTCCAACCGGTCGCCTGGCTCGATGGGCACTATCATTACAACCATTTAACATCCAAATTGAATACAAACCTGGTAAATCCAACGTCATCGCAGACACCTTATCCAGACCACCCTGTAAACGGGATCATGATGAAATAACCTCCTGTGACATTTTTTTCGATTGAATTGCCAAGAAAAAGCGCCAGTCAAATAAGAGAAAGTCAACAAAAAGATCCAGATATTTGGAAAATTATACAATGTTTTGAAACCAATAGCGAAGACATCTCACACTGGTCCAAAAGAGGTTTTGTAATGAACGATGGTGTACTGTATTGTTATAATAATGATGATTCTGACGATGCTCAACGCGTGGTACCAATTGATGAACGGTTTGAAGTGGTTGCCATTGATTTATTTGGTCCACTACCCACATCACCCAAAGGCTTTCAATGGATTTTTATTGTGGAAGATATTGCCAGTAGATGGGTTGAACTCTTTGCACTAGAAATTGCTACAGCCTGTGCCAAAACACTAATAAATGAGTTATTTCTACGATATGGAGTACCACGTAAAATCATCAGTGATAACGGAGCTCAATTTGTATCGGCTGTCATGCAGAAAATTCTATTTTGTTTTAATATACAACACATACTGACACCGGTTTACCATCCAGAAGCAAATCCAGTTGAACGCAAAAATCGAGATTTGAAGGCTCAGTTAGCAATATTGGTGGGGAATAATCATCAATTATGGGACGAGAAACTGGCAAGCATTCGTTTTGCCATGAACACAACGGTCTGCCAAAGTACGAAGTATACAGCTGCATACCTAACATTCGGACGAGAGCTCAGAACATTAGATGACGTCCAACACGATCTTAAAGCTATTGTTCAGTCTGAAAACTTCGTGGCTGAAATCACACCGTACCTTCATACTCTCACAGATCACGTTCAAAAAAACGTTTACAAACAGCAAGATCATAACAAACGATACAGTAATGACCATAGACGTAGTCAACACCCATTGGAAGTTGGATCGAAGGTATTTGTAACCACGCATGTCTTAAGCAACAGCAACAAAGGAGTTACATCTAAATTTGTACCGAAAAGAGATGGCCCCTACGTGATAATCGAAAAAAAGGGAACAACATCATACGTAATTGCTCATCAATATGATCTCACATTACCTTTGGGAACCTATCACGCATCGGCTTTAACGCCAGCGATTGGCACATCAGGTAACTCCCTAAAACCAGTCCAGATGATAAGACGAAGAGGACGCCCTCGAAAGACCTAGCTGCTGCCTCACCGGGACGTCATCGGCATCAGAGGGGGAGTCTGTAGCAACCCACATTTATTTATATAATTTAAACTTAACGTTTTTATATACAAATCTGTTTATAAAGGCAACTCTACATATATATTTAAATTTAACGTTTGTTTAAGTGCGACTCTTCGCTAACATTTTATCTGTATCAATACAACTATGATATTGTAAACGTTTAAAACTGCTATAAAAGCAGCTGCATTTGGTTGAATAAATTCAATTGGTATTCTGTCGTTTAACAGTGAACATCATTGTCTAGGCTTATTCTAAGTACCGGACGTGAATTTTCTGCTGAACTTGGAATACTCCAATTAAAGTGACATTTCTTAAGTATAAATTGTGTTTAATATTGGTAGGCAACTTCAAATACAATCTTCGGAATAAGATTGATTCATATTTAATTTCACTTTGAGAATTTTCACTGTATCTTTTATTTTAGATTAATTAAGAACGAAACAAAAATTATAATTTTATTACAAAATAACAACTCCAATAATTCAAGATTCAATGAATAAAATAAAAAATAATAAATGACTTCACATTAAGCTTATATATAATAAAAAAAGGAACTTCAAATTCAATAAATAATAAAGGCACTAATGCGTTTTGTTAAAACAGTCCAGGCAAAGAGGTGCGTTGTCCTTACATCTAATGTAGAATGTTGTGACCTTTTTGGTTTTTTCACTGCCTCTTTTCGACCATCTTCCTTTTTTGTTTTGATAAAACATCTGCTACACCATTTTCTACTTATTCGATTTCTATCATCTCTGACCTCATATTTTTGTAAAGAATGAGGTTAAGACCTAAAGGGTCCTGATGCTTGATCTGGTGCTTCACAGAGATATTCGCAAATACTTTTCCTAAAATCGGCAATTTTTGTATTGGGTTTGTATTGTTTATATAACATCAAACTGTTTACAACGGCAGTGCTCATTAGAAACTCGAAAGCTATCTTGTGGTACGATCGAAAAGTTTTACGTAAGGGAGAGAAATAACTACCCATTTGGTCTGGCAATTCGATGCCTTGTTTTGCTGAATTGTAATCGAGAACCATTTGAAGCTTCTTGATTACCTCATTGTTCCTATTCTTTTTTCCAGTGGAAACAACATTCAAGTCATGCTTGGTACTTAGCATGAGTACTTCTCTTTTATCTCTCCATTTCATTACTGCGATTCCCGAACACTTACGACCAGTAACATCTTTAGGGTTTCAAAATCTGTTCTTTCTTAGGTGGGTTGGTTGGTTTACATGGTAGCCTGCTGCATGCAAGCTGTCAAGTAAAGTCTGAATGACCCCGTTTTGACAAGACCATACCACTCACCAGGTAAATAGCGTCTTATAGCCTATGCTCGCATTAAGACTAGGGAACTAGATCCATCCCGTAGCCGTGAGATATCTTAAAATATCGTTGAAACGGCACCTAGATATATCACTGAGATCCTCCAGTATGTAGTTTCCAAGAAATTTGTGTCTCCTGACAGCCAAGGCAGGGCATTCGCAGAGAAGTTGAAAAACCGTCTCCTCTTTCTCTATGTCCTTACAACTGCGACAGTGGTCATTATAGGGGAGTCCAAGTCGCGTAGCATGTTCTCCTAACACCCAGTGACCTGTTAATATTGCCAGCAACCTCGATAAGTTCCTCCGATCATGACTGATCAGTTGCATAGGGCGCCTAAAATCAAAAGAGGGCCACATCACTTTAGAGACCCTACATATGCTCAGTCTCCGCGACCTATTATCAGCCTCCTTAAGAATGTGTCTGAAGATTCCGCTCTTAATATTCCCCAAGGGCATTGCGACTGGCTAGTTTGTCTGCTTGTTCATTAACAAAGTGGACCCTATGCGCAGGGACGCAAACCAAGGTAACATCCGCCAGGCTCCCTAGCCTTGACAACTCTCTCTTACATTGACTGACTAACAGAGACGTAGTTTTGTACGATTTGAGTGACTGTCGACGAAAATACCAATATTCCAACGTATTTTTCTGTCGTATAAAATCCTGCATGCCTCCATAATAGCAAGTATTTCAGCTTGAAATACGCTGCAATTATCCGGAAGACGATTTGTATTTACGCCAGAGCCTACACCGCTGTTCATCTTAGAACCATCCGTGTATATCCTGACGTTATAGTTCTCCACGAGACTACCACCGCACCACTCCCTCTTGGAGAGGATTATTACTCTGAACACTCTATCAAAGTCAAACTGCGGCGTAGTGTATTCAGGGAGTTAATTTATATCCGGAGGCAGTACGCACAAAATATTCGCATGGCCGTACGTCTGCGCAAGCCAACTTCCCGTCGCCTTTAGCCTAACTGCACTACTAGCAGATATGGCCACGATGTGAAGATCTATAGGAAAAAGGTGCAGTATAGTATTTAGTGACTCTGATGGACTAGTACGCAGTAATGCCAATACATGCTGATCTTTGAATTCTGTACAGTCGGTCCACCACATATTTCCTCCTTGTCGCAAGCCACCAAACCAAAGATCCATATGTAAGAATCGGACGTACAATGACTGTGCACATCCATATAACCATTTTGCACCGAACATCCTACGACAGGTGTAATAAGCTACTGTATCCTTCTTGAGTCTGTGCTGAATAGTCAGCCTCCATGACAACTTAGAGTCAAGGATGACTCCAAGATATTTCGCACTGTTCGTAAGAGGAATATCGCGGATGCCTAACCGCGGTAGTCTGAAGCTAAGGATTTTGGTCCTTGTTGTAAATAGTACCAAACTGGTTTTGTGCGGGTTTACTCCTAGGCCATTCCTCATCGCCCAGTTGCTAAGTAGCCCCAGCGCATCAAACATGATATTGCTTATCACGTCCGGGAACAGTCCTGATACCAAGATCACAACATCATCAGCATATGCGACGACCTTTGTCGTCTAATTGCATAAGAATCGTGTTAACAACCATAAGCCAGAGTAGCGGAGAGATTACACCACCCTGAGGTGTACCTCTATCCACTAGTTTTGACATATTGCTGTTACCAGTATATGAAGTATAAACTTCGTTTGAGTAAAGACGTACTTCACTTTAAGCGCATAATTTATATTCATTAAAGGTGAAATTTTTTTTATTTTAAAAATTGAACAAGTGCAGAGACACAGTTAATTGTTAGTAACAACAACAAAATAAATAACAAAAAAATAAAAAGCAATATAATATAGTATGTGATAAAAAAGACAATAACAAATTGCATGGTTAAACCTACTTAAACAATTGATAGTGAGTGCATGAGCGCACCAAATATTAACGAAAAAAATATAAAAGGTAATAACAACAATGCTTATTCTTTTTCCCACACAAATGCTAATAATGCAATAAACATTATAAATAATAAAAAAAAGATGACAGTGCTTTTTTAACCGCCAGGCCAATTGACCGAACGCGTTCATTATCAGCAAATATAAATATATCTCCTACATAAACAACGAATTCAACAAATAAAACTAAAAAAACAAATAATACACAAAAAATAGCACAAGAAAAAGAACCAGGTACTGAACCTAACGCGTGCAAACTGGTATGGATCGGTGCATAACCATAACGAAGAGGAAGGCGAGTCCTAAGTCTTCACAGCAAGAGCGAAACGCCAAGTAGCTGCAACATCGGTAAGTGAAAATAGATTTTCTGTCCTTGCTACCCCGGATAATGAAAATGCCGAACCCACTGTAAGGGAACAAAAACCCCCACCAATCTACTTGCGCGAACAAACATCAAATGCCATTATAAATATGCTGTCCCACCTCGTAGGCAAAGAAAATTTCTATGTGGCTTCTGTACGAAGAGGACAGATACAAGAAACGAAGATCCAAGCCCACACTGAGAAGAATTATCGCCTAATCGCAAGTCGTCTCGATGCAGATAATAAGAGCTATTATACGTATCAACCAAAAAGTGCTCAAGTTTTGATTGTCAATATAAAGAGCATTGACAGTTCTGTTCCCACTGAGGAGATAAAAAGTGCCATAGAGGTGGAAGGTTATGTCGTAAGGTCAGTGCACAATATTCTAAATAAGAATAAAGTTCCCAACCTATCGTGTTGAAATCGTGTTTAATGCATCGCAGCTTAAATCAAAAAAGTCGGTTCTTCCTATATATAATTTGCGCTACCTTTTAAACAGAAGAATAACGGTGGAAGAGCTTCTAAAACGTAACGGTCCCCGTCAGTGTACCAACTGCCAGGAATTCGGACACACGAAAACCTACTGCAAGCTACCATCTGTATGCGTTGTTTGCGGTGATGCGCAACGGACTTTGGAATGCACTTCTTCCAAAACAGACCCCAAGGTCACAAAATTCAGCAAATGTGGTGAAAACCACACAGCAAATTACAGGGGCTGCAAAGTATTTCAATATGTAAAAAATAATGCGAAAGTCGTACGTAAACCTGAATATGAGCAATATAGAGCTTCCCAATTTCCCCGGCTTCATGCTGGTTCTATTGCTAGTACACAAGCTACACAGCCACTCACTAAGCCAAACTATTCATATGCTCTAACATTGAAAAATGATTTACCTAATGCAAATGCCAAAAGTTCTAAAGCGCATAAACATTCATATGCCCACCTCTTAAAAGAGGGTGCTCAGACACCCCTCACTAACAATTCGTGCTCGATCGAGAACCTAATACAGACAACGAATAATTTCATGACAATTATGCAGGGTATGTTTCAGAAAATGATGCGAACCCAAAACATGCTTCTGCAAGTTTTGCTTAGCAAAAAATGAACCAGTTAAAAATATGCTTCTGGAACGCCAACGTGCTCTCCGAACATAAATATGAAGTCTCTGAAACACACCTTACTATAAAAAACTGCTTTAGAGTTGATGGGTATTTTATATATGACACCAAACATTCAAGCAAAAGGGCATGTGGTGGGACTGCCATTATAGTCCGAAAAAACGTAAGGCATTTTCCAATACCTGAATTCAGGGAGGACTCTTTGCAAGCCACGACTATAAATCTTACAGATTTTAAAATTGTAGTCTCGTCGGTGTATTGCCCGCCTAGGCATAAAATCGAACACCATGAATTTGCAAGATTCTTTGCAACGCTAGGGACGTCGAATCTGCCGGTAAACCCACCTATTGGCCTACAGACTTTAATAAGTTGCCAGACTTTATTAATTTTGCTATGGAAAAAACATCAAACGCGACCAACTGTTAGTTAGTTCATCCTATGACCTATCTGCTGATCATTCACCTACAATTGTTATTTTACACGACAGTTTTGTCACTGCACCTAAAACCCTTAGTTTCTACCCGAACAAAAACACGAATTGATTAAAATATAATATGTATGTGAGCTCTCACTTATCTTTAAACATCCCACTGAGAAATCCAGCTGATATTCAAGCAGCTGTATATCATTTTACAGATGTTTTGACTGCCGCAGTCATAGCTGCAACGCCAACAAAGCCATCAGCTAAAATAATATCGTACCAGGCAACAGCAGATATTCAGATGCTCGTCATTGAGAAAAGAAAACTAAGGCGACAATGGAAAAATAGTCGTTCTCCACACATAAAAATGCAAATGAACTTATGCCAAAAAAAACTTACGCATTAAATTGAGACAGAAACACGAATTCGCTATCGACAACTTTTTAAAAAATTTGGATGCAATAAAAAACAATGCTTATAGCCTGTGGAAAGCTGGGCTAAAAACTAAAGTGAAAAGGCAAATGCGTTCGCAAATCACTTAGAGAAGGTTTTCGCACCAAATGATATAAGTAATTCCACTAATCCAATTATTAGTGACACCGTGAATGATCCTAGGAAATTTTGGTTGTCTTCTTTAAAATCGACAATTAAAAATACGGATATGAAGAAATTACCTGGACCTGATCGCATAACAGGATCAATGATAAAAAACTTACCTAATTCAGCTGTAAGAATTTTGTTTTACATATTTAATGCCATGTTGCGCGTCGGCTTCTTCCCATGCTCTTGGAAAATGTCTGAAATTGTTATGATCCCGAAACCAGGAAAGGACTCAAGCCAGATTACATCCTACAGGCCTATTAGCCTACTGTCAGTTTTGTCAAAGTTATTTGAAAAATTATTCGAGCGTAACTCCTTTTCTAAATGAACAAAACGTTATCCCAGATTATCAGTTTGGTTTTCGAGCAAGGCATAGTACGATTGAACAAGTCCATAGATTCGTTACCATTATTAGATCGGCTTTTGAAAGTAAGCAATATTGTTCAGCTTTATTTATAGACATTTCCCAAGCATTTGATAAATTCTGCCATGATGGGCTACTTACTAAAATAGCTCGGGTTCTTCCTGAAAACACCCACAACCTATTAAAAAGCTATTTGCCAGATAGAACTTTTAAAGTAAGGTCAAAGGATCAGCTTTCAAGAAATGGGAAAATCAGTGCAGGAGTACCTCAAGGTAGTGTGCTAGGGCCGCTATTATATATCACTTATACAGCGGATATGCCGACAAGCCCACATACATATACACCAACATTTGCAGACGACACTGCAATTATAAGTGTCAGTAATGATCCAAAGGATGCATCTGAAAAACTGCAGTTCCATATTCATAAGCTGAAAGACTGGCTAAAACAGTGGAGAATAAAGGTAAATCCATCAAAATGTTCTCATGTAACGTTTTCCCTTAGAAGGCAAAATTCTCCACCAATCACAATAACTAATACCACGGTTCCAGCGGAAACGTACGTTAAATATTTAGGTATCCACCTAGATCGGCGCCTAACTTGGTCCCGTCACATTGAGGCAAAAATAACGTCCATAAATCTTCGAACAAATCAACTGCATTGGCTCATAAGTCCTAACTCAACTTTGGCTATGGAATATAAAGTTCTTTTATACAAATCCCTTACAAAGCCAATATGGTCATATAGTATTCAGCTGTGGAGTACTGTCTATGCATCAAACATCCAGAAGTTACAGAGAAGACAGTCTAGGCTTTTACGTCATATCGTATGCGCCCCCTGGTACATAAGAAATGAAAACATACATAGGGATCTCAAAGTTCCCACTATCCACGAAGAAGTTAAAACGTACACGTCCAAATACGTCAACAAACTAGTAGCACATCCCAACACTATAGCACGCAATTTATTGCAATTTGACGGCCACCAGAGACTAAAAAGACCTGCCACATTGAGCCTGGCGAGGCGGCTCTCTCTACACAATAGAAGATAGATTTTTAAGATTTGAATACAAAAAATTAGTTATTACGTTGGTACTAACTAGTAAATAAAAATTTAGAAATAAGATTTGAATTCTTATTGTGAATTTCTTTTAATAGAAAGATTTAATAAAATAAAATACAGTATAAAATATTGCTGTTACCAAGATTTGCAGTGACTATTCTTGACCTCAACATGGACAGCAGCCAGTTACTGAGGTTCTCCTCCACTCGCAGACTAGTAAGAGCATATTGAATGGCCACAGCGGTCACGTTATTGAAGGCTCCCTCTATATCCACGAAGGATGCCATTGTGTATTGTCTGTATTCAAGGGTCCTTTCTATGACCCCTACCACATCATGTGGTAGCCTTAAGGTAGGCATGCTGACTTCTCGAAATGCACGTGGTGCTTTCTAGTCGATGCCGTATATGAAAGCCAATGAGTCTTTCCAGAGTCTTGAGCAGGAAAGGTGAAAGACTTATCGGCCGAAAGTCTCTCGCATTCTCATGACTTCTTCTGCCGGTTTTTGGAATGAAAACTACCTTGACCTGTCTCCAATTTTCTGGAACATGATTGAGAGAAAGACAAAGTATGAATATCCTATGAAGCCAGGGAGTGATAATTTTTAGCGCTCTGTAGCATCCTGGGCAGAATGCCATCTGGCCCGGGTGACTTGTAAGGGGAAAAACTGTCTATCGCCCAGGAAATCCTGTCATAAGAGATCATATTCCGATCGATTGTGTACAGAATTCCATTAGAGCTCACATATTCCGTACCGATGTCCTTGCAGCCCGGAAAGTGAGTGTTCATCAAGATTTCAAGGGATTTCGCTGAGGATTCGGACCATGAGTCATCCTTCCTTTTGATATAGGAAGGATTTGACTGACCTCTGGCTAAAATTCTTCCGAGCCTTGCCGAATCCTTTGTGTTGTCTATAGACTCACAGAAAATTCTCCATGAGCTTCGTTTTGCAGCTACTATAGCCTTTTTATATGCCTTCAACTTATCACGGTATGGCTGCCATGACTTGTTGTTAAAGCTCTTATTATAGGCTCTACTTGTTTCCTTATATAGTTTAGAAAGCTCCGAATTCCACCATGGAGGGAAGCTTTTCTTGGCCTTTGTTATTGGGCAAGAGATTTCGAAGGCTTTCACCATAGCACTGCTGAAACTCTTCTCCATCCTCTCAAGACCAGTGATCATGTCCTAAATAACTGGTGTTTTGCATAGTTTGTGCTTCTGGATTCCATTAAACTTAAACCAGTCGGTCCTTCTTGGGTTCCTGAAAAATAACTTTTCTATTCTGCCCTGTAATCTAATCTCGAAGAGAATCCAGTTGTGATCCGAAAAAGATCTTTTACTAGATACCCTCCACTTATCAACTGATGATCTAAATCTGTCATTTGTGAGTGTAAGATCCAGTACCTCCTCCTAACCTTTGTATTTGTTCCCACTCGGAAAAATTAACGTTGGGGTGGAGCCGGAGTTACATATACTTAATCTATTTGTATTAATGCAATCAAGGATGTACTCACCACGTTCATTAATTTCGCTGCTGTCCCAGATTGTATGCCTAGCACAATGAGATGGTCCTTTACCACCTCGTTGAAAGGACGTCTGGCTGATGTTGACGTGGATGCTAAGTTTTGTCCCGGAGCGTTCGCCTTCTCTGCGATCTTCCTCCTTTTGGGCGATTTACCTCCCTCTGTCTGAGATCGGTTTCGCTTGGACCTCTCCTCAGTTGCTGCTTTAGAGGTTCTGGGTAGAGAGTCCTTATACTTAAGGTACTCATCTACCACAGCTTGATATTTTTCGGTCATCCCGCTCATGAATTACACCAATGGCGGCGTTCTTGGCTATCTTGTCAAGTATAAACACCGCCTTGCTGTACCTTGCCTTCAGAGTCTCATGCTCTTGGCTCTTCTTTTTTACGTTTTTTCTTCAATTGATCATCAACCTTGACATCCATTTGAAGAGTTCTCTCAGAGGGCAGTAGGGTACTATGTCTGGTTCCCTCACTGCCTGACAGTTCGACCAAGGTCTCTTGACTAGAGGCCAGAAGGTCTTCTTCGGATGAGTTTCCAAACCCATCCTGTTTTCTTGCTTTATTACTTTATTTATTTTTCATCATTTTTGGTCCCACGAATAGGCACGTAAGGGAATGGACCATCCACGCAGTGACGACGTACGTGGACTAGCCAAACATTACAACCGGCCCGTGTCATAGACCTTTCTTTTACCACTAATTAGCCACTCATGTTCTCGGCACTGCTTCCTACCACCTTAACCTTACAAGTGGGCCAGTGTTGGTCCGCGTGCAAGAGTTCTTTCTTAGAGTTCCAAATAAATGCGTATTGCGAGCTAAAGATATAGATGTATAGAAGTTATCCGTGACTATAGATCTTCCCTTATCAAGATAAGGCTCAGCAAGATCTAAGACGATTTGCGTATTGTGGGAAACACCAGGTTTGTATACTTTGACCCCATATATATGTGATTTTCCCGGATTATATTGCCGAAATTTTAGTCTACCACGCCACGGAATCATACTTTCATCTACCACCAACATTTCTCCAGGTTTTCTGCCGGCAATAAAATTTCGTTCCATTAGTTCCAGTAATTGACTAACTTTTTGCAAGCGATTATTTCCGCTGGAAAAATTAATGAATTTTAGCAATATCTGAAATCTGTTCCTTGACATGATTTGTGGGACAAACAAGTTTTTGTAAAAGTTATCCTTACACCAATATATGTGGATTGATTGAAGTTTTACCATTTCCATCTACATTACAAGTCCCAGAAAGTGTTTTATTTCAGAAACATTCGTAGGTTGCCAAAGCTTCATGCGAGACTTGCGGGTCAAACGCGAAGATTCAATTTTGTTACTGACATTCAAGTTTGTTTACTTCACTATCAGCTCGTAAATGTCTTCCGTAACCATAACTTTAAAAAATATCTGCTGGATTTATTGCATTGGAGTACATATAGCTTATTACTGGTGATGCACCGGAGTCAGTGAATATAAATGTGTTTAGTGAACTTCCGCTAACCGGTCTCCAAACATTTCCTGGAACAATATCTACCTCCTCTTCACTAGAAGTTTCAGAATATTGTAAGAGAGCATTAGGATCGTCTATGTCTTCATCTTCTGCAGAATCGCTCGATGTGAAATCGCTACTAGGAATATATTCATCTGAATCTGACGGTTCAAAATCATTTTCATCACTTTCAGTGTCTTCAGTTCTTTGCCGCTTCCCATAAAAAGAATTTACATTCATTTTATTTTATTACTCGTACCGACTACTCTTGAATAAAACCAAATAATAAAGAAATCATAAAAATAAGAGTGTAACTTCTGGCGGTGCACATGGCACCTGAATAAAATTGTGTTATCTGTGTGCCACGTGTACAGCCGGCTGTCACTCATAACGGTACAAATAACACACATATACACAAAAGGATTTTCACAAAGTAGTTTTTATATTAATTTAAAACTGTAACTTTATAACGGCACCCTACTAATATATTTTTATTTTGTATAGTGGCACTCAACGTGTTAAGGCCATTTTTAAATACATTTGGTGCATAGTTATCATTCATTAGTTTGATTGTCGCTGCTTGTACGGGGCTGCAATCTTGGATTTCCTTTACTTGTAGTTCATTTAATTCTGCTATTAAATTAAAAATTTTCTCATGATATGTATGTATGTTCATATTTTTCTGTGAAAAAGTGCTAAGCGTAGCCTGTATTTGTGCTATTGTTTTTGTACATAACTGCGTAAAAGAAAGTTCAGATGTATAGAATCAATTGTAGGTTTCGTGGGATCGAGTTGGCAGGATCGCCATATAAAGTATAGCGTATAGGTATAGAGTTTGGTTAGTATTTTTGCTAATTTGTTTGTAATGGTATGCTTAGCCACGCCAGTTTTACTTCATCCGTGCACTGTTTAAGGTGCTCGGTCAGAAGGATCTTGATAGTGAAACGGTCTGATTTAGCTACAAGAATATAATTGCCTTTTAATTGTAAATTGTTCTCTTATTTATATTAACTAAAGCTAATTTTACAAGACTATATGTATCTTATTCATTCTAATACGAAGTAAGACCTACTTACATCAACCACTTCATTTTCATTGGTCAAGACCTCTCTCAATATTTCACTCATTTTACTTCGTTAATGAGTTCATTTGAAAATCTGTAATTAATAAATTTTCTTTCTATTATTTTTGTGAAATAATATCTCTTGATCTACTTCAAGTGTCTTGACCCTTGTCAGTTAATTTAATTGCAGTTTCTGTTGTAAGAGTGCCGCTTCGTAAGAGTGTCGTACTTTGCTTTTTATATTAAGGGTTTTACATTACAAATAAACCAATTTATAAAAAAAAAACACATTGCAAACGTATTTTATTTTTTGTTTTTTCTTTATCATATTTTGGGTTACTATTTTTAGTGTGTTATTTGTGTTTTGACAAACATACTACACTAGTAAGATGAGACGATAATTTACAAAGTTCATTTCGTTCTGCGATAGGATGGTTTGAATGTTATGACGACTATTTGGCCTCATGTGTTTTATCGAATTGTTGAAGAATCTGAATATATAACAAATTATTCAGTAAATCACTTACTTCGAGTTGTGTGTGCAGAGCATGAGCTTCTTTAATTTTTAGCAAAGTTTTTAGGGGATTTCGTTTGGGCCATTCTGACAGGAGCTTATTAACCAAGATGGTCCCCGCTACCATATGGAACTCTGTGCAAGATCTTAAGGTCTACACCCTCGTGTTCCACGATCTGCTAGGATGTCGTGGGTTGGAACATGTTGCCATATTGCATTCGGCACATTTATGAAGAGATTCGGCTTAAATATCTTCATCTCATTGCAGTTCTTCTAACCACAATTCTTGCATAAGCATTTTGGCTCCCACAACTATTCGTGATAACCATCCAACGGGATCAAATAATTTTATTACTGACGACAGAATTTACCGTTTAGTAATTTTAGTGGTTTGATCGACTGGTGAAAAATTGTAAGTAAATGTATCTGAGAGTGCATTCCATTTAATACCAAGGGTTTTAGTAGTGCTGGATTCATGTAATCGTAAGAATTATGAATCGTATAGAGCTTACTTAGGTAAATGAGATAGTAATTTCGGATCATTTGCGGTGATCCTTTTAGGGGGAATCTAACTGACTTTAATGTTTGAATAAACTGGGTTTGGGCAGATAGATCTTCTGCGATAGAATAACCTCCAGAGAGAATGTCATCAACATACGTTTCAGATCGCAGAATTGATGATGCTTTCGGAAATTCATATTCGACATCTGACGTGAGTTGAAGCAGGGTGCGCATTACTAAGTAGGGGGCGCAATTAACTCCGAATGTTACCGCTTTTAACTGGTAATCTTTAATTGGGCTTTCTGGTTGATTTTGGAATAAAATTTTTTGAAAGGATCTATCATCAGGGTGTACTAAGATTTTGCGGTACATCTTTTGTATGTCGCCACTGAAAACGTGTTGATATTTTCTCCAATTTAGAATTCAAGAATATTGTGATTTTGTTTTTTGAGAGGCATTGAAAACGACTCTAACTTTAGTGGTATTGTGTTCGGGTCGTACTACGGCGTTTTGTGGTAAGTAAAACGACTTATATTTTTCAAGGGATATTTTTTCATGACATGAAATTTCTTCCATGTGGTCAAGATTTAAATATTCCTGGAAAACTTCCTGATATTGGAGTTGTAATTCAGGATTTTTGGCTAGAGTTTTTTTCCATTCTTGAATATTGTGCGAGAGTTGTGAAGCCAAATGAACCAAGGAATACCTTTTCAGGGAATTCTCTCTTGAACGGTAATCTGACTACATATCTACCTTTCTGATCGCGCGTGATTGTTTGAGCGCACATAGGGACGAAATGGAGGTATTTCTCCTTCTTCCCAAACTTTTTTAATAGGTTATTGAGACATGAAGTATCAGATACGACCACTGAAGTTGTAAAGGCCTGCAAGTTTGAATTTTCATTGGGCCACGAAGTACCCATCCGATAATTGTTTTATACGCCGATGTGTTGCCACAAATGTTTTTCTTTACGCCTTCAAGGATTTGTTGAATGTCGGGTTAGCTGGATGTAGTTCCTCGAGTTCTTTTGAATACGGGATTTCAAAATTATAAGCTGGGAGTCTTTTATTAACTTTTGCCAAGACTATTGCTTTTATCGGGATTCTTGTGTTTGTTCTCTTAGCGTGTAATGTGAATCCACATTCTTTGTTGGAAGACTGTCTCTGACCACCAAAACAAAAATTTTCGAAGTGAGATTTCATATATGGGAGTTGCAGGCGATTCCTAACTTTTTCCGCCAAAAATGTTCTTTGTGAACCAGGGTCAATGAGAGCTCGCACCGTAAATCTTTCGCCTCTAATTTCAATTTTCATTAAGGCAGGACGTAATAGAATATTTTCATAACTTGAAGAACAATTTGCTTGTACTTGGCGTGATGTGCTTGGGCGCTCATCACAAGTGTCGTGTTGGTTAATGTTCGAATTTGAAAGTTTCGTGATATGGTAATTTTGTTAGAGAAATCTTTTTTACAAGAGCTTTCTGTTTTTTCGGGTGTGTTTTTTACTCTTTGTTTCATATGCAACAAGGTGTGATGATCTCTTTTGCATTGCAAACATGTATTCTTTCTCGTTTTTTGTATTTATACTTATGTATATTTCATTTTATTGAATCTTTCTAATAAAAGAAGTTCCCAATAAGTATTCAAATCTTATTTCTAAATTTTTATTTACTAGTTATTCCCAATGTATTAACTAATTTTTTGTATTCAAATCTTAAACATCTATCTTCTATTGTGTAGAGGGAGCCGCCGCGCCAGGCTCAATGTGTCAGTTCTTTGTAGTCTCTGGTGGCCGTCAAATTGCAATAAATTGCGTGCTAGAGTGTTGGGATGTGCGACTAGTTTCTTTAAGTATTTGGATACCTAAATATTTAACGTGCGTTTCCGATGGAACCGTGCTATTAGTTATTGTGATTGGTAGGCAATTTTGCCTTCTAAGGGAAAACGTTACATGACCACATTTCGATTGATTTATCTTTATTCTCCACTGTTTTAGCCAGTTTTAGCCAGTCTTCTAGCTTATGAATATGGGACTGCAGTTTTTCAGATGCATACTTTGGATCATTACTGACACTTATAATTGCAGTGTCGTCTGCAAAAGTTGATGTATATGTATGTGGGCTTGTCGGCATATCCGCTGTATAGATGATATATAATAGCGGCCCTAGCACACTACCTTGAGGTAATCCTGCACTGATTTTCCCATTTCTTGAATGCTGATCCTTTGTCCTTACTTTAAAAGTTCTATCTGACAAATAGCTTTTTGTAAGCTTGTGGGTGTTTTCAGGAAGAACCCGAGCTATTTTTGTAAGTAGCCCATCATGGCAGACTTTATCAAATGCTTCGGAAATGTCTATAAATAAAGCTGAACAGTATTGTTTTCTTTCAAAAGCCGATCTAATAATGGTAAGGTTTCTATGGACTTGTTCAATCGTACTATGCCTTGCTCGAAAACCAAACTGATGATCTGGGATAACGTTTTGTTCATTTAGAAAAGGAGTTACACACGAATAATTTTTCAAATAACTTTGACAAAACTTACAGTAGGCTAATAGGCCTGTAGGATGTAATCTGGCTTGAGTCCTTTCCTGGTTTCGGGATCATAACAATTTCCGACATTTTCCAAGAGCATGGGAAGAAGCCGACGGGTAACATGGCATTAAATATGTAAAGTAAAATTCTTACAGCTGAATTAGGTAAGTTTTTTATCAGTGATCCTGTTATGCGATCAGGTCCAGGTGATTTCTTCATATCCGTATTTTTAATTGTCGATTTTAAAGAAGGCAACCGAAATTTCCTAGGATCACTCACGGTGTCACTAATAATTGGAATAGTGGAATTACTTATATCATGTGGTGCGAAAACCTTCTCTAAGTGATTTGCGAACGCATTTGTCTTTTCACTTGAGTTTTTAGCAAAAGTACGGTCTTCAAGTCTTAGTGGGGATTCGTAAGCAACAGGACATTGTAAGTGCTTTACAGCCTTCCACAAACTATAATCCATGTTTTTCATTGGATCCAAGTTTTTTAAAAAGATGTCCATAGCGAATTCGTATTTCTGTCTCAATTTACTGCGTAACTTTTTTGGCATAAGTTCATTTTAATTTTTATGTCTGGAGGGCGACTATTGCCATTATCTTCTTAGTCTTCTTTTCTCAATGACGAACATCTGAATATCTTCTGTTGCCTGGTACGATATTATTTTAGCTGATGGCTTTGTTGGCGTTGCAGCTATGGCTGCGGCAGTCACGACGTCTGTAAAATTATCTACAGCTGCTTGAATATCAGCTGGATTTCTCAGTGGTATGTTCAAAGGTAAGTGAGAGCCCACATACATTTTATATTTTAAACAATTCGTGTTTCTGTTCGGGTAGAAACTAAGGGTTTTAGGTGCAGTGATAAAACTGTCGTGTAAAACAACAATTGTAGGTGAATGATCAGAAGATGGGTCATAGGATAAACTAACGAACAGTTGGTCGCGTTTGATGTTTTGCTATAGTAACAAAATCAGTAAGGTCTGGCAACTTAATAAAGTCTGTGGGCCAATAAGTGGGTTTACCGGCAGATACGACGTCCAGCTTGCTTGCTTGAACTGTATAATACAACTGCCTACCTCTAGGACTAAGGATTCTGGATCCCCAATGTGTGTGCTTTGCGTTGTAATTACCAGCGGCAATACATTTTTGTCCTAGCGTAGTAAAGAACCTGGCCAATGCATGGTGTTCGATTTTATGCCTAGGCGGGCAATACACAGGCGAGACTACAATTTTAAAATCGGTAAAATTTATAGTTGTGGCTTGCAAAAAGTCTTCCCTGAATTCAAGCAATGGAAAATGTCTTACGTTATTTCGGACTATAATGGCAGTCCCACCACATGCCCTTTCGCTTGGGTGTTTGGTGTCATATATAAAAAACCCATCAATTCTAAAGCAGTTTTTTATAGTGAAGTGTGTTTCAGAAACTAATAGTATGTCTATATCATGTGCTAGCAGGAAGTGGTCTACTTCATATTTATGTTGGGAGAGCCCGTTAGCATTCCAGAAGCATATTTTTATTTTATTTTTTGCTAAGCAGAACTTGCAGAAGCATGTTTTGGCTTCGCATCAATTCCTGAAACATACCCTTCTTTCTCGTGCAATTGCTTTTAATGTGAGATTTTGCTAAGCAATTATTGCAAATTTTGTTTTTGAATACGAAATCTATTCTTTGTTGCACTGCGAAAGCTCGAAATTTTGGTCATGTTCTTAGATTGTGTTCTTCATTACATAACTTACACAATGAGTTTAAGTTTTCTTGTGACATATATGTTTGTTTTGGGTGATTGTTTACTAGTAAGGCTGAAGTCGTCTTTTGACTTTCTAATACTCGTAAGGCGTTCTACAGCTTCGTAGTGATCTACAAAAAATTGTGACATTTGGCACCATTTAGGAAGTTCAAGGGGAGATGTAAGTGATTGTTCCCAGAGGAAAAGAGTCACATCCGGCAGGTTGGTAGAAATTAAACGAATGACTATTGGGTCCCCACTTTCCACTTCTACACCAAGAGCTTTTAGCGTTACTAAAGAATCGTTTACTGAGGACTGAATTCTTCTAATGGACTCGCTATTCTCAGGTGTTGTTGGTGAGATATCAAAGAGGAGTCTTATTCGGTTATCTACAAAGGCACGCTTATTCTCGTAGCGGGTTCTCAATGCATTCTGTACAAGATCAAAATTGTCATTAGAGAGTGGATATGTTTTAACTATTGCTCCCGCTTCACCTCTTGTTTTGTTACGATGGTGGTACAATTTTGTTACGGGAGTGAGCTTTGAGTGGTTTATGTATACTACCGTGAACATGTCTCGGAACGATGGTCATTGTTCATAACTACCTTTAAAAACGTCTGTGTCACAGGGTGGTAGTTTTATGCAATTCGAGTTGTCTTGCATAGAGTTTAGATTAAAATTTGGTGTTAGGAGAGAATACCGAGCTGTTGCTTCAAATCCTGGGATTTGAGAGGTATTTATTTGGGTTACTTTCATGAAATCCAGGATTTGAGAGGTTATTTTTCGCTTGTTCTGTGAGTTCAGGATTATTTAAAGTATACTGAGCTAACATAACTTTCTCGTATGAAGCATCTACTCTGGCCCATTTTGCGTCCAAGTCTTTTAACTTCACATCCAGAATGGATTTGGTTTGCTCTTCTACTGGGGTTCTATTAAATTTTTTACAAAACTGGAGTAGATGTTCGCAATCAAATTCGAAGTGTTCTTTTGGGTTTGCTTGGGTATTGTTGCATGATTTGGAATTCATCATTTATCTTTAGTATTAAAATAGAAAGAGGGAGAAATTCTGAATTCAATTTACCGCCGGTTTGTGTAAAGGTATATAAATATAAGAGAATGAATGTTTATAGTTCTTGGAACTGATTAATATTTTCACTAATTGTCAGAAATTTAGGACATTTTTTATAAATTACTTTGGGATGGAATTTTAGATTTTAATTAAAAATTTTTTCAATAAATAATTTAATTGATTAAATAGAATCCGTTTAATTTGTTCCGCGATATTTTCCTTTTTAAATTGAGGATATATTTATTTAGGTTTATTGGAAACCCTACATGAAAAATGTGCATACACTTATACGAGCAAACGAATTGTTAGAGAGAGTACCAATTTTTTGATGATGTTTAAGTTTAAATAATGGTCATTTATTTTTATAAATTTGAAATGAATTTATTTTATTCCTGTTCTTTTTAAAAGTAAATAACTACCTGTGTTTTATTTTGTAGAATGCATGTTGTTTTGATTATTATAATCAACTTGGCTTTTGTTTTTAACTAAATGTGTACGTCTTGAATTATGATAGACTGTATTTTTATTTCCATAGACTCAAGCACTCATAATTCGCGAATAAAAGAGAATAATTTTTTGTTTATATATTAAATATATTGTTTGAAGAGAATGAACCAATATTTTATTCTATATGAGTAAATTAAGAGAAAAACAGTTGATGTGTGTGTATGGTTAATATTTAAGATAAATAAAGAGTATGATTTTAAGAGCACAAACAAATCACAAATAATTATTATTAAGTGTTAAAATTATAGCTGTTCTTAACCTTTTTTTAAATTTAATTTATTAAAATTGTCCAAGCTTGAAGTTATTTTTTAAAAATTATATTTTTATTTTTCGATATTTCGCTACTCCATTGTGTAGCATCACCAGGAAATAAAAATAACGAAGCAATTATATATTAATGAAAAAATTATTGTCACAAAAATTCAAAAATTTTCCAAAGTTAACATAAAACAGAAATAACATGAGGTTTTTAAAATATTTTAAAAAAATGTAAATACAGTTAACGAAATTTAACATTAAAAATGTTGTTAAAATAATGTTACAATTGTATTAACATGTGTACCAAACTTATTTAAATAATATAACACAGATTTATAGACACTTAGTTCATAGAATAAGATAGTTAATATAAGTATGTTTTTAGGGGGTTTTTTGAATTATGTTATATTATTTTATTATTTTTTTTTTAGTTATCGGTTTATATATGTAGAAAGTTTTGTTTTTGTGAATGCTTTTATTTAAGAAATTTGTGTTATATGTAACTGTATTTTGCTTATATATGTACATGTATACATGTATGAATGTACATATACTTGTTTCATTTAAATGATTTTTGCTAAATACTTTTTTGATAAGTACATTCAAGAAAAAACATAAGTAGGGATTTCTTATTTTTTGTTGTAAACAATTTATGTGCGGATTTTTTTTTAAATATTTACAACTGATTTTTATCAAAGAATATGGAATATAGAATGTGCATCTGAGCCAAAAAATATTCTATGGTGGTCGTACCAGTACGACCATGCGTTTTTATTTTCTCTTTGCGTGGTACTCTTAATTATTTATGCTCACAAAAACAATATCCAAAAACAATCAGAAAAACTTTAAGCAATTGTAAACCAAAGTGTGTGTAGTGGTGACTACATTTTAGGTGCACGTGGAGGAACGTCGTGCTACATATGTCGAACAAAATTTTTGCATTAAAAAAAAATACAAAAACAAAGAAAAATTTATACAAGGCATTCAACTTTATTAAAAATGTATAATGAAAATAAAAACTTCGTTTCCTACTCTACCTTCAAAATTTAAATTTATGAAAACAATAATAAAAAAATATTATCAGTGTATCTCAGTTGGAACTAAATTTTTTTTTGCAATTTTACTACAATGTAAACCAAAAATTCCTACGCGTGAGTAACATATGCAATTACAAATACAAACAAACATATCAAAACAGATAGTATTGATGAGTTTTTGGCAAGTGTGGGAAACACAAAATAAAATGTAAACCAAAACCTATTTCCTGTTTGTTGCTAAAATTTAAATAAATAAAAAAACTTAAAATAAATTCACAGACGGAATTCTGAGAAGTTAAACATGTTACCAATTTATTGTAATTTAGTTCATAAGTATTGCAAAATTGTGTTAATATGCTGAATAGACATAATTATATATTATTTTTAAGTCTGATTGTAATGATAAAATTATTAATAAAGTTAGTTATTGTTCTTCCTTCCTCCAAAAAGGTTGGATTTAGTGCTTTTTTTAAAAACTTAACCGAAACCAAAGATTATTTAAGTGGCGCAGTCAGTAGGATCCTTGTAAAATAAAAAGGATCCAGTGAAACGAAACATACGTGGCCAATAGTATATATATATATATATATAATTTAATTATTTATATCCTGCGAATCCTACGGGACCCTCCAGAATAATAATAAAACAAAAATATATACTCGGCGAAGTGAACAATTAATTAAACGGGAACACCTATCAAAAAAAGAAACTTGGACACAACTGAGAAAAGTTATCAGTTTAGTGGACATTTATTCGGTATAAGTGACACCATTAATTAAAAGTAGCAAAGTGATAAAAACCCTGAGCATCCTGCACTTAACAAAAAAAATGAACAGGACCAGATAAATATAAATAGTAAACATTAGTCGGTTAAACAGAACATCAAAGCAGAGCAAAGCACGACGCTTTGACCAATCAAGATCAACCATGGAAGAACAGGCTCAAGCTCATATAAATTTGGCAGAAGAACTTGCCAGAAAAGATCACCAACTAGATCGTTTGAGAGTGGCATATATGGAGTTGCAACAGCAACATCAACAATTGCAACCAATGCAACAACATCAGCCACAGCAACCTAACCAGTTGAACAGAATTTATAAAAACGTAGCGTATTTACCAGTGTTTACGGGTGTTGGAGATATCACCATAAATTCATTCCTGAACAGTGTGGAGTATTTGCTATCTACAATAGGTGAGGAAGAACTAAAGAAGGAAGCTCCAAAAGCCATTTTCTACAGAAATATCCAAGGAGAAGCAAAGAACGTCGTAATAAACGTACAGCAACCTGATAATTGGCTTATAATAAAGAAGACATTGAAGCTAAGGTACAGACCGGACGTGGAGCCGCACCAAATTTATAGGAAGATAAACGAGCTAAGAGTAAATAATGTAAGTGAACTAGCTGTAGAATTACAAAACCTAAAGTATAAAAGTGATGAATTAAGTATTTATTATCGGGACGATCAGTACATAGACTTGTCGAACATAGACAGTTTACTGACCAACATAGCAAAGGAAATGACGCAGGGAATATTGCTAGATAAAATATACGAAGAAAGGGATCTAGGGACCATAATAGATATAATGATGAAAAGAAGGTATGAGGACAGCTGCATTAGGCAGGAATTTAAAAAGTTTCGGGGAACTTTTCCCAGTACATCTAAACAAGCAAATACATATAATAACAATAACTATAATTATAATAAAAATCAAAATTATCAGGCTAAGGCGCAAGGCAATTTTAATTTTAAACACAATTATAATAATAATTATAATAATAATTACAATAATAATCATAACAATAACTATAATAACAAACCTATAAATAACTCGAGAGGATATAGAACCCAGAATAATAATATATCAGGTAATTTCCAAAGGTTCGCACAGTCAGGTCAATATCGCCAGAATACATTTAGGCAAGGTCAGGGCGAACCTATGGAAGTTGACAATATCGAATCAAATATGAGTAGAATTCAATTGGCAGGACACCCTAATCCTCAGATTGGCAAAAATCGCTTAATCTCAGATAGGCAAAGCCAGGAAGGAACTCAAGCAAATAATACCCGAAGAGAAGAAGTAAATAATTGTATTTTTTTTATGAAACGGCCTCGGAATGGTTACCAAAAATAACATTGAAGATTAATAATAAAAATTATAGTGCGCTGATAGATACAGGAGCTAGTTTTAGGTTAATTAATAGCGAAATACAGGAAATAAAGTAAAATTAAAAGATCCAATATTATTTAGTACAATCACAAATGAAGATGTAATAAACTACGAAGTGTGCACAGTAGCACCAGAAGAATTTAACTTACCTAATAACGCAAGAGTGAGATGGAAGGCAGCACCATTCACAGGAAGAAAGTACGAATTTATAATCGGTATAGATATTTTAAAGTTTCTCAATGCACAAATAAATGTGGAAGAAAGAAAAATAACCTTAAATCAAAGAGAAAGTAAATTTCTAAATAATCCTTACAATTTTAACCAAATTTATGCCCTTGAAGCCACTGACTTTAATTTAGAAAGACTAAAGTTAGATCATTTAAATGAAGAGGAGTATAGAGAAATTACAAAGCTGTTGAAGCGGTTTAATAAATTGTTATTTAAAGAAGGCGATAAATTAACAAACACTACGGAAATTCAACATGAGATAAAAACGACAACTCAACAACAGATAAATTCAAAATTATACCGATATCCGCCTCAACATGAAACGGAGGTGAGGAGGCAAATAAAAGAAATGGAGGAACAGGGCATTATTCAAAAAAGTTATTCCAGATATTCCAGTCCTCTAATAGTGGTACCAAAAAAGATAGACAATTCGGGTGAAAAAAATTTCGTTTGGTAATAGATTATAGAAAATTAAATGATGTAACAGTCGACGATAAATATCCACTTTCGAACATCGATTCAATTCTAGATAAACTAGGAAGGGCGCAATACTTCACGACACTCGACTTGGCAAAGGGTTACCACCAAATATTAGTAAAAAAGGAAGATAGGGAAAAAACGGCATTCGTCACACCTCACGGCCTGTACGAGTTCATAAGGATGCCGTTTGGACTAAAAAATGCTCCCGCAACCTTTCAGCGTCTCATGAATGAGATTTTGCGAGATTTTATAAACAGGACATGCGTAGTTTATCTGGATGATATTCTGATTTTTAGTACCACATTACAAGAACACGTAAAAGCAATTAAAGAAAGTAAAAATTTGAACATCCAAATAGATAAGTGTAATTTTTTGAGAAAGGAAACGGAATTTCTGGGCCATATTCTAACGAAAGACGGCATGAAACCGAACCCTAATAAAATTAAAGCTATCGAAAACGTAGAATTACCAAAAACCGAAAAGCAAATAAAAAGTTTTCTGGGCTTGACGGGATACTATCGCAAATTCGTAAAGGACTATGCAAAAATAGCCCAGCCAATTACGAAATACTTGAAAAAAGGGGCAAGAATTAACCTGAAGGACCCAACCTACACTGAAGCGTTCGAAAAGTTAAAGACACTAATAAGTACACATCCAGTTTTGCGCTACCCAGACTTCGAAAAACAATTCACGTTAACGACAGATGCGTCTAATTACGCTATTGGCGCAGTATTATCACAGGAAGGACATCCAGTGTGTTACGCGTCGAGGACATTGAATAACCACGAAAAAAACTACTCTGCGACGGACAAGGAATTTTTGGCGATAATGTGGAGTGTTAACTATTTTAGACCATATGTGTACGGCAGAAGATTTAAAATTTTAACCGACCATCAACCCATCAAATTTCTACATTCAAAATATAAAGGCAAGGACATGTCACCATGACATCAGAGATGGCTACTAAAATTAGGAGAATACCAATTCGACATTGAATATTTAAAAGGCAAGGAAAATAGAGTAGCGGATTTCCTAAGCAGGATAGAAAACAAGGAGGATACTGCTTCGGAAATAATAATTAATAAGAATATCGATACATTAAAATTTTTGGTTAATAATATAGAGGACGATGAGACAATGGCAACAGTGCATTCAGCGGAGGAAGACTTAGGAGACTATTTTCCAATTAAAGAAGAAATAGTGAATAAATATAAAACACAAATTATCCTAACAAATGATAAAACGGAAGAATTTAAAGTATTACATGGAAAAAGAATAATATATATTGCCGAAAGTGACTTTGAAGAGATGGGAAACATATTTAGAAGATTCATTACAAAAGGAAAGATCGGGATCTATGCGGAAATTTCAGACCACAGTTACAATAAAGTACAGGAAAAACTTATTGAAATGTATTCAAATGATAATCAGATAGAGTTTATTAAGTGTACAAAAAGAGCACAGGACATAGATACAGAAGTCGAAGCCATTAAGCAGATATCATTTTACCATGTGAGGGAAAGTGTTCATTCGGGAGTCCTTGAGACTTACAATAATATAAAAAACAAAATTTATTACCCAAGGTTGATGGAACTGATTCAAATGGTGATTAATCAATGTGACCTATGTCAAAGCGTTAAGTATGATAGACGTCCAATTAAAAATAAATTTCACTTTACAGAAATTCCTTCAGAAAAGAATCAAGTGGTACATATAGATACCTATGTGATAAAGGGTTTTCATTTTCTGACAGCAATAGACAAGTTTTCCAAATTTGGAGTGGCATATCAACTTAGTGATAGAAATCACATTACCATAATTGAAAAACTAGAGGAACACATTACTAGGATTGGTAGCCCAAAGAAGATAATAGCTGATAACGAATTTAAGACACTGAGAAATAAAGGAGTTTTTAACAGAACAAGGAATCGAATTGCATTTGACTAAGCCGAATAGTCACACCGGTAACGCGGATATAGAGAGGTTTCATAACACTATAGCAGAAAAGTTTAGAATCCTATATCAAATTAATAAGGGCTTACCTATAACACAGTTGATTCAACGAGCAATAAGAATCTATAACGAAAGATATCATTCAAGTATAAAAAGTACACCAAACGACGTACAGGAGGGAAAGATAGATCTAGAAACAGTCAGAAACAATTTAGAAGAATATAAAAAGAAAAAAATTGATAAACTCAATTTTAAAAGAGAAGACTATAGGGAAACGCGAAAAGAGGGATTCATTAAAAATTATAAGGCAGTTAGACATAAGGAACAGCCAAAATACAAAAGAGCTAATTTGACAAACATACACCCTTGCAATATTAAAAGACCTTTGAAATTTACAGATATTGACAATATTGATGATAATCTTGTTGACACCACAAACTAACGGAACCATGACAACTAAGCGTCTGACAGAACAAAAAGGATTTATAGATCTATGTATAAGAAACCAGGACATAGTTAAAGAAACAGACATCATCTTAAACTTGGACGATATAGAAAATATTCTGGACAGTATAACAGAAAATATTGCAGTGATGAAAATAAAAAATAAGGAACTGCTTCAGTTAGAATTATTAGATGCTAGAAATAAATTATTAACTTTAAAACCCAAATACAATAGACATAGACGTGGACTGATTAACGGTGTAGGAGGACTATCAAAGTGGTTATTTGGCACTATGGACGATGAAGACAGACAGAACATACAAAAACACCTTTTTAATATTAATGAAATTGAAAGTAATAATAACCAACAAATCTTAATTAATTAATACTTTAATGTAACTCTAAATCATCTAAAGATGGTCATAAAAAATGATAGAGAAAATATAGAAAAAGAATTAAATTCTATTAATAAGTTTTTAGAAGTAGAAAATAATAAAAGCCTATACTTAGAACAATTAACTAATATACAGTTATTAAGAAATAAGATTGAACAATTACAAGATAATATAATTTCTTCAAAACATGGTATTATACATCCAAGTATATTAACAAGTAATGAAATAAAAAAATACGAAATTGATTATAATAAATTAAAGTACATCCAGTTTGGGACAACATTTTTAAATAATTCATGTCTTGTTTTTGGAATAAAAATACCTAAACCATTTGTAACAATTAGGTTAAGATTCATAGTTCCACTACCTAATGATCACAATTATGAAATAGATTCTAATATAGAACAAACTTTTGAGTTTGAAAATAGTACATATAAGTTCGAAGAAAATAAAAATTTAAAAGAATTAAAATTAAGCAGGCATTGTTTAGTAAAAAACAACTGTCAACTAATAGAAAACAAAGATTTAGAAATAATACAGTTAGACATAGATAAGATCATAATTAAGAATGCATTAAACATAAGTATCAATCAAACTTGTAATCTAGAAAAGATAATTTTAAATGGAAATTATTTAATAAATTTCAATAACTGTTCAATAAGAATTAAAGATTACTATTTTTCCAATATTTTAGAAACTACAAAAGAATTACAAGTAATAGAAACCAATAGATTACTAAAAAACTTTACAAAAAAAATAACATTTGAACAAATAGAGAAAGAAAATAAATACAATGTAAAAAATATCAAAGAATTAAGACATCATACAAAATTAACATATGGATGTAATTTTGCAATTATAGTAATAATATTAATTTTAATTCTAATAATAATAACTAAACATAAACATATAAAAATAAAACTAAATAGCAGTATTCAGGAGAATTCTACTCTAAAGGGGGGAGAAGTAACATATGCAATTACAAACACAAACAAACATATCAAAACAGCTAGTATTGATGAGTTTTTGGCAAGTGTGGGAAACACAAAATAAAATGTAAACCAAAACCTATTTCCTGTTTGTTGCTAAAATTTAAATAAATAAAAAAACTTAAAATAAATTCACAGACGGAATTCTGAGAAGTTAAACATGTTACCAATTTATTGTAATTTAGTTCATAAGTATTGCAAAATTGTGTTAATATGCTGAATAGACATAATTATATATTATTTTTAAGTCTGATTGTAATGATAAAATTATTAATAAAGTTAGTTATTGTTCTTCCTTCCTCCAAAAAGGTTTGATTTAGTGCTTTTTTTAAAAACTTAACCGAAACCAAATATTATTTAAGTCGTGCGTGCGGGTGTATGTATGTATGTAGATTAGCAAAGTAAAAATGTGTTGTTTCCATACAAATAAAATACGTAAATACCGACTATGAATTTGTAGGGTCAAAATGGATGTTTTATTGTTGTATTATTGAAAATATGTAGATCTACACCGAAACTTTAGTGCCTAAATTTATATATTTTTAATAATAAAATAATTTCCCTAAAATAATTTTAAGGGAAACACACTTTGGTAGAAAAAATGTTAATTATATATGAGTTTTCATATTGCCATAAAAAAAATAATTCTTAATTTTCAGTTGAAATAATAAACACCTGAAAATCATATACATATGTTTTATTGAGAATAGAAAATTTTGTAAAAGAGCAGAAAGTATTTTTAGAGACCGTAACAGTGGAATATATTTTTGTTGTTGATTTCTTCATTGTGATACCTATTCATCTACCTGTTTTTTTATGCATGCCATTTCTTTATTATTGTAAACTGAGTGAATTTTGAATCCTTTTTTATTTTGCACCTGGGTTTGAGACAAGAAATATTGACTTTTCGTAGAATTGCGTTCTTAAAAGCAAATAACCGTTTTTTCTTATAATGAAATTTTAAAATTAAAACTACTAATGAGTCATAAAATACTAATCTGGAAAGTTCTTTGATTTGTGATGTTATTGCATTTTGCATCATAATTTTTAGTGTGTTTTTTTCGGATGTTATTGAATTTACCTGGTTTATTAAGTTGGCTAATATAGAGATGTAACCATGGGTATAAAAGCAACTGTGAAAAGTCATAATTGATCAGCCTTAAATCAAACTTGACAGATTTTTCATAATTTTGAATTATTATACAGTGTGTAACTTTAAATAAGTTAATTCTTTAATTAGCTTTGTAAAACTTTTGAACAACATTTTTTTATTATTACTTTTTTGTGATTAAAAATAATTTTAAATTTTTTTTTAAGAATAATGATTTTTGAAAAACTTGACAGTGGATAAAATTATAATATTTTAGCTTTTCTGGGAACAAACTCAGATAAAGGGTTCCCAAGTTAATGCCAAAATGCTTGTGTGATTCCTTTAGTAAACCCAAAATTAACAAAAATATCTAAAAACTTAAAATTTTACTACAAAATGTAAAAATGATAAACATGTACATATGTTTGTATGTACGTATGTATTTGTATATATTTGTTCCTAAAAAGCCTTTAAACAACAAACTAGTTTTGTAATTAAAAAATATTCTTTTGAATGTTTCTTATAGGGGGAATACAAAGAAAAAAATACAACAATTTTATTGCTTTTGCATTTTCTGTCGCGCTCTGACAACCAAATAAATAGACCCTTTGATAACAATGTGTTGTGTTTTTACGTTGTGTCTTTTCAATGCAAATATTTCTCTTAAATTTCCTTCCCTTCTATATTCCCCCACAGCACCAATATCCAAAAATGAAATTTATTTTTAAGTTGTTCGAGATACGCAGTCTATATTCCATATTCTTTGCTTTTATATGTTTATCATAGACTACTAACTAGACGCGACAACTCACAGCAACATTACTTCGATTATATAAGAGAGATAAAAAACCTTATCGTTTCTAATTAAGCTATCTCTTTCATGTAATCGGGTTAATTTAAAATTTTGTACGTAAAAACGCACGACACCTGATTACACGCTTTTTCAAATGTCATTGTTGGGTATTCTGTTTACATTCTGAGATGTTTATTTCCAAGGGCAAATAAGGGAATAATTTTTTTTTTCAAATTAGCAAATTTTTCTGGTTTTTTAGAATTGTAGAACACTTGAATTATTTTCTTTTGGATTTTTATTTATTCCATATGTATGTACCTCTTTTTGATCTATGTATATGTATGTATATACACATATGTACATAGGCATATATGTATGTACATATTTTGATTATTTTCATTAGCACACCTAAATTTTTGGGGTGTTTAATTTATTAATCACCCCTATCGTGAATAATTTTCCCCTCGTAATTTTTTCCGATTTCGCATATATGCAATCATGAATAACTCCCATAAAAAATAAATTTTAATAAAATGAAAAAATGTTTACTTCAAAAAAATTCCCTCTTATCATGAATAGATTTTTCCCATGAAATTTTTTCACTTTTCCCTAATATTTTTTCACTTCATTTTTGTTTGGGGAATTGTAGCATCATATAAGTAAGTATTTATCTATTTTAACTAGTATTACATCTATTTTTTAAACCCCAGTTTGTCTGTTCTATAATATTTCTGCATTTGGAATGCACGTCATTAAATTTTTGTTCCATTGAGCCCGGTGTAGGATTTCTATATGGCGTTAACAACCAAGGCTCTAAGGAATATCCAGCGTCACCTTTAAAATATTTATATTAAACTTATTACATATGTACATGCATGCGCTTCTTTACTCACCCAATAAACATACTCGGGGTCTTATTTCTAAATAGTTTTTCTCCATTATACTTCTGTAACTACTCGTGTTCCACACAAAAGAGTTGTGAAATGCTCCGGGATGTGTGGCATCAACGAATCGAATTCTCATTCTACTATCACATATCTTCGAAACAATTTTAATTAAATACATATAATCATAAAAAAAAAGTTATTAACCATTAATTATTTATTTAAAGGCAACTTACAAGTGCCACATTTAAGCTGTAAAATAAATGATTGTTTTTCTTCGGGGCTACAATATTGATGTTAGTACCATCAATACATCGAACAACAGCAGGTATTCCAAATTTACTATAAAATTCTAGGGCTGTAAGACGAC
This sequence comes from Phania funesta, assembly GCA_963932375.1. NCBI lineage: Eukaryota > Metazoa > Arthropoda > Insecta > Diptera > Tachinidae > Phania > Phania funesta. Next base: position 68,999,666 of record OZ010653.1, on the reverse strand, counting down.
AGTCTTCTTTGGACGGATAAATTATCCACTGGTGACAAATACAGTAAAGAAGAAAACGCTTCTTTACTAACTCTATAATGTTGTTTAAATCTAATACAAAAATTATTCAAATCAACTTTATTTATTAAATTTTTCTCTTACAGGGCATCAGGTAACTCCAAGGGGTTTGATGAATCGCGCAAACGTCGGCGAACAATTCGTTGTTGCCTATTTTCCTGCTCCTGCAGTAACCATATTGCTCCAATTCTAAGCATTATTTCACTGGATTTTTTTTATTTGAAATTTAAAAATTTTTTCACACTCAGCTTATTCTTCTTGTTTATAAACAATGTGCATTGATAACTTATAAAATTTCATGGGAGATTCATGATAGCATTTTTCACTTCGAGGGAAATATAAATCTCATGGGGAAAATATTTCACATGATATTCACGATAGAGGTGAATAATTTTCTGAATTAACCTACAATTCTTTTAACAGGTTTTTTTTTTATTTTTTATTTCTGGGTGTGTAGTAATGACTTGTCTTGTTTATATTTTGGAACATGTACTGACAGCTTTGTAGGACCTTGAAAAGAATGAGTAGAGGGGGCTCCTGAACTCAACTGAACCTTTGTAAAAACTCCTGTAAATTCTCCTTGTAGAGCAGGGTTACGTATATACATATGTACGTACATATGTAGGGATAAACTTTTGGAAAAAAGATACTTAGAGAAATTTACTATAGAGTTATAACTAGAATTACTCGATAAAAGTAATTATAATTAGTAGTGTTTGAAGAAATGTAGACAATTATGTGAATAATTTCATTAACACGTTTTCATTATGCGGTAATTGTCTTACCCTTCTAATAATTATAAGACTCAGGGAATTCAGAGTTTAAATGAAGTTGTACCCAGTGGTTGTGGTTTATTCAATGGTTAAAAGGTAAGTGAGTTGCATTAATGTGTGAAGGCGAACCCTCGGTAATTTTACAGTGAGGCCAACTTCATTTAAATTTACAATATTAAAGAAAACAATGCAATAAGTATTATAGGTAAATATAGTTAAATAACAATTCAGTGATTTTATATATGATTTCAATTTGTGTGTTGTTTTTTTCTATTGTTTCATAAATAGTTTAAATTTCCAACTAAATATTTTACTTCATTAATATTTTTTCACACATTGCTTGCATTTTCTCAATTTTTTTAAATCTATCGTCATATAATTGTTCAATTGCTTCAAGTAAAGCTTTTATTTCATTTTCATTTCGTTGTCATGAACTTTCTAACTCATTCTTATACTCCACTAACACTTGTTTATTTTTATTTAATCCTTCTTGGATGTCTCTTTATTACAAGATCCACATTCTGCAAATACAACATATAATCATCACATATACATATAACGCACAAAATTGTCCTGCTCTACAATTTTTGAAGAATAATTATCTATCCCAGGGCATCTTTTTGTGTAATGATACACATTATTACACACGCCCATACAAATCCACTTTCTCCTGTTATCGCTGATCTGCATTTATTGCATTCCGCTATTATTCCATTTTTTTTAACAACAATTATTCAAAAATATAACAATATATAATTTTTATTTTGTGTTTTCAATAGTCTCTATCTATTATAAACACCTTTTTTTATTTAAATTTTACACACAGCTTTTTTATTTTGCTTTTAACTCAACCTGTAGTCGGCAAACAATGTGTGACAGGAAGTCAATGTAACCAAAAGGAAAAGTGTAATTGTGTGATTGTTTTGCCATGAGAGATGATGTAAATAAGTCCAGTTGAATTCCAATTGGTTATGTGACAAGAAGTCGATATAACCAAAAGGAAAAGTGTAATTGTGTTTTGAGTGATTGTTTTGGTTAAATGACGAAGACAAATTTTCTTTATTTTGTCCAAATATTTTACAACGAGAAAGGCGTGTTGCGGCAGAGGACACTGTACGTTTCGACTAATGCCCAAACATGTATCAGGCTTAGTTTTAAATAAGGGTTTGTGTTGTCATAAATATATTTCAACTGCACTTCAATGAAAGAAACAATGTTATGGATTGATGGAACGTGCTCAACAAAAGGGTCAATCATTCACTAATACAATGAATTTGTTTTCAATTAAATAAAACTCAAAAAATCTTGTTTTATGTTCGTAATACACGTGAAAATAATAAAGAAATTTGAAAGAAAAGAAAATTGTTTAAGTGATATTAAGTATTAATAGATTTTGTTTTATATTTAAAGTATTAGTTTTAATTTGGAAATATGTACGTGTTAGTTTAGAAAAATCAGACAAAGGTGATGGTATTTTTTTAATACTTCAAAGTCAAAAATATATTTTAATTTTTATATGATGATAATATATTTTAAAATTTAGAATATTTATTTTGCTAAATGAATTGAAAATGAGTGTTTAAGACCTTTTATGTACATATTAAGTTATATATTAAGTTATATATATATATATATATATATATATAGATCAGATAAGGTCGAAATAAATCTACTATTTCTAAAATAGGCCAATGTTATAAAAATTAATTTATTTAAGTAACAACGCCAACTTTAAGATGTTTCCACAGAGCCTTTGTACTATATTTTCAAAGGTCTATAACATTGTTAAAATTTCATTGCTATTTTTGCTTTACATCAAGCAAAATTTTTAAATTTTCAACAATTTTTCAAATTATGTATATATTGTCAGCGCCATAAAAAAAATAACTCGTTGATAGTGCCACCACTAAAATTAAAACGAAGAAAACGCAGTTCTCAGGGTCACCAAGAAAAAAGAGCAAAGGCAGTTTAAGACGGTCCCTGTAATGGCCATTCCACAAATAATCTTACAGCAGGAAACCCCAGGATTTATAATCTTTTCAGATTAACCACTGAAATTGAACTTATTTTTAACCAAGTGAACAATACATTTTTATAATCCCATTTACAACTTTTAATTTTTAGTTTTAGATAGGTGAAAAATACAACAATTCTTACATGCTAAAAGGAATAAGTGTCCTTGATTTTTAGAAAAGATTGAGGGAAAATTTATATAAAATTGTTGGCAAAATATTAATTATTGTAAAAAATAAAGTATTCCAATTACAAATTAACAAAATGTTAAATTTGTAAAAGAACATATTCAAAATTTCAGTTTTCTACAAACAATTATCTAAATATTCATTTAAAAACAAGGGAATCGAAAAACAAATAACCACTGTTAAGACCAGTAATTTAAAAATTATAAAAGGAGATTTTATTCATATATTGTATATATTAAATCTGAGTGCGATCATTTGAAGACGTGTTAAAAGCGAGTTTGCATTAATGTTTATTTTTTTGAGGATTTTTACAATAACAAGTACGTGTACTAAAAACAAAGTAGTCAATTATTTTAAAATTCTTGACTAAAACAACAACAAAATTAACATAAGTGCTTGATGTACTTCGTACATTCAACTGAACATTATTGTTGACAACAACAAGGCTGTACTGTGCATAAGCATGACAACTAGTGAACACAATAATAAGCAACAAGATAACAAAGGAAACCAGACTTGCACGGTAGAAAATAAAGATTCCAATAATGTGAATTTGAGCGACAGCCGTTCTGATGACGAGTTTAACTGGCAGTATGTTCCCGCGAAAAATCACTAAAGGACAAATTCTGAATCGCCACAAATCTTCAAGCCGAAACGTCAGCAACTGGAATCAGGCTCCTCGACATCAAACCGATTTGCAGCTCTTGCCAACAACAATATTGACGATGCTTTGCCTCAAGAATCGCAACAGCCAAAACCCCCACCCATTCTAATTCCAAATGTCGATGATATAGCCAAAATGGTAAGTTAAGTAAAATTGTGGCAAGCAATGAATTCTATTAGAAGTCATACAGCGACGGACAGGTTCGTTTAAACATTAAAACAGTAGACTCATACCGAAAAATTTTAATATTAATAAAATTATATTTCACACTTCTCAACTAAAACAGGAAAGAGCTTTCACTGTTGTAATAAAAGGGCATCATCACACAACACCAGTCGTAGAACGTAGTTAGTCGTGTTACAAAAAACCCACTGCCTATATTCTTTGTCGACTTAGACCCTAAAGCTAACAATAATGAAATTTATAACATAAAGACGTTTGGCCACGCTACTGTCGTTATCGAAGCTCCAAAAACATTTGATGATATCGTTCAATGTATCAGATGCCAGCAGTTTGGACATACCAAATCTTACTGAAGTAAATGTGGTCTAGCGCATCCGACCAATATATGTACAAAAACACCAAACACTCCTCCGCAGTGGGTGCATTGCCTAGGAAACCACACTGCGAACTACAAAGGCTGTATTGTAAATATGGTGAACAACCGCACAAGTTTAAATGCTAGATACTTGAATGAAGTTTTACCCGTAGCGTAACAGCTGCTCCTCAGAATAGTGGACAGTTGACTTATTCCCAGGCTGCCAGAGGTACAAGTGATGAAGTATATAACGTAAATAGACTCTATGCTTGAAAAACAAATTGACTTAGCAAATACGTTGATGAATATGATGTCTACGTTGATGACAAAACTATGCAAATAGACCTCATAATTACAAAATGGAATACTAACGGCATTTTAAATCATATAATGAAATAGAAATCTTCTTGAATAATAATTTTATTGATATCTTATTAGTTTCTGAAACACATCTGACAAGTAAATCCCTTTTTCGCATAAGAGGATTTGATTTAATTACGGTGAATCAGCCAAATGATAGAGCACACGCCGGTGTGGCTATCACCATCAAATCTACTATTAAGTATGACATTTTAGTACCAATAACAAAGTTATATTTACAAGCTGCTGGAATTAAAATAACGATAATTGCAGCTTATCAATTTATTCTGTGTACTTGCCTTCTAGATATAGTATTAAATGCAATCAATACGAAATTTTTTCTAAAATTTAGGCAGTAGATTCATAGTTGGGATTTCGTTTAATAAACCCCAAAAGGGAAGAAACTTTTTAAATGTATTTCTAACAACTTCAGTTCGATATCTACACGAGCTCCAACCTACTTGCCAACTGATAATTCTAAAGTACCAGATCTTTTAGATTTCTTTGTTTACAAGGGCATACCTCATTCTTCCCTTGAAATTGCATCAAGTGACGATTTAAGTTCTGATGACAGTCCAATTATTCTTAACTTTGCAACTGTTTGTAATTAATTAATTAAAAATTACTAGACTTGTTTTTGCAAATACCAACATCAGCTATTTTACACAATATATTGAAACTGAACTCGTTTTAAATATATCTTTGAAAACCAGATACGAGATTGACACATCCATTGAAAAATTTTCAGAATTAGTACATGAAGCTTCGTATGTTTCCACGCCACAAAATAAATATAAAAGCTCTTATTTACTTTTATCTCTTGAAATAAGGCAACTAATCGCACCGAAAAGAAGACTTTGATAGATTTAGAAAAGAACAAGATCACCCTTAGATAAAACGAACTTCAATCGTGCAGCTGGCGAGTTGAAAAGAAGGTTAAAAGAAATAAAAAATTAATACGTTGGCAGATATTTAACACAATCTTTGGAAAGCTACTAAATATCTCAAAAATGCTCAAAAGCGAAACGTTCTAATAAAAGATTCTAATGGCGATTGGTGTAGATCCGATGTCAGTAAAGCAGCTGTTTCTAAATCCCACCTTGGAAAAACTTTTACTCTATTTTAATTTTGCACAACACAAAAAAACGCCGAAGTTTACAGTTTTTAAAATGTGGCATGTCAAATGAGCAAGCCAATTAAACATTTTAGATGTCAAGAAATTGAAGCGGAAATAAGCGAGCTTAATTACTGTTACATTTTCCAACACATTGGAAACATACCAAAATTATTATGATTCATATATTCCTATAGACCAATCAGCTTGTTGCCCGTATTGTCAAAACTATTTGAACAACTTTTTCAACAAAGATTGATACCGGTGCTAGAAATCCTTAAAATCATACCTGACTCTCAATTCGGCTTTCGAAACAAACATGGAACTCCTGAACAATGTCATAGAGTTGTTAAAAAAAATTAGAGAATCTCTTGAAAAGAAACAATATTGTTCATCAGTCTTTTTAGATGTTTAAAAAGCATTTGACAGAGTGTGGCATAATAGCATTTTATTTCAATTAAAGCATTTGTTGCAAGCTCCATTCTACCTCCTGTCCAAGTCCTACTTTAGTGATCGTTCTTTTTATGTAAACATCATTGACGAGAATTCTGAAATTGACAATATTAAAGCTGGTATACCACAGGGAATCGTACTGGGCATACGCTATTCACTTCTGGTATGCCAACAAAAGATGATGTAGTAGTAGCAACATACGCTGATGATACAGCTTTACTTTCAGCTAATGATTCTGCTGATTGTGTCAAATATCTTTCAAATGCAGCTTGGTTCAATTAGTAGTTGGCTAACTAATTGGAACATTAAAGTGAATGCTGAAAAATATACCCACGTCACATTTACACTCAATGATAGTGATAGTTTATTGATTATTTTATGTTCACAATGGTTTAGTATAGCCTCTTCTTCTAACTCATTGTTGCGAACATATTGTGTCATTTTTTTATTCGTTTAAATAAACGGGGTAATCATACATGAGAACAGCCTTTTAACGTCATTGTTGGGTATTCTGTTTATATTCTGCGGTTTAAGGGCAATAAGGTCTGTTTTTGTTGATCGGTTTTCTAGGATCTTGCATCTCACTCTCACTTGGATTGACCAAATGCTGTTGTTTTGTTGTTTATTTTTTTTTTTTATAACACGTGGCTGTACTTACTGTTTTGAAGCTGTCTACACATTTGAGGGAGGAATACACAGGAAATACATGATTAAATGCTTGAAGAGAACTATACAAAACTCAAAAAAGATATGTAGAATATGTAAAAATAATAAGTGGAATTTAATAAAACCTATACACTGGCGAGCAGAAGACTCTGCATGATTAGCAAAGTATTTAAAATACTTTGAAATTTGCAATATTAATCATAACAATAATATTAATAATAATTTTGTTTACAATTCTAAATTATATTGCCTTCTACGGTTTTATCATGGTGTTATATGTATACATATATTTATGGCGGTAATTATGGACATTTTATTGCGTATCTAGTGCCTTGTTTATTAAAAATATTGTTAAAATATTGTACATTTCGCAGTTCGAAAGACTCAAGAAGTAATGCAAAAGGCATACTATATTCCAGATTTGCCGAATAAAGTAGAGCGAATAGTTAAAAACTGGATTGAGTGTCTGATTGCTGATGCCAGAAGAGATCGTAAAGAAGGATTTCTTAGCTCTTTTGACAAATCCGACAAACCCTTAATGACGTTCCACCTTGATCACGTAGGACCGATGGAATCCACTAGGAAACAATATAATCTTTTGTTAGTCATGGTAGACGCCTTTTCCAAATGCGTATGGCTGTACCCCACTAAGAGTACAGGCACGAATGAGGTTGTAGACCGTCTCACCAAACAGGCAGAAGTATTCGGAAACCCTAAAAGAATAATAACAGAGGAACCGCTTTTACGTCCAACCAATTTAAAAAACACTGCGAGTCACAAGGGATACACTTCTTGATTAAGACAGATGTCCCAAGAGGTGACGGGCAAGTCGAAAGAATGCACAGCATTGCAGTTAGCATGTTAACAAAATTATGCGAGGAAGATCCAATGAACTGGTACAAGCATGTAGGCCGATTTCAACAAGTCATGAACAGTACACCACCCAGAAGCATCAAGATTGCACCGTTTACGTTAATAACAGGACTAGAAATGAGAAGAAAAGATATCGCAGAGATTCATAACCTATTTAACGAATTAGCCATTCAGGATTTTAACACCGTAAGAGATGCAATTAGAGAAAAAGCTAGAGATAACATCCTCGCCATACAACAAGAAAACCGTAGAGAATACAACCGAAGAAGAATCCCTGCAAACGCATACAGCGTCAACGACCTCATTACCATCAAGCGTACTCAGTTTGACACTGGTATGAAATTAAAACCGAAGTATCTTGGACCATATAAAATCGTGAAAAAGCTTAACAATGACAGATACGAAGTCGAAAGAGTAGGAAATTTCGACGGACTTAAAGGATTTCGACAGTTATAGAATTTATGAAACCTTGGGGAGATCATACGAGGGCGAATGTATAGTCAAGACGGCCAGATGTGGCACGCTTATTAATAAGCGCCACAGTGACAACACTAACAATACGGAGAAAGAACAAACGATAATAACAGCAGAACAACAAAACAGACATAGACAGTAGAATATCAATGAAAAGACACAAGTTTTTAGAAAGGAGTGGATTGAGAGTTGGTGTCGAACAGTCCAATTGCGGTGAAGCCATTAAGCTTATTAGTTGAAATAGTGTAAAATAAGTAGGATAAATATAACTAATAATAAAAAGTGTTAAAACTAACTTAATACTAGTGTTCAATAAAGCACATAAACAATATTGAACGTAAACTTTATTTTACAACAACAGCACTTAAACTGTGTTGCCTTTTCTTACTTAAAAGACTTGGTTTGGCTTTTGGAATAAGAGTCATTTTATTGGTAATTATTTCCAGCTTATATACTAATCTTACAATAAGGGTTATGCTTAATTTGCTAATATTTGTTGAACCATATTTCTACTGGGTTTGCAACTTATCATGACCCAAATAAAATTTAAGTTTAATGTCAATGAAAATACGTGAATAAGCGAAATTAATTAAAGAACAAAAAATATTAAATATCAAGTTTCAATTATAAATAAACCAAAGAATAAAAGGTGTGCAAAGAATAAAAGGTAGGCAAAATATATGCAAACCTTCAATAAACTTAAAATAAATAAACCAGAGGTTCAATAAACTTAAAATAAATAAACTAATAAAGGTATATATTAACAACTAGACTTACAATTAAAGTGATAAAACTACTTAATACTAGAGTTACAATTAAAGTGTTAAAACTATTATATAATTAACTTGAAATTATACTTAATTATATAAAATTATATTCATTATAAACTTTCATAATTTAATAAATTAATAAACCTAACGAACGTGTTTAATTGAAGCAATAAAAATCACCAAACCACACATATATATATATGTGCTGTCTGGGTAGAGTGAACCTCCGATGCTATGAATACCTCGTTAGAGTGAACACCAGAATGTTTACATTAACTACTCTGTAGAGTGAACACTCATGAACCTCTATAGAGTGAAAATATTTTATAGTGAGTTTTTAGGTTTGGCGAAGGAGAAAAACAATGAAAAAGAGTATAAAAATTAAAGAGAACATAAAATAACGGTAAAGTAACGATTCTTTTAGAGTAAGTTGACAAGTTACTCTCACAAATACGCATTCTTTGAAATGTTAATTTATTTAAGTCTGCGCGCATGTTCCATTAAGGTCGTGTCTCAAAGTTAGTTTCTGAATAATTGGTGTTATAATTATATCCTTAAAAGCGACATCTTTGGCACAGCGTTATGGCGTTGCAAAATCGACAATTTCTGGCATAAATAAAAAGAAAATCGGAGTAATAAAGCTTATTGGTAACTATACATTTGGATCGAATGGGCCGAGGCTAATACTACAAATTTCGCTAATATACAAGGCCTAAATAAAATAAAGTCCCGATCAGTTTGACATGAATTATCTGTAAGGTTCCTGTGCCTAATTTTCCCATATATTTCAGGTCATTTAAATCATATTGTTACAAAGTGATAGTCAAAGGTGTGTGAAACGACCTATTGTACAAATGTACAAATACGCAATAACATAAACAGAAAGCAAAAACAAATTGCGTAGCAGAAATTCCCCGAACCGCGATTCCATAAACAATTTCTACAGCAAGCAAAAAGTAAACAAAAGATACACACACACAAACACATATACAAGACTACTAAGCCAGCAACTGAAATAACTGATGCGCAATTTCGCGTATGTTCGGGACATTTCAAGAAGCGGCCGTGATCTGTATATAAAGGCGCCGTCCACCTCAGAAGATAGAGTTGACTTTGAGATTTCAGAGAGTAAATATCTGTGCGTACAAAAGTGTTAAGTGTACAGTGTAAATAGTACTAAAGAGTTGTATATAAGAGTTGTAATTGCGGAATAAAGTTGTGAACTGATAGAATCATTAGCACTGTGTATTTTAATATTTGCAATTAAACGAACCCTTCAAAATAAAGTTTATTGTGGTAATAAACGTAACAATATATTTAACACCATTTTAATGGTATCTAAGTTTCCGGAAGAGTGGAAGTTAGCTAAGGTAATACCTTTGCCAAAGGTTAGGTACCCTTCTAATTATTGTGATTTCAGGCCAATTAGTATTTTACCCCTTTATGCAAAAATTTTTGAAAACATTTTACATAATAGAATTTTAAATCAATTGAATACTGATGGACTAATCTCGCCTTATCAATCAGGTTTCAGAGCTCATTTAGATGATGGCCGTGGTGCTATTGTCATTTTCCTTGATTACACAAAGGCTTTCAATTCTATTTGTCACGAAAGACATAATGAAATTGTGCACTAAATTTAATTTTAAATCAACAGCATGTAAACTTATATACTCCTTTTTGCACAATAGGCAACAATTTGTACAAATAGATGGTAGAAGGTCTCGGACAATGGATCTATATTGGGACCATTATTGTTTACAATTTACATTAATGATTTAACGAGTATTCTGTCTTTTTGTCAAGCAAATATTTATGCTGATGATGTCCAGATAATAGCTTTTTTGGAAAGCGATATGTCAATAGCAGATTATTTCAACTTAATAAACAGACACATTATAAATATTTTTAAATGGTCGCTGGAGAACAAAATGAATCTAAATCCATTGAAAACGTATGCAATGAAGTTTGGTAATTTTCCTCTGAATGAAAACAGACTCTTTTTAAATGATATGGTCATTAGTTATGTGTCGAATTATAAGGTATTAGGAATATACTTGGATAAACTTGTATCAAAAATTTGTTTTTCTTTAAGTCGTATATATAGTGTTGGTATTTATTTTCCTTTAAAAGTTAGAAAATTGTTGGCTAGATCATTACTTTAGCCAATTATACTATATGGATTAGAGATTTATTCATGTGGAAGTTCGATTAATTTAGAAAAGGTCAGAAGATGTCTTCATCGTATAATAAGATTTGTTTAAGCATTCGAACTCATGTTACTTGTTATGTGTATGATTTCTTGGGAACTAGTTTTGATAATTTTGTTAAAATACGTTTACTGCTGTTCTATTTTAAAATAATAAAACTTGATGTGCCTGTGTACCTTAGAAGACTTTTCATTTTTTTGAATTCTACCAGAACTACAACATTAATATGTCCTAGAATAAAAACTATATATATGCACAGATCATTTGCAGTTAAGATATGTAGGTTGTGGAATACTATGATCCCGTATAATGAAAGAATATTCTCTGTAAGTTTGTTGAAATTTAAGAATATTATATTAAAACATTTTTGATACAATACATGCATATGAAAAATATGTGTTACTTGGCTATATGCTTCTGATTACTATAGGGTTTAAAGTAGTGCATTTAAGGTCTTAGCTAAAAGTTTTTTTAAAGTATATAATTCATACATATGGTTATAATTAACGTATTAAGTAACATTTTTTTCTTACTCAAACTTGTACTACCATGTAAAACTTTAGTATTACATGGAAATAAATAAAATTTATAACCTATAAATGATTTTAGAATAAATAAATTCCTTTTATAAATAAGAAAAAAATTCAGCCTTGATTTAGTGAACAACCTGGGTATAGTGAAATCGCTCTGCAAAAATTAGTTCACTCTACCCAGACAGCACTGTATATATACATATATATATAAGTGACATACACACTAATAATATTCATTGGTACTCATATTATTAATCTTTATTTTGTTACTAAGTGGCATTTTCAAAGTAATTATGTATAAAGAAGTATTAATATTATCTTTATAGTTGCTAACTGCCGTAATTGGGCTTGCAGAACTAATTATATAACTCTTTCATTATATATTATATTATATAACTTCTTTCAAATTACATTTATATAAAAGCAAGTATTATGAGTAATAACGATCATTATTCATTATCGAATCGCTGTTTCAAAGTGTAATACCATAAATTCCTAAAAAGGACAATAAATATTATATTTTTATCAAAAAAATATCAATTTCTTTTTTTACTGTGTTCCTTATAAAAAAGAGAAAGAAGGGAATACATTTCTGGCGCAGTCGGTAGGATCTATGAAAAAGATCCTGTTTAAAGAACCTAAACGCTTAAATAATAATATAATAAAGATCTATAGTGATATTAATTAATTACACAAAAAAAAATTTATGGAAGAAATCCTTGAAGGATTAGAAGCCTTAAATATACGAAGTGAAATAATGAACTATAATAACAACAGCAATAATACAAATTTTAGAATGGAGCAAAGAAATTTTGTAATTCAAAACATAAAATTAATTCATCCATTCACTGGTGAAAGAGACAGACTAAGTGTATATGTGAGCAGTGTTGAGAACATATTACCTAACATATCGTTGATGCCACAAGACGACAGAATTCTTCTTTTTAATTGCATACTACGTACATTGGAGGGTAAGGCACTGAATTTGGTAAGGCGAGAACAACCAGAAGATTGGACCTCACTGAAAACCCTGCTAATAGACGAATTTGGTGAGCACAAACCAATACCAGAATTAATTTTAAGTATAAATGATATTAAATTTAGAGCTAATATACAAAAATTAATTAATGATATTAACAATCTAATATGTAGAATAAATGATGCAATAAGATTATGTAATGAAACAGCAGATAGAAAAATATTTTATAAGAATGAAACAAACTTTTATAGTTTAAAAATACTTAAAAAACAATTACCGGTTCACTTGGTGGCACTATTTAATGCTAATCTGGTAAGTGATTTTAAATCAGCCATGAAAGTTCTTAAAGAAGCAAATGAGTTGGAAGAAAGTAATGTTCACACATCTTTTAAGTCAGATATTACTCAGAGAAATATTGCAACAAATAGACAGCTTCCTAGTTATCAGAATACAAGTTATCATTCTCAGAAAGGTTTTCGAAATTCCAACAGAAACCAAGATTTTTATCCTCAGGGTTTTCCTAATAATAACTACCCTAATAGAAACCAGAATCCTTAGATTTTTCCTAATAATAACTACCCTAATAGAAACCAGAATCCTCAGATTTTTGCTAATAATAACTACCCTAATAGAAACCAGAATCCTCAGATTTTTCCTAATAATAGCCACCCTAATAGAAACCAGAATCCTCAGATTTTTCCTAATAACTACCCTAACAGAAATCAGAACTTTTATCCTCAGAACCTTAACCACAAAAATAAACGATTAAGAGAATACGAGTCGAACCAATCTAGAATAAGAAAATATGGGGCCCCAATTCCAATGGAAGAAGAAAATTTTCATTGCACAGCCTCGAATTTCTCCCAACTATCATGATGAAAATAAATAATTATTTCTATAAATTTCTGATTGATACGGGTTCGTCAGCCAGTTTGATTCGACCAAATACTTTTCCAATTCCATCAAATAGAGTTGAACCTATTTGTATTAAAACGGCTACTGGGAACGTAATTCTTAACGAAATACAAGAAGTTTTTAGTTCAATGAAGAACACTAAATTGATATTTTACTTGTGCGAATTTTGTAACACTTATGATGGTCTTTTGGGGTTCGATAGTTTAAAAAAATTGAATGCTGGACTAAATATCCCACTGGGATATGTTATCTTAAATAACATTAAATATATCTTTTTGAATGAAAATCAAAAAGAAAATAAGATAGAAAAAGATATTTCAAAATTCTTTTTGAATGAAAATCAAAAAGGAAATGAAATAAAAAACGATGATTTGAAAGTATTTTTGTATGGAAATCAGAAGGAGAAGGAAATTAAGGAAGATATTTTAAATATCCAAAAGAAGGGCGGAGAAAATATGCATATTTCGAATGAAAAATTTGTCCATCCCTTTTTAGATGTAAGACAAGAGGAAATTGAAAATAACGAAAATATTTTTGACAGAAATAGAAGCTTAGAACACAAAAGAGACAATGAGGAAAGATTAGAACTTAGTGAATTCATAAATTACATGAACGGGCCTGAGAAGATTTCGAAATTTAGATTGGACCACTTGAGTGGAGAACAGGAGGGCTTAAGGAATTTGTTGAAGAAGTATGATGAAATTTTTTATAGAGGGGGAGATAGATAGGGAGATAGAAGTTAATAAACAGATACAAGATATGTTGGACCAGAATATAATATGCCACAGTCAATCACCATACTATGCGCCAATATGGGTTGTTCCGAAGAAAAAAGATGCATCTAACGAACAAAAATGGCGCATAATTGTGGATTACCGAAAATTGAACAATATAACTATTAACGATAAATACCCAATTCCCATCATTGACGACATACTAGATAAATTGGGTAGGTGTTTATATTTCACAACTCTTGACCTCACTAAAGGATTCCATCAAATTGAAATGGATCCTTTGGACAGACATAAAACGGCCTTTTCCACACAAAACGGACATTATGAGTTTTTAAGGATGCCATTTGGGCTTAAGAACGCACCCGCAACCTTCCAGAGGTTGATGAATACAATTTTGGGAGATCTAATAGGAAAAGATTGTTTAGTATACTTGGACGATATAATAATTTTCAGTACCTCCTTACAGGAACATATTAATTCAATGGAAAGGGTTTTTGGAAGGCTATTAGAAGCTAACTTGAAGGTCCAGTTAGACAAGAGTGAGTTTATGAAGAGGGAAACCACTTTTTTAGGCCACATTATAACACCCGAAGGTGTAAAACCTAATCCCGACAAAGTGAAAGCTATTACAAATTACCCTATTCCTAAAACGGAAAAAGAAATAAAGCAGTTCCTTGGTTTAGCGGGATTTTACAGGAAGTTTATTCGGAACTTCTCAAATATTACTAAGCCTTTAACACAGTGTCTTAAAAAAGGTAACAGAATAGATTCAACAAATAGAGACTACATAAATGCTGTTGAAACCATTAAATTATTAATAACTAATGAACCAATACTGGGATACCCAGATTATGAAAAAACGTTTGTTTTAACAACAGACGCTTCTAATACGGCCCTTGGAGCCGTTTTAAGCCAAAAAGGTCATACAATCTGCTTCGCAAGTCGTATTAACGAGCATGAACTAAATTATTCGGCAACAGAAAAAGAGTTGTTGGCCATGGTATGGCCAACAAAATACTTCCGCCCTTACCTATATGGCAGGAAATTTCTGATCAATAGCGATCACAAACCGCTGCAATGGTTACATAATCTTAAAGAACCAAACCAAAAGTTGCAGAGGTGGAAAATTAAATTGAATGAGTTCGATTTTGATATACAACATATCCCCGGAAAAGAGAACAACGTTGCAGATGCCCTTTCTCGTATGCGAAACGAAATATGTAACTTTAACGATTCAAACGTGTCAAAAGACGAAGCAAATGAAATTTCTTCAGTTGCGGCAACCACGCAGTCTGCAGATGAAGACAATTCATCATATATTCCAATAACCGAAAAGCCAGTAAACATTTGTAAAAATCAGTTAAGAATTTTGAGGGGAAATGAAAACAAAGTATCTACAGAGAAAATATTCTCAAATAATGTTACCACAATCATTTACAAGCATTTAGATATGGAAGCGATAAAAGATATGATAAAAACGTACGTAGTAAATAGAGTTATAACCCTTTACATGCCGAATGATAATGATTTTATTGAATTTCAGAATATTTATAGTCCGATAATATCTGGTAAAAGGAACAAAATAGCAAGATCAACTAAATTGCTAGAGGATATAATAGATTATCCTGATTTCAAAACAATAATTTTAGAGATCCATCTCAGTGGACTACATCAGGGTATAGAAAAAATAATAAAAAAATTTAAAACAAAGTATTACTTTCCAAGTTATGTAAAAGAGATTTCTAATATAATAAACGAATGCGAACTTTGTAATCGGTGTAAATCTGACCACATAAATAATAAATTGCCATTCAAAATTACACCCCCAGTATACGAAACTAGAGAAAAATATGTGATAGATTTTTGGCAATGGGACAAAGAATATTACTTGACTTGTATTGACTTATATTCAAAATTTGCAACAGCAGAACCGATAAAATCCTTAAATTGGATCGAAACAAAAAGGGCTTTTTTAAAAGTATTTAACACAATGGGACCGCCCAAGCTTTTGAAGGTAGATCAAGATCAAGGCATTAATAATATTAATATAAGAAAATGGTGTCAAGAGTTGGGTATAGAATTGGAGATCACTACTGGAAAAACAGGAATAGGTGATATAGAAAGACTACACAAGACATTGAACGAAAAACTGAGAATTATTAATACATCAGGCGACAAAGAGCTTAATTATTTAAAAATAGAACAAACAATATTTACCTACAATCACAGTATAGTCCATTCTACCACTGGCGAAACTCCTTATAATATATTCTTTAATAGATTAAGGCCTAACATTGACCCTCAAACGGTAAAAGAACGTAGAATTAATAATATATATTAGAAAGGAACAACCTATAGATACTAACTACTTAAAATCAGAAAATTCAAGAAAACGACTAGAAAAAATTAACAATCCTTTCAAAAAAGCTGCAATCGTGCAAACAGAAGATGATCATGAACACTATATTGTTAAATGTAGAAATAGAAATATTAGAAAGTATAAATCACAATTTGAAAGGAGAAAAAAGGTATATAACAAATAATAAGAACATTAAGACATTCATTTAAACAGAAGAAAATTAATTCATTTCGTACTTTCAATTCCAGCTCAGCTTGAAAAATAAAAAAATAAAATTAAAAATTGTCCCTAAACTAAACTAAATTTAGGCGAATATATGAATTATGTACCTGCTAATAATTTCAGTTACTAATTGGTAGATAAGAAAGTGGAGCCAGTAAGAAATTCTTGTACGAAGCATTTATAAAAATAACTACAAAACAAATTGTCACTATGAAAAATACTTAGACTCATACGAACCAAATATAATAACTAACCAAAATTGAAATGTAACAGAAATAAAACAAAATTGTAAAAAACTTAATGAAAAATTAAAAGGAAATAATATTATCCACATTAATAATTGTAAAGTAAAAATAAATGATTTTGTAATTATTGTTAAACAAAAAGTATTAGAATCTTTTAATAAAAGAAAATATTTCATTCCCAATTTAAAGAAACACAGAGAAAAATTAATGATAAAGCGAACTATTATTGTGTTTATTTATTTTAATATTATTATTAACAATTATATACCTATGTATTAAATAAAAAAAAAGAGCAATATTAATAAGTAAAATTTGTAAGCCCAAAAACGACAATGAGGACATTGACTCTTCTAGAGAGGGGAGGAGTGACATACACACTAATAATATTCATTGGTACTCATATTATTAATCTTTATTTTGTTACTAAGTGGCATTTTCAAAGTAATTATGTATAAAGAAGTATTAATATTATCTTTATAGTTGCTAACTGCCGTAATTGGGCTTGCAGAAATAATTTTATAACTCTTTCTATATGTATGTAAGTACCTTGACAACAAACCAAACGACATGATCAAACATGTAAAAGCTTGCTTTAGTAATTTGAGATGTTACTAAGCGCAAGATAATTATCATGATTGGGCATGCAGAAGCTATTTTTAAAGAATAATATAATATAAATACAAACATACATGCTATATTCTTTTTGCTTACTCACTTACGCACACCGTAAGTAAGAAAAAAGACAAAACTAAACATGTTTGAGGATGTATGATCTTGTCAAGTATTTTTGTTGTTATTGTATAATTTCAATTAACATTTATATAAAAGCAAGTATTATGAGTAATAACGATCATTATTCATTATCGAATCGCTGTTTCAAAGTGTAATACCATAAATTCCTAAAAAGGACAATAAATATTATATTTTTATCAAAAAAATATCAATTTCTTTTTTTACTGTGTTCCTTATAAAAAAGAAAAAGAAGGGAATATATATATATATATATATATATATATATATATATATATATATATATGTGGCATCACCATTGTGATACCGGCTACTCAACGCACCAACTACCCGGGTGCTAAAAAATGTTTTTTGTTTAGCACTAGAACACGAGCAAAAAATCTGAATTCCCCTTTTTTCCTTTTTTTACGACACAACGCGTCTAAGATCGTTTAACTCAACTATAGTTTGTATTTAAATAAATTTGAGTTTTGTCTTAATAAATATTTGAAATCCTAATCGATTCCTTTTTTATTGGTTGAATAACACAAATCACCAAATATATATATATATATATATATATATATATATATATATATATATATATATATATATATATATATATAACATAACATTCTTCATCCGTAGATCCTTCTATAAAACTTAGAGTGTCATCTACATATAAGATTATTTCGAATTTTCTTAATACTTTTTCTATATTGTTTATGTATATAATAAGGAGCAGTGCACCCAATATAGAGCCCTGTAGTACACCATATTTGTCACATACTATATATGTAGTTAAAATTACTCTGCATATAATACATCAATTATCTATTACACTGCACAACAGCATTTCTGATGTTTGGGTTATGATACATGATATTAGTCCAATTTTCAATGACGATTTCAAATCTGTGAATGAAATTTTTGTATCAGCTCTAGTTAAAAAAAATATGACATATGGTTTGTTTTCATAATAAAACACTAAAAATGTAGATATAATTCAAATTTATTTAAGTTTCAGTTCAACAAAAACCTTTTTTTATTGGATTTTCTTGATGAAATAGAAGGCAGAAAGTTATTTTGAAGGCTCCAACAATAGTCAGCCATCATGTGTGCATTCCAGTAGCCTTGATAGCGTTGCTCCATCGTACGAAGGTCCTGGTGGAATCGATCGCCCTGTTCTTTCTTTTATCCTAGAACATAACATTTCCGAAGCATGTTTTGAGAGTCGCAGGTGTCTGATAAGGTCGTTTAAATCATCTTGGTTGAATAGTTTTGGCGCCTTTAACTCACATTCAAAGTCACTATCACTAGTGTCAGTTATCGTCTCCAAATCCATAGCGTTCTGCTGAGAAGGACCAGGCTGAGGTTCAGTTGATAGAATAGGGCTCAAAACACGTCTATGTGCGGACCGTATGGACGGATATTCCTATTTGGCTCGATTTTTAAGGTTAATACCAGTTATGTTTACGAAGCAAAAATAACAATCATCGTGATGGTTCTCGGGTTCTTTCCACATCAGGGCAGTTTCGTAACTAAATTTATTTCTTTTCTTATTTGTCCACAAACGTAGAAACTCAACACACGTTTTGCATACCTTTTGAGGAATCCAAGGCTTGTCAATCATTTCCAGGGAGTGACCAAAATAATTTTTGTAAGCTTCAATTACGAACGTTGTCACATTCAAACTGCAATCTTTGAACATATATTCCCCGCAAATGAAACGAAAATGATTCAGATTATTCACACAAACTCGTCTTGACGATTCCATATCAAATTATACTAAGAAATCTTTAAAAGTTAGAAATTATGAGCAAAGTAACACGGTAAAACGTTGATTTTCTCGTGGGAGCTATAATAAGTAACCTACAGCTGTTACAAAACAACTGGGAGCATATATAGGATCAGCGAGACCAAATTAGTAAACATCAAGTGATAAAGGTCAATCATCAGACAAAAGTTGCATGTTTGTTGTGCAGTGTTATCAATGTCATTGACACTTTATCAAAATCAGGTTTATTTTTTATATTTTAACATAGATCTAATAATTTAAATTTACTATTTATCACCTCTGTTCGGTTAATGTATTGTATCTGTTGTATTAAATGACTAATAGATTTTATACCGTCAACAAAACAGTGGTAAAATGGATTGTATATTTGGTATTTTCCTTGTATTCTACTTGATAAAATATAACATATTCCTTTAAATAGTTCCTTTATTTCTGTCCATATTTGTTTTTTTGGCATTAGTTATTGTTTTAATTATAAATTTATTTTCTTCATTATAAACTTTTGTTTTGTATTTATTTCTTATAAGTTTATATTCGTTTCAATTATCGCTTGAATTTATTGTTTTTGCAATGTTGTATTTTATAATTTTATCTCTTTTAAGATATTTCTGTTCATTATTAAATCATTGTTCTATAATACTTCCTTCCTTTATTGTTTTTTTTTAATATAAATTTATCCATATTATCTGTGTCACATTATTTGTTTCAAAATGCTGTAATACATTTTTTATTTCCCTTCTAAACAGGATTTTATTGTATATAAATATTTCTATATCATTATTTGTTGGCTGTTCAATTTTTGTAGTTTTTATCATTATATCAATTGGCATATGATCTGCTATTTTATTTTCACTATCATTCTTAACTTCAACATTATTATTATCATTTGTTTTTGTACAAATTTTAATTTATTGAATCTTTCTACTAAAAGAAATTTACAATCAGTATTAAAATCTCTATCTCTCTCTATATAAAAACTACGTGTATGTTAGTGATCGATAAACTCAAAAACTACTGGACCGATTTTGACCAAATCTATGGGCCATGAGGAGTGTTTCTGTGTAGTTTGAAGTTCGTCCGACAGATGGAGCAATATTTAGTTTTTTTGTGTTTTGGCACCGTAACTCAAGAAGTACTGCACCAATATTGACCAACATTTACATTTCGATGGTTTAATATAGAAAAGGCGTATCTACACTTTTCGTTACTTTTCAGGAGAAGGAAAAAACGGAATAAAACCTTAAAAACTTAAGTTACAAAAAACATTTATATTGCAATTTTTATTCAAAACAAGCAACAAATTCAATTCTGGTTAAATTTTTTTATTATTTCTAATTTCTTAAAAGTTATTTTAGATAGGGCTTTTTGATATTAATTTTTTTGAAAATAAATGTAAGTTAGGGCTTTTTGTCGTAACTTAAAATTAGGAGAAACTAATATAATAATTCATGTTGGAAGTAAAAAAATAAACAATTAAAACTAAAATACGTAATTCAGGCAGATGTTAGTATACTAAAATAAGGTTTTATAAGGTAAATTATCATAAAAATGGTGGCAATCTGCTGGTATGAATTTTTTTAGATCTGCAAGTCGTCCCAATTTATTTTTAGATATGGCTATTTTCTCTTTATAAAGACAATCGGGGGACACATTTTCAATCGTAGACTTCGATCTCTGTGTAACTGATATTCATCTGTTATATTTGTTTTAAAATAAATTGATCCTAATGAGTGATATGCCAAAGCTCGAAGCATGTTTACTGTATGATCTCCAATGCTTCTGCCTGAAATTTTAGAAAAGTTTGATTATACATATCTAAAGAGTTTTTTCAGTGTGCAATATTTTACCTGGTCGTATTGATGTGTAAACCTTTGAAATATTTTCGAAATTTAAAAAATAATCATAACGCGAATGGTGCGCTTGTAGAGGTGCTGGAACTTTTCTAGCTTCCTTAATTAGTTGAACAAATTGAGACGGCAAGTTTGTTTGTTTTTATTTATTTTTCTCAGGTATTCCTTTTTGTCTCAGAAAAGCTTGTAAGATCTGCAACATACTGCTTCTTTTGCTCCCAGGACATCTCCCAAAACAAACTAAAAATTTCTTTTCGCGTGGACTCATTAAACGTCGAACACTTTCTCACCGCACTTTTTATACAAAATCGTGATGAACATAGCTCTCCTAATTGCCGAGAAGGTTTTTGACAAAGTTCTTTTTTTGATATACCCAAATATTGCTGACCTTCCATTCTTTTTTTTTATTTACATTTTGTTTCCATTTGGATTTGTTAGCAGTATTTTTCCTGTTCGGAACATCATCTGAATCAGAATTTTCTTTTGCACAATTCATGTTCTTAAAACTTTCAATAGTAAAACTCATTCCAACACAAAAACTTAAATTGAACTGACACACAAAAAACAAAAACGCACCGACGAAAGCAACGTAGCACAGAAACTATTTTTGTGCTAGACAAATTCGGGGAAATCCCTTTTTTTAAGTAAATGCAAAAGCAAAACCATAAGAATAGCTTGGCGAATTTTTGAGTACCATAGAAAATGTATGGCAATTTCTTTTTAGTTTTTTTTAGTCTAATCTAAATTCAACTTTAAATGACTTAGGGCTTTTTTCTTTAAAAAAAGAACTTCGAATGAGTTAGGGCTTTTTTTATAGGACTATAAATCCGTTATTTGCAATCATAGCCCACTATTTTTTTTAGGGAAGGTGTATTTGACAGTGGTCTACCAGAATACATTAAAAACGCGATTTCAAAAAAAATTTAGATACGCCTTTTCTATATTAAGCCAACGATTTATACTCTATGGGTCGCCAGTGGGGGCTTCTATGTAGTTTAGTGTTCGTCCATCAGATGGCGCAAAATTTCCTTTTTTCGTGTTTGTGTGCGATAACTTAAGACCTATATCACCGATTTCGACTAAAATTCATATGTATCTACTGTTCGCGAGGAGTGTTTCTATGGGGATTGACCGACAGATGGCGCAATTTTTCTATTGTTTGACCGCAGTAACTTAAGAAAGAAATTTATATGTAAGTTCTATCTATGGCCCGTGAGGAGTGTTTCTAAAGTGCTTTCGTGTAGTTTAGGTGTTGTTTTGCCCGATAGAGATTAGCGCGATAACCTTAGCTTATGTCTCGCTGAAAGCGTTTGGTGCTTAATCGGCGTGTAGCGGCGTTAATTAGCCCAATACCTGATCATACCTAAGCTATTTTCGTGAAAAAAATAATGTTAAAAAAGTAAATAAATACCTAAATTTTTTTAATCCCTATTTGCGCGATAAGCCTTAGCTGTATTTCGCTGAGGCGTTGCGTCCTTAATCAGCGTGTAGTGGCATTAATTGGCCCGATACCGACTCAAACCTAACATCTTTTGGTGAAAAAAATAAATTTAAAAATAAAGTTTAAAACAGTAAATAAATGTCACTATTTTTTAAACTGTATTTGCGCGGTAAGCCTATGCTATGTTTCACTGAAGGCGTTGGGTGCTTAATTGGCGTGTGGCGGCGCTAAGTATCCCGACACTGGCTCATACATAACCTCTTTTCGTGAAAAGTGCGTGGGAGTCAAACGAAAAAAAATAGTTATTTAATTAAAGTTTAATTTATTTAAATTAAATATTACATACATTTTATTAAATTAACCTAATGTGTTAGGGAAAGTAAATTAATTTTATTATTGAAAGCTTTTGAAGAAAGTAAACAAGCAACAGGAAAGACAACAAAAGCAGCCTCCCTACCCCAACAATAACAAACAAAAAATAACTTAAATCTTAAAAAACGTATATTGCAGTATGCCATGCCCACGTGCAAATATTGGTCGCCGTACAAGGCACACAAATCATATGCGTGTGCTGCGCTCACAGCAGATACAAGAGGAGCGTGCAGAAAACAACGAACATGTCAGGAATCGAATGTCACTTTTGCGCCAAAATTCTTCACTAGAAATTCGGCCTGCGAGAAGAGCCTTCAGAGCAGCAATACACAATACCAATCGCATTGTTTTTAAGCGTCTTGCATTTAATTACGATCCAGCAATTGATTATAATGTGCATCCCAATATTAATATCGGAAGCATGTGTAGTGCATGATGCCTAAGCGCAAATAAAACTACTGTCGTGGTTGGTCGCGTGTTGAGTATTGAATACTCTTCTTTATTTCTTCTTGATGCTTACGAACTAAACTTAACGAAACTTAACCTAGATAGGGTGATTCATCTTTAATAATAGTAATTATAAGTAGGGTGATGCATATTGCATTAGATAATAGTAATTATAAGTAGGGTAATGCATATTGCATTACACCTCCTTTTTTTGGGGAAAAAATGTTGAGCAACCCAGTTGATCAAGCTGGTTGTCTCAATATTTTTTTTTGTAGTTATTTTTCTATCATTAGCAATAAAATTATGTTGGTTTTTTTTTTTTTTTTGGTTATAATAAAATTATTTAGTATATAGACTATAGTTATTAATTTCACAAATTGTATAAAAATACAAAACAATTTTCATACATTTCTTTTTTTTATAATTTAATATTATTATTTTAAATGCAAATATCTTTTATGCATTTGAATGTTAGGCATAATTACAAAGATTATTAATTTACAAGTTAAAGTTATGTGTTTTAGCTTATGATATATGATGTATATACATTAGTAACTTATGTAGATAAAAATTAGTTTTATGTTTGGAAATTAAAAAAATTCTGATTTTAAAGTATTATGCTCTTTTAGAATTTTGAATTTGTAGACAATTTTTTAGAAGTTTGTCTTACATGTAGTTTTTTCGTTGTATGTACAACTTTGTTCTATAATAGTAATATTGGTAAATCTTTCTTTACGTTTTATTTTAATATTTGGAATTTTTTTCTTTTTTTTTTTGTAACAAATATATATGCTTATGCTTTTCTTATCCTATCTTTATGGATAGTTTTTTCTTTCTTTGTGGCATTATGGTATACAGTAACATTAACTCCATTGATTTGCTTTACAACAAAAGGACCATCATAAATATTTCTGAATTTGTCATATGGTTCCTTTTTTAAGAAGACATAATCGTTTATCCTTAGATTACAGGGCTTTGCAAAATTATCGTACAATGTTTTATTTTTTTGTTTATGTTTCTCTATCAGTGTTTTGGCAAAATATGGGATTTCTGCAGACGGTACCTAACTTCCCTGCTGTAATTATCAATGTTATAAATCGGATCGAGTTTTCCGAATTTTAAATCATTTGGCATTGTTAGTTCTTTACCGAATACTAGTTCAAATGGTGTGTATTTATTGTAAAATACTGAGTTTGAAGTAGTATTATGAAAAAATGTGAAGTATTTTAAGTACGTATCCCAGTCAGTCATATTTTCACCAAGGCGTGCTCGCACATACTCGTTAAAAACACTGTGATTTCTTTCCATTGTCCCTACCGTTTGATGATGATACGAAGTTGAAAAGTTTATATCGATTTTTAGCACCTTGCAAAGTTCGCTGAATATTTCATTCTTAAACTCCGTGCCTAAATCAGATTTAATTGACCTCATTCTGCCATAAATCAGCACGAAATTTTCAAAAATAGCTTGTGCGACAGATCTGGCACTTTTATCTGGAATGTCTATTGTGACGAGATATTTTGTAAAATCGCATATTAAAGTAAGCGCGTATCTGTTTCCAAAGTTTGATGTGGGTAATGGACCAATTGTGTCTAGTACTATCACGTCAAATAGCTTGACAGGCGTAGGAGTTAAAACAAGTGGCTCCTTATTCCCCTTCCTTACCTTATTTAAGCTACACTTTTTACAATTTTTTACGAATAAAGCTATGCCTTTGGTCATCCCTTTCCAGTAATATTTTGTCCTAATTTTAGCGTACAATCTCTTCCGTCCACAGTGTCCACCTGCAAATGGGTCATTGTGATAAATTTCCAATAATTTTTTCCGTTTGTTTTTATCAAATACTGTTTCAATTGGCTCGACTAACCTGATTTCGAGTGTTTTTAATACTCTGTTGCCATAATTTTTTAAATCTTGAATACTATGTATAGTGAAAAATGTGTCATTTTTTGACCACTCGGTAACATAAATGTTATTATTGTTGTCCTCTTTCTGCAGCCTCAAAAGCATCCGATCGTAATCTAATGTTCCGTTAACAATTTTAACATTCATACAAAATTTCAATTTAAATTTGTTATACACTTTTAATATTATGCTAGCCAGTTTTCCATTTTCGTAGAATAATTCGGACTTAATTCTTGAAACGTTCTTATTAAAATCTTGAGAAAATTTATCATAGACTTGTAGTTTAAAAGTGAAAGTATTACTATTCGAAATAGGTTTATTAGCACAATTCCGCTTTGACATCGCGCGTGTCATTGCTAAAACTGTTCCATCATTAGTGAATTGAAACCCGAGATAATGCGTCTGCTCCTACATTATCTTTTCCCTTAATGTACTCAATAGCAAAATTGTATTCAGAAAGCTTAAGCCTAATTTTTGTCAATTTAGATGATGGGTCCTTCATGTTAAATAAATATACTAAGGGGCGATGATCAGTTCTGACGACAAATTCCGTTCCAAACACATATGGTCTAAATTGATTGATAGCAAAATATATTGCAAAAAGCTCTTGCTCGATCACCGGTTTCTTTTTTTCTGCTTCACTGAAAGCTTTAGATGCGTAGTACACTGGCAGGTCATGTCCGTTAAAGTTTTGACTTAGAATCGCTCCACACTCTTTCTTAGAAGCATCAACTGTTATTAGAAATTGTTTGGTAAAGTCTGGATTTTGAAGAATTTTTGGGGAAATAAGTGCGGATTTTATATTCTCAAACGCTTTCTGGCAGTTTGTATCCCAAAGAAAATTAACTTTTTTCCGAGTTATATAATTTAAAGGGGCTGCAAGTGATGCAAAATTAGGGATGAATCTCCTGTAATAATTGGAAAACGCAACGAACCGCTTAACAGCATCCTTGTCAGCAGGTGCTGGATAGTTCTTAATGGCAAGTAATTTAAAATCATCAGGTAAAAGTCCGTTAGAAGTACATTTATGACCTAAAAATGTTACTTTCGGGCGAAAAAAATTGCATTTGTAAGGGTTGATTTTCAAATTAAACTTTCTTAAAGTTTCAAAAACGCTAGTTAGATTAAGCAAATGATGAGTTTTGTTACATCCGACTACAATTATATCGTCTATATATAAAAAAGCTTTATGAGGTTCTAATCCCGAAAATGCTATAGACATCATTCTGGAGAAGGAGTTCGGTGCTACGTTTAAGCAAATGGTAGAACTTTGAAACGAAATGAGCCTTGATCAGTGCTAAAGGACGTTAAGTCGCGTGAGTCTTTATGAAGCGGTATTTGATGGAAACCTGAAAAAAGATCGATTATGGAGAAATGTTTTGCTCGACCAAGATTGTCGAGGATGTCGTCTATTCTAGGCAATGGGAATTTGTCGGCAATTAGTTTTTTATTTATTGCTCTAAAATCTACACACATGCGATAAGATTTACTTTCATTTGGGCTTTTCTTCGGCACCAAAATTAAAGCGCTATTATAGTTTGAAGTGCTGGGTTCAATCAAATCATTCTGTAGTAGGTTTTTGAACTTGCTTCTTAATTTCACTACGGTGGGCATAAGGGAGACGGTAGTTTTTCACATAAACGGGAGATGTATCTTAATTTTTGCTCGTAGAAATTATTCGTCGTCATTTTGTCGTTCTGTAGAGCAAAGATATCGGAAAATTTCTCACATAATGGCAGTAACTCACTTTTAACATAATCTGGCATTTTGTCGTTCAAAACTTGCTTTAAGTTTTTTATACGTTCATTGCAATGATCAGTTTCATTAATTGAAAAAATGTGAAAATTAGAACGTTTTTCGGTTTTTAAAACGTAACTTTGTACAAATTGCATTTCATTTGCTGTGTTTAAGACCCGTAATACTGGATTATCAGAATTTATAATACATTTGCTAATGAAAACTCCTTTACAAACTTCCTGCGCGTCTGCGAATAGTGGTTCTGTGACATTTTTTAGTTTAAATACTCTGAATACTTTGCATCTTGGTGGAAAATAATAAGAATTTCCCCGAATACCGTGAGAGATTGGGATTACCACCTTTTTAGTGTGTATGGCATTTATTTGCTTTTAAGAAGTCCTATCGAATGGTTAGAAATTAACAATTTTGCATCAATTTTTCCTAGGGATTTTGTTGCATTTGTAGTTATGCCAAAAATATTAATAGTATTTTGTCGATTTATTTGTGAAATATTTTCCAAACACGAGACTTTTATGACAGATATGTCTGCTTGTGTGTTAACTAAATAAGTATTCATATTATGTGAAATATCGCTATACAAGCTTATAAAATCAGAGTACGTTAGATTAAAACTGTACACGGGCTTAAATATTTGTTCATTTGGAGTTACTACTGTTGCTCGTCCTCTTCCCTCAACAAGTCCTGCTGAGGGACTTGCGAGTTTAAAGTCCTCACAAAACCAGTTCTTCTGGAGAAATTCCGTGATGTCTTTTGACCACGATTTGATCTAGAGTCATATCTTCCTCTGTTATTAAAATTATTATTAGGTAGATATCTGCTAGGACTAGCAGTGTAATTATAGTGTGACCTTGGTAAATTATATTGTGGCGCAGTGCGGTAATTGTTACTATTTGAAGAAAAATTATTTGTTCGCGGTTGATTATGTTGTACATAGTTAGACCTATTTCTACTATAGTGCATTGATAAAACTTGATCCTTTTTCTCCGTATTTGCTTCCTCTATGATTATTTTTGCCACTACATCTTTAGGTTCTTGAAAAGAAGTAGATGCAAAAATCGCTTTTACCATTTCACTTTTCGTATTATTTATACATACAGTTATAGTCTGTTCTATGCTCATCTCATGAGCTTTCTCTCTGGTCATACCTTCTGTTTCAAAGGAACGTTCGAGGCTATCTGCTAAATCCTCAACAGTTTTCGCAAATTCCGTGAAATTGTTTTGCTTTACGTGTAGTGCAGTAAGTCTACCAGCTACTACTTTAGAGCTATCTGGCCTTATCCTAGCCTTCAATGAATTTTTTATCTGTTCTAGGCATGTTATATTATCTGGTATTACCTCTCTCGCTTTACCGTCTAGCTTTGACTTAATGAAAGCTATAAAACAAGTATTTAAATTGTCGGAAGTAAGTTCTTCAATTAAGTTGATCTTATCAAGAAAAGAGTTCAAGGTCAGTGGAATTCCATCATAGTTTTCACGAATTATGCTCGAGCACATAGTGATGAATTTTATCTTGTCTTCTATTGTCGCCATTGTCAAATGATTATGACGTATTAATTCCGTGTCTAATTTCCTCTTTGTATCAGTCTCAGACTGAGAAAGATTTTTACTTGAGTTAAGTTCGGACGCGAAATCAGTTAAAATGTCTTGTTCGATTGTCTCAAATAAATTCACACCAAATTGCACTTTTCCTTTGTATTCAAGTTTGCAAAGACATTGTAATAATATTTCCCTGCAGTATAATATTCTGTTATTAACCTCTTGTTTCAAAATATCTTCTATCTGATTAATATGAGGTTCTGCGTATGTTAGAATATTGTTATATGATGCAATTAATAAACTTAAGTATTCTTGAATTTTACTTTTCCTCTTTGATATTGGCCGACTTTGCAATATTCGTTTTTTTTATTTTCCGAAATTCTGATATTAATTTATTAAAAGTAATAAATTGGAAGTCATTTGTGGACATTGGCCAATTTCAAAATATCCTGGTAAAGGATTATGTAAGCAATGTGGTTTTCATCCAAATCAATTTTGTTTTATGGCATTTGTGCAAAAATAAAACATATTCATTTGTTGTTTGTTTTATTTTTTATTCCCTATCTTAGCTTGTTTTATCAAAAAAACAATGTATTTAATGCTAATTTAACAATTAGTGATTGCTTTTAATATAAATACAAGAATATGTAAGGTTTATTTACATGTATAGTAATGCAATTGTATGAAATAATAATAACGTTATATCAATGTTTTAATTTCCGTTTCCTGTTTGTTTATATTGTGGCATTATTACTGTGAATGTTCACAAATAAGAAGATGCCTTCGTTTGACACTTCGCCGTTTCATAGCCGCCAGATAAATGTAATTTACTAAGCCGCCGTTATATCGGTAGGCTGTCAATAAATAGCTAAACTAGCTCAAATTACAAAAATGCAGTTAACGCACAGCGTAACCAGAGGTGAAGACTTTGACACATAAAAAATAAAAACCTCAGATTTTTTACTATGGGCTCTGTTAGAAAGAGACAAATATAGCATTTTGTGACGAAATACAGGAAAAAATACAGAAAAACACGGCAAGAAAATCAAAATAAAAACAAAAATCTAAAAACCAAACTAAGGCTCTGAGGGAACGAGACGGATAGAGAAAAAGATCACTATACTGTCGTTTCACCTCTGTTTACTACTTTGTGGTTTACGTGTGTCAAATCAATGAAATGAAAAATACTTACGATATAAAAATAATTTAAGTTTGAACTTCTAAAGAAGAATTATCTTACGCGGTAAGAGAAATAAAAGACCGTAGGATTGCCCTGAAGAAACGTTGTTTCAAATTTATTTTCTGTACTGAAACCCTGAAATAAACGTCGAAAAACTTCCAAAAGATGTTGATAAATTTCAATATATATATTTGTTTTTAATAGTATATAATTTTACAATAAATATTACTTAAATAATTATACGAGTATAATTTCATATAAATAATATAATATGCATTAGTAGAATTGCAAATTACATTGTCATATTCACACATAAAACGCAATAATTTGCAAATGTAAAATGTATTAGTATTAGTGTAGTATGTAAATAGAAAATGAAATGAAAGTAATAAAGGTCAGTCGTATTAAAGCAACAGACAAATAAACGTCTAATTATTACAGATTTTAGCGACGAAATAGAGAAACACGTGTGTGTAATTTTTATGTTTTTTTTTTGGCAGAAAAGTGGTAAACTTTTTACAGTACAAGAATTATCGTCTGTAAAGAAAAATAAATATAAAAATGGTTAATAACGTGGGTGCTTCTCCAAAGCAAGTTGCCTTTTTCAACTTTGAGCCTTTTGATGCAACAAGTACAACATGGTCGCGTTGGGTAAAACGTTTCAAAACAGCATTGGACCTGTATGAATGTGAGGCTGCTAAACATCAACGTTTGCTTCTTCATTTTGTGGGAGCACAAACATATAACATGTTAAGTGACAAAATACTCCCAAAAGTGCCTGAAGATTTGACTTTCAATGAAATTGTCAATACACTGGAAGAACACTACGATCCAAAACCTAATGAGTTAATGGAAAATTTTCGATTCAATTTGCGTAAGCAAAAACCAGAGGAATCAGTGGCAGATTTTGTTGTGGCATTGCGTAGGTTGTCTGTTGGTTGTAATTTTGGTGAGTACTTAAATGTGGCGTTGAGGAATCAATTGGTGTTTGGGCTGCTGGACAAAAAAATTCAGCATAGGCAGTTAGAAAAAAAAACGTTAACGATAGATGAAGCAACTAAAATGGCGACCGCATATGAATTAGCTGAAAAAGGAGGGGAGGAGCTACATCAAAGAAACACAGAAAGAGTAAATGTTAATAAAATGTTCGAGAAGAACAAAAGAAATACTAAGAAAACTAAAACTCATGCTGGTGAAAATAGCAATAACAAAAACAAATCAAAATGTTTTCGATGTGGCAATACTACTCATTTGGCAGATCAATGTCAATATAAAGGGGCTAAATGTCATTTTTGCAAAAAAGTTGGACACCTTCGTAGTATGTGTTTTAAAGAAAAAAAACAATTACATCAAATTGAAGAAAATTCTTGTGGTACCGTAGAAGATTTTCTTAAAATAGAAGAGCGTGGGGTATTAAATATACGATCAAAGTGGTTACACGAATTTTTGGTAAATGGAAAAAGTATAGAGTTTGAAATAGACACGGGATCACCGGTTTCAATAATAAATGTGTCTGATGCTAAAAAGTACGTGCCAAAGTTAAAAGTTTACAAACCTGAAATGGAATTGGTAAGCTACTGTGGAACTGCAATCGAATGCGTGGGGTACGTGTGTGTGAACGTAAAAATTAATGACACAAGTGCAAATTTGAAGCTTTATGTGGTAAAATCTGACCGTAGACCACTCTGTGGCAGGGAGTGGCTACAACAAATACGAATCGATTGGAACACAATTTTTAATAAAGCAAATCAAAATTGCTGTGTAAATAAAATTGAACCATTTCGTGTGGAAGATTTAAAAGAAAAATATCCCGTAGTATTTTCATCATCCGTGGGAAAGATTAAAGATTTACAAGCTCGAATATATGTGAAACAAAATGCTACACCAAAATTTTTTAAATCACGAAGAGTGCCATTTCCTTTGATGGAGGCTGTCGAAAAGCAGCTTGAGAAGCAGGTAGCTGAAGGGTTGCTCGTAAAGGTGGACACCAGCGAATGGGCGACGCCAATTGTGGTGGTGCCAAAAAAGTGTGGTGATGTTCGTATCTGTGGTGACTACAAGGTCACATTAAATCCAGCACTACTTGTAGACGAACATCCTTTGCCAACCATCGATGAATTGTTCAGCAAAATGGCTGGTGGTACAAAATTTTCTAAAATCGATCTCTCGAAGGCCTATTTACAATTAGAAGTGCATCCAAGTGATAGGCACCTGTTAACGTTAAGTACCCGTAAGGGACTTTACCAACCGACTCGTTTAATGTTCGGAGTAGCCAGTGCACCAGCGAAGTGGCAGCGTTTAATGGAACAGTTATTGAGTGATATACCAGGAGTTTCGGTCTTTTTAGACGACATAAAAATCACAGCACCTGATGATGCAAGCCATTTACGTAGAATCGATGAAGTGTTAAAACGATTAGAAAAATACAACATGAGGGTGAATCTGGAGAAATCCGAATTTTTAAAAGAGTGCATTACTTACTGTGGGTATGTAATTAACAAACATGGCATCCAACGGATGCAAAGCAAAATCGATGCAATTCAGAAGATGAAAACACCTGCCAGCAAAGAGGACATTCGTGCATTCATGGGTCTGGTAAATTATTATGGCCGATTTGTTAAAAACCTAAGTGATATTGTTTATCCTTTAAACCGTTTATTGCAAAACGATGTGCCGTTTGAATTCGACGTAAATTGTAATAAAGCTTTTAATGAAATTAAAAACCAAATGCAGTCGGAAACCATCCTTGTCCATTACGATCCGAAACAACCTGTGGTATTAGCTGTAGATGCGAGCCCTATTGGTGTGGGTGCCGTTTTGAGCCATGTTTTTGATGATGGTTCTGAAAAGCCGGTACAGTTTGCATCACAGACGCTTAATAGGGTACAGCAACGTTATTCGTAAATTGATAAAGAGGCGTATGCAGTCATTTTTGGTATACGTAAGTTTTATCAATATTTATATGGGAGAAAATTTATTCTCGTTACAGATAATCGTGCGATATCTCAAATATTTTCTCCAAGTAAGGGGTTGTCAACTCTTTCGTCTACGCGCATGCAGCATTACGCTCTGTTTTTGGAACAATTTGATTATGAAATCAAATG
Source organism: Phania funesta (assembly GCA_963932375.1). Classification (NCBI taxonomy): domain Eukaryota; kingdom Metazoa; phylum Arthropoda; class Insecta; order Diptera; family Tachinidae; genus Phania; species Phania funesta. Next base: position 68,966,406 of record OZ010653.1, on the reverse strand, counting down.
TAAGAAATCAAAAGAAAATGGTAACGCTGATGCTATGTCCCGGTTACCAAATATTGAAACGTACAAATTTACTGAAGAGGTTTATGTCGTAGAAGAGGAGGCTATAAATAACTTACCTGTTACAGCGAATGAACTTAAATTGGGTACCAAATCTGATGCGGATGTAAAAAACTTATTAGAATGTTTAAAGTATGGTCGTGAATGCGATGGTAAAGATCGTTTCGGTATTCCACAAACGGAATTCAGTTTGCATGATGGTTGTCTACTACGAGGGTTACGTGTTTATATACCGAGGGCCTTACGAGGAAAAGTATTAGATGAGTTACATACTGCTCATTTTGGTATATCTAGAATGAAGAGTCTCGCTAGAGCATATGTATGGTGGAACCATATTGATAAAGATATCGAAAATTTGGTGTCTAATTGTTTTGCTTGTCAATCAACTCGACCTGATCCTAAAAAAGTGATGCCAATACGTGAATGGGGAAGGCCAAGTAAACCTTTTGAAAGAGTACATGCGGATTATGCCGGTCCTGTCATGGGTAAATATTTATTTGTGCTTGTCGACGCCTACACTAAATGGCCGGAAGTACATGTAGTATCGAATATGACAACAGAAACGACCATTCAAAAATGCAGGGAAATATTCTCTACATTTGGCATCCCGAATGTGTTTGTGAGTGATCACGGCCGACAATTCGACTCAGCTGATTTTAAACAATTTCTTACAGTAAATGGTGTCATACGCAAGCAGGGTGCACCGTATCACCCCGCTACCAACGGCCAAGCCGAACGTTACGTACAAACAATTAAAAATAAATTGTTAGCCGCAAAATGCAATTCAAATACTTTAAATTCTGAATTATCAAAAATACTGTTAGCCTACAGGCGCTCAATACATCCAGCTACAGGGAAATCCCCATCAATGGCGATGTTTGGTCGTCAAATAAATTCTCGTTTAGATCTTCTTTTACCACAAAATAATAACTACAATTATGTTTCATCAACAATAAAAACATTTTCTGTGGGTGAAAGGGTGGCTGTGCGTGATTATATTTATAGAATCAAATGGCGTTTTGGCGTAATAGATGAAAAGTTAGGAGAACTACATTACAACATAAAGCTAGATGACGAAAGAATATGGAAGAGGCATATAGACCAAATCCGTAAAGTGGGAGATTTGCTTGAAGATTCGCAAGTTCCGGAAAACATAAATTTGCCCAATACTACAAGCGAGACACCACACAGAGATATACCTGTTCCGAATATTTCAAATACTGATACTCATCAATCAACCGTAATGCAAGAACCAGTACAACAACCAACGGTGGTAATCAACGATCCACCATCCGAAAACACGGAAAGTGTACCTAATGAATCATCGGCTACACCAGAAGCTAATAAGGCGCCAGTGTCTCCTGCTACTATGCAAAATGAAGTTGTAGGTGAATCTTTACGTCGATCTAATAGAAATAGAAAGAAACCAGCGAAGCTATTGGATTAAATATTCTATAATAGTATTTTTATTCTTTTGAATTTAATGTTAATTGCAAAATTTTGATTTTTAAAGTAATTATCAATGGTTTAATTGAATGAAATGTTTATTAATTAATATAAATACTTTTAGAATCAAATATCCTTTATTTTTATAAAATAAATAACTTGAATTAAACTTACATTTAGAGGGGAGAGAAGTGTCATATTCACACATAAAACGCAATAATTTGCAAATGTAAAATGTATTAGTATTAGTGTAGTATGTAAATAGAAAATGAAATGAAAGTAATAAAGGTCAGTCGTATTAAAGCAACAGACAAATAAACGTCTAATTATTACATACATAATTCACAAGTTGCATTTGTATTTGTCGTATTTCATTGTAATACATTAACATTTATATAGAAAAGATATCTATAGAAATTTACGGCAACAATAATTATTTCTATGTCTATTATGTATTGTTTGTGACACCAACAATGGGAAAGTCGATATTATTTTTTTTTAAAGTAAAATAAAATTTTCTATAGGAATAATCCAACTTCCCATCTCTGGCTTAGTTTGTTTACTTTACAGCTCTCATGTTTTTTTTTTGTTTTTACGCTGGATTTACAAATGCAAGTAGTGGCATGCAATTGTTGTGTACGTAATGTCTACCACAGAATATAAACAGAATACCCAACAATGACGTTTAAAAAAGGCTGTTCTCATGTGTGATTACCCCGTTTATTTAGGTGAATAAGAAAATGACACTATATGTTCGCAACAATGAGTTAGAAGAATAAGCTATACTAACCCATTGTGAACATATGATAGTAATAAAGTAAACAAAAATCGTGTAGAAATAATTTGTGAAAAATTGAATTTTGAGAAAAATCTACTAAATAAACAATACCAACCAAAAATTTCTGTTGCGTAATTTTGTTTCTTTCGTTCCAGAAAGGGTAAGTAATATCTCAAAAAAAGAATAATTCATTTTGCCTTCCTTTTATACCATTTTTTTTTTTTTTGCTTTTTCCAGGCTGAAGACTTTGTTAGAGAACTCTGGGAATCTTTCAAACAAAACCGGCGACAAAAGGGATGTGCCGATATAAAATTTGTGCTCTTATTCTTTCCAGGAATATAGGTAAGTGCTATTGTATATGTGAAAAGATAAAATAATACGGGTTTAAACCTAATTTTAGTCAGTGATGTTTGTAGGAGTCCAACTAGTTGTTAAAGTGCAAGTGGCTGTGAAAAGTGGTTTGGAACACTCGATTCCACTGTGAGTATAAAATCCTAAGCGAAAATACACTAAAAATCTTTGTTGTGTCTTTTGAGCATATCGTGTGCAAAAAATAAAAGTTGATGTTATAACTTTTTTTTTTGGTTTCTTTTCAGGTTGAAGATGTAGTTGGGGAACCTAAACAAAACTGGTGACCAAATAATGCTCCGAGACATGATTTTTGTCCTAACTCTTTCCAGGAGTATATGTAAGTACTAATGTGTATGTGAAAAGTAACAAATTAAAAGGGTTTAAAACATGTTTTTAGTCATTAATGTCTGAAGGGGCCCGACATGTGGAAGTGGTTAGGAAATATTCCAACCTTTTTGGAACGATTGTAAGTATATAAACTAAAGTAAAAATGCATAGTAATAGATATTTTTGTACAATTTCCAAATATTTTTTGTGTGTTTATTGCAGACCAAATGTGGAAGGCCGCTTGTACATGTAAAAAAGTGTTCTATTAATTATGGGATCAATTGTAAGTATAAAAACGAATGTGAAAATAAAAAAACATATTTCCAAATACAAATTGTTGGTTTTTGATTCTTTTCAGGAAACATGTTTTAATCACAGCTGCAAATGTAGAGAAATCCAAAATAAGCCATGAATTAGAAAATAGAAGCCAGACCAAGTAGCAAAGAAATAGTTTTGATATGAATATTTTGATAATTGTTTTTAATGGTTTTAATTTAATAATTAAACATTTTATATATATTTTTTCCAACAAATTTAAAATTTTGTTAATTTGTACAATTGCAAAACTTTATTTTTACAATAATTAATATTTTGCCAACAATTTTATATACATCTTTACTTAATCTATTTTTAAGAATTAATAACACTTATTTGTTTTAGCATGTAAGAATTGTATTTTTTACTTATCTAAAAACAAAAAAGTATATGTAAATGGAATTATAATAACGTATTGTTCACTTGGTTAGAAATAACTTCAATTTAAGTGAGAGCTTATCTGAAAAGATTATATATCCCGGTTTTTCCTGCTGTAAGATTAATTTTAGGAATCGCCCTTATAGGGACAGTTTTAAACTGTTTTTTCTCTTTTTTAAATTTTTTGGTTGGCCCTGACAAGGGCCGTTTTATACAGCTTTTGCCCTTTTCTAATTTTTTTTGTAGCTCTGAGAAGGGCCGGTTTAAATTGCGTTTTCTTCTTTTCAATTTTAGTGTGGCACTGTCAACAAGTTTTAAACTGCTTTATCTCTTTTTTAAATTTTTTGTTGGCCCTGACAAGGGCCGTTTTATACAGCTTTTGCCCTTTTCTCATTTTTTTGGTGACGCTGAAAATATATAACTTGAAAAATTATTGAACATTAAAACATTTTGCAAAAATAGCAATGGGAAGTTATCGTTATTACTAACATAAATTAATTTTTATGACATTGTGCTATTTTAGAAATAGTAGATTTTTTTTCGACCTTATCTGGTCTAGATCCATCATGTTTTGCTATAAACAGCATCACCTCTTGTAGGATGTGATTCTTCACCACGCATGATGGTCTTGGGTAAGGAGAAGCTATAAATGCGCATGCATTAAATATTCGCTGCACTTACTCCTGGATTGTTTCTAACAACCCTTAATGCCATCCCAGCAAACACATGGCCAAGCGATTGAAATTGTTAATGCTGACTAATAAAAATTTTTAATAGAAACGCCTGAAATTTAAGATTTATTTGTTTAAGTACATGTTCAATCGTTTGGAAGCTTTCTAATAATGAAATCTATGTGTAAGCTGGGATATTACAAATAAAAAATTACAAGTAATGTATGTATATAACTTAAATTAACTTAACTTATTTAAAACGTCTCCCGGTACAAAACACACAAACACTATTACACATTTCCTTTTGGTTACATTGACTTTTTGTCACATAACCAATTGGAATTCAACCGGACTTAATTAAAACGTCTCCCGGTACAAAACACTATTACACTTTTCCTTTTGGTTACATTGACTTTTTGTCACATAACCAATTGGAATTTTAACCTGATATATGCTCAGCAAGATTTTGTGCATTAGACAAACAGTTATTTCTAATGCACAATATCTTACTACTTAAATAAAAATAATTGGAAAGAACTTACCTGCTCGGATCTCTCGGGAACTTGTGGAGTCTCTCCCCTTTTGGGCAACCCATTGCACATCGACGGCTCCTGAAAAACATTAGGTTAAAATCTTTTTATTTTAGCCAATGTGTAAAATTTTTGCATACTTACATTGGTTTATCTTCTGCTACTTCCTTGATATGTATACTTATGTATATATATTTTCCTTTTTGTGGTTCCTTTTCTAATCACGCGTTGAAGAGAGTTTGTTGACAATTATTTTGTTTTTTTAATCTAAAATTTTTTTCACTTTTTTTAAAATCCGCACTATAATATCGTTCGTTATTAAGTTTTTAACAAATTATTTGTTTGACGTTTACCACCATCATATGAAAGGGATAGTTATATAAAATAAAGCACTATTTGCTATCCCTCTTATATAATGGTGGTAAATTGGCAGCACTATTTTGCGAGTTGTCGGGTCTAATTAGTAGTCTATGTTGTCTACGAAAAATTCTTCGAAATAGTCGAATCTCATGCCATTCGTTTTTGTGTTTACACATGTAAGTGTAAGTTCATTTTTAAAATGTCGTCGAAGCGTAAACTTCAGAACATTTTTTTACTTTTTAAATTAAAAAAAATTTTACCAGGAAATGAGAAAGAACAATTTGGGAGGACAATGTCAAAGATTTAAATAATTTGTTGAATAATCTGTTGGCTCAATTTTTATTCCATTTTAACTTTTTGTTTTCTTTTTAAAATAGAGTTACCGAGTTCACCATATAGGCATATTTTTGGGGAAACGATTTACATTTATTATTAAAAGTAATATTTTATTATTATTACTAATATTATTGCTCTTTAATTAACAGACTTGAATTTTTTATGCGCAATTTAAGAAATAAATCATAGCAATGCATTTAAAAAGGTAGAACTTTACTGCTGTATGCATGTATTTATGTATGTATCCTTGTTGATGATGAAATTGCTGGATTCTATTCTCCCTTTACTAGGCTTTTTGTTTTATTCTCGCTGTTGTTCGTTGTTTGTTATAGTTGTTTCTGTTGTTGTTTGTTATAATTGTTTCTGCTGTTGATTCTTTCTGGTTTGTTTAATCTCTTATATTTCTCCAATTTGTAATTTTCGTTAAAAATATTTAGAGTACCGTTTATCAAAATTATTAGTTTATCGCATTTTGCTTTAATTTATTTTTGTTTCAACTGTACATATTTGGGGTTTTCTCTTTGTATGAATTATAACTGTTTGTTTTTTTTTAATGATTTAGAATTTATTTCTTTTTTCTTGTTTTTTTTTCATTTCACAGGTTTTTTATTATTTTTTTTTTTTTTGTAGAAGTTTATTTTTGCATATGATGTAAATATTCATAATCACCAAACAAAACGTAATAAAATCGATAATATATAATTATTCTTCATATTCATTTGACGATATGACGTAATTGTTTCACTTTTTTTTTTGGTTAAATTTACTTAATAGAATATTTGTTCATACTTTTATGTAATTTTTCACTTATTTGCTATATATTTATTTTTAACAAAATTTAAGATTATCTCGTTTTTGAATTTTGTTTATTTAATTTTGTGTTTTTACTTTGTTTTTTTCAGTGTCGGATCACAATAATGTCGGTTAAAATTTAAAAAAGGAAAGAAAGATAATCGAGAACTTAAAAGCATAAAGTTTTATACGTCATGTAGCTGTTTTATTTGTTGTTGTTTCAATATAAATGTTCTTTGTTGTAATATGCATGTTTGTTTTTATATACATATGTATGTACTATATATTTTGTTTTTCTATAATGTTGTTTTTTCTTTTTGTGTTTTAATTTCCTTTTGTACGCTTTATTAACACTGCGTATAAGTTAAATGAATAAAGTAACGGTTTTTTTTCCTATGACAACGCTGATTGGGCTTTGTAAAAACTCTTTTTTTTTCTTCATTTAAAAATTCCGTGCTTTATGTTATCAGTTATGTTCTTGTTATTTTTGGTTTTTCTTTCATATTGTTCCTATGTTAGCTCAACTTAGCTTTTTGTGATCACGAAATCTTGTGTTTCTTTTGTCGTGACTGTACTTTTTTATGTTTTGTGTCTTTAAACATTTTCGACTTTGCGTAGCGGATTTTTAGTTGGTATTTTGTAATATAAGAATATGTTTCTTTTGTACTATATGTTCCTTAACTTTTGTGTAACTGTAAAACATACACTTTTTTTTAAAGAATAGTTTTGACAGCAGTAATAAATTATTTAATCACTTTCTTTAAACAGTCATTATTATACCGCTTGGACTTGTACTTTAAGATAATTTTCTTTTAAAATTTATTGATGATAGTTGTTGCTGTTTTTTAATACGGTAAATTTATAACTTAATGTTTGGTTGGGTTGTTTATATTGGAAATATTTTCAATTGCTTTAGAAGTTTTTTTACACATGCAAGTATGTAACTTCGAATTCAATTTTTACTTTTATTTATATTAATTATTTATAATGCACGATTTGTATTTTGTTACTTTGTATATGGATTATTATTACTCTTTAAATACACTAACACTTCCGCTTTTGCGTTTAATATTCGCACAACCACACACACATTCACCTGAGCGGCACTCTCTTTATACACAGTTTAAATTCAATACACTTTTTTGTTTTCTTTTAATATTTAATTTGATTTGCATTGCAATTTTATTTCACTTTTTTTTTTAAACCAATAAATTTTATTTTTTTTAAACCAATATTTTTAATGTTTTTTGTGGCAGGATCGCCATGTAGCGCAAATAAAACTACTGTCGTGGTTGGTCGCGTGTTGAGTATTGAATACTCTTCTTTATTTCTTCTTGATGCTTACGAACTAAGGCCCCGATTATCGTTTACAACAGTTGTTTATTTAATGTTGTATTTTTTAAAAAGCGATCATGATTTACAACTGTTGTCAGCACTGTTGTACTCAGAGTTGTTTATATTTTTTAACGCCGATTATCGTTAACAACATGTGTATTTATGTGTTGTCAGCACTGTAAAAATCTAACAACAGGTCAGTAGCTGTTGTTTTTTATATTTTGTTTACTTCAAAAGTTGAAAATGAATATGGAGAAAAATCTGTAAGTAAATATATAAAATTTGCTTTGCAAAATATATTAATGTTAAAATATTATTCATTACAAATTATTCTTAGCAAAACTACAAACAAAAAGCAAATGGAAAAACTGATTGATATCATGAAGATTAATGCGGATATTGGCCGAGGCAAGCTACCATTTGGAATGAACAAAATGCATCTTAAAGAAAAATGGAATCAATTTACGCATAAATTGAATGGCCTGGGACCTCCCATTAAAACTACAAAAGAATGGCAAAGAGTAAGTCCCAAATCAAACAATTACATAGGAACTGCTTAAAAACTATTTTTATTTTACCATAGGTATGGACTCATTATAAAGCCAACTTAAAAAGAAAATTAGCTGCAAACAAAAGAAACTTTCAAGCTACTGGTGGTGGTCCGTCAGCAGAAATAAGCCTGAGCCCATTGGAACAGAGCACAGTGGAACTTATTTCAATGCAGACACAAGTAAGCCCTAATGGCTTTGCAATGGGCTTGGAAAATCCAGAGGATTCAGATGGCGAGAGATCTACATTTACTCCACAGAAATCTTCAGTGCCCGCTGATTGTACAGCACAATTACCAAAAAGTGGTAGATCATCAAAAAATAAACTGGAGGATGAACGTTTGGTAATATTAAAAAATCAAACAAAAAATCAGGAGGAGATCCTAAAAACATTAAAGCGCTTAGAAAATAAATTATATAAGAACTATCAAATTAATAAACAACTGTATGAATTAAAAAAAAAGAAGGCTGATTTGCAAATGAAATTACTAAAAGCCAAACTTGAATTAACGAATAAAAGAATTCAGGAGATGTGTTTTAGTTTTAAGAATCTGTGACTATATCATTTTTTTGTGATATTTTTATTTTTTTAAAATATGAATAAGTTTTTAAGTTTTTCTTTTTTTACATTATTTTTTTTTTTTTGTTAATGTTTAAACGAATAAAACAATAAAATATTTTAAAAAATGTTTACTCATTACATATTGCATGCATTAAATTATTTCTAATTCGCTGTGCAGAATTTTCAATATTCGTTTCTATAGCATCTCCAACTTCTACTTCAGTGTCTAATGGAAAAGGCATTTCTTCATTGTAGTCCGTTTTAAAATGTTTGCTTAAATTGTGCAAAGCGCAACAAGCATTTGTAATTTTAGTCGCTTTTTCGGGAGTGTAGTGCAGACCTCTTTCCGAAAGCAAACACCGAAACCTGCTTTTGAGAACTCCAATAGTTCTTTCAATAACGTTTCTTGCTTTTGCGTAAATATTATTAAAACGTCTCTCTCGCGATCCTTCTACAGTACTTCGAAATGGCGTAATTAAAAACGGTTCCAATGGATACCCAGCGTCACCTAAAAATTTACATATATAAATTTATAAATGAAGTAAAGAGAACTTCCTACCTAGAATTCAAGTATTCTCCTCTAAATTATGTTGTAAATATTGTTTTAATTCACTCATATTCCACACGAAAGAATCATGATTTGAGCCGGAGTATCGAGCATCTACATAACGTATGTTCATTTCGAAGTCGCACAACTATTAATAAAAATACATATAAAGTTATTAAATCAATTAAAAAATACTACCCTCACAATCATGACATTCAGGCTGTAATATCCCTTCCTGTTCAATTACAAGTGTTGTACTTCCTTTTTAGGCGCTACAATTCGTACGTGCGTACCATCTATACATCCAATTACCCCTGGAAATCTTGTTTTTGAGAAAAACCACATTTTGTTGTTATTTATTCCTTCTTGGGTCATCCGAGCATTTATCCACTTCTTGCAAATTTTTCGCTCAAAGAAATTAATTATTTCATTTAATATGTAGCAAACAGTTGGCTGCGAAAATCCTACATTAAAATTACTACCGCTACTTCTTTGGTAACTAACATCAGCAAAAAACCTCAATGCACAGCACAATTTTAAAATCGGTGGAATGGCAGAACACCGGGTTGAGGGTTTTAAAAAAATGTTCAGCTCTTGCAGTAAATATAAGAAACCGCCCTTGTTTATACGGAAAAATTTAATAAAGCTATAAAGTATATTGCAATTAGTATATTATAATAACTTTTAGTTTTAGAAAAACACTTACTCAGTATGTGGTAGTTCCAATGGATTTGAACTGTTGCGAATTCTTTTCTGGATACGTGCCATGTGTGCATTTTCGTTGGTCTCATTATCATTAAAATATATCCATGATTCTTACTGTTATATTTACTTCTAACAATATATTAATGTATACGTTTTTTTAATTATTCCTTTTTAAACTTGGCAGTTATTGGCATTCAGATATGTTTTTTTAGGGAAAAGTTTACTACATATGAAATGCAACACTGTGTCGTACACAATATCTAGATGTTATAAATCATAATCAAAGAAAAGATAAATGTTGTTTTGTTGCCGATACAACACAACATCTATGTGTTGTAAACAATAATCGGGGCCTAAATTTAACAAAACTTAACCTAGATAGGGTGATTCATATTAAATAATAGTAATTATAAGTAGGGTGATGCATATTGCATTAGATAATAGTAATTATAAGTAGGGTGATGCATATTGCATTACACATGAATCAATTATGTGTCCATTGCAAAGCATTTAAATATAAAAAGGAAACACCAGGCTTATGTTGCGCAAATGGCAAAGTAAAGCTGCCAGAACTAAGCCAACCACCGGAACCATTACTTTCATTGGTGACTGGAAAAACACCACAATCAAAACATTTCCTAATCCATATACGAGGTTATAATAAATGCTTTCAAATGACGTCATTTGGTGCTGACAATATAGTTACTGGGAGTTTCTTGCCAACATTTAAAGTACAAGGACAAAGCAGGATCCTTATTGCCTATTCCTGATGAAGAATATAAATTTTTGCAGATATATTTCCTTGGCAGTTCGAAATCAGAAGTTACCACCAGAAGTCCAATTGCTACGGGACTACGCCGCAACATTGTGGAATCATTACAAAATTTATTCCATCAGCATAACGAATTGGTGAAATTATTTGAAGTTGCAATAGACCGAATGCCATCCGATAATCACAAAATAGTTATAAAAGCTGATAAAACACCAGAAGGTGAGCATCCACGACGATCCCATGCACCAACAATAAATCAAGTTGCTATTGTAATTGTTGGTGATCAGTTCTAGCCAAGAGATATAATTTTACATCGAAGAAATGATCAATTGCAACGAGTACCTGAAACACATCGTTCATATGATGCGCTGCAATATCCAATATTGTTTTGGCAAGGAGAAGATGGCTACCATTTTCAATTAAAAATGTTAAACCCAACTACTGGTAAATTTTAAAATATTTTATTGCTCACAAAAACTTTTTTTTCGATATTATAGGTGAAGAAGCAAATAAAAAGATAAGTTGCATGAATTACTTATCATCAGTATGTTGTAGATATGTATGCAAAAATAGAATCAGAGCGGCTATTAATTATTCGCCAAAATCAACGTCAATTACGATCAGAGGATTATATTCATCCACGTGATGCAATTAATAATGATGGCAATTTAAATGATCTTGACCGATTAAATGATCTTGACCAATATCATATGTATGAATATTCACAAGACGCTATGACATACATTCGCAATTATAGTCGTCCTGATTTATTCATCACATTTATTTGCAACCCAATTGGGAATGAAATTAAAAAATGTTTATTGCCAGGACAATCGCAAACTGATCGTCATGACATCACAGCACGAGTATTTAAGCAGAAATTAAAGTCTCTAATGGATTTAATTGTAAAATCTAATGTTTTTGGCTTAGTTCGTTGCTGGATGTATTCGATTGAATGGCAGAAACGAGGACTGCCACATGCTTATATTCTAATTTGGTGTGTTGATAAAATTCAGCCAAACGAAATCAATATTATTTCTGCTGAAATCCTAGACCCAACAATTGATCAAGAATTGTTGGATATAATAACGAAGAATATGATATATGGCCTATGTGGTGCCTTTAATATACATTCACCATGCATGATTAATGCAAGTGTTCTAAGCGATATCCAAGACAATTGATTCCAGAAACAATAACAGGCAATGATGATACACTCAATATCGCCGACGTTCACCAGATAACAATGGTAGATCCATTACATTAAGAGTACGAAACATTGATATCGAGATTGATAATAGATGGGTAGTGCCATATTCACCATTATTATCTAAAATATATAAAGCACTTATAAACGGTGAATATTGCAGTCCTGTTAAATCAATAAAATATATTTGTAATTATGTAAACAAAGGCAGTGATATGGCCATTTATGGAGTGGCACCTCAAGATAAGTCAGATGAAATCAAACAATGTCAAATACATTAGCAGCAACAAAGCAGTTTGGCGCATATTCTCTTGTCCAATTCATGAGAGGTATCCGACTGTAGTTCATTTGGCGGTTTATTTAGAAAAGGACAGCGAGTATATTTTACAGAAGAAAATGTTATCGAGCGACTAGCACAACCACCAGCAACAACATTGACTGCATTTGTTTTATTGTGCCAAATTGATGACTTCGCTAAGACGGTACTGTTTAAAGAGGTTCCACGATATTTTACATGGAATGCATCCCCAAAACAATTCCAACGTCGCAAACTAGGGAAAATAGTACCTGACCACCGAAATGTATTTTCAAGTGATGCTTTAGGTCGACTATACACTGTACATCCAAATAATGATGAATGATATTACTTGCGTGCTTTTGACTCATATACGTGGTCCGACATCATTTTAAAATTTGAAAACCATAAATAATATTGTTACAAAGTAATAGTCAAAGATGTGTGAAACGACCTATTGTACAACTACGCAATAACATAAACAAATTGCGTAGCAGAAATTCCATGAACCGCGATTCAATAAAAACAATTTCTACAGCAAAAAGTAAACAAAAGATACACACACACACAAACACATATACAAGACTACTAAGGCAGCAACTGATATAACTGATGCGCAATTTCGCGTACATTCGGGACATTTCAAGAAGCGGCCGTGATCTGTATATAAAGGCGCCGTCCACCGAAGAAGAGACAGTTGACTTTGAGGTTTCATAGAGTGAACATCTGTGTGTACAAAACAAGTGTTAAGTGTACAGTGTAAATTAGTACTGAACAGTTGTAAATAGAGTCTTAATTGCCGAATAAAGCTGTGTACTGATAAAATCATAAAGGAGTGTGTATTTTAATATTTGAAATTAAACGAACCCTCAAAATAACGTTTATTGTGGTAATAAACGTAACAATATATTGTGTAAATCATATCGGGACGCCTGCCAAAAATTAAATTTACTCGAGAATGATAACCATTTGGAAAATTTACTTGCCGATGGCTCACTGGGCGCTTCTCTATATCAAATTCGTATTTTATTCGCAATTATAATATCAAAATGCAGTCCATCTAAACCTTTAGAACTGTGGAAAAAATATAAAAATGCAATGACAAATGACATTTTATATCAAGCGCGTAATGCAAATGCAAGTTCAGGATTAGAATACTCTCCTGAAATGTATAATCAAGCATTAATATACATTGATGATATTTGTTTAGTAATGTTGAATAAAACTTTGAATTCATTGGGAATGGCATCTCCAAATCGAGCCGTTACGGATATTGTTAATCGTGAAATACAACGTTAAAAAAATTACGATGCCAATGCATTAAACACATTCGTTCATCATAATTTACCAAACTTAAATAAACAGAAAAAAACACGTTTACGACACTATTATAAAAACTGACTATGCAGGAACTGGTGCAATTTATTTCCTAGATACTCCAGGTGTTACTGATAATACTTATCTAATTTCGATAATTTTGGCAAAAAATTCGGTCTGTCAGTAATATTGCGTTGGATATAGCTTCATCGGGAAATGCTACTATCCTATTAGATGGTGGAAGAACGGCACATTCCGCGTTAAAATTACCATTGAATATGCAAATGACAGAAACACCAACATGTAATATTTCAAAAACATTTGGGATGGCAAGGGTACTTCAACAATGCATGTTTATTATATGGGATGAATGCACAATAGCGCATAAATAATCTCTAGAGGCCATGGATCGAACATTGCAAGATTTACGTCGCAACCAACAACCATTTGGGGGTGCTCTTATATTATTTGCAGGCGATTTTAGACAAACCTTACCAGTCATATCACGATCAACACCAGCAGATGAACTAAAAACTTTCACTAACGGTATATATGCGCATATTTACACGTCAATTATTGGATATTGGAAAAATTGCTATGGACAATGTAACAGGACTCATCACATTGCATGCAGATTGTTGTGTTTTATATGGATAAGGCTTAATTTCAAGTCTATATCCCAATATTGTGCGCAATTTTACCAATCACCAATGGCTAAGTGATCGCGCTATATTGGCAGCCAAAAACAAAGATGTTTGCGATATTAATGTTGATATTCAAAATAAAATAAGCAGAGAAATAAAAACATAAAAATCCATTGATTGTGTTAACGATCCTGATGAAATTGTTAATTATCCAATTGAATTCTTAAGTTCGCTTGACTTACCAGGAACTCCACCTCACATGCTACTGTTAAAAGTTGGTTTACCAATAATTCTATTACGCAATTTAATCCACCACGGCTTTGTAATGGAACAAGATTAGCTTAAAAAATATTAAATAACATTAGAGTAGCAACTATATTAACTGGTAAGTACAAAGGTGAATTCGTATTGATTCCACGTATACTTATAATGCCTGCAGATATGCCGCTTTCATTTAAACGCATACAATTTCCAGTACGTCTGGCATTTGCTGTGATCATAAATAAATCACAATGTCAATGGCTGCATGTATGTGGATTTAATCTTGAAACACCATGCTTCTCACATGGACAATTATACGTTGGATGCTCTCGTGTTGGTAACCCATCATCATTATTCGTATTCGCTACTGAAGGCAAAACCAAAAACGTAGTTTAACAAAAAGCATTTCAGTTATAATTATAAAATATCTAAAACATAATTTATAATTATAAAAATTTAAATTTTTACATTTTAAAATATGTATATAAAATATGAAAACCACATAAACTGTGTATGTTATTACAATTTTGATTCTTAAATAAAACATTTTTTTCTATTATAAATAACTAAAATCACTGATTTTGATTTTCTTCGAGAGGCAGTTTAAAATAAAAGAAAACCTTGGTGCCAGAGACGCGGACCGGGCCCAGCTAGTTTTATATAAAATATTTTTATTGTGCAATATAGGTTTTTATTGAATCTTTCTATTAAAAGAAGTAAGAAGAATTAAGTATTCAAATCTTATTTCTAAATTATTATTTACTAGTTAGTACCAACGTAATAACCAATTTTTTGTATTCAAATCTTCAAAATCTATCTTCCATTGTGTAGAGAGAGCCGCCTCGCCAGGCTCAATGTGTCAGTTCTTTTTAGTCTCTGGTGGCCATCAAATTGCAATAAATTGCGTGCAAGAGTGTTGGGATGTGCGACTAGTTTGTTCACGTATTTGGACGTGTATGTTTTAACTTCTTCGTGGATAGTGGGAACTTTGAGATCCCTATGTATATTTTCATTTCTTATGTACCAGAGGGCGCATACGATAAGACGTAAAATCCTAGACTGTCTTCTCTGTAACTTCTGGATGTTTGATGCACAGGCAGTACCCCACAGCTGCATACCATATGAACATATTGGCTTTATAACGGATTTGTATAAAAGGACTTTATATTCCAAAGTCAAAGTTGAGTTAGGACTTATTAGCCAATGCAGTTGATTTGTTCGAATCTTTATGAACGTTATTTTTGCCTCAATGTGACGGGACCAAGTTAGGCGCCGATCTAGGTGGATACCTAAATATTTAACGTACGTTTCCGCTGGAACCGTGGTATTAGTTATTGTGATTGGTGGAGAATTTTGCCTTTTAAGGGAAAACGTTACATGAGAACATTTTGATGGATTTACTTTTATTCTCCACTGTTTTAGCCAGTCTTTCAGCTTATGAATATGGAACTGCAGTTTTTCAGATGCATCCTTTGGATCATTATTGACACTTATAATTGCAGTGTCTTCTGCAAAGGTTGATGTATATGTATGTGGGCTTGTCGGCATATACGCTGTATAGATTATATATAATAGCGGGCCTAGCACACTACCTTGAGGTACTCCTGCACTGATTTTCCCATTTCTTGAAAGCTGATCCTTTGACCTTAATTTAAAAGTTCTATCTGACAAATAGCTTTTTATAAGCTTGTGGTTTTCAGGAAGAACCCGAGCTATTTTAGTAAGTAGCCCATCATGGCAGACTTTATCAAATGCTTGGGAAATGTCTATAAATAAAGCTGAACAGTATTGCTTTCTTTCAAAAGGCGATCTAATAATGGTAACGAATCTATGGACTTGTTCAATCGTACTATGCCTTGCTCGAAAACAAAACTGATAATCTGGGATAACGTTTTGTTCATTTAGAAAAGGAGTTACGCTCGAATAATTTTTCAAATATTTTTGACAAAACTGACAGTAGGCTAATAGGCCTGTAGGATGTCATCTGGCTTGAGTCCTTTCCTGGTTTCGGGATCATAACAATTTCCGTCATTTCCCAAGAGCATGGGAAGAAGACGACGCGCAACATGGCATTAAATATGTAAAGCAAAATTCTTACAGCTGAATTAGGTAAATTTTTTTATCATTGATCCTGTTATGCGATTAGGTCCAGGTGATTTCCTCATATCCCTATTTTTAATTGTCGATTTTATAGAAGACAACCAAAATTTCCTAGGTTCATTCACGGTGTCACTAATAATTGGAATAGTGGAATTACTTATATCATTTGGTGCGAAAACCTTCTCTAAGTGATTTGCGAACGCATCTGCCTTTTCACTTTAGTTTTTAGCCCTGCTTTCCACAGGCTATAATCATGGTTTTTCATTGCATCCAAATTTTTTAAAAAGTTGTCGTTAGCGAATTCGTGTTTCTGTCTCAATTTAATGCGTAAGTTTTTTTGGCATAAGTTCATTTGCATTTTTATGTGTGGAGAACGACTATTTTGCCATTGTCTTCTTAGTTTTCTTTTCTCAATGACGAGCATCTGAATATCTGCTGTTGCCTGGTACGATATTATTTTAGCTGATGGCTTTGTTAGCGTTGCAGCTATGCCTGCGGCAGTCAAAACGTCTGTAAAATGATCTACAGCTGCTTGAATATCAGCTGGATTTCTCAGTGGGATGTTTAAAGATAAGTGAGAGCTCACATACATATTATATTTTAACCAATTCGTATTTCTGTTCGGGTAGAAACTAAGGGTTTTAGGTGCAGTGACAAAACTGTTGTGTAAAATAACAATTGTAGGTGAATGATCAGAAGATAGGTCATAGGATGAACTAACTAAGAGTTAGTCGCGTTTGATGTTTTTTACTATAGCAAAATCAATAAAGTCTGGCAACTTATTAAATTCTGTGGGCCAATAGCTTGTTCGCATGAACTGTACAATACAACTGCCTTCCTCTAGGGATAAGGAGTCTGGATCCCCAATATTGCATTGTAATCGCCAGCGGTACTAAATTTTTGCCCGTTGGCGTTCCAGAAGCATATATTTAACTGGTTCATTTTTTGCTAAGCAAAACTTGCAGAAGCATGTTTTGGGTTCGCATCATTTCCTGAAACATAGTAATTCTAAAACAGGTTTTTATAGTAAAGTGTGTTTCAGAGACTAATAGTATGTCTATATCATGTGCTAGCATGAAGTGTTCTACTTCATATTTATGTTGGGAGAGCCCGTTGGCGTTCCAGAAGCATATTTTTAACTGGTTCATTTTTTGCTAAGCAAAACTTGCAGAAGTATGTTTTGGGTTCGCATCATTTCCTGAAACATACCCTGCATAATTGTCATGAAATTATTCATTGTCTGTATTAGGTTCTCGATCGAGCTCGAATTGTTAGTGAGGGGTGTCTGTGCACCATCTTTTAAGACGTGGGTATATGAATGTTTATGCGCATTAGAACTTTTGGCATTCGCATTAGGCAAATAATTTTTCAATGTTTGAGCATATGAATAGTTTGGCTTAGTGTGAGGCTGTGTAGCTTGTGTACTAACAATAGAACCAGCATGAAGCCGAGGAAATTGAGAAACTCTATATTGCTCATATTCAGGTTTACGTACGACTTTTGCATTATTTTTTACATATTGAAATACTTTGCAGCCCCTGTAATTTGCTGTGTGGTTTTCACCACATTTGCTGAATTTTGTGACCTTGGGGTCTGTTTTGGAAGAAGTGCATTCCAAAGTCCGTTGCGCATCACCGCAAACAACGCATACAGATGGTAGCTTGCAGTAGGTTTTCGTGTGTCCGAATTCCTGGCAGTTGGTACACTGACGGGGACCGTTACGTTTTAGAAGCTCTTTCACCGTTATTCTGTTTAAAAGGTAGCGCAAATTATATATAGGAAGAACCGACTTTTTTGATTTAAGCTACGATGCATTAAACACGATTTCAACACGATGCATAGGTTGGGGAACTTTATTCTTATTTAGAATATTTGCACTGACCTTACGACATAACCTTCCACCTCTATGGCACTTTTTATCTCCTCAGTGGGAACAGAACTGTCAATGCCCTTTATAATGACAATCAAAACTTTAGCACTTTTTAGTTGATACGTACAATAGCTCTAATTATCTGCATCGAGACGACTTGCGATTAGGCGATAATTCTTCTCAGTGTGGGCTTGGATCTTCGTTTCTTGTATCTGTCCTCTTCGTACAGAAGCCACATAGAAATTTTCTTTGCCTATGAGTTGGGACAGCATATTTACAATTGCATTTGATGTTTGTTCGCGCAAGTAGATTGGTGGGGGTTTTTGTTCCCTTACAGTGGGTTCGACATTTTCATTATCCGGGGTAGCAAGGACAGAAAATCTATTTTCACTTACTGATATTGCAGCCACTTAATGAGAGCGTTTATATTGTTTGGCGGTTCGCTCTTGTCGGAAAGACTCAGGACTGCGTTTTTATTTTCTCTTTGTGTGGTACTCTTAAATTATTTATGCTCACAAAAACAATCAGAAAAACTTTAAGCAATTGTAAACCAAAGTGTGTCTAGTGGTGACTACATTTTAGGTGCACGTGGAGAAACTTCGTGCTACATATGTCGAACAAAATTTTTGCATTTAAAAAAAAAATACATAAACAAAGAAAAATTTATACAAGGCATTCAGCTTTATTAAAAATGTATAATGAAAATAAAAACTTCGTTTCCTACTCTACTTTCAAACTTTAAATTTATGAAAACAATAATAAAAAAATATTATCAGTGTATCTCAGTTGGAACTAAATTTTTTTTTTGCAATTTTACTAGAATGTAAACCAAAAATTCCTACGCGTGCGTGCGGGTGTATGTATGTATGTAGATTAGCAAAGTAAAAATGAGTTGTTTCCCTTACAAATAAAATACGTAAACAATGCTCACCGACTATGAATTTGTATTAATGAAAATATGTAGAACTACACCGAAACTTTAGTGCCTAAATTTATATATTTTTAATAATAAAAATAATTTCCCTAAAATAATTTTAAGGGAAACACACTTTAGTAGAAAAAATTTTAATTATATATGAGTTTTCATATTGCCATAAAAAAAATAATTCTTAATTTTCAGTTGAAATAATAAACACCTGCAAATCATATACATATGTTTTATTGAGAATAGAAAATTTTGTAAAAGAGCAGAAAGTATTTTTAGAGACCGTAACAGTGGAATATATTTTTTGTTGTTGATTTCGTCATTGTGATACCTATTCATCTACCTGTTTTTTTTTATGCATGCCATTTCTTTCTTATTGTAAACTGAGTGAGGGAAAACTGCAAATTAATGATAAAAACAACTTCTTCAGAATTTTTAATCGTTTTTTATTTTGCACCTGGTTTTGAGACAAGAAATATTGACTTTTCGTAGAATTGCGTTCTTAAATGCAAATAACCGTTTTTTCTTATAATGAAATTTTAAAATTAAAACTACTAATGAGTCATAAAATACTAATCTGGGAAGTTCTTTGATTTGTGATGTTATTGCATTTTGCATCATAATTTTTAGTGTGTTTTTTTCGGATGTTATTGAATTTACCTGGTTTATTAAGTTGGCTAATATAGAGATGTAACCATGGGTATAAAAGCAACTGTGAAAAGTCATAATTCATCAGTCTTAAATCAAACTTGACAGATTTTTCATAATTTTGAATTATTATACAGTGTGTAGTTTTAAATAAGTTAATTCTTTCATTAGCTTTGTAAAACTTTTGAACAACATGTTTTATTATTATTTTTTTGTGATTAAAAATAAATTTAAATTTTTTTTTAAGAATAATGATTTTTGAAAAACTTGACAGTGGATAAAATTAAAATATTTTAGCTTTTCTGGGAACAAACTCAGATAAAGGGTTCCCAAGTTAATGCCAAAATGCTTGGGTGATTCCTTTAGTAAACCCAAAATTAACAAAAATATCTAAAAACTTAAAATTTTACTACAAAATGTAAAAATGATAAACATGTACATATGTATGTATGTACGTATGTATTTATATATATTTGTTCCTAAAAAGCCTTTAAACAACAAACTAGTTTTGTATTAAAAAAAAATTCTTTTGAACGTTTCTTATAGGGGGAAGACAAAGAAAGAAATACAACAATTTTATTGCTTTTGCATTTTCTGTCGCGCTCTGATAACCAAATAAATAGACCCTTTGATAACAATGTGTTGTGTTTTTACGTTGTGTCTTTTCAATGCAAATATTTCTCTTAAATTTCCTTCCCTTCTATATTCCCGGACAGCACCAATATCAAAAAATGAAATTTATTTTTAAGTTGTTCGAGATGTGCATTCTATATTCCATATTCTTTGGTATAACTAAAAGAGTAAAAAGCATTGTTGTTATTACCTTTTATATTTTTTAATTAATGTTTGATATACTCATGTACCGACTATTACTATAATTTATTAACCATGCACTTTTTGTTTGCATTGACAACACACAATATTTAAGTTAAGTTGTTGTTTTTTATATATTTTTTTTACTGTTCACTTGTGTGTCTTCACTTGCTCCGTTGTATTTTTATTAATACTACATTTACACCTACGCCGTTTACACCACAGCTTTTTGACGTATTATTGGATTTCATTTTCATAACAAAAACAGCTGACTGAAGAAAGAATAAAAAATTGGCTCTAAACTTGATTAAATTCGTACTACAATTGTTTTTAAACACATAATTAAAAATTTAATACTACTTACACTATATTTATTATTGTTTTATCCATTTTTAAATCACTTATTTTAAACTTTTATTATTTTTTAATATTGCTGCAAATATTTTGTTTCTACCGCGCTTTTTTTTTTGTTACAAATGTCAAAATTTTCTTGTTCAGCGCTGTCTATTTCACTACATTGGCAAAAAATACATAGTTGCATAATTCAGTATTGCAAGATTTTGACAGATTTTGCCAAAATCTAGTTCGTAAGTAGATTTTGTTTTGTATGGGTAATCTGGTAAACATGAACTAGATTTCGCTCAAAATCTCATAAGTACCAGATTTTGCGTAGGTGTAAATGTAGTATAATATTATATTTGCGCGAAATATTATGTACGTTTGTACTAAACCATGATCTCATAAAATGACCATCAGCGTTTATATATTCCGCTGGTAATATAATGAATAAAACAAAAAGGCAAAAAAAAGTAAAACAAAATAAAATTGAAAAACATAATACATTTCATAAAAACAACAAAATGGATAAAAATCCAAAGCTTAAATTCCTGGAACAGTTTCAGAAATTTATATACAAATTTAAAATCTACAACACGATTGGAAAATTTTTTGGGATAAAAAAATTCGAATTCAACAATTATAAATGTAAACGAAGACAAGTTTTTATGTTCGTTATAAAAATTTCTAACAGAGCAAAAATTAGTCAGCTGCCGTAACGCTTTAACCTTTTAGGTTATGATAAAGAACAAGCTAAAATTGCCGGTAACACTAGCTAGGTCTTGTTCACCCTGCGCACATATTTTTGGTCGCACTGCAATTTGGCTAGTCAAAAAGTCGCAGTTCATGGTCGCTTCATGTTCAAACAGATTTGTCTGAACAATTCTTCGCACAACTCTGTTTTGCCATTATACAAACAAAATACACAGGCAAAATTAAAAGTATGTATGTGCTCACCTGGTTGCCTCTGTACATAAACTATGCTAAAGCATCCATACAATCTCGATGGGACACAAAAAATTATGTTCAAACTGAACACGAACATCTACACATATTCTTCAATATTTTCGCTCTCTCAATGTGCGAACAAATTTATAACTAGTTAACACTTAGTGTAAGCCGGTTATTTTGGCGCCGGCTGTAGGTCTGGTTTGAGGCGTCATCTATGCCAACTTTTAATATTCAGCCTCGCAATCTGATCATAATTGTTCGAGTTTGGATAAAGCTGTTGAATTGCTAAATATATTTCGAATTGCTTGAAATTATAAGTTTCGTTAAGTAAAAAATAATTATTACGTCTGTATACAAATCGAATATTTTTCTTTCCGATTATATTTGTGTAAGAATGGCCACGAGCGACAAAACTTACGACGATTCCCTCTACCCAATTGCTGTCCTTATAGATGAACTGAAAAATGAAGATGTTCAAGTAAGTCGTAACTTTAATATTGATTTATTGTAAGTATGTAACGGACTGAATTTAACATTTATATGTGTATGTACATATATGGCCAAAAGCTATCATACAATTAACAGACTTTAAGAGTTATTTTAATATACAACTTCTGCTTTTAATGTATAACTTCTGGTTAGTATCCATCCCAATTTTTTTTTATTTTATTTAACTGATAATACAAAAAGCCTTCACGACAATTTAATTATATATAATATGATGAAGTATATATATAATATGATAAAGTATATATATAATATGAAAAATACAATGTTGTACAAATAAAAAACCACATCTCTTTAAGTTTAATAAAAATTGTAGTCCTATTTTAAGATCTAGGAAACTAAATGTCACTGATAGAGATTTAAATAAGCTAGAAGCCCGTTGCACTACACTACATCATTTAAATGACCACCTCGCGAAGTGTTGCAAGCATTGATTCTTTTGAGGTAATTTTCTACCACTTTTTGACACATATTGGGCGGTATCTCAGCCATAACTTGACGAATGTTGGGTTTTAAGTGGTCAAGAGTTAAAGGTTTATCTGCATAAACAAGGTCTTTCGCTTAACCCCACAAAAAAGTCTAATGGTGTCAAATCGTATGATCTTGGTGGCCAGTTGATATCGCCACAACGAGAAATTACGCGGCCAGGAAATGTCTTGCAATAAAGCCATATTCGCTCGAGTTGTGTGGTATGCGGCACCGTCTTATTGAAACCACATATTCTCCAAGTCGTATTCTTCAATAGCAGGCAAAAACAGTCGGTTATCATATTACCATAACGCTCGGAATTGACGGTGACAGTCGTTCCATCGTCGTTTTCGAAGAAGTAAGGTCCAATCACACCGTCGGACCAAACAGTGACTTTTTGTGGCTGTAATGGCCTCTTTTCAATTACTTGAGGATTCTCAGAAACCCAAATACAACAATTTTGTTTATTAACATACCCACCGAGTGAGAAATGTGCTTCATCGCTGAAGAAAATTTTGTTCGAAAAATCGCCGTCCACCGCCTGTTGTTCAAGCACCCATTCCCCGTTTCTACGACGTTGTGAATGGTCAGATGGCTTCAGTTGTTGTGTGAGTTGGAGTTTATATGGATAGAGGTGTAGATCCAAATGCAAAATACGCCATAATGTGCCGTAAGACAGTACTAATTCCTGAGAACGAGGAGGAATCGACACATTCTTGTCTTCGCCAACACAGCCACTTACAGCCGCGATATTTTCAGCGGAACGTGCGAAACGATGATACACAGGCCTTACAAATTTCTTCAGTCTCTTCAAATTTCTTCACAGTTTTGCCAATTGCTTGCGTAGTTGGACGATTATGTAAACCATAATCTCCTCTTAAAGCTGTGCCAGAATCACCATTTTTTTTTTAGTAGGTTTTTGATATTTTTTATGCGTTGTGTGATAGTTAAGCGATCCATTTTCGTCAATGTCAGACTTTCAACTGAAAAGAAAAAATTTTGGTCTAACAACTTAGTTTGACAGATGTCGAATTCCAGTTCTATACTTTTGAAATTGCAAATGGATAACCCTATATATATGTATATATATGAATTTGGGGACTCCGTAATGAATGAAGAAAGTTAAAAATGCTACATAAGTATTTAAGCACATCAAATTTTAAAGCTCTAAGGACACAAAGTAGCGCGCGTAAAAGAACGTAGTTTCGAAAAGTACACCATAAGAAATCAGTTAAAAAAGTTGGTGACATCGTCACGTATTCTAAGGCTGTAAACGAATGTAAAGTATAGAGTTTGGTTCGTATTTTTGCTAAGTTGTTTGTAATGGTATGCTTAGCCACACCAGTTTTACTTCATCCGTGTACTGTTTAAGGTGCTCGGTCAGAAGGATCTTGATAGTGAAACGCTCTGATTTAGCTACAAGAATATAATTGCCTTTTATTTGTAAATTGTTCTCTTATTTATATTAACTAAAGCTAATTTTGCAAGACTATATCTTATTCATTCTAATGCGAACTAAGACCTACTTACATCAACCACTTCATTTTCATTGGTCAAGACCTCTCTCAATATTTCACTAATTTTACTTCGTTAATGAGTTCATTTGAAAATCTGTAATTAATAAATTTTCTTTCTATTATTTTTGTGAAATAATATCTCTTCTATTTCAAGAGTCTTGACCCTTGTCAGTTAATTTAATTGCAGTTTCTGTTGTAAGAGTGCCGCTTCGTAAGAGTGTCGTACTTTGCTTTTTATATAAATGGTTTTACATTACAAATAAACCAATTTATAAAAAAAACACATTGCAAACGTATTTTATATTTTGTTTTTTCTTTATCATATTTTGGGTTACTATTTTTAGTGTGTTATTTGTGTTTTGACAAACACACTACACGAATCTCATAATTTTAGTAAAGATTCCCCCAAGCCTATTCATAGTACCAAGTTACGAAGCAGCAATAACCACTAAACAGTAGTTTAAACGTTTTTTAATAAGCTTAGCTATACAAGAACTAATAGTATAATCTTCGCAATATTAGAAATGCTTTTTATATCCGAAAATTTTGCTTGCGTGTGTGATTGTACTGTTTATTGGACATTTATTCTGTTTGCTATTGAACATGGCTGATGCAAGGTTTTTTATTACAAAGCTAAATCGTGACGAGTTGTGTAAGTACAAAATACAATTGCTGTTGAAAAACGAAAAAGTTTGGGACATCATTGAAAATGAAATTCCTGCAAATCCTGATGGAAAGTGGAAAGAGCGTGAATACCGAAGCGTCCATTTTAATCGGCTGGGCTGTTGAGGTTGTCTGAGGTTTTTCGCATTGCAAATAGTATTAATGCTAAAGATGCTTGGAACGTTTTAAAAGCGTACCATGAAAAGTCAACTTTAAGCAACAAGGTAAAATTGATGAGAACAATTTGCGGATTGAAATTACGTCTGGTGACGATATGGATTTTCAAAATTACAATCGCTTGGAGAAAAAGTTTCCGAGTCTTGGATGGTTTCAATGTTATTGAGTAGTCTGCCAAACACATATGTCACTCTGATTACGGCTCACGAGGTAAGAGATGAAAAAGATCTCACAATGACTCGGGTCGAAAATAAACTACTTGAAGAAGGTGAAAAGCATGAAAAAAGACAAGACAGTCTTGTGAAGATACCGTGTTGTAGACTGTTAACAAATTTCAATCCAACGGTAATAATTTCAAGAAAATAATATGTCATTATTGCCGTGGTAATGTTCACATTCGTGAGGATTGCTGGAAATTTAAAAATAGTAAATCGCAAAACAATCAAAATTCTAAAATTGCTAAGAGTGATGGAACCTGTCCTAATGTGTGTTTCCTTTTAAATGTTAAAGCTGGTGTGTGGGTAATTGATTCTGGTGCTACTTGCCATATTTGTAGCATAAAAGAAGAATTTGTAAATATCGACTTAACTTGGCGAGAAAAAGTTTTTGTGTTGCAAATGGTAATGCCGTGTATTCTGCTGGTATAGGCTCCTGTGAAATAAAGTTCGTCAATGGAAAAGGTGCTCAAACGTTTGCTACCGTAGACGATGTGTTATATCTTCCGTCGTTTAAATGAAATTTGCTGTCCGTGAAGAAAATGTCTGGTGTTGGTTATAAAGCCTTCTTCTATGAACAAAATTTCAAAATTCTCGACATGAATAATGAAAAAGTCGGTATTGCAAAATGCATTGATAATTTATATCAACTTAAAAAGCTTACATCTGAAAGAGCTATGGCTGCTGTTTGCAGTCTCGGTAGATGCTAACATTTTTATTACAGAGCTTTCGGCCATAGAGATATTAATGCAGTTAAGGCTATGCAATGTGGTAAGCTTAAGAATGATTTTAAAATTGTAGATTGTAAAATTCGTGAAACGTGATGTATGTGCGAAATGTAAACTTAATGGAAAACCGATTCCTAAGAAATCGGGAGCAAATCTGAGGAAGTTCTTGAAGTAATATTAAATTAACTCCTGGTAGGAAAAGATATTTTCTAACACTGATAGATGATTATAGTCGATATACAGAAGTTTTTTAAAAACTGAAAATATACGTTCAAATGGTTAAGAACAGTTTGCTAAAAACCGCAAAAATCAAAAACCGCGGTTTCGGTTTCAAAATGACTAAAACCGTGCAGTTTCGATTCGATTTTCGGTTTTTTAATTTTGCGAGTAAAGATAATTTTTATTTTCATCATCGGAATCTACTGGACATTCACTGTTTGGATACAAACGTTTTATTAGTTTGGTTGCAAAATTAATAACATCTGCAGTGGGAGTAATTGTAGGATTTAAAATATACTTCGCCAAATCTATCATTTGTTTATTCTTTCTTTGTAGCATTCTGTGTTTAGTGGAAGCTAGCAACTTTTGGCTTATGTCTGTATTTATATTATGCAATTTTTATAATATTTGCATCTGAACGACAAATAGCCTCAACTGTCATTTTTATTAATAGTAATAGTAATGATTCTGTAAAATAATTTAAAATTTAAAATTAATACCGTTTAAAAAAGGGAATGCCGAAAGTTCCTCTAAACCTTTGCTAATGTATTCTTTTAATAATAAAAACCTTTCAAACATTGGAACTATTGAATTCCATCTGGTTGGGGAGTCTAAAAGTAAACCGAGCTCATGTCCATGCTTTTTTTTACATTTATTTGTAAAATATAGTTGCGAACTGAAGACTTTTTAAAATAACGTACAACTTTTCTTACGTACTCAAGGTTAGAATTTATATCAACCACCATTTTTTTGATAGTTTCTCCAGTTTCATCGTTTTCAGTAAAATTTGTTCATAACCACATCCATCACAGCAAGATGAATGCCGTGGGCCAAACACAACTGCAGTTATGTAGGATTTTCAAGCTCCGAATTTGATATTAACTGCTGCTCCGTCCGCAGTACATGCCACAATATCAGTGTCCAAAAAATATAAAATTCGGAATTGTGTATGTTTACATTCATATATCGTCTTCCCCGAGTACTAGTCCAGTCCACTCGTACATAGTTAAACTGAATTTTTCACTTTTAGATTTTTCATCTTTCAAACGTTATATTATTATATTTCTTTTACTTTCAAAATCTCTTAAGTATTAATTTCATAACACTGGTTTCACCCTTAGGCATAGAAAATCCTTCAGAAGAAAGTGATTCTCTAATGAATTGCTACTGCGTTATACTTCGAACTGAAAACCCGTCTACTGTTGCAAGCTTAGCAACAATAACTTGTAATGAATCCTTTTTAACGAAAGCGTTCATTAATTCTTTTCCACGTTTGAGAGAGTTTTCTAGAGTAGCCTCATTAATTTTACCTTTTTCACCGGTAATACCATGTACTACTTTACAGTGATTTGCCATACAAATCTGGCATATTGTTGAGTTAGATTGATGCTGTGATAATTTAAAATATTTCCAGACTTTAGCTCAGACCTATGTTTTTATATTTACACAAATTTTATATTTAACTGACACAATAGTTATTTTTAAATGTTAATGTTCACTTTGGCTTTAATAAATTCGAATAGTCAAACGTTTGTTTACGAATGCCATAGAAGAAAAACAATAAACAACACAGAATGGTTCTGGTTCTTCTTACAGCGTTCGTTAATTTTAAATTTAAAACTTTCTGAAACAGCTGGTAATTGCTACAGGCTGTTTTTTTAATTTTTAACATTTATTAAAAGTGAAGTTGGCCGTGTTTATATTGATTTCTTAAAGTGTAACCATTTTGGCAAAGGAAAAGTTAGAAAACCGCGGTTTTTTTTATCGGTTTTCGGTTTTGAAGTACTAAAACCAAGGTTTCGATTTTAACCGTACAGCAAACTCTAGTTAAGAACAAATTCGAAAAGGTCCCTAAGGTTATAAGATCGGATAATGGAGCTGAGTTATAACCCAAAGATGTTGAATTTTCTGGAAAGTTATGGTATTAAGTCCCAATTTACAGTTCCTTACAGAACAGAACGGTGTGGCTGAGAGGAAAAACAGATATCTTGTAGAGATGTCTCGTTGCCTTTTTGTAGAAGCTGGTTTACCTAATATTTATTGGGGTGAAGCCGTTATGTGCGCTAACTATATACAAAATAGACTGTTTACTAGTTCTTTACCATGCACTCCATACGAAAGATGGAAGGGTCAAAAGCCGGACATTGCTAATTTTAAAAATTTTCGTTCCAAAGCCTACGGTGTTGACACCTAAAGTGAAGAGAAGAAAATTTGATGACAAAGCCGAATTTCTAAATTATTACCGTTGGATTGAAATTTGTTAACAGTCTACAACACGGTATCTTCACAAGACTGTCTTGTCTTTTTTCATGCTTTTCACCTTCTTCAAGTAGTTTATTTTCGACCCGAGTCATTGTGAGATCTTTTTCATCTCTTACCTCGTGAGCCGTAATCAGAGAGGCAGACTACTCAATAACATTGAAACCATCCAAGACTCGGAAACTTTTTCTCCAAGCGATTGTAATTTTGAAAATATTAACTTCATTCCATTTATATGTTTGTCCATAACGGCACCAGACGTACTTTCAATTCGAAAATTGTTCTCATAAATTTTACCTTGTTGCTTAAAGTTGACTTTTCATGGTACGCTTTTAAAACGTTCCAAGCATCTATAGCATTAATACTATTTGCAAGGCGGAAAACCTCAGTCGCCTCAACAGCCAAGCCGATTAAAATGGACGCTTCGGTATCACGCTCTTTCCACTTTCCATCAGGATTTGCAGGAATATAATTTTCATAGTTGTCACGATTTAGCTTTGTAATAAAAAACCTTTCATAAGCCATGTTCAATAGTAAACAATATAAGTCCAAAAAACAGCA